>OZ012739.1:171796104-172996104 GCA_963859935.3 Lathyrus sativus
ATGAGATTTTCGAGGAGTGAAGAGATCATTCCGAAATTTCCACTAGTCAAAGTAATTTCTCATATTTTCGATCGCGTTTTCGAAGAACAGTTTTTTTTTTTTTTTTAAAAAATTTCAAGGCACCTTTCATTTTCAAAATTTAAAGAATAAATGCATTCTGCATAACAATTGAAAACAAGAGTAATGCACCAAGGAATGTAAGTAACAAAATGGTATCTTTTATTAAAGGGTGGAAGCTTGCTAAAGGCATGGCTCCACAGATGATTATGTTTTGAAATTGGCAACATGGGAAAAGGTTACATTGAATCCAACGGCACATACTGACACTAATAACTAAGATTAATCCAGAATCTTGCTTTGGACGAGGATGAAAGAACTGAAAAATGGCTCTCATGTGGAAAATGTGTTTGCGATGATCAGTGTTTTCTGATGCAATGAAATGACTTCGTCCCTAACTTTTGCCTGGACCGCCCTTTCGGGTTTTCAATCCACCGGGACGCTCTTTTTTGCCTAAGCCGCCCTTTCGGGTTTTCAACTTAGCGAGCTTTTTATTATTATTTCTTTTTTTTTCAACCCTTACTTTTGCCTAAGTCGCCTTTTGCAGGTTTTCAACTTAGCGGGTTTTTAGGCATAATATTTTCGGACTGCATCAGAATTCACGGGATGTGCTAGTTCTTCACCGTCCATTGTTGTAAGTATCAGAGACCCTCCGGAGAAAACAATCTTTACAACAAATGGGCCTTCATAATTGGGCATCCACTTTCCACGCATATCTTTATGCACTGGCAAGATCTTTTTGAGTACGAGCTCTCCTTGACGGAACTCACGGATACGAATCTTCTTATCAAACGCTCTTTTCATCCGTTTCTGATATAATTGCCCATGGCACATGGCTGTCATGCGCTTCTCGTCAATGAGATTCAACTGATCCAATCTGTCTTGAACCCACTCAGCTTCCTCAAGTTCAGCTTCCATCAACACTCTTAAAGAAGGTATCTCTACTTCGATGGGAAGTACGGCGTCCATTCCATACACTAATGAGAAAGGTGTTGCCCCTGTCGAAGTTCGCACTGAGGTCCTGTATCCATGCAAAGCAAACGGTAACATCTCATGCCAATCTTTGTAAGTCACGACCATCTTTTGCAGGATTTTCTTGATATTCTTATTCGCAGCTTCCACGGCCCCATTCATCTTAGGACGGTACGGAGAAGAATTGTGATGAGTGATCTTGAAACTGTCACACAGCTCTTTCATAGTCTTGTTATTCAGATTGGTGCCATTGTCAGTTATTATCCGGCTTGGAATTCCATAACGGCAGATGATTTCTTTCCTGATGAAGCGGGCAACCACTTGCTTAGTCACGTTGGTGTAGGAGGCAGCCTCTACCCACTTGGTGAAATAATCAATAGCAACAAGGATAAAACGATGACCATTAGAAGCCTTCGGCTCGATTGCCCCAATCATGTCAATGCCCCACATAGAGAACGGCCATGGTGAAGACAAAACATTCAACGGCGAGGGAGGTACATGCATTTTATCAGCGTAAATTTGGCACTTATGGCATTTTCTAGCGTATTGGATGCAGTCAGCTTCCATAGTCAACCAATAATATCCAGCCCTTAACATCTTCTTGGACATGGCATAACCATTGGCATGAGTTCCGAAGGTCCCCTCATGAATTTCCTGCAGTAACATGTCCGCTTCCCGTTTATCAACACATCTGAGCAGAACCATGTCGTGATTTCTCTTGTATAACACACCATTACTGATAAAGAATTTCGAAGCCAGTCTTCTCAACGTTTTCTTGTCCAGACCAGTAGCACCATCGGGATACTCTTGCTTGACGAGATAGTTCTTGATGTCATGAAACCAAGGCCTTTCATCCACCTCATCCTCTTCGACTACTTGACAATAAGCAGGCTCAACTTTGCGTTCAATATGGATAAGAGGTGCTTCATTAACAAATTTAACTTTCCACATGGATGCTAACATGGCTAAAGCATCAGCAACGTGGTTTTCAGATCTAGGAACATGCTCGAACTCTATCTCGTCGAAATACTTAATCAGCTCGACAATGTAGTCCTTGTAAGGGATTAACTTCTCGTTCTTCGTTTCCCATTTGCCTTGTACTTGGTAAATAACCAAGGCTGAGTCACCACTTACTTTAAGAAGTTTGATCCGGAGGTGAATTGCTGCCTCGAGGCCAAGAATACATGCTTCATACTCTGCGACGTTATTAGTACACTCAAAATCTAACCTGGCTGTAAACGGAGTGAACCCACCCTTTGGGTTCATCAAAACGGCGCCTATACCATGCCCATTGAAATTCGAGGAACCATCGAACATCATCTTCCACCAAAGACCTGGTTCTGGACCTTCGCTCGGATCTGGCTCTTCACAATCTCTCTTGATCAACAAAATGTCCTCATCAGGAAAATCAAACTTAAGAGGTTCATAATCTTCAACTGGCTGATCTGCAAGATAATCCGATAAAATACTACCCTTAATTGCCTTCTGAGGTACATACTGGATGTCATATTCGGACAACAACATGTGCCAACGGGCTAGCCTCCCGGTTTGAGCAGGTTTTTCAAAAATATACTTGATCGGATCCATTTTAGAAATCAACAATGTGGTATGACAGACCATGTATTGCCGGAGGCGCCTAGCGGCCCATGCCAATGCACAACAAGTTTTCTCCAATGGTGAGTATCTGTTTTCACAATCGGTAAACTTTTTGCTCAGGTAATAAATCGCATGTTCCTTTCTTCCAGTCTCATCATGTTGTCCAAGCACACAACCCATAGACTTCTCAAGAACAGTAAGGTACATAAACAACGGTCTTCCAGGTACGGGAGGAATCAGAATAGGGGGGTCTTGCAAATAACTCTTAATTTTCTCAAACGCTTTCTGACAATCAGGGTTCCACTCAACCGTCTGCCCCTTACAAAGCAGTTTGAATATCGGCTCACAAGTAGCGGTCATGTTAGAGATAAACCTGGAAATATAATTCAAGCGTCCCATAAAACCTCTAACTTGCGTCTCGGTTTGCGGAGCTGGCATATCTTGAATGGCTCGGACTTTGTCAGGATCTACCTCAATCCCTCGCTGGCTAACAATGAAACCAAGCAATTTTCCAGATCTGACACCGAAGGTACATTTAGCAGGATTCAATTTCAACTGATATTTCCTGAGTCGTTCAAACAACTTCACCAAATGGTCTAGATGCTCCTCTTCACTCTGAGATTTGGCTATCATATCGTCCACATACACCTCGATCTCCTTGTGCATCATATCATGAAAAAGAGTGGTCATAGCGCGTTGGTAAGTTGCCCCTGCGTTCTTTAAACCGAAAGGCATGACTTTGTAGCAGAAGGTTCCCCAAGGAGTAATGAAAGTAGTCTTCTCTCGATCGTCGGGATCCATTTTAATCTGATTATAGCCAGAGAAACCATCCATAAATGAGAACAACGCAAAACTGGCTGTATTGTCTACAAGTGTATCAATATGTGGCAGGGGGAAATCATCTTTCGGACTTGCTTTGTTCAGATCCCTGTAATCCACACACATCCTAACTTTACCATCCTTCTTGGGCACTGGCACAATATTGGCAACCCAATCTGGATATTTTGCGACTGCCAAGAAACCTGCATCCAACTGCTTTTTAACCTCATCTCGAATCTTCAAAGCCATGTCGGGTCTCGTTCTTCGAAGCTTTTGTTTGATAGGTGGACAATCTGGCTTAAGCGGCAACTTGTGAACAACAATATCCGTATCTAGACCAGGCATATCTTGATACGACCACGCAAACACATCAATATATTCTTTTAACAGCTCAACCAGCTTCGGCTTAACCTCTGTCCCAAGCATTGCACCAATCTTGACCTCTTTCTTGTCCTCATCTGTACTAAGATTAATTAAGTCCACCTGCTCTTTATGCGGTTGAAGCTCTGTGTACTCGTACTCAATCAATCTTGTCAGTTCAGCGGGTACTTCAAAATCTTCTTCACCCTCGTCTTCAGCTTGATTGATGGGTGCATCCCAGTTAGGAGTGTCAGTAAAGGCATTGGATCCAACAAGGTTTACGATGTCTCTGCATGATGGAAGGCTTACTTAATTAAAAGGCTCAAAGATATGTAAGATAAGAAATGAAATGCTATTTTTTTGTTTTATTTTCGAAAAAGGTTGCCAATTTCATTTTTTAAAGGTGAAAACGAAAAACGCAAATGAACCAAAATGGATTTGAACAAAAGCCTCTATTAATATCCTTTTAAAAATGAAAGGTGGCCCAACAAAAACGACCCTATAGCCTTGGGCAGAGCTACGGATTTTTATTTGAAAACGTAAATAAAAATGCTAAAAATTACTTTGACAATGGAAAAATAACAGGGATCTCTACGGCCTCCCAGTTGTTCAAAGTTGCATCACCCTTAAACACCAGGTTGCTCAAGTCTTCATTTTCCTCACATTCATTGACGGCATTGACTTGGAAACCTCCGCTGATAAATACCTCTTGGATAACCTTCGGGCGCCCTTCGACAGTTGTGGCAGCTCCATTCTGAGTTGGTTTGTAACCCAACCCAAAGCGATCAGTCTTGGTCTTGACATCAATTACCTCTCCCCAACCTTCCGGGATACCCTTGTCGATTGTTGATTTGGTACTCTTCAAAGATGCAAAAGATGGATTACCCTGGCCCATTGTCTCTTCGACTTCTAACAGAACAGCATTGGCGATCTCGAGTGCTTGAAAGGAGATTTCCAAAGCATTCTCATCGGCCTCGATGTAACGGAAAGAAGACAGGTTACTGACCATCAGATCCTCCTCACCGTGTATAATAATCAACTTTCCATCGATCACGAACTTCATCTTTTGATGCAACGTTGAGGTTACTGCCCCAGCGACATGAATCCACGGCCTTCCAAGTAAGCAGCTGTAATTTGGATTAATGTCCATGACCTGAAACGTGATATTAAAAACTTGCGGACTAATCAGGATAGGAAGCTCAACCTCCCCCATTACCGACCGGCGAGAACCATCGAAAGCCTTGACTATCAAAGGAGTAGGTTTCAACACAGTCTCTTTGAAAACCAACTTATCAAGAACCCTCTTGGGTAGAACGTTCAAAGAAGAACCGGTGTCCACTAGCACTCTAGCCAAATTATCTTCCTGACATTTCACTGATATATGTAAAGCACGATTATGATTCGGACCCTCCTTTGGTAACTCTTCGTTGCTGAAACTAAGGGTGTTACAGGCGGTCAAATTGGCAATCACACTATCAAACCGACTGGTGTTGATATCTTGATCCACATGTGCTTGAGTCAAAACTTTCTGCAAGGCCATCCTATGAGCGGGTGAACTCATCAACAGAGATAAAATCGAAATCTTGGAAGGAGTCTGATGAAGTTGGTCGATAACTTTATAGTCACTTTTCTTGATGATCCTCAAAAACTCAGCATCTTCATCACTCGTAACGGCTCCCTTACCTTTGTCTTTGGCAGGCACTGGGATACTAGTTGTTTCCTTAGGTGGGACCTCGTTGGAACGGGGAGTATACACACGGCCACTGCGAGTCATCCTGCTTGCCTCTGCGATATTGGTCACAGTGTCCTTAACCTCTTCATTTGGAATAACCTTCCCAGACTCCTTGTCAATCATCGTCACGTCATATTTCCAAGGCACAGCTTTAGGATCACTGAAAGGAAACGGACTTGGTCTTCGAATAACTATTGGCTTAGGCTGATTCACCTCAGGGATAGACGACTTTGGTATATCGAACACGGGATTGGCAGAACCTGCCCCTGATAGATTAAACACTGGTACCTTACCCTTTGATTCAGGCTGATGGAAGACAGGCTCAACCACAGCGACCTCATCCTTCTTGGCTTGGCTTGTCACTTGTAAAACACCCTCATTAATCAACCTCTGAACATCATTCTGAACCCACACACAACCCTTAATACTGGCTTCACAACTTACGCATGCAACGTGGGAAGTATCTACCAGACCAGCTTCAAACAGTTTCGAATGGAGTATCTTAAGAGGAGTCTTAACCTGAACAACATCAAGGACGTAACCTTCATCAGAATCGGCACTGATGGCGTTAACACTTTCATGGTTGGGAAAAGGATTCTTCTTAACATTCGGTTGAGGATCTTCAAATGACAAAATCTTCTTTTCCAATAAATCCCTGACAAGATTTTTGAGAGCATAACAATTCTCCAGATCGTGACCAGGCGCACCCTCATGAAATAAACAATGAGCGGCGGCGTTGTAATTGGCGGGTAGAGGATTAGGAGGTGGACCCAAAGCCCGAGTAGTGATTAGACCTTGTTTGACTAATGAAGGATACAGCTCGGTGAAAGTCATCGGAATCGGCAGGCAAGGTTTATACGTTCTCTTGTTTGGAACATTCTGGCGAGGAGCCGGATTCTTTGGCTGTTGAGGAGCAGGAGCGTTGGGCGCCTGTTGATAGCTGATAGGAGGCGGATAAACAGGAGATTGTTGTACAAGTTGATACATAGGAACCTGTTGATTGAAAGAAGGTGCAACAGCTGCCACATAGGGTTGTTGAGCATATTGGATTGGGTACCCTTGAGGTTGAGCATAACCTTGCGGATATTGATAAAATTGGTCTCTTCGTCTACCAGAGGATATAGCATTAGTCTCACCTTCTTTCTTCTTCTGAGAGCTGTACGAAGGTTTCTTCGGCTGATCCTTGGAAACACCATGATTACTTGTCATTTTACCGCTCTTCATACCCAATTCAATCTTGACACCCACAACAACGATGTCAGAGAAATTTGAAGTCACACTACCCACCATTCTTTCGTAAAATTCTGGACGAACCGTGTCGACAAACCAATCAGCTAACTCTTTCTCGGTCAAAGGAGGTTCTACCTACGAAGCAATCTCTCTCCACCTTTGAGCGTACTCTTTGAATGACTCAGAACTCTTTTGTGACATACTCAACAACTGTCTCCTGTCGGGAGCCAAATCCATATTGTACTTGTAGTGCTTGATGAAAGCGTCAGATAAATCTTGGAAACTCTTAATGCGAGACTGGTTCAAAGTTAAGTACCACTTAGAAGAAGCACCCTTCAAACTGTCTTGGAAACAATGAATCATCAGTTTATCATTCTCAACATGGGCAGCCATTTTGCGATAATACATGATCAGATGGCTCTTAGGACAAGTGGCACCTTCATAGCGATCGAAGTTCGGAGTTTTGAACTTCGGGGGAAATAACCAAACCTGAGACCAAACAGACGTCCCTTACAGCAGTCCCAAAAATTTGATCGCCCTCTACCTTTTTCAATCTCTGGGCGATAGTGTCTACTTCCTCACGAAGCTTGTCATGTTTCTCATAACCTTCAACATTCTCATCAAGATTATCAAAAACTGTCTCATTGAAATACGGTTGCGCACGGGTGTGTACAACAGGTGGTGCAAAGATAGGAGCCCCCCTAGAAACTTCAGAAAATAAAGGAACGGCTTGCTGAACGGGCTGATTAATCGGAACAGTGGCTTGAGGAGGCACAAAACCTGGAGCAAGACCATAAGGTGGGTCCCTTGCTACGGTCACATTCGGCGGAGGGTCCACAGTAACGCCGGTAATCTCTGAAACAACAGTGGGCTGGGTATCCATCTTAGCATTCATAACATGTAACAATTCCATCATACGCCCCATACCCCCTCGAAGGTCTTCAAGTTCATCGCTAAGGCGATCAATCTCTTTTTTCTGATCCTCCATTCTCTTCCGAGTTTGAGCTCTGGTGTTGTATTGGTACCGAGGACTCAGGGTGACGAAACTGGAAGGCGAGAGAACCGAACATGAGAAAACGGAATATACATGCAATGCAAGAAAGTAAATGATGCTATGATGCAAATGTGAATGAAGATTTCATGGAATTCAAACATTTAAGAATGTCGTGGGGTACCAAAAAATTTTCCTTGTTTTTTCATTTTTATTTTATCCCGCGATATAAACGATGTTTGAATTCCATGAAATACAATGCAATGGGATGCTTTATGGATGCCATGCACATGAATACACAAAACCCTAGGTTAGAAGTCATGCGTGGAGTTAAGGTCTACCCATCCCAAAAGGAGTGTACTATAGGTTAGTCGTACCTGCAGAACAAGGTTCTAAAAAGTGCCCAAAGTCATCAGCCCATCTTTCGGATATTATCAACCTTCCAACTGACTCGGGGGTTAATAATATTCTCAAGAGAACCTCTTTTGAGTGTAGTATCGCGTAGCAACCGTTGTAGGATTACTCCCACATAGCTCCCGCACTACTTCCTAAATAAGGCCGAGGTGGTGTAAAGGTACTACGGTCCTCAATATCATAGACTCCAATCGACCATGGAAAAAGTTTTCACGATTATACTCGATCAACCGAACCATTTTTGAAAAGGTCTCAACTGAGCGGTGATTCTCGAATCGACTTAGTCGGGATTCAACTCCCTATAAGCCTCATCGAATATATCCCCATCCTATAATAATGTCACTAGTCCGGGCGTAGGACTTTATCTCACAGCACAAGGAACAGTCCCACAATCAAAGCATAAATATATACATGCAAATGAATAATAACACAGATATTAATAAACATGAACAAGTTAGGGATAACCCTCAAAAGTTTAGAAGATGTCCCCAGTGAAGTCGCCATTTTCTGTTGCGGTGGAAATAGGATATCAAACTATTAATTAGTTTGAATCGCAATTCAATTCACAACCGCTCTTTGATTTATCCGAAGGAAAAGGTCAAAAGAGGGAAAACCTATTTTGCATCGTAAACACAATGCGGGGAAAGATCTAGGGTTCGAGGGTTGATTAAGATTAGGGAAGGTACTAGCACCCTAAACTTCTGTAGTACTCTACAGGAAACTTTTGTTCAGATGTTTACTATTTGCTTTATTTATTTGCTTAAGGTATATGTACAAAGGATTACAAGTGAGAAAGGAGACCTAAGGGGTTAATTCTAAGTTTACTCGGCAAGACATCGCATTCTGTGCCTACGTATCCTTACGGGAGTGGAATCAGAGTAATCGTAGTTCCCCTCAAAAGGGAGGTTAGAGACTTCTTGACTGTGGTCAAGGTCTCAAGGGGAATAAACGCATCTTAAGGACACGCTTACGTGGAGTGTAGAAACTCCAAATTTCTACGTTGAAATGTTAAGTTGTAATTAGGGTTAAATTAGGTTAGGGATTCCGCGGCGGGAAACCCTAAAATGAGCACGGCGGCTCTTTGACCTAGTGCTAGGGGCAAAATTGTAATTTTGCCTGCGGCGAAACATTTGTGAAAATTAGGGTTTGTAAGAGTTGTAAGGGTTTGAAGTTGAGGTTGTAAGGGTTTGAAGTTGAGGACTATTGGCGCGGCGACCAAAAGCTAGACCTATCCTTCGGCTGTGTGTAGTGACAGATTAATAACGATGAAAGTGTGAGAAATTTTAAATCATACATCAGCAGAATTTTAAATGCGGAAACGTAAGCGCGATTATTAGGTTCACGAGGTTACAGAGGAGGAACAGTTACAATAATATGATACAATTCAATTTTAAGAACGAAAATATAAAGAAACAACATGGTAAGCTGCACAGTGAACGAACTAGGTTAGTAAACAAAATTATGAAAACAGAAGCATGAAGCTAAGAGACATTTTTTTGTGGCTTTTTATTTTATGAGAGCATTTAAAACGTGAATCTAAGCTTAAAATTTTTTAACTTGATAATAAACAAATAAATAAATAAAAAGGAAGATTTTAAAAAAGTATTTTTCTCTTGGTTTTAAATAAAAAGGCTTAGTTCTAGTTTTTTAAAAAAATTGATTCTAAATATTAAAAAAAATTGTGTTAATTTTAATATTTTGAAAATGTTTTTAAATTATTATTTTTACATAAAAACCTAAATATTAGTTTTTTTTTTTTAAAAAGTTTAATAATTTAATTAATTAATTATATATAAACAGAAAAAGAAAAAATAGTTAAAAATAAAAGGGGTTGGGCCGGTCATCACATCCGGACCCAACCCAGTTGTTGTGAATACACCAAAACTTCATTTTAGGGTTTCAGAACCCTCGTCTTCGCGGCGTCGTTTCTCCTGTGTTTCTCTCATCTCTCTCGCGGCCATGTTTCTCTCCTTGTTTGATCACGACCGAAACTTCTTCTTCCTACATGAACAAAACAACAAAAATGCATGAATCAATAATCTCCCTACCCAGATTCCGACGATGATTTTTTTGACGGTGATCTTGACGGCGATGATGGTGTTATAATCTGAGCCTCGAAGGGGGTTTGCCCGTTATTGTTCGAAACGGCGCCGGTGAACCTTCTTTTCTCGGGTTGCTTTTGATCTCTCTCTCTCGCGATCGTTAGGGTTTGCTCGCGATTTCTGATCGCCGTCCTCTTTTTCTAGGGTTTGTACGAGGTGATACCTTTCCCCTTT
Organism: Lathyrus sativus; assembly: GCA_963859935.3. NCBI lineage: Eukaryota > Viridiplantae > Streptophyta > Magnoliopsida > Fabales > Fabaceae > Lathyrus > Lathyrus sativus. The sequence goes on from OZ012739.1 coordinate 171,806,552, forward strand.
TATAGTCTCTGACTTGACTCTCTTTTGGGCCTTTTGGATGTTGTTGGATTTACGTTACTCTTGGCTGAGATTTGATTTCGTATGATTTTTGATATGGTTTGAACACTCTTGATCAAATTTCTGATACCCTGATTGGATTATTCTGATACTGATATATCTTGTTTCCTCTTTAAAGATTTGATTGGGATTTTGGTGAGATTAGACTTCGTTTTTTTTTCTGATATGTTTGATCTCATCTGATCTGAACTTTCCTTTTTCAGGATTCCCTATTCTCGGATATGGATTTGCCCGGATTTTCATTTAATTTTGATAACTGAACGGCTTTGTCTTGATTTGTGGATATCCAGTTTCTTCGTTTCCTTGATTGGATCGAATTGGGTTTCTCTGATATGCTTTGGATCTTATTTTTCAGATGTGGAATGGATTGCCTTTGGGGAACTTGGATACCTATTTCTGATACGATTTGGTTCCTTTCTGATGAGATTTTGTTTTGATCTGTTTTGGGACCAAACCTGATTGGATATTGCGATCTGTTTTCATTCAACTTGATTACTAACACCTACTTTTCTTCTTCTTCTTTCAGGATGGATGCTTTGCATTGGTCTTCGCCGCCGAGAAGGGTACGCGGTAATGATGACACTTGGTCTGAACCGTCGGAACAGGATACTACCATCCTGGCTTTTGATTATGCTGTTGCTTCTGATTTGTCTGATAACTGGACATTGCTGATTTCGACTTGCTTTTATCTGGATTCACGTTGGTTTTTTTGATGCAGGCCTTTTATTATGGCTTTGATGTTCATGACAGCTTTGTCGTCCACATGATTACGGACTCGATTCTGATTGTTTAATTCATGATGGTTTCAATTATCCCTTGGCTGTGACTGTGAGCTGGGCCATGATGCTGATTACCTGAGCCGCGATCCTGGGATTACTGTGACTGATATGAACTGCTATGGTTTTGTGCACTCATTTATCTTATGAACTGATATGTTTATGTTTGTTCTGAACTGGTTTGGTTTTGATGGATTTGTTTCGTTCAGTTTGGTTATCAGTTGGAATTCACTTATGTTTTTCTCTTCTTTTTTCCAGGATAGGTACTACGCTTTGGTTGAGTTAAACGCCGCCGAGGATGGTATGTGGCGATGATGACAGCTTGTCTGAGCCTGATGAGGGAACCTCTTCGATGAGGCCGTGGTTGCCTTCGAGATTGGTTGGTTTCGATGCTTGGTTGGGTTCAGAACACGAGTTCCGGGCTGCTATCAATTATTGGCTTTCAGATTGATTGTGAGGCCATGATGTGCGATAACTGATGCGGTTTACCCCTCGTAACTTTGAACTGATTTTCGTGACCTGTTTGTTGGGCAATGATGCTCTGACTGAGCCCTTGTCCTTTTCGTGCGCCTTGCTTGACATGGAATGATCTGCGCTATGATTTGTGCTGCAACTCGGTGTAGTTATTCACATTTTTGTGACTTGCCATTTGAACTGATAATTCTGAACTTTTGTGGCAGATTTGTTTCTTTGTGCCTCTTCACACTTGTACTGGCGCGGGCTTTCCTTTTGCCTAGTTGCTGTTTTGTTTATGCAGCTTGTTTTGCTTTGAGTTCTGTTGTACTGATGCTGTTTGTGGAATTTCAGGTGTTGGAATTTTTCGAAACCAAAACGACTCAGACCTGCCGGCATCCGGGTCTGAGTCCAAATTTGCCTATGTTTCCTTACTCTCGTATCAGTTTGGAAATCCAATTGCGGCAAAAGCGAATCAGTCCCGCTTCTTTTATCACTTCTATCTCTCGGATGTCCCGTAATGATAAGAACAGGTGTTACCTGATCTGATGCCAACGGCGCGGATCGGTAACGGGGGTAGGACGCAACTTCGGTTGTGCCACTCCCGGCACTCGATGATGACGCTGTTCTGAGAGTGTCAAAAATAATTTCTAACCCCTTTTATTATGTTTGTTCTGTTTCGTTTCTCTTTGTGCAGGTTAATCGGATACGACCATGGAATACGGTCCAATGGATGAATCTCATGAAGACTCCAATGAATCTTTAGGACTTAGGTTTTTAGGATAGATGTACCATTTATATTTTAATTTTACAGCAACTCAGAATGTAAAGTGATTCAACTCCTATTGTACCATGACATTCTTTATGAAATAAAAATTTCCAAAAGTTTCCATGATCATTCAACTTTGAAATTATTTATGTTTACTTCTAGTTATAAATTGCAAACATTTGTGAATAAATCCACAAATATTTAAATTCATTATTCTAGTCATAAATCATAACTATTCGCGAATGATATTCTTGTTCATGCACGTGTCTCATCTGTAGTCATAATCTCATCAATTGATTAAATTCCATTGCCTTCCAACTTAAATGCTAACCAACAATTTTATAACCAAAACACGGGTGCACACCGTAATCACCACAGATTCAATATCCATGATACCCTTGCCCGTAATTGAATTCCACCGATCAAAGACTGTGAGCAACAATCCAATAATACCCCATTAAAACTGTGCCCTATTAACAGAAACGGAGGTGTGCCGGAAATAAGCCACGAGCAATAAAATAAGTCTTAAATCCAGTTGGGCCCGACAAATTTTAATACTGGCCACATCGAATTGGCGCCTTGATATAATCAGACCTGGTGATAGATAAATGCCTCAAATGCCTCAAAATTTAGTAACAGCCCGTCTTCCACGTAAAATAACCCTGGATCCAATCCTGCAAAACAAATACCTCCATGACTTGATAGTGGTTAGCAAATGCACAGATGAGATGCTATGCGAAATGACTGACTAAATATAAGGGTAAAATTTGGGGTATTACAGGAACCTCTTAAGGTAATTGTGGGGAGTGTGGTTTAGGTTTACTTGTTTTCTTCTCGTTGCTAAGGCGAATTGGTAGGGTAAAAGGTTAAAGACGCAAAGGAGAGATGGGTGGTTAGAGAATAGGGTGCTCGCCAAGGATTGGGGCCCTTGTGCCTACGTATGATCATTCGGAAGAGAATTAGAAATCAGAGCGTCGTAGTTCGACTACTGGAAAGGATGGGGGTGTGCGGACGGAATAATGGAGGAAGATAGAAGTGTGCTCGCCAAGATCATCGCAATCTTGTGCCTACGTATCTTATATTCAAGAATGAATAAAGAATCAGAGCGTCTGTAGTTCGTGGTAACAACCACGAAAAAAGTGAGGTTGAATAGGTTGGAAGTTGAGTTGAGGAACGAAAGAGTGACCGACAAGCAACCCAAGAGCGTGCCTCAAGAGCTTGTCACTTGAGAATTCAAGGAATGCTAGATTCCAAGAACTCAATTCTTTTGGAAGTCGGGATGAATAGGTTAAATGATAAAGGGTTGGATATTTTGAAATCGAAAGAATGAACTAATAACAACTCAAGGGCGTGCCTCGAGAGTTACTCATTCGAATATTCAAAGAATGCTAGATTCTAAGGATATCCCTCTTTCGTAAGTTTTAAAAAACGTTTGTGAAAAGATCGAATCGAAAAAATGGCATGCGAGGCCAAAGGAAGTTGGTTTGAAAAAGTCTCGACGACGTGTCGAGGATTTGATCGAAGATGGAACCGACTTGACAACGTGTCAAGGGTTAGGGTTATGAGAAATGATATTAGTCCCTGAGGGTGCTCCTAATATCGAAACCACGAGGAGTTGTGAATGAAAAAGGGCTGCGAATGCGGACGAGCATTCGACTTAGGAGAACGTTTGAGAATGATTGAATTTGAAAGAGTCAAAAGGTTGAGTGAATAACAACCCCAGAGCGTGCCTCGAGAATTATTCACTCGAAGACACAAGAAATGCTAGACTCCAAGTATCTCCTTCTTTCGAAGTTTGATCGAGAAAAATATTTTAAAAATGATTTGAAGCGAAATGGGGTATGAAAATAATTTGTGAACGTGTGAGAAGTGAGAACGCGAGATTGAGTTTGAAAATATCGATTATTTAATAAATGAGACGTCGGCCCCACAACTAAATAATCGGGGTATTACCGAAATACTAGATTCCAGTAACACCATTTTTATTTGAAAAATATTTGGATGAACAGCGGAAATATCACACAGAATGCTAGATTCCTATGATATTTTTTTGTTCTAAATCGCGTACTAAACGAATAGTTGAATGACATATTATTTAAGGTGTACACCCCAATAATGTTTGTCCAAAAATTCAAGAAGTGCTAGACTTCAAGAATTTAATTTTTCATGACTTGATTGAGAAATAATTTAGTGTTGAAAAATATACTGAAACAGGATTTAAAGAAAATCAAACATATTTTAGAAATAAGCTGAAAAATAAATTGTAAGTTAAAATAAATTGATTTAAATTTAGCAAAAAATAAATTAATCAAAAGTTAAAAGTAAATTTGAAAAAATCTAAAGTGTAATTTATTGAATTGTCTAAAACATGCTATTTACTCAAGCATATACAAATACAAAAATTAAATTGCCTAATATATAAAACAAAATGAACAATACATTATTTAAGGTGTACACCTTAATAATGTTCATTCGAAAACTCGAGAAGTGCTAGACTCCAAGAGTTTAATCTTTCGGGACTTGATTGAAAAAATAAATTTAGCATATAAAAAATAAGTTGAATTAAGATTAGAAAAATAATTAATTTTGAAAATAACTTAATTAAGAAAAATAATTTAGAAATTCATGTTAACATAAATTAATCAATTTTAATTTAATGAAATCAATTGCTTAGAAATCAAATAAATCTATCAATTAAGCATGTTAAAATCAAACACTAAGATTATTAAACTGAGTTAAAATATCCAAATAATAAAAATTGATTAATAACTAACTAATTCTTAAATTAACCAAAAACTTTTAAAAAACAAAAGCAGTAACTATAAATCTCAGAATGCCACCACCGTTTGCGGTTCCGATGTTATTGTCATTGCTGTATCATGGCTGCACTGCAGTTGATCACCACCGCCGTTGAATACGCACGCTGCTATTCATTGACCTTGAAACGGCGACACTTCACACTAGCCATAGCTGCTGTTGTCGTAACTGCTGCTTGCGGCGGAAGGCTATCGCTGTTGCTGCTTGACGAATCTGATTTGTGCAAGAACACTGCAGGTTGTAAAGGTTTGAACATCTAAGTGTCATAACCCACACTCGCTCATGAACGCCGAGCTAAACCCGGCACCATCAAAAACCTGCAAACAAAAAACAGCAATATGGCATCCTCGAACCCGTGTCCACGCATAGAGTTGTATCAACGTGTTATTGCTAGAACATAATCACTTCCAATCTCGTAGCAGCATAATCTTTACAAAATTGAACTAGACAAAATGGAATCAATGCAGCATAATCTTTACATAATCTTCCAAGCCCATATCGTTGATCCCCTCTTAACCTGCACCTGAATACTCATACAAACCAGCAGTATATGGTGTTCACAAAATATAGAACCAAAACTACAACATCCCGAGAGAATACATCAAACCGAGAAGTTAAATAATAAGTATGCAGCAAAACCGAGCGTACTTCGTAGGAGAAATAGAATAACAACAACAGCAGTAAAAAAACCAAAACATTTTGACGCATACGATAATGGCGGTTTTTTTTCACTAACAACATGTAACAGCAACAAACTACCATCCACATTTATCGAAATACAAGCTAACGGTGAAACTGATACGAAATTCGCAACTCAAATCCTATATTTATTCATCATGAGTCGTAAAATTGAATTATAGAACGAGTGAACATGTCAAGACTTAACATATTAGAAGCACACTCTGTTCTAAAGGTTTACCCTTAATGCCTCACGGTCTATTATTCAGAGCCAATTGTGATGAATCCCGGAGGTCGTTATTGCTACGGTTGCGCTCTGTCAAATAACCAATTCGAACTAACTCCCTCAGCTTGCATTGTCACCTCTTTTATCTCGGCATGACCACAACATTTCTCCTCTTGCCGTCTTATGATGAAGAATCAAAAGGATTCAGACCTGCACACAAACCGATCACAAACAACACAAACTATTTGTGAATTTAAAAAAAAGAATACAATCCAGGTCATCGTAAACCGTTGCTGTTGTAGTGGCGTCGTGATCTGAAGTTGAAACAAGTCTGAATGTTACGTGGTTCGAATCAGAGTGGTGTTACACTACGCCGTGGTTTATCGCTCATTGCCGTACTAAAAAATTACCACTGCGATGAAACCGATCCCCTGCTAAACCATAGCCAAAGAAAGCCAACTTTTGAAGCTCGGACTTTCCTTTGCAGAACCGGGTGTGAACCTTCCTCAATCTTGCTGTTCATTCCTATGAGGCTAATATCTTCTTTCTGTATCCACCAACAACAATCAAACCTGCATAATACGTACACTAAAACGTTAACCAAACATTGAGACGCATATGGAAGACTGACTTGTCACCGTTAAGGCTGAAAGCGTCCCAGAACCGTCCATCTGTCGGAACTGCGGTGATTATGGCCTGAAGTTGCTGTATTGAGCCATGTCATCACTGCTTAAACATAAACGATTCCAATTATTCGAAACATTCAGGCACACCACAGCATCAAATTATCAGTGTGAAACAAAATAAAATGACACAGTTAAGTACAAACTATGAAGTTATCAGCAACAATAATAATGAAAAGAGTTTGCAAACTCTGATTCCCGTCATGGTATATTTCGAGTGATGCAGGGATCAACTGTTGTTCCGTGTCATTCAACTTCATACTTGTTAGACGCCGTAACTGAGATGGGATTGTGCACTGGAGATGCAGAGTTATAGTTGTTGTAGTGTTACAATTGGGTGGAACCAATATTGCCAAACCAACCTCAACCTGCACACAAACAAACAGGACAGCAAATAACACAACAAAAATGAAAACGAAAAATAAAGAGCTATCCATTCACTCTTCTTGCTTCGTGCTCATCATTATCTCCATAAACTTGTCGCAGTTTGCCCGCGCATAACCGAAACCTGCTGCATACGTTGCTGAAAACATAAACCCTGCAGGCGAGTTACTCTTGTTGTACCTGAAAACAGAAGCAAACCGTGTAATACGAAGTAATCATTATCGTAACCTAAATCAGTTGTTAATGTTGAAAACTTGCCGAAAATCGACTCAAACTGAAATTAATGCATAAGATGAATGCAGCAACAACAATCCTGTTTGGGGAACAATAGAAAAGGCCCTTTCTAAGCAGACCTGTCTAAGTCATAGGAGGCTACGAGTTGTTCGCATAGAAACTATTGTGGATAACAGACGGATTGTTGGGCTTCTGGTTCCTAATGCAGCTGTTGAATATTTTCTCTTTGACAAAGTTTGAAGCCTTTTGATAGTTGCTTGACGTCTCCATTATTCAGTGTCCCCTCTTCAACAAAAGCTAACCTCATCAGCTTCAAACCGAAAATTATAGTGAACAAAGTTCCCAATCGTGAAATACGACAGGGTATCTGTGTGAAACAGAACACGGTGGAGTTGAGGATGCGATGCTTGTTGCGGGGTCGCGTGGTTGATGTTGTTACAAAACAGGGTTGACGCCCGATATGTCGTCGTGATTCGAAGCAGAAATTATCACGTAATCGAAACCCCGACAGCAGTACAAGCTTTGTGATGTTGTCGTTGTTAAAATCGCGAACCAAAATAGTTTGGAGGTCGTGTTCTATCGGCGAATGACTTGTGCAGATACGGTGGGGTTTTGAACCGATTTCGGCGAGATTGAAGGGATTGATGTAAAAAAAATTCGATTGAGGGGTTTTTATGAGGTTAGCGGCGGATTTTGAGGTTTAGGGGTGGCGAATTGATGAACTTCGAAGAAAGCGGACGGCGCCGGCTAGGGTTTTCTGGGGATGAACAGTAACTACAATTAGGGTTTTTTTTTTAGAAAAGGGGCGCCGTTTTTTGATCCGATGAACAGTAGATCCCCCCTCTCTGAATTATCTTTCCCCCTTTCCTTATAGTGTGTTGAACCCAAAACCCTAATGGGCCCTTGAATATGGGCCTTCCATCCTCTAAAAATCTGATCCTTTTTTTATTTTTTATATTAATAATAAAACCAAATGTTATTGATACAAATTAATAAATACACTATTAATTAACATAATAAAATTAATAAATAAACATTAACAATAACTATTAAATAAATATCCAAATATATAAAATAAACTAAAATTTATAAAAAACAAAAATAATTATTAAAATGTTATTAGTAACACTTAAAGGAAAACAAAATTTAAGAAAGTAATATTCACAAAATTAAGTTTAAGCCACGTGTCATTTTTTAATTGGTCAAAAAGATAAAGTTTTGAAAAATCAACCAATTGCGAGCAGACACGTGTCTAAATGGCATGAAACGATAAATGCAAAAATACTTCCAGAAGGGTAGGACAAATTTAGGGTATGACAGATGCCCCTATCTAATAGGCTTAAACCTAGGAGAATGAACTGCGTTAGCACTCAAATTCCTGAGGTAGAAGTCAATTAGATATGAAGAAAACCCTGAATTTGTCCGAAAGAAAAAGAGATGTTTGAGAATTGCAAATACTTGATAAATGTGAACCTCGAAGTAAACGGTAAATGATAGGCAAAAGGTCGTCATCACCAAAAGGGATGAGGGAATGAAACACACACTGTTGCAACCCAAAATTTGACCAACAATTATTTATTCACTAAGTGTTTGAAAGTTGATACCTTCATCAGAAAGTTCAAGAGATCCTCAGAGGAATTGGTTGAAACCAGGGTTGTGTGCTTCATAGCTTGAGAGTTGTGGGTGCTCCTCAGATGATTCTGAGACTTTGAGGATGAACTAGATGTTTTGAGGAAGCCTGTGAGATGTCTTGATAGCCATCATGAAGGCCAGAGAAGTCATTATGCAAGAGTTCAGAAGATTCAACCATGAATGGTAGAATTAGGGTTTTGACTAGGTCAACCCTAGGATAAATGAAAATTTGGAGAAGGTTGAAACCCAATCCAAGGGCCATGAGATCATGGAATGATGCGTATAGATGTTATAAAGAGGATTCCTAGACCAACTCATCATGATTGAGGAGTTTGAGAAGTTTCAAGTCAGGGTTTCCAAGGATTGTCAGTGAGAAAACCCTAATTTGATCCCTATCTTCCAGGCAGTTTTAGCTCTAGATGTGATTGATATCTCATCTTCCCCATAACATGAATGTTGTAGAGCTTGTTCTTAGCTTTAATTTGAGTGGTGGAAGTCCTTTATAGGAGTTACAGAGCTCAAGTTATGGTTTTGACAAATTACAGGTCAGCTGAGGTGTGTGAATCTGGGTCCTTGAAAGTCACCCAACTTGCAGACAACTTTTGCCCTAGTAGGATGATTCCTATGATCTCTTGGTCAACATGAATATTGAAGGGCATCTTCTTAGCTTTAATTTGAGTGGTAGAAGTCCTTGATAGGATTTGTAGAACTCAACTTATGGTTTGAACAAGACAGGGGTATTTTGGTCATTTGGCAATTATGGGTCATTTTAAGCAAAGGCCATATCTCCTATTTCCAAGCCTCAAATGGAAAAACTCAAAACATGAAAGTTGTTCAAAATGTTATTTTAAGTCTAGAAAGAAGGTCATGAATTGTTGGAAAAGCTCATAGCATGGATTTGCATGATTGGTTAAAAATGAACTAAAAATGGCTTATAAGTTTAAAAAGTTGAAATTGAAAATTGGTTTGGGAGATCCACAAATCCAAAATAGGTCATCCAATATATCATTTTGATTGGAAACATCATTTTGAGAACATTGGTTTAAATAGAATTCTCATTTGAGGCTTTAAAATGGGACATGCTTTGGAAAATTCATACTTGCACATTAAGGCACCTTTGGAAATCTTAACATAAGGCAAGGAAAGGCCTGATTTTCACTCATTCCTTCTCAATATCCCACATAAGGAGAATTTGACACCAAATTACAAGGCATAAGGCATGGTACATGGGATTTTCAACTTATCATCACATGAGAAAATCAAGACTTTTCTAGCTCATTCTAGAAGGATCTAGGAGCTTCCATCAATCATTATAAGAAGAGTGATCCACAAGGTATTGAGGGTTGGGTCAAGGAGAGAGAAATCAGTGGAGATAGTGAGAGAGACATTGCCATTGAAGAGTTTCCTTCAAGATCAAGCAACACACGATTTCTTTCACCACAAGGCTTCCCCTCCAAAATCAGTGCAAACAGAACCATTTCCACCATTGGAGGATCATCCTGAAGCAGCTACAAGGCTTGCAACCTTCTCTACATACCTTCACCATCACTTCTTGACAGGTTGGGATTCTTCTCCCTTTCTCTTTAATTATGTAGTTTCTGTTAGCTCTTTAGGTGTAGAATTAGTGTACTAGGCTAGTTGAGCTTTTCCCTTGAGTTTGAGAGCTCTGTGTGAGGTTTTGTAGCAGGTGCAAGATTCTTTAATTTCCAAGAGCAAGCTTTGTAGTGAGTTTTAGTTAGCATATATTAGATTAGAATGGTTAGGGTAGCATAAAGAACATGAATGCATCATTGGATTTGAGTTTTAGCACGACTGATTTCAGAGAAATATGGTGGTACCAAGATCTTCTAACTTTCTGTTAAGATGATTCAAGGAGAATTAATGAAAATCACGCGTGCAGTTTTGTTCCTTGTAATCAGTAGATCATTTTCCTTTTTGGAAGTTTTGAGTTTCATCCAGTATGGAGGGAGAACGAGAGGGAAGAAGTATGGTGCATGAGTCACGATTTTCTGAAAACCCTAGGTATTTGGGGACGATGACTGATACCCGTTGGATCTTTCTGAAAGTTTTGACCTATTACTCTAATCCAACGGTCCAGATTAATTAAAGAAACGGAGGGAAATTCAAATGCCCAAAGCGCTGCCGTTTGGTTTAATGAAGCGCGTCTGGGCTTGATGGATCCAACTTGCTACGCGCACCACCCCATATCTGGCCCACTTGAAATTGAACTGGGGCGCCCTTGCTTTTTTCACCCCCCTCCCCTTTATTTTCATTCTTTTATTTTTAATTCCTTTAATTTTTTCTTGTTTTTATAAAATTCATATAAAATCCAAAATTTAATATTTTTCAATTCTTGTTTTTTCTATATGTTAATAAATCTGTCTAGAAAAATATAAATAAATAAAATCTCCATTTTATTTTCTTTTCATATTTTTAATAGATTTTTCTTTTAAATAGCTTTTTAATATGTTTAGTTTGGTATCCAATTTTGTAGAATTTCTTTTAGGACCTTCCTTTAGGATTTTTAATTCATTCTTTTTTGTGTAATTAGATATTGAATCATAATTCCCCATAGGATTTAATTCTTGATTTTTAGATTAAAATTTGATTAGATTAATTAGGTTAGCATTAGGGTATCCTAATTAGGGTTTAGGTTATGCATAGGTAAGGAAATCCATTTTCTTTAGATAGTTTTGTCTTGATTTTTGGGTAGGGGCATATGTGGATGTTATGGGTAGATGTTGTAGACCCTTGTGAATAATTGTTAGATTTTTCCCCCTTGGTTTAGTATTTTTAGGTATTTTCTGAAGTTGCCTGATGATTTTGTCTGTTCTGTGGTTATCTGTTTATCTCTGGGGTTTATTTTGGGGAATTTGTTGTGGGGCTTAGTTTGTTTTGAAGATCTTGTTGGAGAGCATGATGAAGAGAAGATTGTAGATCAAGACTCAGAGACCCAGAGCTTGGCTTAGTCCCTGTTTGTGAGGTTTGAGATCCTGAAGTTTGAAGGGAGTTCATGGTACTTTCCTGAGGAAGGCACTATGAATGACTTTCATTCTTTCTTCTCACCTCTTTCTTAAGTATCCAATGATGTAGGAGCCAACTTGTGAGTTTACTTTCTCCTGAGGAGGAATGTAGACTGATCACAGTTGTTGAGCCACATAGGATACAACTCCTAAGTGGAAGCCTCCTAGTACTTTCCTGAGGAAGGTCCTATGGGTCTATTCACTTAGTTCCATTAGTTTATCTAGGATTCTTAAGTATCCAATGATGTAGGAGCCAACTTGTGAGTTTAATTTCTCCTGAGGAGGAATGTAAACTGATCACATGTTGTTGAGCCACATGGTATACAACTCCTAAGTGGAAGCCTCCTAGTACTTTCCTGAGGAAGGTCCTATGGGTCTATTCACTTAGTTCCACTAGTTCAGATAGGATTTCCTAAATACCCAGTGATGTTGGAGCCTACTTGTGAGTTTAATTTCTCCTGAGGAGGAATATAGACTGATCACAGTGGTTGAGCCACATAGGATATGACTCCTGAGTATACACCTCCTAGTGCTTTCCTGAGGAAGACACTATGAGTCTGCCTGCTTAGCTCTTTGGTAAGCTTGTTGTGAAGCTGGAAGACTGGGATTGATTTCTTTTGGTTAGGTTTTGCTTTAGGGCTTTGCTTAGATTTGATCAGATTTTGTGTTAGGGTTAGGATTAGAGAGTAGATGATTCTTTCTCCAGTGTGGTTTGTTTGCCTGATGGCACTTCCCTTCCTTTATCTGTAGATTGCTTGATAGCATGTTGTTTATCTTCAGTATGATTACTGTTATTTCATGACTGGCTTGAGGTCGAGACGAGCTTGTGGAGGCTGAAGCCCCACACACATTTCCTCCCTCACTTGCATTGCATGCATTTTACTGTTAAAGCTGATGCTTTGTCTGTTTTGGTGTATCATTGACATGATCCCTTAGGACTCTCATTTCTTCTGATGAGGATTTGATGATAGACTTTTAGGTTGAAACCTATGCATGACAACATCTAGGAGTTCCCTGTTTAAACCTCAACCATAGGATGAATCCATGGCATGATAACAGTAGGACTTGATAGTCTCCCTCCTAGTTGGGCCTGTTCTCTTCTCATCTCGAAGCAGTTTAAAATACAGTAATCATGAATGATTTCTTTCGTACGCTACGAGCCTTAAGCTATCTGAGAAAGGACGCATTCCCTCTCAGGTCATAGTCTCTAGTGCGGTTGAGATCGCAAACACAATAAAAAAACACTTCTTTTAGGAGATAACCCGTAGTTAGCCGAACTACGTTTGCTCTGATCTTTCATACCAGATGAAAGTACGTAGGCATAGGACGCGATGTCCTAGCGAGCAACCTTCCCCCGTAATCCTTCGTAGGCCGAACTACGTTGACTCTGATTTCTCATTCTCTGATGAGAATACGTAGGCATAAAGCGCGATGCTTTGCCGAGTCATTTTTCTTTTCTTTTTCAGCCAGCCTTGATAGGTAGATAGATTATAACCAACCCGTCCAAGTAAACAAACAAGTGAGGATCCCGTCGAGTACGACGGACGTGAGGGGTGCTAATACCTTCCCCTTGCGTAACCGACTCCCGAATCCAGACAATGGTTGCGATGACCTTGTCTTACCCTTATTCGTCAGGTTTTTTCCGATCGTTTCCTTTCCCGCTCTGAGGGATAAATAACGAAAGGTGGCGACTCTTCTGTCATGCCGGCACCTTATTTTCGCGCAAGCGACAGCTGGCGACTCTGCTGGGGACCGAACCCAGAATCTCTGGTTCTCCGGTTCCCTATGAGAGTCAATCCTATCGTTTGTGTGTTTGCTTGTTGGGTTGCGTTTATTTATCACATTTTTACTTCCCGCATTTTATTTCCCGCATTTTATTTCCCGCATTTTATTTCCAGTTTGATATGATTATCTGTGCTGCTGTGGGAGAGGGATGTTACTGTGAGTGAGAAGCCGGACCTGGGCTTGAGTACACACCTAGATATAGTTGCGGAGAAGTAGTAGACGAACCTGTCTGCTGAGCAGGCACAGTTCCCTACTAAAATCTGCGCTCAGACGAGATTCTTGCAGAGGTGCTCCTTTCCGGTCCTGAGGATCTGAGGGGAGTCCAGACGTGAGGATTGTCGACTCTGGGGACCGATCATTTGGAAGTCAGCTAAGAGAGGCCTCTTCATGACTTGATGATGCCACTCCTTCTGGGAATCGTATCGTCACTCATGAAAGTCTGTGACGCTGATGACCGCATAGGATGCCGTACCTTTGTCCGTGGATTAGGTCCATACCTGTGAGTGGGATTGGGATATTGCAGGAAACTTATACCTCCAGACTACCTGGTTTTCTCGACAGTGAATCAGTTATGTTGGTATCACGGTTCTCGGTGGCAGACTTGACTGTTCTTGACAGAGCGAGTTTTTGATCAGAGGATTTTCATCATCGGGTGTTTGTCTGTTCTTGATAGAGCAGGCTTTGGTCAGAGTATTGTTATCAGAGGTTTGTCCTGAATGGAGCAGATTTTGAGTGGGGTCTGACGATCTCATCAGCAGCTGTGTGTTTGTTCTTGATAGGGCAGATTTTTGATTTGGGGTCTGAAGACTTCATCAGCGGACGTTTTCTGATCATACATCCCGGGTCCTTATTATCAGGCACTTACTCTTGGCAGAGCAGAATTTTGATCTCGATCCTATCAGATGGTTATTCTCAGCAGATCAAATCAGTGGTTTTACACCGGGGTTTCCTTCTCATCAGTGACTGTTGATACCGAATCTCCACAGCAGCCACCTGGATATTTTATTGCATGCCTGCATTTTGCATTAGTTTGCATAATCATTCGCATTCCATTGGCGTGTGTCTGTGACAGGTACCGTTTCCCCGATCCAGGATCTCTCGCTTCTTATTGTATTACTACAGCCGTTCTCAGAAAGACTGTTGCGTGCGAGTTCTCGATCCCTGATGTGTCGAAGTTGGCTATCACTAATGCTATAGGCTTCCTGTGTATATGTGAAGTTGCTGTTTCCATGATTGGGCCCAGATTCCCCTCCTTATTATTGTCAGCACTGGTACTAAGGCGCCAGGATCGGGGGAAATATCTCAAGCACGCAGACACACGCATACATCTGCATAAAGCATTTTGCATGACATACATTCTGTTGCTTTTCCTAACCTTTATTGTTGACAGGTTTTTCAGGTTCCGAGCTGCCTTCGATCTCCAGGATTGATCAAAGACTCATCCACCGCTACTCAACTCGCACTAATCAGACAAGGATAATGGACCAGGTGCAGTCAGATGTTCAAGAGCTCCGTGAACGGATGGATCGTTTTATGGAGCTGATGCAAGTAGTCGCGAATGGTCAGGACCAGCTTCGTACTTTGGTGCAACCTCTGATCTCCAGGGTTGACAGTAATGGCATACTGCACGGCGGGGCCGTGCCCACTCCTCCTCCAGTGGATACTCCACAGAACGTTGTTCCTGCTGCCGGGGGCAACGGCAGCGCTAACGGCAATCTGATGACTAATCCCGGACTCAATGCGGCAGGCGTCGGCAATGGTAGTCTGGGAGCCAATGTTAACATGGGGCCGGTCAACGGCAATGCTGGTGCAGGAAATCTGTTGGTGCCTCAACCGTGGCTGGAGGACCATCAGGATGACATATTCTATCAGAGAGGTGTAGAAGCAGAGTTGAATGCTGAAGCTCGACTCAGGTTCAAAGCGCTGGAAGACAAGATGAGAGACATAGAAAATCAGAACACATTGGGCGTTGACATGTCCAAGCTCGGGTTGATTGCTGACTTTAAAGTACCTCACAAGTTCAAGGTGCCTACCTTTGAGAAGTATAAGGGTACTACTTTCCCCCGGGTCCACCTCCGATCTTATTATAGAAAGATGTCCGCTTATTCTGACGATGAGAAGTTGCTGATGCACTTCTTTCAGGATAGTCTTTCTGGTCCATCGCTCGAATGGTATATGGGTTTGGAGCCCGCTACTGTGCGCACCTGGAAAGATCTGGCAGAAGCGTTTGTCCTCCACTATCAATACAATAGCGACTTGGCTCCCAACCGAGTTCAGCTTCAGAATCTTTCACAGCGGAATAATGAAAGCTTTAAAGAATACGCCCAGCGGTGGCGTGAATTGGCTGCTCGGGTTCAACCGCCGATGGTTGAGCGTGAGCTAGTGCAAATGTTCGTGGCTACCCTTCCTGGAATCTACTATGAAAAGCTGGTCAGTGGCATGTCTGGAACATTCTCGGCTCTCATCACTTTGGGCGAGCATGTTGAGAACGGTATAAAGATTGGAAAAATTCAGGGCGAATCATCCTCGGCTGGAGGAGGTAGAAAGAAACCCTATACTGGCAAGCGTCGAGAAGGAGATGCCAGTGCCGTCACTAATGCTCGGAGAAAGGGAAAGGGCCCTCAGCCTCAGATTGCTAGCATAAATATCCCATCTGCCCCGCAGCAGCAGCAGCAGCAGCCTCAGCAGCAGAATCAGCAGGGGTATAAAAGATATCAGAATCGGGCTCCTATGGCAAACCGTCATTTTGATACTCCACCTATGTCATATGCACAACTTTTGCAAACGTTGCTTCAGCTCCAATTAGTTCAAAAGAGGATGTTGGCTCCCTTAACAGGGGCACCACCACCGGGGTATGACGCCAATGCTACTTGTGAATTCCATACTGGGGCACCAGGCCATACGATTGAGAATTGTAAAGCTTTTAAGCACAAAGTCCAGGACTTGGTGGACGCCAAGGTTATTAACTTTTCTGACAGTGTGCCCAACGTTACCAAGAACCCCATGCCTCATCATAAGGGAGGCGGAGTGAATGTTGTTATCACTGAGGAGAGTTCAGACTTGCTGACTGATGTCAAAGATTTGAAGACGCCGTTGAGTTTTGTCAAGGCTAAGTTGCTGAAGAAGGGCTTCTTTCCTGGATGCGGAGAGTTATGTATGACTTGTGCTACACTCCCTGATGGGTGTGAGCAGCTGATCGAAGGTATCCAAAGTCTGATGTCTGAGGGTATTTTGCAGTTCAGCCGAAACGTTGAGAGTGCATCAGGGGAAGTCATGCTGAAGCAGGCAGATGAAGTTGCCACCATTACTATTCCTCGTCACCCTATTACTATTTCTGCACCCCGACCGCCTACTATTACTATCACCAGGGCCGGACCGATCCCATTCGAAAGCACTAATGCCGTTCCATGGCATTACGGCGCCGAAGTTTATTGTAATGGTCAGAAGATAGAGCTTGAGCCGTTCGGATCGACTGTGCAGAATCTTGCCGAGGTCAGTGGTATCACTAGAAGCGGTAGAGTGTTTGCGCCAGCAGAGGTTGCGGCAGAGAAAGTGGTCCGAGCTGACGCTGCGGAAAAAGGTAAAGGTAAAGCTGTCGAAGAGGTCCCCTCTGGGGCAGAAAAAGATTTGCTAGTTAAAGATGTTGAAGAGTTCATGCGACTAATCAAGAAGAGTGACTACAAAATTGTAGATCATCTTCATCAGACTCCGTCAAAGATCTCTATTCTTAACCTGTTGCTGTGTTCTGAAGCGCACTGCAACGCGTTACTGAAGGTATTGAATGCTGCATACGTGCCGCAGGAGATATCAGTAAATCAGCTGGAGGAGGTGGTGGCCCATGTCAATGCTGGTAATGGGCTGGGATTTACGGATCTGGAGCTGACTCCTTAGGGAAGAGATCACAACAGCGCCTTGCACGTCTCAATAGAGTGCAGAGGCACGATTATGTCACATGTCCTGGTGGATACGGGTTCCTCGCTTAATGTGCTTCCGAAAAAGGCACTGATGAAGTTGGATACCCGTGGACTGCTTTGCACGCCCAGTGATCTGGTCGTGAAAGCCTTTGACGGAACCAAGCGCCACGTCTTCGGAGAGTTGACCCTGCCAATTCAAGTTGGTCCAGAGACGTTCGATACAGTTTTCTATATCATGGATATCATGCCCGCCTATAGTTGCCTCTTAGGTCGGCCATGGATCCATTCTGCTGGTGCCGTGACGTCCACGCTGCATCAAAAGCTTAAATATGTTGTCGGGGGCAGCATAGTAACCGTCTATGGTGAAGAGGACATCATGGTGAGCCACCTGTCGTCCTTTAAATACGTTGAAATGGATGGCGAGATCCATGAAACGCTCTGCCAAGCATTTGAAACCGTCAGGGTAAAAGAGGTAGCTCCTGTCGTCGCAGAGAAGCAGGAGATGAATCTTTCCTCGTTTAAGGAAGCTCGGGCCGCTGTCGAAGCCGGTTCCACCCCAGGCTGGGGGCACGTCTTGGATATACCAATCAAGCAGGATAAGTTTGGATTGGGGTATTCTCCTGGAGCTGAAGCTTCATCTTCTTCTGGCAGCTCGTCTCGTGGGAAAGGGCTGATCCTATTCACCAAGGGGGGAGTAATTTTCGAGAGCATCAACGCTGCGTCGGAGGACAGCGGGGACAGTGATTGCGATCTTGACGCCTGGATTCAACCGAGCAAGCCGGGCGAGCACCTCCACAATTGGACCATCAAGGAGATTATCAAGCTGACAAGTGAAGAGTAATGATTTGCTTTTTACAATCTTTGTACAACCCTATGTCCTGCCCGGGGCATAGTGGTTTTACTGTCAGGGCCTTGTTGGATTATGTGTATGCATTTTGTTAATAAATAAAAGGCGTTTTCTTCGTACTCAAATATTGTGTTCTCTGTTATTCCTGTTTTATGTTTATTTCGAAAAACAGCAAAATGGCAACGAGGTTTGTGCTAACCTGCATATTCTTGCTTTAAACTTAACCCTTGTTATTGCAGGATCCACGTAACAGATGACATCGACTCTGGACCCTCTACGGCTCACTGCGACTTTGATTGCCCGATCTATCAAGCCGAGGACGAGATTGATGAAGACGAGGACCTTCCGGAAGAATTGGCCCGCTTGTTGAGACAAGAGGAAAAGGTTATTCTGCCTCACGAGGAGGATATTGAGATCATAAACCTGGGTTCTGAGGAGCTCGTCAGAAATGTCAGAGTAGGGGCTGCGCTGCAGAATGATGTCAAGCATAGACTGGTCGAGATGCTTCGAGAGTATAGTGACGTCTTTGCTTGGTCATATGAGGATATGCCCGGACTCGACACTGATATCGTGGTTCATCGCTTGCCGTTGCGAGAAGATTGCCCTCCAGTCAAGCAGAAGCTCAGGAGGACGAGACCAGACATGGCTGTAAAAATCAAAGAAGAAGTCCAGAAGCAGTTGGACGCAGGATTTCTATCCGTTACCACTTACCCTCCGTGGGTCGCCAACATAGTGCCTGTACCGAAGAAGGACGGTAAGGTACGCATGTGCGTCGATTATCGGGATTTGAATAGGGCGAGCCCTAAGGATGATTTCCCGTTGCCTCATATCGATGTGTTGGTCGACAACACAGCCCAGTTTTCCGTGTTTTCGTTCATGGATGGCTTCTCCGGTTATAATCAGATTAAGATGGCACCGGAAGACATGGAGAAAACGACGTTTATCACCCCCTGGGGAACATTCTGCTATAAGGTAATGCCCTTCGGTCTGAAGAACGCAGGGGCCACTTACCAGCGAGCAATGGTAACTTTGTTTCATGATATGATTCATCATGAGATCGAGGTCTATGTTGATGACATGATTGCAAAGTCCCAAACGGAGGAAGAGCATCTGGTCAACTTATTGAAGCTGTTTGAAAGGCTTAGGAAGTTCAGGCTGAGGCTGAATCCTAACAAGTGCACTTTCGGAGTGCGGTCCGGAAAGTTATTGGGGTTTATCATTAGTGAACGAGGTATTGAAGTTGATCCTGCAAAAATAAAAGCTATCCAAGAAATGCCAGCGCCGAAAACAGAAAAAGAAGTTCGTGGTTTCCTGGGCCGAATAAACTACATTGCAAGGTTTATCTCGCAGCTCACGGCCACTTGTGAACCGATGTTCAAGCTTTTAAATAAAAATCAGGCGATTACTTGGAGTGAGGATTGCCAGAAGGCATTCGACAAAATAAAGCAGTATCTTCAAGAACCTCCAATCTTGATACCCCCAGTGGCTGGACGGCCATTAATCATGTACCTGACGGTTCTGGAGAATAGTATGGGGTGTGTTCTCGGTCAGCACGACGAGACGGGCAGAAAAGAGCATGCCATTTATTATTTGAGTAAAAAGTTCACTGAGTGTGAATCTCGATACTCGATGCTGGAGAAGACGTGTTGTGCATTAGCTTGGGCCGCCAAACGTCTACGACAGTATATGCTCAACCACACCACTATGCTAATTTCGAAGATGGATCCAATCAAGTACGTCTTCGAGTAGCAGGCTCTTTCGGGCAGGATTGCCAGATGGCAAATGGTGTTAACGGAATATGATATTCAGTACGTCTCTCAGAAGGCCATCAAGGGAAGCGTATTGTCTGATTACCTTGCCGAACAGCCAATCGAAGACTACCAGCCGATGAAGTTCGAATTCCCTGACGAGGATATTATGTTTCTCAAAGCGAAGGATTGCGATGAGCCATTGCCCGATGAGGGGCCAGATAGGAAGTCTCAGTGGAAGTTGATATTCGACGGAGCGGTTAATTCCTATGGAAGTGGTATCGGGGCTATCATCACGACTCCTCATGGATCCCACATCCCGTTTACTGCGAGACTGACGTTTCTAGTTACCAACAATGAGGCAGAGTATGAAGCATGTATTATGGATCTAGAAGAGGCAATTGATTTGAGAATCAAGAATCTAGACATATTTGGTGACTCAGCGCTTGTAATCAATCAGATTAAAGGGGAGTGGGAAACTCGTCAAGCGAATTTAGTGCCGTACATGAATTATGCCAGGAGGATGCTTCCATTCTTCGATCGAGTGGAACTCCATCATGTGCCTAGGGCTGAAAATCAGATGGCTGATGCCTTAGCCACGTTGGCTTCAATGTATAAGGTCAATTATTGGAATGAGGCTCCAAGAATTGTACTTTCGCGTCTTGATAGACCAGCATTTGTCTTTGCAATCGAGGATGCCAATGACGGCAAGCCATGGTTCCACGACATCCAGACCTTCCTTATGACTAAGGAGTATCCTGCGGGTGCGTCAACCCAGGATAAGAAGACTCTGAGGAGGATATCTGGAAACTTTTATCTCAATCCTGATGGAGAGCTGTATAAAAGAAACCACGATCTCGTGCTACTCAGATGTGTAGATGAGAAAGAGGCAAGCATACTCATGGAAGAAGTCCATGAGGGCACATTTGGTACGCACGCCGGCGGGCACGCCATGACGAGAAAGATCCTGAGAGCAGGATATTACTGGCTGACTATGGAGTCAGATTGCTTCAGATTCGCGAAGAAATGTCATAAATGCCAGATTTATGCTGATAAAGTTCATGTGCCGCCGTGCCCATTGAATGTCATGTCCTCCCCTTGGCCGTTCTCCATGTGGGGCATCGACATGATAGGCAAGATCGAGCCCACTGCATCCAATGGTCATCGTTTCATTCTGGTAGCTATCGACTACTTCACCAAATGGGTGGAGGCAGCCTCGTACGCTAATGTGACCAAGCAGGTGGAAGCTAAATTCATAAAGAGGGACATCATCTGTCGCTATGGAATTCCCGAGCGGATCATTACTGATAATGGTTCGAACCTTAACAACAAGATGATGAAGGAGCTGTGCCAGAGCTTCAAGATTCAACACCACAACTCATCTCCTTACCGGCCGAAGATGAATGGCGCTGTTGAAGCGGCCAACAAGAACATCAAGAAGATTGTTCAGAAGATGGTTGTGACGTACAAAGATTGGCACGAGATGTTGCCGTTTGCCTTGCACGGTTATCGTACGACGGTGCGTACGTCGACCGGGGCAACCCCTTTCTCCTTGGTGTACGGTATGGAAGCTGTCCTACCGTTAGAAGTGGAGATTCCTTCTTTGCGAGTTTTGGTTGATGTAAAACTCGACGAGGCAGAATGGATTACGAATCGCTTGAACCAACTCAGCCTGATGGAAGAGAAGAGGTTAGCATCGATTGCATTTGGTCGCCTGTACCAAAGCCGAATGAAGAAAGCTTATGATAAGAAGGTGCGTCCTAGAAGCTTTCAGACGGGTGATCTCGTCCTGAAGAAAATTCTTGTGCCACATTCCGATCACCGGGGCAAGTGGACTCCGAATTACGAAGGGCCGTATGTCGTCAGCAAGGTCTTCTCAGGAGGAGCCATGTTGTTATCCACGATGGATGGTGAAGATTTTGCATCCCCGGTGAACGCGGACGCAGTTAAAAAATACTTTGCTTGAAAGAGACCCGCTGGACAAAAAAGAAAGAGTCCAGGCAAAAAAGGGGCATCCCGGCGAACCAAAAACAGAATAAAAGGTTCAGGCAAAAATTAGGGATATATTGAAAAATGTACACCCGAGAAGTCGAAAACCTACACTGGGCGGCTTCGGCAAAAAAGGGTATCCCGGTGAACTGAAAACCCGTAAAGGGCGGTTCACGCAAAAGTTAGGGATTTGAATAAGCAAATGACTGCGTTCCGCGTGTGGACTTTCATTGTTTAGTGGTTCGGAGGACCTGAGGGCCGTTTATCTGAATCAATCTCTTCCGAAGCTGAAGCATCGGAGAAGTATCGAAGTCGAGTGGGTCTTAGAGGGATCAACTCATGGTGTTCGTCTACGCCCCGTTGCCAACATCTGTATATACTGATGTATATTTATGTTTTCTTTTTGCGCGGTTTCCTCATTCCTGGAGCTTGCCTCTGTTGTAAAACACTTTTACCCATTCAGGGGTCATCATCAATAAAATGCACATTATTCAGCAATTCTGCTTATCTGTTTAGCATTTATCTATTTTGTTTGCGAATGAAAACGCCGATGTTTTTGATAAAAGGCGCATACATAAACTTACGGGCCTAGGCCCATTGATTGTTGAAACAATTAATTAACTGAATGTTGTCACGAGATAATAACCTGGATAGGCCCCTTTGAGGAGGGTATCTTGTCTGTTTGTTTGTGTTGTTGCAGGTGTAGCACTTTCCAAAGGACGTGTCGTGCGAATCCCCGAAGCAGGGCGAGTCCTCCTTCTCCAGCAGAGTTCAGTAGTCTCTCCTCCGCAGAATCTGAACGCAGGATAGTGAGCATTGACATGTCTCCCCGGGCAGAGACGATTCTCTTCCCCAAGCAGACGCATCCTGAAGGAGCGTCATCCCCATCAGCTGAGCCAAGCACCGAAGAATGATGTCGTCTTTCCCCAGCACCGGGTCACAAGTGCAGATTTCATAGAAGTGTTCGGGTGCCGAAGCTCGTGTTTTCCCCAGTAAAGTCACCGAAGCAGGTGTCTTCCCCAGCACCGGGTCGCAAGTGCAAGTTTCGTAGGGAGTTGTTCGTACGCCGAAATATGCAGTAACTGATGGTGCCAGACTGAAGTCTCCAGCGGAATTGAGATTCCCCACCAGAGTTATGTTCTCTCCTGAAGTTGGATGATTCCCTCTTCCCCAATAGAGTGTTGGAACAGCTGATGTTGTATTCCTCTGCAGAGTTGTACTCTCCCCCGAAGTCAGATGCTTCTTTCTTCCCCAGCGGAATTGAAATTCCTCATCAGAGTCGTACACGCTCCAGTGAAGTAGAATGATCTCTCTCCCTAGCCGAGTTTGCAGATGCCCAAGAGAGCCGAGTCCTTGGAAGTTGATCAGATCGTGATTGGTTTTTCCCCAGTGGAGCGTGGAGCAGCTGAAGTTATTTCCCCATAGAGTGGTTATCCCCAGAAGAATAGCCGAGATGGCCGCGCAGTTTATTCTGGCGATTGATATCAGCAAGTCTGGTTCCTCGAAGAGCTTCGTCCCCTGCAGAAATCAGCTGAAGTTGTTTTCCATGCAGCAGTCCGCGGAAGATCAGTTCCCCAGACAGAGCCTGATTGACATTGGCATGTTCACGTTCTCCTCAGCAGGATGATTCCTCTGTCTGAGTAGTTCTTTCTCCTTAACAGGAGGATTTCCCCTCGGCATTCATTGTGCGGATGGGATCGCATCATTGTGCATGACTGCATAGCATTTAACACTGCATAGCATTTAACGGTGCATAGCATTGTGCATGATTGCACAACATTTAGCATAAACGCATATCATCCCCACCGTGTGGGGCATAGCGCAGAAGCATATGCATCATAAGCATGATCTAGGTCATTATTACTCTTGCCTTACAGGTGTTCAGCCGAAGGAACAGTTGCTCAGGATGATTCCTGATAGTCTCTCCAACAAGGTCGCTTTCTTAAGATGATTCTTAAGACCCCGGTGTAATCCCCACAGTCGCTCGCTCAAGATGATTTTTGAGATCCCCAGCGAAGTCTTCAGTTCAAGATGATTCTTGAATTCCTCAGCAGAGCCGTTTGCTTAAGATGATTCTTAAGACCTCAGCGCAGGTTCCCGATTGGTTTGCTTAGGGTGATACTTGAACTCCCCAGTAGCGTCCCTAGCAAGAGTTGCCCAGGAGGATCCCTGGAATACCCCGCAGAATAAAGTCTCCAGAATGGTTATCGGTTCAGGATGATTCTTGAAGGTGCCCGACGGAGTTGTTTGTTCAAGATGATTCTTGAAGTCCTTAGCAGCGTGATATGTCTGCTCCACCAGTGATGTCTAATCTGAAGATTGACTTCGTAAACGCCTGAGGGCGATATCAGAAGGTTCCTGTGAGCTCAGATGTCCTGGTTGATGAATCAACGTGTGGCTGAAGACAAGGTTCCAAATTTTGTATTCAAGATGATCCGTGTTGGTATGAAGACCAAGTCGGTTGCCCTGAGGAGATGACTGATTGCGATCAAGTGGATAGTTTTTCTTCTGACTGAAGTCGAAGATGTTTCTCTAGCTAAAGCGGAGTTTTTCCTGAAGGCAAAGTGTTTGAATCCCCTTAGAGTCATGAATGGCTCAGGATACCATTTCTTTGACTGAAGTCACAGATTTCCTAAGCTGAAGCGAAGGTGCCTAAGGGCAAGGTTATCCCCAAGGTCATGAATGACCTAGGATTCATTTTTCGGACTGAAAGCCGAAATACATCCCTGACTGAAGTCTCGGATGCTCTATAGTAGAGGCGGAGTTGCCTGAAGGCATATCCATGTATCCTTGAAGGCCAAGGACCGTTTCTTCAGACTGAAGTCGAAGATACCTCCTGCCGAGTTGCCGACGGGCAATGTTTACATCCTTGAAGGCCAAGGATGTTTTTTCTAGCTGAAGCTGGAATAGCCGACGAGCAGGGTTTCATCTTTCTTCAGAAGAACTTGAAGATTCTCCAGCGGATCTGGAGTGGCCAGGGGCCAGGGTTCCATCTATCTTCAGAAATACTTGAAGATTTTTTCTAGCTGAAGCTGGAAATGGCCAGGGGCCAGGGTTTCATATATCTTTAATGGTGAAGTTCTACGGCGGGCAGTGTGCAGCAGTATTCCGATGTTCGTTATGGTTCTGAGGGTGAACCCCAGATCAGAGTGTGCTCGGTTAAGTCTCTCATTCCCAGCGGAGTAGTTTCAAATACGCAAGTGTACCTTTTGTTCCATTTACCAGGGGTGAACCCCAGGTCAGAGTTGTTCAGGGTTGTATTTTCTCCAGCGGCGAGGTTGGATGTTTGTCCGGCGGCGAGGTTGGATGTTTGTTCGACAGCGAGGTTGAACGTTTGGATTTGACGGCGAGGTCAGATCATCATTTGTCCAGCGGCGAGGTTGGATGTTTGTTCGACGGCGAGGTTGAACGTTTGGATTTGGCGGCGAGGTCAGATCATCATTTGTCCAGCGGCGAGGTTGGATGTTTGTTCGACGGCGAGGTTGAACGTTTGGATTTGACGGCGAGGTCAGATCATCATTTGTCCGGCGGCGAGGTTGGATGCGTGTTCGACGACGAGGTTGAATGTTTGTTTGACGGCGAGGTCAGACTCTTTAAATCCCCAGTAGAGATGATGTTTGTACGACGGCGATGTCCAATGTCTCCAAATGATGTGTGTTTCCGACGGCGATGTCAGATTCAGTTTTCCAGCGGCGATGTTGGACATGTCAAGTTAATCCAGTCTTCTGACGGCGATGTTAGGTGATGCAGATCCTTTAGTTCTCCAGCGGCGATGCGGGGTGTTGTGATTGTCTGAAGGCAATGTCAGAAGAATTTAATGTGGATAACTGACGGTGATGTCAGGTCGATATTTCTCCAGCTAGTTGTTGAGCAGCTAGTGTTGCAGTATTCAAAGATTTGTTCCCCGCAGAGTACCGTGTGCTCGCGCAGTTGGCAAATTTTCGGGTTTACCGATATTCAATCGTCTCGCACCTTGATTGGTTGAGAGCCGTTCGCTTCTCACACAGTCAGGTTCAAGCCGTTTGAATAGGGGCAGCTGTTGCACCCCAAAATTTGACCAACAATTATTTATTCACTGAGTGTTTGAAAGTTGATACCTTCATCAGAAAGTTCAAGAGATCCTCAGAGGAATTGGTTGAAACCAGGGTTGTGTGCTTCATAGCTTGAGAGTTGTGGGTGCTCCTCAGATGATTCTGAGACTTTGAGGATGAACTAGATGTTTTGAGGAAGCCTGTGAGATGTCTTGATAGCCATCATGAAGGCCAGAGAAGTCATTATGCAAGAGTTCAGAAGATTCAACCATGAATGGTAGAATTAGGGTTTTGACTAGGTCAACCCTAGGATAAATGAAAATTTGGAGAAGGTTGAAACCCAATCCAAGGGCCATGAGATCATGGAATGATGCGTAGAGATGTTATAAAGAGGATTCCTAGACCAACTCATCATGATTGAGGAGTTTGAGAAGTTTCAAGTCAGGGTTTCCAAGGATTGTCAGTGAGAAAACCCTAATTTGATCCCTATCTTCCAGGCAGTTTTAGCTCTAGATGTGATTGATATCTCATCTTCCCAACAAAATGAATGTTGTATAGCTTGTTCTTAGCTTTAATTTGAGTGGTGGAAGTCCTTGATAGGAGTTACAGAGCTCAAGTTATGGTTTTGACAAATTACAGGTCAGCTGAGGTGTGTGAATCTGGGTCCTTGAAAGTCACCCAACTTGCAGACAACTTTTGCCCTAGTAGGATGATTCCTATGATCTCTTGGTCAACATTAATGTTGAAGGGCATCTTCTTATCTTTAATTTGAGTGGTAGAAGTCCTTGATAGGATTTGTAGAACTCAACTTATGGTTTGAACAAGACAGGGGTATTTTGGTCATTTGACATTTATGGGTCATTTTAAGCAAAGGCCATATCTCCTATTTCCAAGCCTCAAATGGAAAAACTCAAAACATGAACGTTGTTCAAAATGTGATTTTAAGTCTAGAAATAAGGTCATGAATTGTTGGAAAAGCTCATAGCATGGATTTGCATGATTGGTTAAAAATGAACTAAAAATGGCTTATAAGTTTAAAAAGTTGAAATTGAAAATTGGTTTGGGAGATCCACAAATCCAAAATAGGTCATCCAATATATCATTTTGATTGGAAACATAATTTTGAGAACATTGGTTTAAATAGAATTTTCATTTGAGGCTTTAAAATGGGACATGCTTTGGAAAATTCATACTTGCATATTAAGGCACCTTTGGAAATCTTAACATAAGGCAAGGAAAGGCCTGATTTTCACTCATTCCTTCTCAATATCCCACATAAGGAGAATTTGACACCAAATTACAAGGCATAAGGCATGGTACATGGGATTTTCAACTTATCATCACATGAGAAAATCAAGACTTTTCTAGCTCATTCTAGAAGGATCTAGGAGCTTCCATCAATCATTATAAGAAGAGTGATCCACAAGGTATTGAGGGTTGGGTCAAGGAGAGAGAAATCAGTGGAGATAGTGAGAGAGACATTGCCATTGAAGAGTTTCCTTCAAGATCAAGCAACACACGATTTCTTTCACCACAAGGCTTCCCCTCCAAAATCAGTGCAAACAGAATCATTTCCACCATTGGAGGATCATCCTGAAGCAGCTACAAGGCTTGCAACCTTCTCTACATACCTTCACCATCACTTCTTGACAGGTTGGGATTCTTCTCCCTTTCTCTTTAATTATGTAGTTTCTGTTAGATCTTTAGGTGTAGAATTAGTGTACTAGGCTAGTTGAGCTTTTCCCTTGAGTTTGAGAGCTCTGTGTGAGGTTTTGTAGCAGGTGCAAGATTCTTTAATTTCCAAGAGCAAGCTTTGTAGTGAGTTTTAGTTATCATAGATTAGATTAGAATGGTTAGGGTAGCATAAAGAACATGAATGCATCATTGGATTTGAGTTTTAGCACGACTGATTTCAGAGAAATATGGTGGTACCAAGATCTTCTAACTTTCTGTTAGGATGATTCAAGGAGAATTAATGAAAATCACGCGTGCAGTTTTGTTCCTTGTAATCAGTAGATCATTTTCCTTTTTGGAAGTTTTGAGTTTCATCCAGTATGGAGGGAGAACGAGAGGGAAGAAGTATGGTGCATGAGTCACGATTTTCTGAAAACCCTAGGTATTTGGGGACGATGACTGATACCCGTTGGATCTTTCTGAAAGTTTTGACCTATTACTCTAATCCAACGGTCCAGATTAATTAAAGAAACGGAGGGAAATTCAAATGCCCAAAGCGCTGCCGTTTGGTTTAATGAAGCGCGTCTGGGCTTGATGGATCCAACTTGCTATGCGCACCACCCCATATCTGGCCCACTTGAAATTGAACTGGGGCGCCCTTGCTTTTTTCACCCCCTCCCCTTTATTTTCATTCTTTTATTTTTAATTCCTTTAATTTTTTCTTGTTTTTATAAAATTCATATAAAATCCAAAATTTAATATTTTTCAATTCTTGTTTTTTCTATATGTTAATAAATCTGTCTAGAAAAATATAAATAAATAAAATCTCCATTTTATTTTCTTTTCATATTTTTAATAGATTTTTCTTTTAAATAGCTTTTTAATATGTTTAGTTTGGTATCCAATTTTGTAGAATTTCTTTTAGGACCTTCCTTTAGGATTTTTAATTCATTCTTTTTTGTGTAATTAGATATTGAATCATAGTTCCCCATAGGATTTAATTCTTGATTTTTAGATTAAAATTTGATTAGATTAATTAGGTTAGCATTAGGGTATCCTAATTAGGGTTTAGGTTATGCATAGGTAAGGAAATCCATTTTCTTTAGATAGTTTTGTCTTGATTTTTGGGTAGGGGCATATGTGGATGTTATGGGTAGATGTTGTAGACCCTTGTGAATAATTGTTAGATTTTTCCCCCTTGGTTTAGTATTTTTAGGTATTTTCTGAAGTTGCCTGATGATTTTGTCTGTTCTGTGGTTATCTGTTTATCTCTGGGGTTTGTTTTGGGGAATTTGTTGTGGGGCTTAGTTTGTTTTGAAGATCTTGTTGGAGAGCATGATGAAGAGAAGATTGTAGATCAAGACTCAGAGACCCAGAGCTTGGCTTAGTCCCTGTTTGTGAGGTTTGAGATCCTGAAGTTTGAAGGGAGTTCATGGTACTTTCCTGAGGAAGGCACTATGAATGACTTTCATTCTTTCTTCTCACCTCTTTCTTAAGTATCCAATGATGTAGGAGCCAACTTGTGAGTTTACTTTCTCCTGAGGAGGAATGTAGACTGATCACAGTTGTTGAGCCACATAGGATACAACTCCTAAGTGGAAGCCTCCTAGTACTTTCCTGAGGAAGGTCCTATGGGTCTATTCACTTAGTTCCATTAGTTTATCTAGGATTTCTTAAGTATCCAATGATGTAGGAGCCAACTTGTGAGTTTAATTTCTCCTGAGGAGGAATGTAAACTGATCACATGTTGTTGAGCCACATGGGATACAACTCCTAAGTGGAAGCCTCCTAGTACTTTCCTGAGGAAGGTCCTATGGGTCTATTCACTTAGTTCCACTAGTTCAGATAGGATTTCCTAAATACCCAGTGATGTTGGAGCCTGCTTGTGAGTTTAATTTCTCCTGAGGAGGAATATAAACTGATCACAGTGGTTGAGCCACATAGGATATGACTCCTGAGTATACACCTCCTAGTGCTTTCCTGAGGAAGACACTATGAGTCTGCCTGCTTAGCTCCCTTTCTTTGGTAAGCTTGTTCTGAAGCTGGAAGACTGGGATTGATTTCTTTTGGTTAGGTTTTGCTTTAGGGCTTTGCTTAGATTTGATCAGATTTTGTGTTAGGGTTAGGATTAGAGAGTAGATGATTCTTTCTCTAGTGTGGTTTGTTTTCCTGATGGCACTTCCCTTCCTTTATCTGTAGATTGCTTGATAGCATGTTGTTTATCTTCAGTATGATTACTGTTATTTCATGACTGGCTTGAGGTCGAGACGAGCTTGTGGAGGCTGAAGCCCCACACACATTTCCTCCCTCACTTGCATTGCATGCATTTTACTGTTAAAGCTGATGCTTTGTCTGTTTTGGTGTATCATTGACATGATCCCTTAGGACTCTCATTTCTTCTGATGAGGATTTGATGATAGACTTTTAGTTGAAACCTATGCATGACAACATCTAGGAGTTCCCTGTTTAAACCTCAACCATAGGATGAATCCATGGCATGATAACAGTAGGAATTGATAGTCTCCCTCCTAGTTGGGTCTGTTCTCTTCTCATCTTGAAGCAGTTTAAAATACAGTAATCATGAATGATTTCTTTCGTACGTTACGAGCCTTAAGCTATCTGAGAAAGGACGCATTCCCTCTCAGGTCATAGTCTCTAGTGCGGTTAAGATCGCAAACACAATAAAAAAACACTTCTTTTAGGAGATAACCCGTAGTTAGCCGAACTACGTTTGCTCTGATCTTTCATACCAAATGAAAGTACGTAGGCATAGGACGCGACGTCCTAGCGAGCAACCTTCCCCCGTAATCCTTCGTAGGCCGAACTACGTTGACTCTGATTTCTCATTCTCTGATGAGAATACGTAGGCATAAAGCGCGATGCTTTGCCGAGTCATTTTTCTTTTCTTTTTCAGCCAGCCTTGATAGGTAGATAGATTATAACCAACCCGTCCAAGTAAACAAACAAGTAAGGATCCCGTCGAGTACGACGGACATGAGGGGTGCTAATACCTTCCCCTTGCGTAACCGACTCCCGAATCCAGACAATGGTTGCGATGACCTTGTCTTACCCTTATTCGTCAGGTTTTTTCCGATCGTTTCCTTTCCCGCTCTGAGGAATAAATAATGAAAGGTGGCGAATCTTCTGTCATGCCGGCACCTTATTTTCGCGCAAGCGACACACACGACCACCACCACCAAAAGGATGATGGAGCGAAAACACAAACAAAATATCGCACAATCTGACATCGACGAAATGCCAGACCTACCACCAAAAGGATGGTAGAGCGAAAACACAAACAAAACATTGCACCATCTGATATCGACGAAATACCAGACCTACCACCAAAAGGATGGTAGAGCGAAAACACAAACAAAACATCATGCAATCTGACATCGACGAAATGCCAGACCTACCACCAAAAGGATGATGGAGCGAAAACACAAACAAAACATCGCGCAATCTGATATCAACGAAATACCAGACCCAACACCAAAAGGATGATGGAGCGAAAACACAAACAAAACATCGCACAATATGACATCGACGAAATGCCAAACCTACCAACAAAAGGATGGTAGAGCGAAAACATAAATAAAACATCGCACAATCTGACATCGACGAAATGCCAGACCTACCAACAAAAGGATGATAGATAGAAAACATAAACAAAACATCGCACAATCTGACATCGACGAAATGCCAGACCCACCACCAAAAGGATGATAGAGCGAAAACATAAATAAAACATCGCGCAATCTGACATTGACGAAATGCCAGACCCACCACCAAAAGGATGATGGAGCGAAAACACGAACAAAAATATCGCACAATCTGACATCGACGAAATGCCAGACCTACCACCAAAAGGATGGTAGAGCGAAAACATAAACAAAACATCGCGCAATCTGACATCGACGAAATGCCAGACCCACCACCAAAAGGATGATGGAGCGAAAACACGAACAAAATATCGCACAATCTGACATCGACGAAATGCCAGACCTACCACCAAAAGGATGGTAGAGCGAAAACATAAACAAAATATCGCACAATCTGACATCGACGAAATGCCAGACCCACCATCAAAAGGATGATGGAGAGAAAACACAAACAAAACATCACGCAATCTGATATCGACGAAATACCAGACCCACCACCAAAAGGATGATGGAGCGAAAACACGAACAAAATATCGCACAATCTGACATCGACGAAATGCCAGACCTACCACCAAAAGGATGGTAGAGCGAAAACATAAACAAAATATCGCACAATCTGACATCGACGAAATGCCAGACCCACCACCAAAAGGATGATGGAGCGAAAACACAAACAAAACATCGCGCAATCTGATATCGACGAAATACCAGACCCACCACCAAAAGGATGATGGAGCGAAAACACGAAAAAAATATCGCACAATCTGACATCGACGAAATGCCAGACCTACCACCAAAAGGATGGTAGAGCGAAAACATAACACACAGGTCGCTATCACCAAAAGGATGATAGCACAACACAGATTTGAAGCTTACCAACACCAAAAGGATGCAGGCTAGGTTGAACTGACGAAGTTCGACTATCACCAAAAGGATGATAGTAAGGCAATGGACAACGGTCACGCTTGCTGGGTACAACTCATTGGGGAACCCCTGAGAAGAAGATTGAACTGAAACGAGTCGACGGGGTACGCCCACCGTCTTGTTTGGAGATCATAGTTTTGCTGAAATGATTTCATGAATTCTGAAGAGGATGCCCCTGACTGGGCTGAGTTTGTCTTGATGTCTTGTTTTGCTCAACAAAAGGTTGAACAACTTCATGAGGAACGCTCATGGTCTTGCTGCAGATGCCCCTGCTCGGGTTGGATCTTGCACTGAACTTCTTGGATTTGCCCCACAAAAGGTTGAACAACTTCATGGGGAACACCCACGGTCTTGAATGGTATGCCCCTGGCTGGGATGTGTGTTGATTTGAAGATCTAATCAACCACGAGGTTGAAATACTTCATCGGAGACACCCATGGTTCTTGAAGAATGCCCCTGACTGGGCCGAATCTCGCTTTGAATATTTTGAAATTTTGTGGGAGAAACCCACAATCGCAGAGGATTGCCCCTGAATGGGCTGATGATTGCTTTGAAGATGTTGTGGAAGATGTCCCTAATTGGGCTGACGATGGTCTTGGAAATCTTCGGGATTGATCCTGGACCTTGACTTGCATATATGAATGTTGGATGATAAATGATATTCCATATGAGTGGAAGTGCAAATGCAAATGCTGACGAGCGGAGATGCAAGAGCTGGGGAAGTATGATACGACTGGTTATGCCAAATGATGTACAATGCTTATGATGATGAATGCGATGCGTATGATGCATATGATGCAGACGGGTAATTGGAAGTGTGAGGGAGACGCCAGCGTGGTGGCCTCTGGTAGTTGCCAATGCAAATTGGACTTCGGGTGGTGGGAGGGATTGACTTCCTCGACACGCAGTTTGTTGAAGATGCCATGATTGAAGCAGAAGACGTCCTATATGCCCCATGTCTGGGTACTTGGTGATTTTTTGTGAATTTCCTTCAGAGAAGATTGCAACTCTGCTTGTTGGTCAGGACGACCTGGTCTTGCCCCAGTCTGAACATGGTAATGGTCTGCCCCAGATTAACCAGTTCTGACATATGGAAGTTGAACTCGGATGACCTGCCCTTGCTCGAGCTGTTGAGTGATTTGCCCCAGCCTGTGGGTTCTGAGGTAGTCTTGCTTCGTGTACACCACTGAAAGTCAAGTTCCTCCTCGATCGCTCCTTGCTGGAGTTTCTTTGAATACCTAGCACTGATTTGCAATTAAAATTGTACATTCACAGATGGTAATATTAATGCAAAGTTTGGTGCAAGTTTTGAAAAAGTGTCATTTATTGAGGTGTCGTGAAAGTGTGAAACGAATGGGCTGCTAGCCCGAACATTGTGCTGTTTGGTTGGTGCGAAAAGATATAGCAAGCAAAATGACACCAATATTGATGATTAGAAATCATGTGAGGAGTCAGGTTACGCAACCTTGCGACAATATGCTTTCAGAATAAACCTCGCCTCAATTAGGTCTTTTGAGGGTTATAACGTGGTCTGGTTCACGGTTATGAAACAAAGGATGTTAGGCTCAAAGTATAATTTGTACCCACCCATTCTTCTTAATGATCTCCAGTCCTACGCTCAGTTAATTCTACACTTGTCTTGATGGTGTAAACTTGAAGGTTCAAGGTTTGCTCGTTGTGGCAGTCACCTTATTTTGATGAATGTCAGTGCCCCTTTTGCTTTGGGTGGCCACTGAATCTCTTTTTTTTTGTTAAGGGTTTCGGGGTCCTCTTTTACTTTTGTTTTTGATCCCTAACTTTTGCATGGATTGATTTTGTTTGTCAAATCCATCGGGATTGCCTTGATTTTGCCTAAGTCCCCTCTAAGGTGCTTGACTTAGCAGGCTTTTGATGTTTTTTTTTTTGAATTTTGTTGTGACTGCCATGTTGTGAATCATTAAAGAACAACCGTCTTCTGGATTTTGCTTTGTTGATTTGAGTGCGGAGTTGAATTAGCTGAACACTACCCTGCCCCAGGTTAAGTGTATGGTTTGAATATCCGAAGGAAACTGCTACTTCTAGGATCGAAGTGGTTTACTAAGGATTAACCCCTTATATCTCCAGTGTTTGGGGAATTGAAGCAATGCCTGTACATCATTGACGAGATTCGGTCTGAAAGCATACGATTTGCAATTATGGGTATCTCGTTTTCATCATCCTCCCTCAAATCATGCTAAACAACAGTGAATAGAGTGGAGTGAATAAATGTGTCGGTGATAAATGAAAAATGAGTGAATACGACATAACTAATTCAAAACATGCATAAACGATACATTAATGAAAACCAAATACGAATGGCAATTGTTCAAAGCATACAGTACTTAAACAAACAAAGACAAAACATAAGAAATGCGAAAGATTAAATGGCAGCATGACAGCCTTCTTCAGAGAATGGACTTGACTTGATTGGATTTGACGTTGCCACTAGTTGGCTGGTGGTATCGGGTTGTTGATGGCACTAAGATACTTCCCATCAAAGGTGAGAGCTTCCTTGTCAATCAGATCTTGAATTTTCTGCTTGAGAAACCAGCAGTTCTCAATGTTGTGACCTGGAGCGCCCTTATGGAACTCACAATGAGCATTCGCGTCATAATCAGCAGGAAGGACAGTTGGGGGAGCTAGATCTCTTGGGACGATAGCCTTTTGTTCCATTAATTGAGAAAAGATATCTGCATATGTCATTGGAAGACTATCAAATACTCTTTCTGGCTTCCATGTCCTGTGTTGATTTTGCTGACGCGGTCGTTGAACGGTCTGCTGTTCTGATTCCTTTCCAGTTATGGAGAGGGCTTCGAAGATCTGATCCATCTTTCTGTTGAGGGATTCCAGCTCCTTCCTGATAGCAATTTGCTCTTGCAGAATCTGCTCCATCGATCGTCTGGTATTGGCTCTAATTGTGTACTGGTGTCGGGAATCAGCTTGATTTACTGGAGAGGAAGGAACGGAGACATAAGATTCTGCTGAAGGACTGGAAATGCAAAATGCACAACATATGAAATGCAATGCGAGTGATATGCAAGATGCAATGCAAGATACAAGATCCAGGATCCAGGATCACAATCAAACAATTCCTGAAGCTGGTAACTGTAATAGATAAGTAACCATAACTCCTGCTCAAAGAACAAGGACAGGTACGACCTATACGGGAAGATCTAGACATTCTACCCATAAACCCACTTACGGGATGGTTTCTACGTTTGGTTCCCAAGATCACGGACACTAATCGTATTAGCGTCACGCAACAGGCTGGTTGTATTATGACGATAATGACGATAAGGTCTCTCCTGAGCGGGGTCCTCGTGCTAGGCGCACAAGGAGCGAGTCCTTGGAGACTAACACTACACGACCACCATTATCGAAACTGGTGCTAACAAAAGGTTCCCAGAATCACGGACCCTTCATTAATCAAGTCGTGCAACAGGCTAGCTGTGTTACAACAAGATCTACGAATAGGTCTCCTCTGGAGGAGCTTTCATGCTAAGCACACAAGGAGCGAATCCTCGGTGACTAACACTACTCGACTACCAATTCTAAACTAAGTGTTCCCTCTGCTTTTACCAAAGCTCGGGCGTAGAGCTTTACTCATGATGTCATCCCAAGAACCAACAGGCGACGAAGCACAAATAAAATCCCCAAGAGAACAAATACAAGAAGAAAACAAATAAACACAAACATTCCTCACAAACCAAAAGATAGGCTCGACTCTCTCTTTGCGTGGAGCAAAATCCCCAGCAGAGTCGCCAGCTGTCGCACCTCGAAAAATCACGGAGACATTTCGGAGAATGCGACCCTCGCGCGAAAGGCGCGGAAATGCGGTTCGACAGAGTCGCCACCGAACTTTATTTTTCCCGAATAAACGGGAGAGGAAAATATCGAGGAAACCTCTTTAAAAACGAAAGGATAGGAACAGGGCTGTCGCAACCAAGCTCCGGGTTCGGGAGTCGGTTACGTGAGGGGAAGGTATTAGCACCCCTCACGTCCATCGTACTCGACGGGAACCTCTTAAGGTAATTGTGGGGAGTGTGGTTTAGGTTTACTTGTTTTCTTCTCGTTGCTAAGGCGAATTGCTAGGGTAAACGGTTAAAGACGCAAAGGAGAGATGGGTGGTTAGTGAATAGGGTGCTCGCCAAGGATTGGGGCCCTTGTGCCTACGTATGCTCATTCGGACGAGAATGAGAAATCAGAGCGTCGTAGTTCGACTACTGGAAAGGATGGGGGTGTGCGGACGGAATAATGGAGGAAGATAGAAGTGTGCTCGCCAAGATCATCGCAATCTTGTGCCTACGTATCTTATATTCAAGAATGAATAAAGAATCAGAGCGTCCGTAGTTCGTGGTAACAACCACGAAAAAAGTGAGGTTGAATAGGTTGGAAGTTGAGTTGAGGAACGAAAGAGTGACCGACAAGCAACCCAAGAGCGTGCCTCAAGAGCTTGTCACTCGAGAATTCAAGGAATGCTAGATTCCAAGAACTCAATTCTTTCGGAAGTCGGGATGAATAGGTTAAATGATAAAGGGTTGGATATTTTGAAATCGAAAGAATGAACTAATAACAACTCAATGGCGTGCCTCGAGAGTTACTCATTCGAATATTCAAAGAATGCTAGATTCTAAGGATATCCCTCTTTCGTAAGTTTTAAAAAACGTTTGTGAAAAGATCGAATCGAAAAAATGGCATGCGAGGCCAAAGGAAGTTGGTTTGAAAAAGTCTCGACGACGTGTCGAGGATTTGATCGAAGATGGAACCGACTTGACGACGTGTCAAGGGTTAGGGTTATGAGAAATGATATTAGTCCCTGAGGGTGCTCCTAATATCGAAACCACGAGGAGTTGTGAATGAAAAAGGGCTGCGAATGCGGACGAGCATTCGACTTAGGAGAACGTTTGAGAATGATTGAATTTAAAAGAGTCGAAAGGTTGAGTGAATAACAACCCCAGAGCGTGCCTCGAGAATTATTCACTCGAAGACACAAGAAATGCTAGACTCCAAGTATCTCCTTCTTTCGAAGTTTGATCGAGAAAAATATTTTAAAAATGATTTGAAGCGAAATGGGGTATGAAAATAATTTGTGAACGTGTGAGAAGTGAGAACGCGAGATTGAGTTTGAAAATATCGATTATTTAATAAATGAGACGTCGGCCCCACAACTAAATAATCGGGGTATTACCGAAATGCTAGATTCCAATAACACCATTTTTATTTGAAAAATATTTGGATGAACAGCGGAAATATCACACAGAATGCTAGATTCCTATGATATTTTTTTGTTCTAAATCGCGTACTAAACGAATAGTTGAATGACATATTATTTAAGGTGTACACCCCAATAATATTTGTCCAAAAATTCAAGAAGTGCTAGACTTCAAGAATTTAATTTTTCATGACTTGATTGAGAAATAATTTAGTGTTGAAAAATATACTGAAACAGGATTTAAAGAAAATCAAACATATTTTAGAAATAAGCTGAAAAATAAATTGTAAGTTAAAATAAATTGATTTAAATTTAGAAAAAAAATAAATTAATCAAAAGTTAAAAGTAAATTTGAAAAAATCTAAAGTGTAATTTATTGAACTGTCTAAAACATGCTATTTACTCAAGCATATACAAATACAAAAATTAAATTGCCTAATATATAAAACAAAATGAACAATACATTATTTAAGGTGTACACCTTAATAATGTTCATTCGAAAACTCGAGAAGTGCTAGACTCCAAGAGTTTAATCTTTCGGGACTTGATTGAAAAAATAAATTTAGCATATAAAAAATAAGTTGAATTAAGATTAGAAAAATAATTAATTTTGAAAATAACTTAATTAAGAAAAATAATTTAGAAATTCATGTTAACATAAATTAATCAATTTTAATTTAATGAAATCAATTGCTTAGAAATCAAATAAATCTATCAATTAAGCATGTTAAAATCAAACACTAAGATTATTAAACTGGGTTAAAATATCCAAATAATAAAAATTGATTAATAACTAACTAATTCTTAAATTAACCAAAAACTTTTAAAAAACAAAAGCAGTAACTATAAATCTCAGAATGCCACCACCGTTTGCGGTTCCGATGTTATTGTCATTGCTGTATCATGGTTGCACTGCAATTGATCACCACCGTCGTTGAATACGCACGCTGCTATTCATTGACCTTGAAACGACGACACTTCACACTAGCCATAGCTGCTGTTGTCGTAACTGCTGCTTGTGGCAGAAGGCTATCGCTGCTGCTGCTTGACGAATCTGATTTGTGCAAGAACACTGCAGGTTGTAAAGGTTTGAACATCTAAGTGTCATAACCCACACTCGCTCATGAACGACGAGCTAAACCCGACACCATCAAAAACCTGCAAACAAAAAATAGAAAAATGGCATCCTCGAACCCGTGTCCATGCATAGAGTTGTATCAACATGTTATTGCTAGAACATAATCACTTCCAATCTCGTAGCAGCATAATCTTTACAAAATTGAACTAGACAAAATGGAATCAATGCAGCATAATCTTTACATAATCTTCCAAGCCCATATCGTTGATCCCCTCGTAACCTGGACCTGAATACTCATACAAACCAGCAGTATATGGTGTTCACAAAATATAGAACCAAAACTACAACATCCCGAGAGAATACATCAAACCGCGAAGTTAAATAATAAGTATGCAGCAAAACCGAGCGTACTTCGTAGGAGAAATAGAATAACAACAACAGCAGTAAAAAAACCAAAACATTTTGACGCATACGATAATGGCGGTTTTTTTTCACTAACAACATGTAACAGCAACAAACTACCATCCACATTTATCGAAATACAAGCTAACGGTGAAACTGATACGAAATTCGCAACTCAAATCCTATATTTATTCATCATGAGTCGTAAAATTGAATTATAGAACGAGTGAACATGTCAAGACTTAACATATTAGAAGCACACTCTGTTCTAAAGGTTTACCCTTAATGCCTCACAGTCTATTATTGCAGAGCCAATTGTGATGAATCCCGGAGGTCGTTATTGCTGCGGTTGCGCTCTGTCAAATAACCAATTCGAACTAACTCCCTCAGCTTGCATTGTCACCTCTTTTATCTCGGCATGACCACAACATTTCTCCTCTTGCCGTCTTATGATGAAGAATCAAAAGGATCCAGACCTGCACACAAACCGATCACAGACAACACAAACTATTTGTGAATTTAAAAAAAAGAATACAATCCAGGTCATCGTAAACCGTTGCTGTTGTAGTGGCGTCGTGATCTGAAGTTGAAACAAGTCTGAATGTTACGTGGTTCGAATCAGAGTGGTGTTACACTACGCCGTGGTTTATCGCTCATTGTCGTACTAACAAATTACCACTGCGATGAAACAGATCCCCTGCTAAACCATAGCCAAAGAAAGCCAACTTTTGAAGCTCGGACTTTCCTTTGCAGAACCGGGTGTGAACCTTCCTCAATCTTGCTGTTCATTCCTATGAGGCTAATATCTTCTTTCTGTATCCACCAACAGCAATCAAACCTGCATAATACGTACACTAAAACGTTAACCAAACATTGAGACGCATATGGAAGACTGACTTGTCACCGTTAAGGCTCAAAGCGTCCCAGAACCGTCCATTTGTCAGAACTGCGGTGATTATGGCCTGAAGTTGCTGTATTGAGCCATGTCATCACTGCTTAAACATAAACGATTCCAATTATTCGAAACATTCAGGCACACCAAAGCATCAAATTATCAGTGTGAAACAAAATAAAATGACATAGTTAAGTACAAACTATGAAGTTATCAGCAACAATAATAATGAAAAGAGTTTGCAAACTCTGATTCCCGTCATGGTATATTTCGAGTGATGCAGGGATCAACTGTTGTTCCGTGTCATTCGACTTCATACTTGTTAGACGCCGTAACTGAGATGGGATTATGCACTGGAGATGCAGAGTTATAGTTGTTGTAGTGTTACAATTGGGTGGAAACAATATTACCAAACCAACCTCAACCTGCACACAAACAAACAGGACAGCAAATAACACAAAAAAAAATGAAAACGAAAAATAAAGAGCTATCCATTCACTCTTCTTGCTTCGTGCTCATCATTATCTCCATAAACTTGTCGCAGTTTGCCCGCGCATAACCGAAACCTTCTGCATACGTTGCTGAAAACATAAACCCTGCAGGCGAGTTACTCTTGTTGTACCTGAAAACAGAAGCAAACCGTGTAATACGAAGTAATCATTATTGTAACCTAAATTAGTTGTTAATGTTGAAAACTTGCCGAAAATCGACTCAAACTGAAATTAATGCATAAGATGAATGCAGCAACAACAATCCTGTTTGGGGAACAATAGAAAAGGCCCTTTCTAAGCAGACCTGTCTAAGTCATAGGAGGCTACGAGTTGTTCGCATAGAAACTACTGTGGATAACAGACGGATTGTTGGGCTTCTGATTCCTAATGCAGCTGTTGAATATTTTCTCTTTGACAAAGTTTGAAGCCTTTTGATAGTTGCTTGACGTCTCCATTATTCAGTGTCCCCTCTTCAACAAAAGCTAACCTCATCAGCTTCAAACCGAAAATTATAGTGAACAAAGTTCCCAATCGTGAAATACGACAGGGTATCTGCGTGAAACAGAACACGATGGAGTTGAGGATGCGATGCTTGTTGCGGGGTCGCGTGGTTGATGTTGTTGCAAAACAGGGTTGACGCCTGATATGTCGTCGTGATTCAAAGCAGAAATTATCACGTAATCGAAACCCCGACAGCAGTACAAGCTTTGTGATGTTGTCGTTGTTAAAATTGCGAACCAAAATAGTTTGGAGGTCGTGTTCTATCGGCGAATGACTTGTGCAGATACGGTGGGGTTTTGAACCGATTTCGGCGAGATTGAAGGGATTGATGTAAAAAAAATTCGATTGAGGGGTTTTTATGAGGTTAGCGGCGGATTTTGAGGTTTAGGGGTGGCGAATTGATGAACTTCGAAGAAAGCGGACGGCGCCGGCTAGGGTTTTCTGGGGATGAACAGTAACTACAATTAGGGTTTTTTTTAGAAAAGGGGCGCCGTTTTTTGATCCGATGAACAGTAGATTCCCCCTCTCTGAATTATCTTTCCCCCTTTCCTTATAGTGTGCTGAACCCAAAACCCTAATGGGCCCTTGAATATGGGCCTTCCATCCTCTAAAAATCTGATCCTTTTTTTATTTTTTATATTAATAATAAAACCAAATGTTATTGATACAAATTAATAAATACACTATTAATTAACATAATAAAATTAATAAATAAACATTAACAATAACTATTAAATAAATATCCAAATATATAAAATAAACTAAAATTTATAAAAAACAAAAATAATTATTAAAATGTTATTAATAACACTTAAAGGAAAACAAAATTTAAGAAAGTAATATTCACAAAATTAAGTTTAAGCCACGTGTCATTTTTTAATTGGTCAAAAAGATAAATTTTTGAAAAATCAACCAATTGCGAGCAGACACGTGTCTAAATGGCATGAAACGATAAATGCAAAAATACTTCCAGAAGGGTAGGACAAATTTAGGGTATGACAGTTTTCACCTGTCTGTCCTGGTTGAGAAGGCTACACAGTGCGCGAAGAGTGGATGTTGGGTTGCTTTCAGTGCCATTCTAGCTGTCTGTATCTACGGGATTGTCTTGTTTCCTAATGTGCCA
Source organism: Lathyrus sativus (assembly GCA_963859935.3). Taxonomy (NCBI): domain Eukaryota; kingdom Viridiplantae; phylum Streptophyta; class Magnoliopsida; order Fabales; family Fabaceae; genus Lathyrus; species Lathyrus sativus. The sequence goes on from OZ012739.1 coordinate 171,848,575, forward strand.
GATTTTGTCGACTCAGATACCTTCTTGATTCTTGCCTCGAAGAATCCAATTCCTACTCTCTTGGGCGATGTTTATCATTCCATTCACTATAAGAATGAGAAACGTCGTGGCAAGAATGTTCCTTGCTGCCTTCCTCTCTTGTACAGGTGGTTCCAGGGGCATCTTCCGAAGACAGGGCCTTTTGTTGATGCTTTTAATACTTTGGACTGATCTTCCCGGTTGATGGGGCTGTCTGCTGAGAACGTCATTTGGTTTGATCGGAGCATGCTTGGCACCGATATTGTATATAGTTGCAGTGGCTTTCCGAATGTCCCTTTGATTGGACGGAAAGGCTATATTAACTATAACCCTTCACTGCTGGTAAGACAGTTCAGTTATGCTTTGAGGGACGCTCCTATTGAGAAGGAGACACAGGAATCTCTGTATCTCACAGGCTTATTAGACACGGCTGTTTTGATCAGATTGAGACATGCATGAGCTAACATCCATAGGAGAGGGAAAGCTTTGCTTGGTAAGAGCAACAGCAAAGCTTATGATCCTTATTTGGCTTGGATCCGTGAGAGAGCTAGTATTTCCTTAATGCCTTATCCTGCTGCGGAACCCCTGTATCTTCCAATGATTTAGGTACCTACTTCGATAGAGCTTGAAAAGTATAACAAATTGTTGGCCGAAAACGAAGAATTGAAGAAAGCCAATGATGAGTTAGAGAAAGAGATCTTCCAGTTGCGTCATGAGAAGAATGAAGCTACCTTCACTGTGAGGGAACAAACTGAATTGATTAATAGGTTGGGTTCAGAGTTGACGGAAGAGACCAACAAGAAAGAAAAATTGGGAATAGCCTTGAACGGTGTTAGCAAGGTGCTTACTTCCAAGAAGGAACTTTTAAGGAAAGCTTATTCCCGCCTCAGCAAGTGGGAAGCATTGTGGAATGCCACGCTTACCAAGCGGAAGGAGCGTGAAGACGAACTAAAGCTGCAGATTGCCACGCTAGAGGCACAAATTAGAGCCCAAGACACAAAGATTGCCGAAGAGACATCACTTAGGAGCGCTGTTGAGCTTAGAGTAAGTGACCTTGACGAGAAGCTGAGAGGTTATGAAGTGAAAGTCGGCTCCAAGAGGTACAGACTCGACGAGGGTTCTGGCGAAGGAACCTGCCAGGACGATGCCAAAAAGCTAAGATCCACTGCTGAGCGACATGCATTACTGATACAGGAGCTGATCTCCAGACTGGGTCGTTCAGAGACGCTGGGGATATTAGAAGATGTCAGAGCACACCATTTGGCCTGATTTATCTTTGCCTTGCTTTTATTTGTACTTGTATTTTGACCATCGCCAGGCTTGTTGGCCGAGGTCTCTTCAGTTGTATTCAATTGTACTCCTGTACTCAGCCTCTTGGCACTTGTTATACATGAGGATTTTCTGATTCCTTGCTTGATTGGGACTCCATTGTCGTGATGGCCTTCTCTCCGAAACTAGAATCAGGGGGGATATAACCTGTAGCATATTTACACTTTTGCATCTGCATTCATCTTGCATGACCGATATTCTCGAATCTGTATCTTATTTCCTGCATCTTTAGGTTTTCCAGGATTGACAAACAAAGAGTCCACCACTACTCAACCCGAAACAACTGCAAGAGAATCATGGATCAAGTCCAGGTGGAGATGCAGGAAATCCGCGAGAAGCTGAAGCTGTTCATGCAAGCAATGGAGAACATTGCTAAGGGCCAGGAGAGCCTCCAAACTTTGGTACAGCCGCTGCTGACGCGGACTAATGGGAATGGCAACAATGACCACAATTCTGCGCACGTTGAAACTATTCCGGAGGATAGGCCCCCTACGCCTGTGGTTCCACCTGTAGTGACCCCACCTGTTGTGGTTGTAAACGATGGCGATGGCGCTGGCAATGGCAACACAGGGAATGGAAATGAGACTGTTGTTAACAATGTTGGATTTGGGGACGCCAACTAAGGCAGTGGTAACAACAATGGTGGTAATGGTTTTTGCAACAATGGTTTTGGCTACAATGATCAAGGATTTGATTACGTCAATCAGGACGGGAAATTCAGCTTCAACACTCAGGGTTTCGGTTATGACGGTTTTGGTAACGCTAACCAGGGGTATGGTGGATTTGGTAATATGAATGCTGCTGGGGTGATTCCTGTCAACACTGGGTTTGGACCTGTTAGGGTCAACCAGGGTTTCGGTAACAGGGGACGAGGTCCCATGATCAATCAGCAAGGGCTTGGTCGCAACACTGGTTACGAGGGATATGGAAATGAAAATGTGAATTGAGGCGAAGACCGCCAGGAGGACGCCTTTTCTGGAAGAGGCATGGGATTTGAAGGACCCGTTCATCCTGTGCAGAGGATCACAATGCTTGAAGAACAGATGAAGGGGGTAGTGAGTCAGAACTCCACCGGTTTGGATATGACTATAATGGGCTTGGTACCAGGGCTGAGGGTGCCGTTGAAATTCAAGGCTCCCACTTTTGACAAATATAATGGGGACACCTGCCCTAAGGTCCATGTCCGATCTTATTACAGGAGAATGTCCGCGTATTCAGATGATGAAAGGATGCTCATGCATTTCTTTTAGGATAGCTTATCAGGACCTTCACTTGAATGGTATATGGGGCTGGAGCCCACGCAGATCAAAACCTGGAAGCAATTGGCTGATGCTTTCGTGACACATTACAAATATAACAGCGATCTGGCGCCAAACCGGGTCCAATTGCAGGGTTTGTCACAGAAGAACGGTGAAAGTTTTAAAGAGTATGCGCAAAGGTGGCGCGATATGGCAGCGAGGGTGCATCCTCCTTTAATCGAAAGGGAGATGAATGACATGTTCATTCGGACATTTACGGGGGTGTTCTATGAAAAATTGTTTAGTGTGTCATTGAGCAGTTTCTCAGATTTGATTCTTATGGGGGAGATGATCGAGAACGGGATTAAAGTTGGGAGGTTCCAAGCAGGGGAGTCTACTTCAATAGGAGGTGCCCGAAAAGCATTTGGTGGTAGATGACAGGGTGATACTAGTGTCGTGTTCGGTGGCAGGTGTTGCACCCCAAAATTTGCCCAACATTTCTTCACCTAACTTATGTTTCATTTCATTCACATTAGCATTATCATTTGCATTTCATTGACATGTATGCAGGAGATCAAGAGGTATGATTACCAATTAAGAGCTATAAAATACTATGAAGCTAGCTAAGAAGGTTATTCAAGTGTTCAAGGGTTGATATCCTTGTCAGAGAAGTTAAAAGATCCTCAGAGAGAATGGTTGAAACCAAGAGGGTGTGCCTCCTAACTTGAGAGTTGTGGAAAGCCATCAGATGATTTTGAGGCCATGAGGATGGACTTGAGGTCTTTAGAGAGCTCATGAGAAGGGTTGAAGATCACTTTGAGGCCTAGACAGGTCATTGTGCAAGATTAAGAAGCCTCAGCCATGAGTGGTGCAATTAGGGTTTGACTGGGTCAACCCTAGGTCAACTGATGATTTGAACAAGGTTGAGACCTAATTCAAAGGCCATGTGATCATGGATTGATACATTGATATGTTATAAGGATGATTCCAAGGTCAACTCATCATGATTGAAGAGTTTGAGAAGTTTCAAGCTAGGGTTTCTAAGGCTTGACAGTGTAAAATCCCCTAGTTTGACCCCTATCTTCAAGGCAGTTTAGCTCAAGATGTGATTGTCATCTCATCTTGCCCCCAACATGAATGTTGTAGAGCTTGATTTTAGATTTAATTTGATTACTCGAAGTCCTTGATAGGATTTATAGAACTCAAGTTATGACTTTGACAAGTTACAGGTCGTCTGAGGTATGTGAATTTGGGGGCTTGAAAGTTGCCCAACTTGCATGAAACTTTTGCCTTAGAAGGATGATTCCTATGAACTTTTGGTCAACATTAATGTTGTTCCTTATTCTCTTAGCTTTCTAGAGAGTACTAGAAGTCCTTGATAGGATTTGTAGAACTCAAGTTATGGCTTTGACAAGTCAAGGGTATTTTGGTCATTTGGAGATTACAGGTCATTTCAATCATAAGGCCATAACTCCTATTTCCAAGCTTCAAATGGGAAAATGTTCAACATCAAACTTTCTCAAAATGTTGTTTTCAGGCTAGTCAAGAGGTCATGAGATGTTGGAAGTGCTGGTAGCTCAAAGTTGCAAAAAATGACCTAAAATAAGGGTATAAGTTAAATAAACCAAAGTTGGAAATTGATATTTTTGATCCACACATCCAAACCAAGGCATGTAAAATATCATTTTGACTCTAAAAATCATTTTAAGAACTTTGGTTTAGCCACATTTTTGAGTTGAGGTGTAATTGGTGGACTTGCTTTGAAAAGTAGTTACTTGCATCTTAAGTAACATTTGCAAAACACATGAGAGATCAATACACAAGCTTCCAAGGCATTGTAACACATCTAATATCTCATTTGGAGAGATTTTGGGATCATAACAAGCTGTTGCAACAAGTGAAACCAAAATTGGTGTGAGTATGGCATGAGATGGTATTTTGATGACATGAGAAATTCAATATCTCCTTGGATGATTCCAGAAGATTCTAGAGAGGTCCAACATCATCTATATATTGATTAGAAAGGGTTCAAGTGCAAGGTTGGTGAGAATTAAGGGAGAGAAGAGAGTTTGCAACTTCACATTGTTCATTGCAACTTGAATTTTGTTTCAGCATTCCACACCATTTTGATCCTTTCTTTTGATCCTAACAACTTTCTTGAATGTGTGTGAGTGTTTCCATAGCAAATCCCAAGCAAATCCATGGCTGAATCGTGTATGAGCAATTGAATTTCAGCACCTGCAAGTCACTATCGGGTTTGGAGTTCCAAGCATTTGCAATCAATTCTCTTGCATACAGAAGTAAGAACTTGGTACATTGAATGATTCTGGAGCAGTAGAAGGGTTGAATTGAAGAATTGCTACATCTGTTATTCAAGAATCCACAGGTTGGTAACTTTCATCCCTCACCTTAAATTAAGCAGAATTACCTCAATTTGTTAGGTTAGATTGATAGTATGCGGTTAGGAGATCGTTTCTGGAAATTTTGAGAGGCTTTGGTGATGATCAATGAGATGACACATTTTCTGTTTGGATCAAGAACTTGTTGAATATTGAGAGATAGCATGAGTATTATAGCAAGAACTGATCAGTGTAACATGGCGGACATTTTGAACCTTTTAATTGCAAGAATGGTGATGCTTGAGGATTGAGTGATTTCTGCTTCTTTGATCGTGTTTTGAGTTTGATTGAGTTTCAAGAGATTCTGAGGCTAGGGTTAGATTCAGTGTTCAATTTAGAGTGATTTAGGGTTTTAGATCTTGAATTTTGATGGAGATTTGGTGAGGTGCGAATGTGATGAAGATGAGCATGAGAGCTCTGTTTCAATGGAGGTTCTTCCCTCCAGAATTGTTCAAATGAGGGTGATGATGTTAACACCCTTGGATCAACGAGACTCTTTGACCCCAAAACAAGATCGCACGGCCCAGCTCTGTCCTCAGATTGTGAAGGGTTCAGAAACATTGAAACGCACCGTTTCATTTAAACGGTGGCATTGGGCTTAAGTCTGAAACAACTATCCCCACCCCCAATTGATGGCCCATTGCATTTTACACTGAATTCTATTACTTATTGCACCGCGCCTTTATCTTTTTCTTTACCATTTTTCAATTGATTTTTTATTGTGATATGGGCTTAGGCGTTTTTCTACTGGCACCCCCCCTGATGGCCCAATCCATGAATTGAACTGATTGTGTTTACTATCTGCACCGTGTGTTTATCCTTTTTTTGATTTTCTTTAATTTCTTCATTTTATACATGGTTCTTGATTAAATCATATAAAATTGAAAAATGATCCAATTAACCCCCATTCTTTTTGCATTATATTCATGATTGAATCTAGTATTTTTTAGATAAAAAATATTTTTATTTCATGCATTTTCTGATGTTATGAGAATTTTCATATTTTAATTGATATTAAAATAGCTATGTTTGATACTTGATTTTGTGGAATTTTTTGTGATCATGTGATGATGATTTTGATCCTGATTTTTTGTGAGGTGTTAGCATAGATATGTATGCTCCCATAGCATTTTTCTCACATTTTTGTGATGAAAGTAGGTGTGTTTTCTAGATTGAGCTTTAGGTGCTTCCTTTTAGGGTTTAGGTTTAGTACTTTGTAGTGTAGAATTTATTTCTAGGTCTTATTTGATGATTTGATCTCTGGAATTAATATGGTAGAGTCATGATTGACCTAGGTTCCCATAGTTATTTTTGTAGGATTTTACAATTGGTTTTAGTATTTTAGTTAGGATTAACTTTAGTACTAGGTTTTAGGTGATCCTAACTTACTAACTCAAATAGATTAACTTCTTTAGTTCCCTTAGATTAGGATTTGCTTTGTTTGCCTTTGGTTGAGATTGAATACAAGTTGAACACTAGGTGAGGATGCTTGAAGTTGCTTGGAGTTGCTTGTGCCTGAAGGTGTCTGATGAAGATTTAGGAGGTAGGAGACATAGGGAGAGCCTTATAATTAGAATGACTTCTTTCACAAATATGGAAAGCATCTTGTGCTTCCATTCCTCCCAATGACTAAAAGTCCTTCTAAGATATTCACATCCCTCCTTTGGAGGGATGAGTGGCTTTATCTGGGAAGTAGAACTTTGAGGGAACCAGTCTCTCATAATGATGAACCCTTACAGGCTTCCTTTGGTTGTCAATAAGCTGTTTATCATTTCCACTCATTCTGTTAAATCAATTGTCTTCTGGTTTGAGTATCTTGAAAGATGTTGGACTTGAGTTTGAAGATGAGGACTTCATTGAAGAGTGTGGAAGAGGATGATTCCTTGAGCATTGCCATTGCAGCTGAAGCTTGAAGAGCAAGAAGAACAAGTTGATACTTGTGAAGAAGATCCAATGGAGTTTGAGTGAAGAGCTAAGGCTTGAGGAATAAAGGATAAGTTGACACTCACATTGATGCATTGAGAGCCTGAAGGAATTAAGTTAACACTTGTAGTTAGGAGTGAAGCCTGAGGGTGGAATTGACTGAAGGGCTGAAGCTTGGAGAAGAGAGAACAAGTTGATACTTATGTTTGATGGGTTGAAACCTTGGAGGAGCAAGTTGACACTTGTTATTGAGGATGATAGCCTTGAAGGGTGATTGAAGTCTGAGGACTGAGCTGCTGTCAGAAGATTGCTTTGCTGTGAAGCTGTGGAAGCTGTTGATCTGTTTTCTTTTCTGTATTGATGTGCCCTGTTTGACTTGCTTGATGCATTAGAATAAGTCCATATCTAGACTGACTCAAGCTAGGAGCATGATTGCACTAGAGGTTGAGTTGCTCCCTCTGCTTGTATTTTTACTGTATGGCTTTGCTTGCGGGTATTCGGTAGAGCCCAGCTCCCTTGCCCATGTGGTTTGTGTCTGCTTGATGGCATCTTATTTCATTTCTTCTGTATGATTGCAGTTTATATTTTGCTTGATAGTATGTTATTTCCTCTGTAAGATTGCAGTTATTCATCTCTGGCTTGAGGTTGAGATGAGCTTGTGGAGGCTGATGCCCCACACACATTTCCTCCCTCACTTGCATTGCATGCATTTTACAGTCGTTTACTGTATATCTGTTTACTGTTTAAGCTGATGCTTTATCTGTTTCTGTTTATCATTGACATGATCCCCTAGGAATCTCACTTCCTTTGATAAGGAAGTGATGATAGAACTTTAGGTTGAAGCCTATGCATGATAACTTCTAGGAGTACCCTGTTTCAAACCTCAACCATAGGATGAATCCTTGGCATGACAACATTAGGACTTGATAGTCTCCCCTTAGTTGAGTCTGTTCTCTTCTCATCTCAAGACAGCTTAAGATACAGTAATTATGAATGATTTCTTTCGTACGTTACGAGCCTTAAGCTACCTGAGAAAGGATTGTTGGAGAGCTTCTTTTCAACAGTCTGGATGTTTAGTATGGCACCCTTTGGGTGACATGCGATGCATTCACTCTCAGGTCATAGTCTTTAGTGCGATTGAAGTTGCAAACACAATAAAAAACAGTTCTTCCGTAAAAGACAGAAAACAAACTTCAAACCTTTTTGCCCCGTGGGCCCATAATTCAAAGGAAAGCTTTTCTGAAGAAAAGAGTGTCGTTAAACTTCAGCGCCACCGCAAACAGGCTTTGTCCCTAACTGCTGGAACTGCTGTTTAACCCTACTCGATAAAACAGATGAATCTGAATCCCCGTAATCCGTATTATCCCGAACTACGTAAGCTCTGATCTCTCATACCTATTGAGAGTACGTAGGCACAATACTGATGTATTGGCGAGCCACCTTCCCCATAACCCGTAGTTGGTCGAACTACGTTGACTCTGATTTCTCATTCTCTGATGAGAATACGTAGGCATAAAGTGCGACGCTTTGCCGAGTCATTTTCTTTTGTTTTTAGACCGGCCTTGATAGGTAGATAGATACAACCAACTCGTCCAGTAAACACAACAAGCGTAGATCCCATCAAGTACGATGGACGTGAGGGGTGTTAATACCTTCCCCTTGCGTAACCGACTCCCGAACCCAGACAACGGTTGCGATGACCTTGTCTTATACCTTTTCGTCAGGTTTTTCCGATCGTTTCCTTTCCCGTTCTGAGGGATAAATAACGAAAGGTGGCGACTCTTCTGTTTTGCCGGCACCTTATTTTCGCGGAAGCGACAGCAGGGGCAGGGGCAGAGGAAGAAATCGGTATGTTCAGCCGCAACAGATAGCTAGTGTCATTATCCCCTTTCCTCAACAAGGGAAGCCTCAACAACAACAACAACAACCACAACAACAGCAAGGACAGAATCCTGGTCAGAGAAGGGTACAGAATGCGAGACCGAAAAGAGTGTTCGATGCACCTCCTTCCACATATGCAGAACTCCTCCAGACCCTGCTAGGGTTGAACTTGGTTGAAAAGAGGACTTTGGCACCACCTACAGGGGCAGTACTCCCTTATGGATATGATGCCAACAAGCATTGCGAATTCCATTCCGGGGCACCCGGGCATGATATAGAAGCTTGTCAGGCATTTAAACACAAAGTTCAGGATTTATTAGATAGCAAAGCTATCAACTTTGGACAGGTGGGTCCAAATATCGTACAACAGCCTATGCCCAATCATGGGGCAAACGCCATCTTGACGGAAGAGAATCTGAATCTGGTGATGGACGTCAATGAGCTGAAGACACCGTTGGGCGAGATTAAAAGCACATTGTTAAAAGGGGGTGTATTCCCGGGTTATGATGAGTTTTGCTTGGATTGTTGGACCCGGCCAGCGGGTTGTAATGAGTTGAGGCACGGCATTCAGGCTATGATGGATGAAGGTACTTTGCAATTTGATAGAACCGCGGTTGAAAAGCCTGTAGAGGCGTTGTGTGATGAGCAGAACGATGTTGCGACGGTGACGATTCCGAGGAAAACAATTGTCGCTACTGCGAAAATTGGCGCCGGCAATACAGAAGAGTCGCCACCGTGCGTTATTTATCCCAAAGGAGGGAAAGGAAACGCTCGAAGTAAACCTAATGCAAAGACGGGAAAAGGTATGGCCATTGCAACCAAGACCTGGATTCGGGAGTCGGTTACGCAAGGGGAAGGTATTAGCACCCCTCACGTCCATCGTACTCGATGGGATCCACGCTTGTTTGTTTGTACGGATTACACTTCTATCTAAACTAAAGGATGAGGTCTGAAAAGAAAAGAAAACATGACTCGGTAAAGCATCGCACTTTATGCCTACGTATTCCCGTCTGGAACGAGAAATCAGAGTCAACGTAGTTCGCCTAACTACGAGGAAGGAGGGGAAGGTTGCTCTCTAGGATATCGCATCCTATGCCTACGTACTTCCACATAGCATGGAAGATCAGAGCAAACGTAGTTTGGGTACGCACGACACAAGCTGTTCAAGTGTTTTTTATGGGAAAATGCACCTTAACCAAGGGTTTTCACAGTCCAGGAGGACAAAATGCTTTGATGTTTGTTCAAGTCTTTTGACGGAAGAAATGAATTCACTTTTGTTTTATCCCTTATTAAGTGTTTTTCTGTTGTTTTGAGAAAGGAAAGAGACACCCTAAAACTATGGTTGAAAAGGGGAATCTACCTAATGTTATCATGCCTGGTTAACCATCCTAATGTCTATCATAACTCCTCCACAGCAGAGAAGTTAGAGCTCCTAAGAGATCATGGCAAAAGGACTGAACAGCAAACAGGAATCACTGCAAAGTAAAGAAATACTGGAAATATGCATGAATGCAACAACCAAACAAGCAAGGCACAAAGGCCACACACCGCAGAGGCAAGGGAGCTCAGCTCTACCAAATACCAACAAGCAAAGCCACTCAATAACAAACAAGCAGAAGGAGGGCCACCTCAACTTCTCATGCACATAGAGCCTACTTCTAAGATGCACTTATCTCAAAAATATCTAGATGAAACCCTAAGTCTAATGCAGCACAGCACCACACAAGTCAATCAATCACAAAGAGAAGGCTAACCAGCCTGGCAAACTCTCACCCCATAAACAGACCCCTGAACAAAGCCCCTAATCAAATCTCTAAGCAAAGCCTTAAAGCAAAACCCTAATCAAAGCCCTAAGCAAAGCCCTATGCAAAACCTCCACACAAGAGAAATCAATCCCAGTCTTCAAGCTTCAATACAAGCTTACCAAAGAAAGGGAGCTAAGTAGGCAGGCTCATGGTGCCTTCCTCAGGAAAGTACCAGGAGGCTCCTACTTAGGAATCATATCCCATGCGGCTCAACAACTGTGATCAGTTTACATTCCTCCTCAGGAGATACTAAACTCACATGAAGGCTCCAACATCATTGGATACTTAAGAAAGCCTATATGAACTAAGGGAACTAAGTGAACAGACCCATAGTGCCTTCCTCGGGAAAGTACTAGGAGGCTTCCACTTAGGAATCATATCCCATGTGGCTCAACAACTGTGATCAGTTTACATTCCTCCTCAGGAGAAACTAAACTCACATGAAGGCTCCAACATCATTGGATACTTAAGAAATCCTACATGAATTAAGGGAACTAAGTGAACAGACCCATAGTGCCTTCCTCAGGAAAGTACTAGGAGGCTTCCACTTAGGAATCATATCCCATGTGGCTCAACAACTGTGATCAGTTTACATTCCTCCTCAGGAGAAACTAAACTCACATGAAGGCTCCAACATCATTGGATACTTAAGAAATCCTACATGAACTAAGGGAACTAAGTGAACAGACCCATAGCGCCTTCCTCAGGAAAGTACTAGGAGGCTTCCACTTAGGAATCATATCCCATGTGGCTCAACAACTGTGATCAGTTTAGATTCCTCCTCAGGAGAAACTAAACTCACATGAAGGCTCCAACATCATTGGATACTTGAGAAAGAGGTGAGAAGAAGGAATGAAAGGTATCCATAGTGCCTTCCTCAGGAAAGTACCATAAATTTCCCTCAAACTTCAGGATCTCGAACCTCACAGAAAGAGAGCAAACTCTCAGACTAGGACCTCAATCCATGCATCCTTGCAAGCTCCAACCTCTGGGTCTTGATCTTCAATCTTCTCCTTCATCATGCTCCTTCAACAAGGTCTTCAAAATGAACCAAACCCCCAAACAATTCCCCAAAATAAAACCCCAAAGACAGATAAACATCACAAAGCATACAATACAATCAGTCACACTAGAAAATACCCTAAAAATACTAAAGAAGGGAGGAAAAATCTAATGTTAATTCAAAAGGGTCTATTATACTTACCCATAATATCCCTATAGTCCCATACCCAAAAATCAAACTAAAACTCCTAAAAGAAATGATTTACTTCACCTATGTCATACCTAAAACCCTAATTTGGTCATGTTAATGTCAATTAATCAAACTATCCAAAATAAGCTCCTAAAAATTGTGGTATAAAAACCAGGGGATCCTAACATTCATATCTAGTTGTACTAAAAAGAATGAATCAAAAATAAGATGGGAAGATCTTGAACAAAAATGGAGAAAATCATGTATGAACTAAAAGATATTAAAAAGTCATTTAAATGGAAAATATGCTAAAAATAGCAAACAAAAATAAAATGGCATTTTTATTTTCATATAATTCTCTAGACATTTATATGAGGTGGTAGAAAAAACAAGAAGTTAAAAATCAATTATTTTCATTTTTTATGAATTTTTGAAGATTAAATGAAAATAGAAAGAAATTAAAAAGAAAAGAGAGAGAGAGGTGTAGAAAGTAACAAAATCAGTTCATTTGCAATGGGCCAGCTGCGCAGGGAGGTGTGAATAACACTATGGGCCCAGATACGCGTTTAATGAAACACGGCGTTTCAAGCTTGCTGAATCTCCCTCCAATTCTCAACTTTAAACATGGGCCGTTGGATTGGATTTCAGTCAACCATTTTGACATGATCGAACGGACATGCTTCATCTTCTCCAACGAGCCCTAGGGTTTTCAGAAAATTCAACTTCATGCATGCAGCTTCAAGGCATTCGTTCTCTCTCAATATTCCATGAAATCAAGAACTATAAGAACCAAAATTAATCTACTAACTCCAAGGAATCCAGCCATACCAATATCACTCCCTGAAACCCCCTAGAACTCCAAACCCGATAGGTAGAAACCCCTGGTTCACCAACTTTACACTGCAATGGACTCTCACGATTCTTGATTCTAATGGTACTATCTTGTTCATCATGTTACCCTAATCACATTAAGCTATAACATGCTGGTTAAAACTCACTACACAGCCTAATCTTGATCTTTAAAGAAATGACACCCTGCCATGAAACCTCATATAATCTTCTCTAACTTTCAGAAAGTGATCATATAACCTAACCTAACAACCTTACACTAACAATCTAATCTAACAACACATAATTAGGGAGATAGGAGAAAGAATCCAAACCTGCTAGTTGGCTATGGCAGGTATGGATGCAGATGGATTCAAGACTTGATTCTTCTTCACAATGCTCCTCTAATGGAGTGATTCTTTCTGTTTGCAATAGCCTTGATGATGAGTGCTTGTAATGGTGAATTCGAGCCTTGCTTGCACTTGAAGAATCCTTTGAATACCTCACTCTTCTCTCACTCTCTCCACTGAATTTTCCCACCCCCAATCTCACTTTGATCCCCCCAATATATAACCATCATTAGAAGAATCTAGATCCCTCTAGAATATGGTAGAAAGTCATGGAATTCTCACTTGATGACATATTGGATATCTCTTATCTCATGCATTAAGCTCCTTGAATTGGTGTCAAAATCTCTCCTCGTGAGATATTGAAAAGGTATGTACAAAAAACAAGCATTTCCTTGCCTTGTGCGAAGTTTTCCAAAGTTGCCTTATTATGCAAGAAAAAACTTTACAAAGCAAGTCCAATTTTAAACCCTCAAATCAAAATTGTGGCTAAACCAATGTCTTTAAAATGTTGTTTGGATTCAATTTGGTATATTACATGACCCATTTTGTATTTTTAGATTGCCCAAACCAATTTTCCATTTGAAAATTTTCAAGTTATATGCCATTTTTAAGTCATTTTTCACCAACTTTGGTCAACTTGAGTTCTATGCATTTCCAAACTCCCATGACCTCTTTTCTAGACTTAAAATGACATTTTGAGCAACTTTGATGTTGGGAAGTTTTTCATTTGAAGCTTCCTTGTATGAGTTTTAGGCATAGGCTAAGAATGACCTGTAATTCTCAAATGACCAAAATACCCTTTGCTTGCCAAGGACATAAGTAGAGTTCCACAAATAATATGAAGGCATACCATACCTTTCTAGAAATCTAAGACAATGAGGAACACCTCTCATGTTTGCCAGAAATCCATTTGAAATCTACTTGAAGGTCAAACGTTGCTTGGAAGACAGACAACTTTCACAGACAAATTTCAGTGCCCTCAGATGACCTGTAACTTGCAAGAGCTATAACTTGAGTTCTATAAATCATCTTGATTACTTCCACCACGCAAATTAAAGCTATGAAGATACTCTACAAGTTTAATGTGGACCAGAAATTCATATGAAGCTTGCATCTTGAGTTACACTGCTTTGAAGTTTGACCTAAATCAGGGGATTTTACACTGAAACCCTAATTTGGTAGCTCCACTTCTCCTTGACTCCTTCTGATTTTTCTTTGGCACAACACCATATCCATATCCATATAGCAAATAATGAATCCCACATTCTTCAAATGATCCTTGATACCTTTCAAAACAAGTCTTTGACCTAGGGTTGACCTAGCGTTGACCCAGATAAAACCCTAGTTGACTGACTTCAACTGAGGCTCTTGCAATCATTCCAATGACTTGGTTACTCCTCAAAAATGATCATCTAGGCTCCTCATAACATCCATACACCTCATGCTCTTGGCTCATGGCTCACACTTCCTCTGATGATCCCCAAATGACCTCAAGATAGGGGAGAACTCACTGATCAACCTGTCAACACTTCAAAGCTCAAATTCTTCCCTGATGACCTGGGTAGTCTTGAATATGAATGAAACCCTTGAATATGCCTCTTGAGATAAGAATAGCACTTGATCCCCTGATTAAGATAACTTGCTTATGCTATGCTATGCAGATGAATACACTATGTACATGATGCCAATGCAAATGACTATGCAATAAACCTAGGTTAGAAAAGGTTGGGCAAATTTTGGGGTGCAACAGCTGCCCCTATTCAAGCGGCTTGGACCCGACTGGATGAAGAGCGCGCAGCCTTCAGACATTCGAGGTGCGAGACGGTTGAATACGAAAGAACCCGGAAATTTGCCAACCGCAAAATAAATTGCGTATACGACTACTGCTTGGGGAAAACCCTAGGAACTGGCTTCTGTTGTGACAGCGACAACTAGCCATTCCTCTGTCAATCTGCTTTTGTAAAATAATCTGATATTGTCCGCAGACCACTCCATTCCGAAGAAATGAGCATACACCCCACAATGAGAAATTGTTGATATCACTTATCAACCTCTGTTGATCTCACTTATCAACCGAGCACACGCTAACTAGTGGGAGAATATTGACTTCACTTGTCATGTTGACTTCACTGATCAACCTTTCGTATCCTGAAGAAACGAGCAAACGCTTAACTGCGGGAAAATGTTGATTTCACTTATCAACCTTCCATTCGTACCTGAACGAGCATCTTGCAGGGACACGAGAAACTTAACCAAGCAACTCTGAGAGAACAATTCCGACGACTGCCGTCACATACCTGCGGGGGAAATTGGGAACTTAACCAAGCACCCTTGTTGAAAAATACGAGGAACTTAACCAAACAACTCCTGTGGCGAATACCCTGCCGGGGACTATGAGGGACTTAAACAATTAACTCATTGAAGTAACACCCTGCTGGAGAACATAACTCTGCTGGGGGAACTACGGGTAACCACCCAAAAATCTGCATTACCATCTTCTAATGCCGGCACCACAGCATCCTGAGAAAGACTCAGATGGGGGAATACAAGTAACTTAACCAAGCGACTTGTCAAAGAACACCCTGCCGGGGACTACGAGGAACTTAACCAAGTATCTCGTTGAAGACCACCCCGCTGGGGATTACATCTCTACTGGGGTAACGGTGGGTAACCACCCCAAATCTGCATCATGCCAATTCCACCGCACTCTGAGAAAGGACTCGGCTGGGGAGAAATAGAAATGCTTGACCAAGCAACTATGCTAGGGGAATATGACATGACGAACACGATCACTGCATGTCTGGCACAACAACCCTCTGTAACAAGATGAACACGATCACTGCGTATTCTACACCACAACCCTCTTGACAGGAGGAAACCCGATCACTGCGCGTCCTGGCGTTGCCAGCAAAACCACGTATGGGACAAACACGATCACTGCGTGTTGCATTACAACCAAAATCACATGACAGGACGAACACGATCACTGCGCATCTCGACCATAAATCTAACCGGATGAGGTAAACACGATCACTGCGTGTGCCACAAAATCAACCCATGTAACTGGACGAATACGATCACTGCATATTCTAACCAACAAACCAAATGATACGATAGCCACGATCACTGCGCGCTCCGTATCACAAGTTCCCATGGTACTATCAACATGATCACTGCGTGCTTGAACACGATCACTGCACGCTCTGAGCCACGATTCTCTTGACTGGAGAAAACACGATCACTGTGTGCTGTGTGTCTCAACCAACCCACATAACTGGACGAATACGATCACTGCATATCCTAACCATACATAGGGTAAACGCGATCACTGCGCGCTTCATGTCACGACCCTCTTGACTGGAGGAAACACGATCACTGCGTGCTGTGACACAACTTCAAACATGGGACGAATACGATCACTGCGTACTTCGGCCACCAACAACCAGATGAACACGTTCACTGTGTGCCTCACCCCATAACCAAACCGTATAACGGACGAATACGATCACTGCGTATACCGACCAACAAAGACTGGATGAACACGATCACTGCGTGCCAATCTATAACCACTGTATAACGGACGAATACGATCACTGCGTATATCGACCAACAAACATCACATGATATGGTAAACACGATCACTGCGTGTCCTGCACCACCAATAGAGTGAACACGATCACTGCGCGTCCTGCCCAATAAAACCCCGAGTTGATATCAACACGATCACTGCGTGCCTTTACAAAACAATCTTCTTAGATCGGGACGAATACGATCACTGCGCCATTCGACCACAGATACACATACCAAGATCAACACGATCACTGCGTGTCCTACAACATGAACCCCATATATGGTACAAATACAATCACTGCATACTTGGGCCACAAATCAACATCTCAAAATCAACACGATCACTGCATGCCTTACAATATGAACCCCGCATATGGTACAAATACGATCACTGCGCACTTTGACCATAAAACAGCATCTTCCTGAATCACAATTTCTCTTATCGGCAAGGAACAATACATCTGAAACCGAAGAGGTAACCACCTGGCTTATGTTTCAAAAATGCACGTTTGATAATGACATAATGCTTCCATACTGCATGGAAATGCTACGTATTCGTGTAGAATGCAAATGCTCATGATGCATGCTTATGCAAAGAGTTACTTCAGCAAAATAAATGCTGAAGACAAACTGGATCCGTTGGGGATGACCGGAATACTACCGATACGCTTCCAACAAAATAAATGTTGGAAAGATGAACTAACTCCGCTGGGGATAACCATCCTGCCGGGAAGGTAACTCACAAACTTAAAACTTCAACCTCTGCTGAATATGATCGCCCCGACGAGGAAGGATCAACCTGTTGAGGAAAGAGGAAAGCAATCCCGGAAACTGCTTTCAAAGGTATCAATACTCTGATTACGCCCTATGGGGATACTTCATCCTGCTATCACTGAGCTAGGGATTGACCGGTGTGCTCTGATTCGCACTACGCACGAAACTCGTTGGGGAAGTTAATCACATTTGCCTCGACCTTCACTGGGGAGGACTCTGCTCTGCTTGACAAGCCAATTCTGAACTACTGAAGATACATTGATCTCTTCCTTTGACGCAATCTCCACTCTCCTAGGGAGATAACACTCAATTTTTCCTGGGGCGACTTCACTGGGGAAAGACATAACATTCAACCTCTGGAGAGGGTACCAGCCTGCCATGGACTCTGGCGGGGAACTTTGCGAGCTTTTGAATACCTGTAAAAGTCAACAAGGCAATCTATGCAAAAAAGAAACATCTTGGTAATCACCCACGACAACCATTCAGGTAATTTTCGGTTTTAGCAATCATCGGCCGAGGCCCGCTTGTTTACACGCATGTAAGTTTATCAAAAACATCGGCGCTTTTTACAAACAAAACTGTAAAAAAATTAAAACCAAAGTCACACACTACATTGAATAAAACACTTTATTGATAACGGCCTGAGAATAGGCAAGATTGGTACATCAGACGCAACTCCTGAAAAGAGGTAGTCACACATAAACAAAATGCAGAAGTATACAAATATACAGAATAACATTTGTACACATGTCGGCAACGTGTTACAGACGAACACCATGAACCGATCCTCCTATGACTCGTCGGACTCTGACGCTTTCCCGATCTTTGTCTTCGGAAGAGATTGCTTTGGATAGTTGACCCCCAGATGCTCCCAAACAACTAATCATCAAACTTGGACCGCAGTCATTTGCTTCTTAAATCCCTAACTTTTGCGTGAATCGCCCTCTGCGGGTTTTTGATTCACCGGGATACCCTTTTTTTCCGAAGCCGCCCAGTGTAGGTTTTCGACTTCGCGGGTGTACATTTTTTCATTTTATCCCTAATTTTTGTCCGAACCTTTTTATTCTGTTTTTCGGTTTGCCAGGATGCCCCATTTTTGCCTGGACTCTCTTTTTACTGTCCAGCGGGTCAATTTTTAAGCAAAGTATTTTTTAACTGCGTCCGAGTTCACAGGGGACGAAAAGTCTTCACCATCCATGGTGGATAACAATAAGGCTCCTCCGGAGAAGACCTTTCTTACGACGTATGGACCTTCGTAGTTGGGAGTCCATTTGCCCCTGTGATCCGATTGCGGTGGGAGAATCTTTTTCAGCACAAGATCACCCGTCTGAAAGCTTCGAGGTCGAATCTTCTTGTCGAACGCTTTCTTCATCCGGCTCTGATACAGCCTACCATGTGGAATGGATGCCAGTCTTTTCTCATCTATCAAGCTCAGCTGATTCAATCTACTTCTCGCCCATTCTGCCTCGTCCAGCTTAACATCAAGTAAAACCCTCAAAGATGGTATCTCAACCTCCAATGGCAGGACAGCCTCCGTGCCATATACTAGTGAGAACGGTGTTGCCCCGGTTGATGTACGCACTGTAGTACGATAACCGTGCAAAGCGAATGGCAGCATCTCATGCCAATCCTTATACGTTACCACCATCTTCTGAACAATCTTCTTTATGTTCTTGTTGGCCGCTTCAACAGCGCCATTCATCTTGGGTCTGTAGGGAGATGAATTATGATGCTCGATCTTGAAATCCCGACAAAGATCCCTCATCATCTTATTGTTCAAATTTGAACCATTGTCAGTAATGATTCGCTCAGGAATACCGTATCGGCATATTATATCTCTCTTGATAAATCTGGCCACCACCTGTTTGGTCACGTTGGCGTAAGATGCTGCTTCCACCCACTTGGTGAAGTAATCGATCGCGACTAGAATGAAGCGATGCCCATTAGAAGCAGTAGGCTCAATCTTGCCAATCATATCGATTCCCCACATGGAGAAAGGCCACGGAGAAGCCATAACATTCAGTGGACTGGGTGGCACGTGGATCTTATCTGCATAGATCTGGCACTTGTGACACCGCTTGGCAAATTTGAAACAGTCAGTTTCCATTGTTAACCAGTAATACCCCGCCCGCAACAACTTTCGAGTCATAGCATGCCCACCAGCATGTGTACCAAAAGTTCCCTCATGGACCTCTTCCATGAGCAAGTTGGCTTCATTCTCATCTACACACCGGATGAGTACCAAATCGTGGTTCCTTCTATACAGAACGCCATCGGGATTCAGATAGAAGTTGCCTGCTAATCTCCTTAGAGTCTTCTGATCACGACTGGATGCCCCAGCCGGATATTCCTTATTCTTCAGGAAATTCTGTATGTCGAAATACCAAGGTTTACCGTCAGATGCTTCATCAATTGCAAACACAAAAGCCGGCCTATCAAGGCGAGAGATGACAATCCTGGGAGCCTCGTTCCAGTAGTTGACCTTATACATCGAGGATAATGTTGCAAGGGCGTCTGCCATTTGATTCTCCGCCCGAGGTACATGGTGAAACTCTACTTTATCAAAGAAAGGTAGCAACCTTCTCGCATAATTCATGTACGGTATCATATTAGGTTGGCGTGTCTCCCACTCTCCCTTAATCTGATTCACAACCAATGCTGAATCCCCATATACATCCAGATTCTTGATCCTCAGATCAATCGCCTCTTCTAACCCCATAATGCAAGCTTCGTACTCGGCTTCGTTATTCGTCACTGGAAAAGTCAATTTGGCTGTGAACGGGATGTGCGACCCGTGGGGAGTTGTAATGATTGCCCCGATCCCGCTACCGTACGAATTGACAGCCCCATCAAAAATCAATTGCCACTGGGAACTCCGCTCAGGTCCTTCACCAGGCAATGGCTCATCACAATCTTTAGCCTTCAAGTACATTATGTCCTCATCAGGGAACTCAAACTTCATAGGCTGATAATCCTCAATTGGCTGCTCGGCAAGATATTCGGACAGAACACTTCCCTTAATGGCCTTCTGGGAAACATACTGGATATCGTATTCTGTCAATACCATCTGCCATCTAGCAATCCTTCCAGAGAGCGCTTGCTTTTCAAACACATATTCGATCGGATCCATCTTCGATATCAGCATGGTTGTATGATTCAGCATGTACTGTCTTAGACGTTTGGCAGCCCATGCCAATGCACAACACGTCTTTTCAAGCATAGAGTATCGGGATTCACAATCCGTGAACTTTTTACTCAAGTAGTAAATTGCATGCTCTTTCCTTCCTGTCTCGTCATGTTGACCGAGAACACAACCCATACTGTTCTCAAGAACTGTCAGATACATAATCAGTGGTCGTCCCGCTACCGGGGGTATCAACACCGGAGGTTCCTGCAAGTATTCTTTTATCTTTTCAAATGCCCTTTGTCAATTGTCGTTCCAAACCACCGCTTGATCTTTCTTTAACAGTTTGAATAGTGGTTCACACGTGGTCGTTAGGTGAGAGATGAACCTAGCAATGTAATTCAACCTCCCTAAGAACCCACGGACTTCTTTTTCTGTTCTCGGTGCTGGCATCTCTTGTATTGCTTTTATTTTTGCAGGATCGACCTCGATTCCTTTCTTGCTCACAATGAACCCCAGTAGCTTCCTGGATCTCACTCCGAAGGTACACTTGTTGGGATTCAGCCTCAGCCTGAACTTCCTCAGCCTCTTGAACAACTTCAGCAGATTAACCAGATGTTCTTCCTCTGTTTGAGACTTGGCAATCATGTCATCGACATACACCTCAATATCTCTGTGCATCATGTCGTGAAAAAGCGTTGTCATGGCCCGTTGGTACGTTGCCCCAGCATTTTTCAAACCAAAGGGCATCACCTTGTAGCAGAAGGTCCCCCACGGGGTGATAAAGGTCGTTTTTTCCATATCCTCCGGAGCCATTTTGATCTGGTTGTACCCCGAAAATCCATCCATGAAGGAGAATACCGAAAATTGAGTCGTGTTGTCAACTAACACGTCAATATGCGGCAGCGGGAAATCATCTTTCGGGCTCGCTTTGTTTAGATCCCTATAATCAACACACATTCGAACCTTGCCATCTTTCTTTGGCACAGGCACAATATTAGCGACCCAAGTGGGATAAGTGGTAACAGCCAGGAACCCAGCATCCCATTGCTTCTGCACTTCTTCCTTTATCTTTACGGCCATGTCAGGACGAGTCCTTCGGAGTTTCTGCTTCACAGGCGGGCAATCTTCCTTCAACAGCAGACGATGAACAACCATATCAGTATCCAAACCTGGCATGTCCTCATAGGACCAAGCAAATATATCACTGTATTCACGCAGCATCTCAATAAGCTCTTGCTTGATGTCCACTTGCAACGCGGCCCCTATACGGATATTCCTGACGCATTCTTCAGACCCCAAGTTGACAATATCAATCTCTTCCCGGTGAGGCAGAATGACTCTCTCCTCTTGCTTCAATAACCGACTAAGCTCTTCTGGTAAATCACTATCCTCAACAATCTTTTCCTCAGCTTGGAAGATCGGGTGCTTGAAATCTAGACGAGTCATAGGAAGTTTTTGGTCGGTGTCATCTGAAAATTCATGAATCCTGCGAGGGAAACGGTTAAGTGCTTCAAAATGATGTACAAGCAAAATGCATAACCACGCTGCCATTTTATTGAAAAATAAAAACAGAAAGAAAAGGATCACAATATTTGAATGTAAAAAACGCCGTCATTTATTGATCATGCAAACATACAGGTAAACAGTTAGGCCCTAAGACAAGATCAACGATGCCCCGGGCAAGGCATGTGATCATACAATGATTGAAAAAACAACGTATTACTGTTTGGTGACTTGGATGACGTCCTGGATGGACCAGTTGCATAGGCTTTGCCCCGGCGTGTTGGGTCGAATCCATGCGTCCATGTCGCAATCGCTATCCACTTCCTCCGTATCAGACACAACATTAATCCTTTCGAAGCTAACCCCTCCGGGCGTGAACACGACAGGTCCCTTGTACTTAGGCGCACTCTGCGAGGGAGATGGGCGGTACCCCAAGCCATACCTATCTTGCTTCACTGGTAGGTCTAGAACCTGCCCCCACTTCTGAGTCTCTCCTGCTTGTACCAACACTTTGGCTTCTTTGTATGAGGAGACGACCACCTCTTGCCCTTCACTCTTTAACGGAGCCTCTTCTTTAACCTTCACCCCTTCGAACGCTTGACACAGCGTTTCATGAATCTCTCCATCTACCTCCACGTACTTGAAGGAAGACAACTGACTGACTAAGATATCCTCTTTGCCACACACCGTCACAATACTCCCCTCAACCATATACTTCAGCTTCTGATGGAGCGTAGAAGTTACTGCCCCAGCGGCATGAGTCCAAGGTCTCCCGATCAAACAGCTATATGCAGGCTGGATGTCCATGATGTAAAACACTGTATCAAACACCTCCGGACCTACCTGGATAGGTAACGTCACTGACCCGAATACTGACCTCCTTGTTCCGTCAAAGGCCCTTACTACCAAATCACTAGGTGTGCACAACAAACCACGGGTATCTAACTTCAACAGGGCTTTCTTTGGTAACACATTCAACGAGGACCCAGTGTCTACCAGCACATGGGATAAAATGGTGCCCCTGCATTCGATAGAGATATGCAAGGCATTATTATGATCACGCCCTCTAGGCGTTAGGTCAAAATCCGTGAATCCCAGACCATGCCCAGTGTTAACGTGTGCCATAACTCCCTCCAGCTGATTAACTAGAAATCTCTTGCGGCACGAAGGATGTCTCAAGTACCTTCAACAGGGCATTTCTATGCGCTTCAGAACACAACAGCAGCGATAATATGGAGATCTTTGACGGGGTCTGCTGCAGGTGCTCTACAATCTTGTAATCACTTTTGCGGATCAACCTCATGAATTCTTCCACATCTTTGGTTATCGGTTCTTTCTCTTTACTCCTCGAAGATTCCCCCTCAACAACTTTGTTCTTACCCCTGGCCAGCCTCTCTGCCTCGACCTCAGGTGAAGTGAAAATTCTCCCGCTCCGGGTTATACCACCCGCTCCCACTATGTTGTCTACGGATCCCGCTGGCGGATCATTCAAGTCAATCTTTTCCCCATTACAATACACCTCAGCACCATAACTCCACGGGACTGCCTTTGTGCTTTCATAAGGGACTGGCTTAGCCTTGGTAATAGTAATGGTCGGCCTTTTCGATGATGCCGAAATTGTCACTGATTTGAACGGAATGGTGATCGTAGCAATCTCCCTACGCTCTTCTTCAGATTCTGTCTCAACAGACTTCTCTCGCTCCACAGCCCTGTCAAACTGCAAAATTCCTTCATCCATCAAACTTTGAACTCCCCTCTTCAGCTCCTCACAGCCCTCAGGTTGAACCAAACAGTCAACACACTCTTCGCCGCAACCGGGATAGACACCTCCTTTCAATAAACGCTGCTTTACGTAACACAAAGGCGTTTTCAGCTCGCTTACCTCCGAAACCAAGTTCAACTCATCATCTGCCAGGATTGCATTGGCCCCAGCCCCACCATGCTTGGGCATTGGCTGCTGCGTGATATTGGGACCTTCCTTCCCGAAGTTAATAGCCGTACTATCAAGCAAATCCTGTACTTTATGCTTGAAAGCTAGGAAATTTTCAATATTGTGCCCTGGTGCACCCGAATGGAAGTCACAGTGCTCGTTAACATCATATCCGACTGGTGGCTGGCCAGTTGGTGGTGCTAAGGTCCTCTTCTCGACTAGCTGCAATTTCAACAAAGTTTGAAGGAGTTCTGCATATGATACCGGCGGTACCTCGAATACCCTCCTCGGTCGTGGGTTCTGAAGCCTGCGTTGATTATTAGGCTGCTGCTGAGCCTGCTGCTGTGGTTGTTGTCTCTGCTGCTGAGAAGGCCCTGGAATGGTTACACTTGCAACCTGTGACTGCTGATGCCAGTTCTGACCTTTATTCCTTCGTCGAGCATTGTATACAGCATTGGTGTCACCCTGCCTTTTACCACCAAACGTCTTCTTATTACCTCCTGCGGAACTGGACTCACCCGCTTGAATTTTACCAATCTTCACCCCGTTTTCAATGCGCTCCCCCATCAAGATCAACTCAGAGAAAGTACTCATCAAAAAATTGAGCAAACGGTCATAGTACATTCCGGAAAAAGTTCCTATGAACATATCCATCATTTCGCGCTCCACCATCGGAGGGTGCACCCTAGCAGCCAGATCTCGCCATCTCTGGGCGTATTCTTTAAAGCTCTCGCTAGACTTTTGAGACATACTCTGCAACTGGACTTGGTTAGGGGCGAGATCACTATTATATTGATAATGTCGAACAAAAGCCTTTGCCAGCTCTTTCCAACTCCTGATCTGAGTAGGCTCCAAGCTCATGTACCACTCCAGCGATGGCCCTGACAGGCTATCCTGGAAGAAGTGCATTAGCATCTTTTCATCCTCAGAATACGCAGACATGCGCCTGTAGAACGCGCGTACATGCACCCTAGGGCATGTATCCCCTTTGTACTTATTAAATGACGGTGCTTTGAATTTCAGCGGGACCCTCAACCCTGGGACTAACCCCATATTTGACATATCCAGCCCAAGAGCATTCTGACTGGCCAATCCGTTCACTTTCTCTTCTAGCAATCTCATCCGACGGTTGTCATCCCTAGCCCTTTCATAACCCTCGTTCTGACCAGAGAACACATCCTCCTGACGATCCTCCCAGCGAGGTACTGCATCATATCCAGCATAATCTGCATCACGGCCCGGACCCGTTTGGAAGTACCTGGGGTCGTACCTCAGATTGCCCATCTCTTGAGCGTTGTACGCACCAGTTCCATATCCAAGATTACCATAACCATAGTCACCAAACCCAGCCTTGGTGCCGGCAATGTTGCCATACCCCATGTTCACACCATTGAAGCCCTGGTTGACATTACCCACAAATACCCCAGCAGTATCTGTATTGGCATTCATATTACCGGTGTTCCCACCTCCACCTGCAGGACCAGTTTCTCCAGCATTCAAACCGGTTACGGGAATAGCATCAGCACTTTGACGGTTCTCAATTCGGGGAGAAGCAGCAATGTTTTTACCATGCGGTGTCCCGTTGTTTTCAGCCCGTGCGACTTTCGGTTGAACCAGATTCTGCAGCTGCTCTTGTCCTTTGGCGATGGTCTCCATGGTTTGCATGAGCAGGGCCATCCTGTCACGCATCTCTTGCATTTCACTCTGCACGTTGTCCATGATCTTCTTGTGATTGGTCCTTGTAGAGTAACGGTGGACCCGCTTTTCTGCAATCTTGAAAATACCTGGATGTATGGATGAAGAATGATAAGGAACCTGGATCACAAACCTGTAATGCAATGCGATTTATGCAAACAATAATGCAATAATGCTAACGTGCGTGTGTGCGTTGGGGATATTTCCCCTCCAATTCCAGTGTCAAGATAGCAGGATAAGATAAACCATAAAGACAATATTTGGAAAAACCCTCATATATTTATTGGAATAACAGTCTCGTCAGGACGTTACACAACTATGTTCCATACAACCGATATGATAAGGGAGGATCCCGACCAACATGCCTGGTGGTGATCTCAACACACAGAATACAAGAGAGAAATCAAGTGCGGGTACGGTCGCAGAAATCCTCGACCAGCTTCTTCGTTTCTGCGTGATCCGGTCGATAAATCAAGCCTTCTATCAACTGATCCCTTTTCCTGACCGTTCCTTGGATATCTCTGACAAAGTCTTCCCAAGCCTTATCCTGGGTACCATCCCCAGGTTTGGGCCTCTTGATGTCTGCTCTGTGCTGACAATCTTCCAAATTCTTCATGGCATCAATCAGTTTGCGTTTGGCCTCGTATCGACGACATGCTTCTTCTTCAAGCTCCTCAGTCTTCACTCTAACCTGTTCTCCCAACTGAGCAACCTGTGTCTTTAGCTCTTCTTCCCGTTCTTTGCGCTTGGCCATAGTGAGGTCCCAATGCTCTCTGAACTTAGTTAACTTCGCGTAGGCCCTTTCCAGCTCTTGTTTCTTAGTAGCCAATACACTGCTAACTGAGTCTACATCTAACTCCAGACGCTTCTTGGTTTCATTCAACTCCAATAAAGTAGTCTTCAGATGTTTCAAAGTTTTGGCCTATTGCTGGGAAAAATATCCTGTTTCAATCTTTTCATGACGAAGCTGGGCATTCTCCTTCTCTAAAGCTTCTTTAGCCTTTTCTAACTCTTCTTTCTCTGCCATTAGCTGCTTGTATACCTGTATGTCCACAGTGGTAGGCTCCTCTACCGGAGAAGGATACAATGGCTGAACTGCAGGATAAGGCATAAGGAACTTCGTAGCTCGTTCCCGAATCCATTCCACATGCAGACCAAGAACTCGAGTACCCCCTTTGCTAAATGAAGACTTTCCTCTCTTATGCAGGTTCTTCCATGCTTTCTTAAGCTTGATCAACATCTATTCCTCTATTGCCCCAGTAAGATACAGAGATTCATGTATCTCCTCGGGCTTTGGCGCTTCCTGAGGTACATACCCAAATTGCCTGATTAATAAAGAAGGGTTGTAATTGACACACCCTTTCCTTCCTATCAGGGGAACATTAGGGAATCCTTCGCATCTGTATATGACCTCAACTCCTAACACCTCCTCATTAACCCATACCACATTCTCAGAAGTCAACCCCATCAAGCGCTCAGGCCATCCTAAAGAATCAATAGAAGTAACGAAAGGCCCTGACTTCGGCATATGACTATTAAACCACCTGCACAGTAGAGGTACACAGCAAGAGACATTCTTTCCTTGCCGTTTTTCATTTTTATAGTGAGTGGAATGGTGGATATCTCCCAGCAAGGTAGGAACTGGGTTCTTTGCAGCCAGAATATAGAAAGCATCCGCATCAACAAAATCAGGCTGGTTTGGGAACAAAACAATGCCATAAACACACACAACAAGGATGGCGTCAAAAACAACCCAGCCACCCTTCTTAGCATACTCCCGAGCCTTCTCTACCAAGACAAACAACGGAAATCCCCACGCGTCTCCTTTTCTGATCATCTTCCCTGTCAGCTCAAACTCTCCTAAGTACAGAATAGTAGAAAGCTCAGCCAGATTAGGCTTAGCGTCCGTGTGATAGAAAGGCATCTGCTCGCGAATCGGTATATCCAAGAGTGCAGAATACTCCTCCAGGGTAGGAGCCAAGACAAAATCAGGAAATACGAAACACCTGAGCTCAGCATCATAAAACTGCAACAGGGTGTAAATGCCGCTGATCTCATAAGCCGAGGGCTGGTAAACATAAGCCAGGATCCTCCCATATGTCTTCCTGAAATCTCCCATCACCTTCTTCCCAGCAATAGTAATTAACTCTGACAACAGACTGATATCTGGAGACGGGAATCTGTAGGGTAACACTCTCTTCATGGCTTCCATGTCTGCTAGGAAACAACCACCGGAACTGGGAGGGAAAATATGTACCTGCTATACACACACGTTAGTTGGATGCAAAGGGTGATGCAATGATGCAATATGATAAATGATGCAAACAGTGAACACAGAGGCCATGCTGTAGCCTGAAGAGGAACATCTCTGTGATGTCAAGAACAGAAAACCACCGCAGTCACCAGAACCCCATGATACTGGCTATCATCTGACCCTCAAAATACCAATACCCTGGTAAGAAATCCATCTGAACCTCTGTCTCTGACGAGAAAACCATCTGATAATAGTATCAACCTCAGACAAGAAACCCATCCGATCCAAATAACACACCTGGAGATGAATCAAGAACATCGTCTGATAACTACTGAATCATGGTTTCTGAAGGCCGGTTTTCCTGCAATAACCCAATCCCCCTCACAGGTATGGACCTAATCCACGGACAAAGGTACGGCATCCTATACGGTCATCAGCGTCACAGACTTTCATGAGTGACGATACGATTCCCAGAAGGTATGGCCATCGCAACCAAGACCTGGATTCGGGAGTCGGTTACGCAAGGGGAAGGTATTAGCACCCCTCACGTCCATCGTACTCGATGGGATCCACGCTTGTTTGTTTGTAAGGATTACACTTCTATCTAAACTAAAGGATGAGGTTTGAAAAGAAAAGAAAACATGACTCGGTAAAGCATCGCACTTTATGCCTACGTATTCCCGTCTGGAACGAGAAATCAGAGTCAACGTAGTTCGCCTAACTACGGGGAAGGAGGGGAAGGTTGCTCGCTAGGATATCGCATCCTATGCCTACGTACTTCCACACAGCATGGAAGATCAGAGCAAACGTAGTTCGGGTACGCACGACACAAGCTGTTCAAGTGTTTTTTATGGGAAAATGCACCTTAACCAAGGGTTTTCACAGTCCAGGAGGACAAAATGCTTTGATGTTTGTTCAAGTCTTTTGACGGAAGAAATGAATTCACTTTTGTTTTATCCCTTATTAAGTGTTTTTCTGTTGTTTTGAGAAAGGAAAGAGACACCCTAAAACTATGGTTGAAAAGGGGAATCTACCTAATGTTATCATGCCTGGTTAACCATCCTAATGTCTATCATAACTCCTCCACAGCAGAGAAGTTAGAGCTCCTAAGGGATCATGGAAAAAGGACTGAACAGCAAACAAGAATCACTGCAAAGTAAAGAAATACTGGAAATATGCATGAATGCAACAACCAAACAAGCAAGGCACAAAGGCCACACACCGCAGAGGCAAGGGAGCTCAGCTCTACCAAATACCAACAAGCAAAGCCACTCAATAACAAACAAGCAGAAGGAGGGCCACCTCAACTTCTCATGCACATAGAGCCTACTTCTAAGATGCACTTATCTCAGAAATATCTAGATAAAACCCTAAGTCTAATGCAGCACAGCACCACACAAGTCAATCAATCACAAAGAGAAGGCTAACCAGCCTGGCAAACTCTCACCCCATAAACAGACCCCTGAACAAAGCCCCTAATCAAATCTCTAAGCAAAGCCTTAAAGCAAAACCCTAATCAAAGCCCTAAGTAAAGCCCTAAAGCAAAACCCTAATCAAAGCCCTAAGCAAAGCCCTATGCAAAACCTCCACACAAGAGAAATCAATCCCACTCTTCAACTGTGATCAGTTTACATTCCTCCTCAGGAGAAACTAAACTCACATGAAGGCTCCAACATCATTGGATACTTAATAAAGCCTATATGAACTAAGGGAACTAAGTGAACAGACCCATAGTGCCTTCCTCAGGAAAGTACTAGGAGGCTTCCACTTAGGAATCATATCCCATGTGGCTCAACAACTGTGATCAGTTTACATTCCTCCTCAGGAGAAACTAAACTCACATGAAGGCTCCAACATCATTGGATACTTAAGAAATCCTACATGAACTAAGGGAACTAAGTGAACAGACCCATAGTGCCTTCCTCAGGAAAGTACTAGGAGGCTTCCACTTAGGAATCATATCCCATGTGGCTCAACAACTGTGATCAGTTTACATTCCTCCTCAGGAGAAACTAAACTCACATGAAGGCTCCAACATCATTGGATACTTAAGAAATCCTACATGAACTAAGGGAACTAAGTGAACAGACCCATAATGCCTTCCTCAGGAAAGTACTAGGAGGCTTCCACTTAGGAATCATATCCCATGTGGCTCAACAACTGTGATCAGTTTAGATTCCTCCTCAGGAGAAACTAAACTCACATGAAGGCTCCAACATCATTGGATACTTGAGAAAGAGGTGAGAAGAAGGAATGAAAGGTATCCATAGTGCCTTCCTCAGGAAAGTACCATAAATTTCCCTCAAACTTCAGGATCTCGAACCTCACAGAAAGAGAGCAAACTCTCAGACTAGGACCTCAATCCATGCATCCTTGCAAGCTCCAACCTCTGGGTCTTGATCTTCAATCTTCTCCTTCATCATGCTCCTTCAACAAGGTCTTCAAAATGAACCAAACCCCCAAACAATTCCCCAAAATGAAACCCCAAAGACAGATAAACATCACAAAGCATACAATACAATCAGTCACACTAGAAAATACCCTAAAAATACTAAAGAAGGGAGGAAAAATCTAATGTTAATTCACAAGGGTCTATTATACTTACCCATAATATCCCTATAGTCCCATACCCAAAAATAGAACTAAAACTCCTAAAAGAAATGATTTACTTCACCTATGTCACACCTAAAACCCTAATTTGGTCATGTTAATGTCAATTAATCAAACTATCCAAAATAAGCTCCTAAAAATTGTGGTATAAAAACCAGGGGATCCTAACATCCATATCTAGTTGTACTAAAAAGAATGAATCAAAAATAAGATGGGAAGATCATGAACAAAAATGGAGAAAATCATGTATGAACTAAAAGATATTAAAAAGTCATTTAAATGGAAAATATGCTAAAAATAGCAAACAAAAATAAAATGGCATTTTTATTTTCATATAATTCTCTAGACATTTATATGAGGTGGTAGAAAAAACAAGAAGTTAAAAATCAATTATTTTCATTTTTTTATGAATTTTTGAAGATTAAATGAAAATAGAAAGAAATTAAAAAGAAAAGAGAGAGAGAGGTGTAGAAAGTAACAAAATCAGTTCATTTGCAATGGGCCAGCTGCGCAGGGAGGTGTGAATAACACTATGGGCCCAGATACGCGTTTAATGAAACGCGGCGTTTCAAGCTTGCTGAATCTCCCTCCAATTCTCAACTTTAAACATGGGTCGTTGGATTGGATTTCAGTCAACCATTTTGACACGATCGAACGGACATGCTTCATCTTCTCCAACGAGTCCTAGGGTTTTCAGAAAATTCAACTTCATGCATGCAGCTTCAAGGCATTCGTTCTCTCTCAATATTCCATGAAATCAAGAACTATAAGAACCAAAATTAATCTACTAACTCCAAGGAATCCAGCCATACCAATATCACTCCCTGAAACCCCCTAGAACTCCAAAACCGATAGGTAGAAACCCCTGGTTCACCAACTTTACACTGCAATAGACTCTCACGATTCTTGATTCTAATGGTACTATCTTGTTCATCATGTTACCCTAATCACATTAAGCTATAACATGCTGGTTAAAACTCACTACACAGCCTAATCTTGATCTTTAAAGAAATGACACCCTGCCATGAAACCTCATATAATCTTCTCTAACTTTCAGAAAGTGATCATATAACCTAACCTAACAACCTTACACTAACAATCTAATCTAACAACACATAATTAGGGAGATAGGAGAAAGAATCCAAACCTGCTAGTTGGCTATGGCAGGTATGGATGCAGATGGATTCAAGACTTGATTCTTCTTCACAATGCTCCTTTAATGGAGTGATTCTTTCTGTTTGCAATAGCCTTAATGATGAGTGCTTGTAATGGTGAATTCGAGCCTTGCTTGCACTTGAAGAATCCTTTGAATACCTCACTCTTCTCTCACTCTCTCCACTGAATTTTCCCACCCCCAATCTCACTTTGATCCCCCCAATATATAACCATCATTAGAAGAATCTAGATCCCTCTAGAATATGGTAGAAAGTCATGGAATTCTCACTTGATGACATATTGGATATCTCTTATCTCATGCATTAAGCTCCTTGAATTGGTGTCAAAATCTCTCCTCATGAGATATTGAAAAGGTATGTACAAAAAACAAGCATTTCCTTGCCTTGTGCGAAGTTTTCCAAAGTTGCCTTATTATGCAAGAAAAAACTTTACAAATCAAGTCCAATTTTAAACCCTCAAATCAAAATTGTGGCTAAACCAATGTCTTTAAAATGTTGTTTGGATTCAATTTGGTATATTACATGACCCATTTTGGATTTGTAGATTGCCCAAACCAATTTTCCATTTGAAAATTTTCAAGTTATATGCCATTTTTAAGTCATTTTTCACCAACTTTGGTCAACTTGAGTTCTATGCATTTCCAAACTCCCATGACCTCTTTTCTAGACTTAAAATGACATTTTGAGCAACTTTGATATTGGGAAGTTTTTCATTTGAAGCTTCCTTGTATGAGTTTTAGGCATAGGCTAAGAATGACCTATAATTCTCAAATGACCAAAATACCCTTTGCTTGCCAAGAACATAAGTAGAGTTCCAAAAATCATATGAAGGCATACCATACCTTTCTAGAAATCTAAGACAATGAGAAACAACTCTCATGTTGGCCAGAAATCCATTTGAAATCTCCTTGAAGGTCAACAGTTGCTTGGAAGACAGACAACTTTCACAGACAAATTTCACTGCCCTCAGATGACCTGTAACTTGCAAGAGCTATAACTTGAGTTATATAAATCATCTTGATGACTTCCACCACTCAAATTAAAGCTATGAAGATACTCTACAAGTTTCATGTGGACCAGAAATTCATATGAAGCTTGCATCTTGAGTTACACTACTTTGAAGTTTGACCTAAATCAGGGGATTTTACACTGAAACCCTAATTTGGTAGCTCCACTTCTCCTTGACTCCTTCTGATTTTTCTTTGGCACAACACCATATCCATATCCATATAGCAAATAATGAATCCCACATTCTTCAAATGATCCTTGATACCTTTCAAAACAAGTCTTTGACCTAGGATTGACATAGCGTTGACCCAGATAAAACCCTAGTTGACTGACTTCAACTGAGGCTCTTGCAATCATTCCAATGACTTGGTTACTCCTCAAAAATGATCACCTAGGCTCCTCATAACATCCATACACCTCATGCTCTTGGCTCATGGCTCACACTTCCTCTGATGATCCCCAAATAACCTCAAGATAGGGAAGAACTCACTGATCAACCTGTCAACACTTCAAAGCTCAAATTCTTCCCTGATGACCTGGGTAGTCTTGAATATGAATGAAACCCTTGAATATGCCTCTTGAGATAAGAATAGCACTTGATCCCCTAATTAAGATAACTTGCTTATGCTACGCTATGCAGATGAATACACTATGTACATGATGCCAATGCAAATGACTATGCAATAAACCTAGGTTAGAAAAGGTTGGGCAAATTTTGGGGTGCAACAACAATAACGATAACGGTGCCCGCCAGGCGGCCGACGATCACAATTACCAAGGCAGGACCAGTTCCTTTTGAGAGTACTAAAGCAGTGTCGTGGACTTACGGGTTGGAGGTATATTGCGATGGTGAGAAAATTGAAGTTAATAGACAACCAGCTGGGGTTGTAGACAGTGTTGTCGGAACAGGGGGTATGACCAAAAGCGGAAGAATCTTCACGTCGCCCGAGGTAGAGGCAAAAAGATTAGCCCAGGGTAAAATCAAGGTAGCTGAGGGTGGTCCTTCTCAGTCGAATGAAAAGGGAACGTCACTTAAGGAGGTGGAGGAGTTCATGAGGCTCATTCGTAAAAGTGATTACAAAATCGTCGAGCACCTCCAGCAAACGCCGTCAAAAATTTCCATCCTATCATTGCTGTTATGTTTCGAGGCCCATCGAAACGCTTTGCTGAAGATTCTAGACACGTCGTTCGTCCCTCAAGAATTTTCTGTTAATCAGTTAGAAGGGGTGATGGCACATATCAATGCGGGGCACAGTTTGGGCTTCACAGACTTTGATTTAACTTCGAGAGGGCGAGAGCATAATATGGCATTGCATGTGTCAGTAGAATGCCGGGGCACAGTCATGTCCCATGTTTTAGTAGACACTGGATCTTCCCTGAATGTGTTACCGAAGAGAGCCATGATGAAGTTGGATATCAGGGGAATTATCTGCACGCCCAGTGATTTAGTGGTGAGGGCGTTCGATGGAACGATGAGGTCAGTTTTCGGATCAATAACATTACCATTACAGGTGGGGCCTGAAATATTTGAGACTGAATTCTATATAATGGACATCCAGCCAGCGTATAGTTGTCTTCTTGGGCGCCCATGGATCCATGCTGCCGGGGCAGTCACATCCATGTTACATCAAAAGCTGAAGTATATGGTTGGGGATAGTGTCGTCACGGTTTGTGGAGAGGAAGATATTCTGGTTAGCCATTTGTCTTCGTTCAAATATGTGGAGGTCGATGGCGAAATACACGAAACACCCTGTCAAGCCTTCGAGGGGTTGCAAATTAAAGACAAAGCCCAGGGTTCCAGCAAAATATCAGATGTGGCAGTGTCATCCTACAAAGTGGCTCAAGCTCTAGTGCAGGCAGGCAAAACTAAAGGCTGGGGGCAGGTATTGGAGATTCCCGTGAAGAATGACAAGTTCGGGCTTGGATATCATCCTTCGTCGTCAAAATCTTCTTCGGAAGCGCCCAGGTTCAAGGGACCAGTCACCATTACACCAAATGGGGTGAGCTTCGAGACTATCAATGCTATTTCCGATGCTGAAGACGGAGATAGCGACTGTGATATGGACGCGTGGATCAAGCCAAGCGTGCCAGGACAAAGTCTCTGCAATTGGTCTATCCGGGAAACTGTTCCTGTGACAACTAAACAGTAATGATTTGTTTTCTTAATTGTTGAATAATCTTGTGTCCTACCCGGGGCATAGTGATTTTTCTTAGGGCCATTTGGTTATGTACATTACATTGTTTAATCATGAAATAAAGGCGTTTTTCATACACAAATATTGTGATCCCTGTTTTTCTGTTTTTGTCTTTTACAATAAAATGGCAATGTGGTTATTTGCTTTGTATGTGTTTTGAAGCATTTAGCCATTTCCTTTGCAGGAGTACTATTTCAGATTACATCTATGAACCGCCTATGACTCACTTCGACTTTGAGCACCCGGTATTTCAGGCTGAGGAAGAGATTGTCGAAGATGGCGACGTACTAGAAGAGTTGACCTGGTTATTGAAATAAGAAGAAAGAATCATTCTGCCTCATGAGGAAGTCGTTGAGATTATCAATTTGGGGTCGGAAGAGGTTGTGAGAAACATCCGTATAGGGGTTGCGCTGCCGAGCGACATCAAGCAAAGGTTGGTTGAGATGCTCAAAGAGTACAGTGATATATTTTCTTGGTCATACGAGGATATGCCTGGGTTGGATACGGATATGGTTGTTCACTGTCTACCACTGCGAGAGGAATGTCCGCCTATTAAGCAGAAACTCCGAAGAATTAGACCGGATATGGCTGTGAAGATCAGGGAGGAAGTTCAAAAACAGTGGGATGCTGGTTTCCTAGCTGTTACAAAATATCCCTCATGGGTCGCTAATATTGTGCCAGTGCCAAAGAAAGACGGTAAAGTGCGAATGTGTGTAGACTACCGTGATTTGAATAGGGCGAGCCCGAAAGATGACTTTCCACTTCCTCACACCGATGTGCTGGTTGATAACACTGCTCAGTTCTCCGTATTCTCCTTCATGGATGGCTTCTCGGGTTACAATCAGATCAAAATGGCTCCAAAAGACATGGAGAAGACTACCTTCATTACTCCCTTGGGAACATTTTGCTACAAAGTGATGCCCTTCGGGTTGAAGAATGTTGGGGCAACATACCAACGTGCTATGACGACTCTCTTTCACGACATGATGCACAAAGAGATCGAGGTTTATGTTGATGATATGATTGCCAAATCCCAGACGGAGGAGGAACATTTGGCTAATCTGCTGAAACTGTTCAAGAGGCTTAGGAAGTTCAGGTTGAGACTGAACCCTAACAAGTGCACCTTCGGGGTGAGATCGGGTAAACTACTGGGATTTATCGTGAGCGAAAAAGGAATAGAGGTTGATCCTGCGAAAATAAAAGCAATACAAGAAATGCCGACGCCTAAAACAGAAAAAGAAGTGCGTGGGTTTTTAGGGAGGTTGAACTATATCGCCCGGTTCATATCTCACTTAACCGCGACGTGCGAGCCTTTATTCAAGTTGTTGAAAAAGGACCAGGTTGTGACCTGGAATGAAAATTGTCAAAAGGCGTTCGACAAGATAAAAGAATACTTGCAGGAACCTCCTGTTTTGATACCCCCAGTGGCCGGGAGACCTTTGATTATGTATTTGACGGTTCTTGAGGAAAGTATGGGTTGTGTTCTCGGTCAACACGACGAGACCGAACGTAAAGAGCATGCGATCTACTATTTGAGTAAGAAGTTTACTGACTGTGAGTCCAGATACTCAATGCTCGAGAAGACATGTTGCGCGCTAGCCTGGGCCGCCAAACGTTTGAGGCAATACATGTTGAATCATACAACCATGCTAATTTCAAAGATGGGTCCAATCAAATACGTGTTTGAGAAGCAAGCACTCTCCGGAAGAATTGCCCGATGGCAGATGGTGTTAACCGAATATGATATTCAGTATGTATCGCAAAAGGCTATTAAAGGTAGCGTCCTGTCAGAGTATCTTGCAGAGCAGCCTGTTGAGGACTACCAATCGATGAGGTTTGATTTTCCTAACGAGGATATCATGTACCTGAAGATGAAAGATTGTGAAGAACCGTTGCCGGACGAAGGACCAGAGTTGGGATCCAAGTGGCAGTTAATATTTGACGGAGCTGTAAATTCCTATGGTAGCGGAATAGGTGTAATTATTACTACTTCTCAGGGGTCTCACATCCCCTTTACTTCCCGATTGACCTTTCCCGTTACCAATAATGAGGCTGAATATGAGGCTTGCATCATGGGTCTGGAAGAAGCTATTGATTTGCAAATCAAACATCTAGATGTATACGGAGACTCAGCTCTGGTGGTGATTCAGATTAAAGGAGAATGGGAGACACGTCAGCCCAATTTGATACCATATATGAATTATGCAAGGAGATTGTTGCCTTTCTTTGACAAGGTGGAATTGCATCATGTGCCGCGAGCAGAAAATCAAATGGCTGACGCCCTGGAGACATTGTCTTCGATGTATAAAGTTAACTTCTGGAACGAGGCTCCCCGGATTATTATCTCTCGGCCCGATAGGCCTGCATTCATATTTGCCATTGATGAGGCTCCCGATGGTCAACCCTGGTACTTTGACATCCAGAATTTCCTGAAGAACAAGGAGTATCCAGCTGGGGCATCCAGTCGAGATCAAAAGACTCTCAGGAGATTGGCTGGCAATTTCTATTTGAATCCTGACGGTGTCCTATACAAAAGAAACCACGACTTGGTGTTGCTACGCTGTGTAGATGAGAAAGAGGCGAAGTTGCTCATGGAAGAGATACATGAAGGTACATTTGGTACACATGCTGGTGGGCATGCTATGACGAGAAAACTGCTGGGGGCAGGTTATTACTGGCTAACTATGGAAACAGACTGTTTCAAGTTTGCAAAGAGGTGTCATAAATGCCAAATTTACGCGGACAAGGTCCATGTACCCCCAAGTCCTCTGAATGTGATGTCATCACCGTGGCCGTTCTCGATGTGTGGAATTGATATGATCGGGAAGATTGAGCCTACGGCATCCAACAGACACCGGTTCATCTTGGTGGCAATTGATTACTTCACCAAATGGGTGGAAGCAGCATCATATGCCAATGTCACCAAACAAGTGGTCGCCAGATTTATTAAACGAGATATTATCTGCAGATATGGAATCCCTGAGCGGATTATCACCGATAACGGTTCGAATTTGAATAACAAGATGATGAAAGAGCTGTGCCAGAATTTTAAGATTGAACATCACAACTCTTCTCCTTACCGACCCAAGATGAATGGCATTGTTGAAGCGGCCAATAAGAACATAAAGAAGATTGTTCAGAAGATGGTTGTAACGTACAAGGACTGGCACGAGATGCTACCTTTCGCTTTGCACGGTTATTGTACGACGGTACGCACATCAACCGGGGCAACCCCTTTTTCATTGGTATACGGAATGGAGGCAGTGTTACCGCTAGAGGTTGAGATTCCTTCCTTGAGGGTTTTACGAGACGTCCAACTTGACGAGGCAGAATGGGTTAAAGATAGACTGAATCAGCTCAGCTTAATGGATGAGAAGAGGCTAGCTTCTCTCGCATACGGTCGGTTGTATCAGATCCGGATGAAGAAAGCATACGATAAGAAGATATGTCCACGAAGCTTTCAAACGGGCGACCTTGTGCTGAAGAGGATTCTCCCGACACAAACAGATCACAGGGGCAAGTAGACCCCTAATTACGAAGGTCCATACGTTGTCAGAAAAGTCTTCTCTGGAGGAGCCTTGCTACTATCTACCATGGATGGTGAAGACTTTACGTCTCCTATGAATTCGGACGCAGTTAAAAAATACTTTGCTTGAAAGTGACCCGCTGGACAGTAAAAAGAGAGTCCAGGCAAAAATGGGGCATCCTGGTGAACCAAAAAAAATGAATAAAAAGGTTCGGGCAAAAGTTAGGGATAAAATTCAAAAGATGTACACCCGCGAAGTCAAAAACCTACAAAGGGTGACTTCGGCAAAAAAGGGTATCCCGGTGAATTGAAAACCCGCAAAGGGCGATTCACGCAAAAGTTAGGGATTGAAAAAGAAAATGACTGCAGTCCGGATCTGATACGGCATTGCTTAGTGGTTTGGGAGTACTTGAGGGTTCGTTTATCCAACACAATCTCTTCCGAAAATGGAATACCGGGAAAGCGCCAGAGTCAGGCGAGTCATAGGAGGATCAGCTCATGATGTTTGTCTGCACCACGTTGCCGACATGTATACAAATATTGTTTTGTACTTTTTATTTTATGTTTTTTATGCATATACGTATGTGTGTGTGCGTAACTTCCTATTTTCAGGAGTTGCATCTGATGTACAAAGCTTCGCCTATTTACAAGCTCAATCAATAAGACATGTTATTCAGTATTTGATGTTTGTGCTTTACTGTTTTGTATGTGGGAAACGCTGATGTTTTGATAAACTTGCACTTGCATAATCTTGTTGGCCCTTGCCAATAATTGCTAAAACTTCGAATTGACTGAAGTAATGTCGCGGATGCTAACCCGAATAGATTTGGTTGTATAGATTTGTTTTGTCTCGTTTGGGTTTTGCAGGGTTCTCGCCCTTTGAAGTGGACAATCAGAAAATGATGGCCCCAGCCAGAGGCCCTAGAAGAAGGACTTGACCTTATTTCCCCGCAGGTCATACCTCATCCCCAGAGGTTGAGACGATGATTATCCCTTACCAAAGGAAGGATTAGTTTCCCCAGAAGAGTATCCTCATGGAAGTTGTCCACAGGACATCCCCAGCAAGTCGAAATCAGTGTCCCATGTAGAGGTTATACTCCCCTGAGAGTCGAAGATGTGCGCATTCAATCCCCAACTGGGAGGATTTCCATGGCGCATAACCAAGTCATAGTAGGTTCAGAAGGATTATCCCCAACGAGGATGGTTTTCTTTCTCCCCGTAGGTCGTCATGCTTTCGTCAGGATGATTATCCCCAGCGGGGTGGTAGTTCCGAGTTTGTAAACTGTACCCAGACAGTTGTCTCCCAGAAGGGTCGCTTCTTCCCCAGCTGAGTTTCTCTCCCCAACAGAGATGTTGTTCTTTCCTTCCAGTGGAAATTAATGTGTAATCTCTCCCCGGCAGAGTTGGTTGTATTTCCGACATTTATTTTGCCAGAATACTTTGCGATACCCGTTCATCCCCAACAGGGTGGTATTTGTCCTCAACAGCCATGTTGAAGCAAGCTTGTCAGAGCCTTCCCCAGCAGCCTGAACCTGCATTTTCATTTTCATACATTATCATGTTTGCATCTACCCAAAAAAATGTGTAGCATTTCCATGCCGTATGGAGCATTACGCCATTGTCAAACATACGCATTATGAAACATAAATCAGGTTGGTTGACCTTTTGCTTTCAGGTGTGTTTCTCAGCAGGAGTATGAAGTTACAGTGCAGATCTGTTACCAGATGATCGAGGTCTCGCCGTGAGACATATGATGACACAGTTCTTGTTATCATTCCCCACAGAGTTACTGGTTGAAGTTTCTCTTATCCGACCAGCGGAGTGTTTTCCTTCAGGTTTGCTGTCGCGGCAGCATTTCAGGGTTTCATGAATCAAGATTTTAGAAGTGGTCACTTGTTGTCGAAACGGGTGTCGGGCAGTTATTTCCAGAATATCCCCAGTGGAGTTAGCTACTGCAAAGAATAGGCAAAGAAGCTATATCCGAGTCAGTTTTCCCGTATGAAACAGGCGGATGAACTTTCCTGTATGAATCAGGCAGATGTATTTTCCCGTATGAAGCAGGCGGATGAACTTTCCTGTATGAATCAGGCAGATGTATTTTCCCGTATGAAGCAGGCGGATGAATTTTCCCGTATGAAGCAGGCGGATGAACTTTCCTGTATGAATCAGGCAGATGTATTTTCCCGTATGAAACAGGCGGATGAACTTTCCTGTATGAATCAGGCAGATGTCTTTTCCCGTATGAAACAGGCAGATGAACTTTCCTGTATGAATCAGGCAGATGTATTTTCCCGTATGAAGCAGGAGGATGAACTTTCCTATAAGAATCAGGTAGATGTGTTTTTCCCGTATGAAGCAGGCGGATGAATTATTCATGTATGAATCAGGCAGATGTGTTTTCCCGTATGAAGCAGGCGGATGAACTTTCCTATAAGAATCAGGTAGATGTGTTTTCCCGTATGAATCAGTCGAATGAACCTTTTCCTGTATGAATCAGGCAGATGGAGTTTCCCGTATGAAGCAGGCGGATGAACTTTCCGGTATCCAGATAGATGATTCTCCCGTGATAGACAGAGTTTGTGAGTTGTGTTCCGATAATTGACAAAAGTATTTTCCCCAAGGAAGTCGACGTGATTTCCTCGTGTTACTATCCCTAGTAGAGCCCTCTTCAAAGTCGTTTGTGGGTTGGAACCAGCGGAGGTAGCTATTGCAGAGGTAGGCAGGGAAACAGTATTCAGATAATTTTCCCGTATGGAGCAGGCGGATGGATGTTCCTGTAATCAGGCAGATGTCTTTTCCCGTATGAAGCGGGCGGATGGATGTTCCTGTAATCAGGCAGATGACTTTTTCCGTATGAAGCAGCCGGATGGATGTTCCTGTAATCAGGCAGATGACTTTTCCCATATGAAGTAGACGGATGGGGTTTCCTGTGTTCAGGCGGATGATGTGCCTGGGTGGATAGGCAAATGAGTTCCCTATGATTAAACATAAATGTTTCCCCAGCGAAGTCGTCAGGATTTTTCTGTGTTGACGGAATGTAGAGTCCTAATGTGGACAAAGTTCTATCCCTGCAATGATAGGATCTTTTTTCGGGTTGACGAAAATGATCCCTAGCACGGTTGCTAATTTGTTTTCTCCGTATTAACAGACGGCGGAGTTTTAACATGGACAAAAGGCGTGATGTTTTGACAAGAGGGAGTTCAAGGCCTGGGGCGTTACACAGGCGGTTGACATTGAAATCAGGCTTTGATATTAGATAATTGATCAGTTTTTTGCCGTAACAACCAGATTCAGTTGATGGATGTTGTTTTTCAAGCAGTTTGTGCAGTTTATTTCTGCGGTTGGCAAATTTCTGGGTTCTTGGTATTCAACCGTCTCGTACCTCGATTGTTTGAAGGTCGTTCGCTCTTCACCCAGTCGGGTTCAAGCCGTTTGAATAGGGGCAGCTGTTGCACCCTAAAATTTGCTCAACCTATTTCACCTGGTTTATGTTTCAATTGCATTATCATTTGCATAGTCACATCATGTACATGGTCCTATCATCTGCACATCATAGCATGGAAATTCATCTAACAGGGGGTCAAGTGCCATTCTTATCTAAGGAAGCACTTCAAGGGGGCCTTATTCAAGTTGAAGAACATCTAAGTCATTAAGGAATGGGTTGATGCTTTGAGGAGACTTGAATGTCAACAAGTGGATTTCTCTCCTAACTTGAGGTGTATTGAAGATTATCAACATGGAATTATGGATTTGAGGTGTGTATGGATCCCATGGGAGGCCTAAAGAGCCATATTGAAGCTTAGACAACTCATGGTATCAAGGTCAAGAACCACAGTTGAGGTGTGTACATGTAGGGTTTCATCTGGGTAACCCTATGTCAAGGAAAGCAAAGAAAGGACATCAAGACCTAGCTCTAGGTCATGGAAGTCATGGGTTGAGATGTTAAATCATGTGTATGGATGAGTCAAGATCAAGTTCAAGAGAATCAAGAGTGGTTGGAGGGGTTTGAGACAGGGTTCCTAGGGTAAAATCCCTTGTATAGCACTAGACTTCCAAGCCACACAAGTCCAAATACAAGTTTCAAATGGATTCTTGGCCAACATTAAACTTGTAGAGCTTCTCAATAGATTTAATTTGAGTACTAGAAGTCTTCAAGAAGATTTGTAGAACTCAAGTTATGGTTCTTGCAAGTTATGGGTCACTAGAGGACACTGAAATTTATCTGTGAAAGTCACTTGACTTCCAAGAAACTTTTTCCCATCAAGGAGTTTTCAAATGGATTCTTGGCCAACTTAATAATTTTAAGGCTTGATTTTAGCTTTAATTTGAGTACTAGAAGTCCTCAAGAAGATTTGTGGAACTCAAGTTAT
Organism: Lathyrus sativus; assembly: GCA_963859935.3. Taxonomy (NCBI): domain Eukaryota; kingdom Viridiplantae; phylum Streptophyta; class Magnoliopsida; order Fabales; family Fabaceae; genus Lathyrus; species Lathyrus sativus. The sequence continues at coordinate 171,891,275 of OZ012739.1, forward strand.
GATCTTGGCAATCCAGGGGTATTTTGGGAAAGTTGAATTATAGGTCATTTTTCAACATAGGTCAAAATCTCTATCTTCCAATCCTCAAATGAAAAAATGGTCAACATGAGATGTGCTTAAGATGATGTTTTTAGGTCAGATAAGAAGTCATGGGTGATTGAAATGACTTGCTTCACAAAATGATCCAAAATGGCCTAAAATAAGGATGAATTTTAAATAAATCAAAGAGGGAAATTGTGATTATTGAGCTATAGGTCCAAACCAGTCCATATGACATACCAAATTGATCAGGAAATGCATTTCAAACACAATGACATTTCCATATTTTTGAGTTGAGGGTTAATTTCATGACTTCCTTTGTAAAGTGCTTACTTACATTACAAGTCACAATGCCAAATCAAAAAATCAGGGCAATTCAGGCCAAGCCAGCTATCTAAACACACTCCATAACCAATTTGCAGTTGGATAGAACATTCTAGAGCAATCTGGAAGCTCAGAATCGTGACTGGTACATTGCATTTTCATGGCAAAATCAGAATTTTGGATCAATGGATTTGGGCCTGAATTGGATTGGATAAGCCCATAAACACTTCATATTTAAGCTCTAGAGTGAATTCAGATAGTTTTTGGTGCAGAATTTGTGGAGAGAGTGAAGATTACAAGTGATTTTTCAAGCTTCAAGCCAGAATCGGTTTTGGAATTCAAGACACAACCAAGCCAAATTGAAGGTTGGGGAAGCTTCCCCTTGCATCCTTGAAGGTGTTTGGATCATCTTGGAGATTGAATCGTGCTCCAAGTGCTTCTGTTAGTGAGCTTTTTCCAGGTTTGTAACTTCAAGATTTCCTCATAATCTAGGTTGAATTAGGTAGATTCTTGCATGTGGTTAGGATCTAGGATGATTAGGGAACGTTTCTGGATTGGTTTGGAGTTGATTGGTGACAATTAAGTTTGATGATCACTTTCTGTTTGGATGCGGTTATGCACGATCTTAAGGTTTCAAATCAAGATAGATAGCTCATGATGATCACTGAAGGATGGTGATCATTTCTATGGATTCAATTTTGCAAATGGTGAGGATTGAAAATGTGACACCTTCAGAATTTTGATTCGTGTTTAGATTTCCATTGAGAGTTGAATGAAATGGATGTGATATTCGTGATCCTGGTGATTTTCTGAGAGAGATTAATATAAGGATTGTGGTTTTTGGTTGACTGTGATTGCTTGCTCGCCGGAGAAGACAACCGGAAGTCTTCTCCGGCCACCTGAATAGTGTTCCCTCCATCAGAGGTTTGAATGAGGACGATGAACCACATGCGTTGGATCTTTCTTGGACCTTGACTCTTTCAACTCATCCCACGACCACATTTTGTTTTTGATTTGACTGACTTTGGCTGCTAAACGCAGCGTTTCATTTATCCAGTCAGCTGGTGACTGGACCCCCCACGTGGACGCACCCTCAGCTCTCAGATTTGATTACCCAATCTTCTCATCCTGCGCTCCTTGTTTAATCCAGTTTTTTATTTCTTTTATTCTTTTTAATATTTTCTTTTATTCCATTTTATTTCTAAAAATCATAATAAATCCAATATTGATCCAAAAAATATTTTAAAAATACCTCCATGATCTTGGATTTATTTGTGATTTTATGAAATTAATAAATCTCATTTTCACCCATTTTTCAATTTTATTTGATTTTCTCCATTTTATTATTTTCTTTAATTTTGTACATTTGTTACATGATTTTGTGGATTTTATTGTGACTGATTGGTGAATGATTTTGAGTTGATTTTTGTTGGATTGATTAGATTAGGGAAGCATGTACCCTTAGAAATTTTATCACAATTTTGTGAATAAAACTTAGATTAGTTTGAGAGGTGCATAGGAGAGGTGTTGGAATTAGGGTTTCAAACAAATAGTTGTAGTGTTGTGCATAGTTTGAGGTTTAAATGGTTGATTTAGGGTTTGGGATTCCTATGGGGTATTGGGTATATGGTTAGGTTCCCTTAGAAATTTACCTAGGATTTTCTGATAAGCTTTAGCATTTTATCTGATTTTTGCAACTTGTGTGATGATTATGGATTTCTCCTTTGGATGTTGGATTTAGTTATGCTTGTGTGAGGTTATTTTGGAGTGCTTTTGGCTTGGGGCTTTGCTTGGATGAATTGAAGATCAAATGAAGTTGCTTTGGGATGGCTTGAAGAAGCTTGGAGTTCAAGACTTCTCTTTTGTTAGAGGGCTTGTCAGAGGCTTAGGGATTAGGGTTCATAGGAAGAGCATTAGAGTAGTCTTGTTTCTTCTGTCAAACATAGAGAGCCTCTTGTGCCTCTATTCTATCCCATGACACAAGGTCCCCCAAAGAAGTTCCATCTCTCCTTAGGAGGGATGTAGAGCATGCTTTGGTTGGGTAGAACCTTGAGGATACCTTTCACTTGCTATGTTAAGATCTTAGTGACTTCCTTGGGTTATCACTGAGCCTCTTAACATCTCAACTTCATCTATTATTAATTGTTTCTTTGCTGGAGTGATTGCATTGAAGATGGAGACCTATTGAAGATGAAGTTCATTGAAGATTGGGGAAGATGAAGCTTGTGCCTTAAGCTATTCGAGAGAGGGTTGTTGGAGGGTCACTCTTCAGTAATCTGACTGCTTAGTGTGTTACCCTTAGGGTGACATACGACGTAGTCGCTCTCAAATCATAGTCTCTAGTGCGTCAGAGATTGCAAACAAACTAAAAAACACTTCTTGCGTAAAAGACTGAAAACAAACATCAAACTGTCATTTTTGTCCGCTCGGACTCTTAATCAGAAGAAAACCTTTTCAGAAGGATCTAAAAAACAGTCAGAAAAATCTGTCTTCCGTAGCCCGAACTACGTTTGCTCTGATCTTTCATGCTGTATGAAAGTACGTAGGCATAGGATGCCGTATCCTAGCGAGCAACCTTCCCCCCTTTAACCCGTAGTTAGGCGAACTACGTTGACTCTGATTTCTCGTTCCAGACGGGAATACGTAGGCATAAAGTGCAATACTTTTCCGAGTCATTTCTTTTCTTTTTAACCCTTGACCCTTAGTGTAGATTGAATAACAATCCGTACCAGAAAACAAGCGTGGATCCCATCGAGTACGGCGGACGTGAGGGGTGCTAATACCTTCCCCTTGCGTAACCGACTCCCGAATCCAGAAATTTGGTTGCGATGACTATTCCTTTCCCTCTTTGCGATATGTTTACTCTGAGCGTTTCCTTTCCCTCCGTTGGGATAAATAACGCACGGTGGCGATTCTTCTGTCATAGCCGGCGCCGATTTTCGCAGTAGCGACAATTACTCAACGTAATAAGCCTGGGTCTGGATACTCAAGGTAATAAGCTGGAGTCTCGATACTCAACGTAATAAACCAAAGTCTGGATACCCAACATAATAAGTCGGAGTCTGGATATTCAACCTAATAAACCGGAGTCTGGATACTCAACGTAATAAGCAGGAGTCTGGATACTAAACGTAATAAACTGGAGTCTGGGTACTCAACGTAATAAGCCAGACTGGGTACTCATCATAATAAGCCGGAGTCTGGATACTCTACGTAATGAGTCTTAGTCTGGATACTCAACGTAATAAGCCGGAGTTTGGGTACTCAACATAATAAGCCGGTGTATGGATACGCAACGTAATAAGCTGTAGTATGGGTACTCAACGTAATAAGCCAGAGTCTGGATACTCAACATAATAAACTGGAGTCTAGATACTCAACCTAATAAGCCATAGTCTGGATACTCAACATAATAAGCCGGAGTCTGGATACTAAACGTAATAATCCGGAGTCTGGATACTCTACGTAATAAACCGGAGTCTAGATACACAACGTAATATGCCGGAATCTAGATAGTCAACGTAATAAGTCAGAGTCTAGATATTCAACATAATAAACCAAAGTCTTGATACTCAACGTAATAAGCCGGAGTTTGGATACTCAACGTAATAAATTGGAGTCTGGGTACTCAACGTGATAAGCCAGAGTCTGGATACTCCATGTAATAAGTCGGAGTCTGGATACTTAACGTAATAAACCGGAGTCTGGATACTCAACGTAATAAACTAGAGTCTGGATACTCAATGTAATAAGAAGGAGTCTGGATACTCAAGGTAATAAGCCGAAGTCTAGATACTCAACGTAACAAAACCGGAGTCTGCATACTCAACGTAATAAGCCGGAGTCTGGGTACTCAATGTAAATAAGTCGGAGTCTGGATACTCGAGGTAATAAACCGGACTCTGGGTACTCAACGTAATAAGCCGGAGTCAAGATACTCAACGTAATAAAACGGAGTCTGGATACTCAACGTAATAAGCCGGAGTCTGGATACTCAACTTAATAAGCCGGAGTCTGGATACTCAACGTAATAAATCGAAGTCTGGATACTCAACGTAATAGGTCGGAGTCTGGATACTCAACGTAATAAACTGGAGACTGGATACTCAACGTAATAAGCCGGAGTCTGGGTACTTAACATAATCAACCGGACTCTGGGTACTCAACATAATAAGCCGGAGTCTGGATACTCAACGTAATAAACTGGAGTCTGGATACTCAACGTAATAAACCGGATTCTGGATATTCAACGTAATAAGCCGGAGTCTGGATACACAAATGTAATGAACTAGAGTCTGGGTACTCAACGTAATAAGCTGGAGTCTGGATACTCAACGTAATAAACCGGGGTCTGGATACTCAAGGTAATAAGCCGGAGTCTCGATACTCAACGAAATAAACAGGAGTCTGGATACTCAACATAATATGCCGGAGTCTGGATATTCAACGTAATAAACCAGAGTCTGGATACTCAACGTAATAAGCCGGAGTCTGGATACTAAACGTAATAAACTGGAGCCGGGGTACTCAACGTAATAAGCCAGACTGGGTACTCATCATAATAAGCCGGAGTCTGGATACTCTACGTAATGAGTCGGAATCTGGATACTCAACGTAATAAGCCGGAGTTTGGGTACTCAACATAATAAGCCGGTGTATGGATACTCAACGTAATAAGCCAGAGTCTAGGTACTCAACATAATAAGCCGGAGTATGGATACTTACCGTAATAAACCAGAGTCTGGATAATCAACGTAGTAAGTCGTAGTTTGGATACTCAACTTAATAAGCCGGAGTCTGGATACTCAATGTAAGAAACCGGAGTCTGGGTACTCAACGTAATAAGCCGGAGTCTAGATACTCAACGTAATAAACCGGAGTCTGGGTACTCAACATAATCAGAGTCTAGATACTCAACATAATAAGCCGGAGTCTGGATACTCAACGTAATAAGCCGGAGTAAGGATATTCAACGTAATAAACCAGAGTCTGGATACACAACGTAATAAGTCGGAGTCTGGATACTCAACATAATAAACCGGAGTCTGGATACTCAATGTAATGAGTCGGAGTCTGGGTACTCAACGTAATAAACCGGAGTCTGGATACTCAACGTAATAAGCCGGAGTCAGGATACTCAACGTAATAAGCCGGAATCTGGATACTCAATGTAATAAGCCGGAGTCTGGATACTCAACGTAATAAACAGGAGTCTGGATACTCAACATAATAAGCCGGAGTCTGGATATTCAACGTAATAAACCGGAGTCTGGATACTCAACGTAATAAACCGGAGTCTGGATACTAAACGCAATAAATTGGAATTTAGGTACTCAACGTAATAAGCCAGACTGCGTACTCATCGTAATAAGCCGGAGTCTGGATACTCAACGTAATAAGCCGGAGTCTGGATACTCAACGTAATAAGCCGGTGTTTGGATACTCAACATAATAAGCCAGAGTCTGGGTACTCAACGTAATAAGCCGGAGTCTGAATACTAAACGTAATAAACTGGAGTCTGGGTACTCAATGTAATGAGCCGGAGTCTGGGTACTCAACGTAATAAACCGGAGTCTGGATACTCAACGAAATAAGCCGGAGTCTGGATACTAAACGTAATAAGTCGGAATCTGGATACTCAAGGTAATAAGCCGGAGTCTGGATACTAAATAAGCTGGAGTCCGGATACTCAACATAATAAGTCGGAGTATGGATATTCAACGTAATAAACCGGAGTCTGGATACTCAACGTAATAAACCAGAGTCTGGATACTAAATGTAATAAACTGGAGTCTAGGTACTCAACGTAATAAGCCAGACTGGGTACTCATCGTAATAAGCCAGAGTCTGGATACTCAACGTAATAAACCGGAGTCTGGATAATCAACGTAATAAGCTGTAGTCTGGATACTCAACATAATAAGCCGGAGTCTGGATACTCAACGTAATAAACCGGAGTCTGGGTACTCAACGTAATAAGTCGGAGTCTAGATACTCAACGTAATAAACCAGAGTCTGGGTACTCAACGTAATCAGAGTCTGGATACTCAACGTAATAAGCCGGAGTCTGGATACTCAACGTAATAAGCCGGAGTCTGGATACTCAACGTAATAAGCCGGAGTCTGGATACTCAACGTAATAAGCCGGAGTCTGGATACTCAACGTAATTAGCCGGAGTCTGGATACTCAACGTAATTAGCCGGAGTCTGGATACTCAAGGTAATATGTCGGAGTTTGAATACTCAACGTAATTAGCCGGAATCTGGATACTCAAGGTAATATGTCGGAGTCTGGATACTCAACGTAATAAACCGGAGTCTGGATACTCAACGTAATAATCCGGAGTCTGGATACTCAACTTAATAAGCCGGAGTCTGGATATTCAACCTAATAAACCGGAGTCTGTATACACAACATAATAAGCCGGAGTCTGGATACTCAATGTAATAAACCGGAGTTTGGATACTCAACTTGATGAGCCAGAGACTGGGTACTCAACGTAATAAACCGGAGTCTGGGTACTCAACATAATAAGGCTGAGTCTGGATACTCAACGTAATAAGCCAGAGTCTGGATACTCAACGTAATGAGCCGGAGTCTGGGTACTCAACATATTAAGCCGGAGTCTGGATACTCAACGTAATAAACAGGAGTCTGGGTACTAATCGTAATAAGCCAGAGTCTGGATACTCAACGTAATAAGCTGGAGTCTGGATACTCAACGTAATAAGCCGGAGTTTGGATAGTCAACATAATAAACCGGAGTCTGCATACTCAACGTAATAAGCCGGAGTCTGGAAACTCAACGTAATAAACTGGAGTCTGGGTACTCAACGTAATAAGTCGGAGTCTGGATACTCCATGTAATAAGTCGGAATCTGGATACTCAACGTAATAAACCGGAGTCTGGATACTCAACGTAATAAACTGGAGTCTGAATACTCAATGTAATAAGCCGGAGTATGGATACTCAAGGTAATAAGCCGGAGTCTGGATACTCAAGGTAATAAGCCGGAGTCTGGGTACTCAATCTAAATAAGTCGGAGTCTGGGTACTCAACGTAATAAGCCGGAGTCAGGATACTCAACGTAATAAATTGGAGTCTGGATACGCAATGTAATGAGCCGGAGTCTGGATACTTATTACGTTGAGTATCCAGACTCTGGCTCATTAAGTTGAGTATCCAGACTCCGATTTATTATGTTGAGTATCCAGACTCCGGCTTATTATGTTGTGTATACAAACTTCGGAATCCTGATACTCAACGTAATAAGCCGGAGTCTGGATACTCAACGTAATAAGCCAGAATCTGGATACTCAAGGTAATAAGCTGGAGTCTGGATACTCAACGTAATAAACCAAAGCCTGGATACTCAATGTAATAAGCCGAAGTCTGGGTACTCAACATAATAAATCGGAGTCTGGATACTCAACGTAATGAGCCGGAGTCTGGGTATTCAACGTAATAAACCAGAGTCTGGATACACAACGTAATAAGCCGAAGTCTGGGTACTCAACATAATAAATCGGAGTCTGGATACTCAACATAATGAGCCGGAGTCTGGGTACTCAACGTAATAAACCGGAGTCTGGGTACTCAACGTAATAAGTCGGAGTCTGGATACTCAACGTAATAAACCGGAGTCTGGGCACACAACGTAATAAGTCGGAGTCTGGATACTCTACGTAATAAACCGGAGTCTGGATACACAATGTAATATGCCGGAATCTGGATACTCAACGTAATAAGTCGGAGTCTGGATATTCAACGTAATAAACCGGAGTCTTGATACTCAACATAATAAGCCGGAGTCTGGATACTCAACGTAATAAACTGGAGTCTGGGTACTCAACGTAACAAGCCGGAGTCTGGATACTCCATGTAATAAGTCGGAGTCTGGATACTCAACGTAATAAACCGGAGTCTGGATACTCAACGTAATAAACTGGAGTTTGAATACTCAATGTAATAAGCCGGAGTCTGGATACTCAAGGTAATAAGCCGGAGTCTAGATACTCAAGGTAATAAGTCGGAGTCATGGTACTCAATCTAAATAAGTCGGGGTCTGGATACTCGAGGTAATAAACTGGAGTCTGGGTACTCAACGTAATAAGCCGGAGTCAGGATACTCAAAGTAATAAACCGGAGTCTGGATACTCAACGTAATAAGCCGGAGTCTGGATACTCAACGTAATAAGTCGGACTCTGGATACTCAACTTAATAACCCGGAGTCTGGATATTCAACGTAATAAATCGGAGTTTGTATACACAACATAATAAGCCGGAGTCTGGATACTCAACATAATAAATCGGAGTCTGGATACTCAACTTAATGAGCCAGAGTCTGGGTACTCAACGTAATAAACCCGAGTCTGGGTACTCAACATAATAAGGCGGAGTCTGGATACTCAATGTAATAAACCAGAGTCTGGATACTCAACGTAATAAGCCGGAGTCTGGGTACTCAACGTAATAAGCCGGAGTCTGGATACTCAACGTAATAAACCGGAGTCTGGGTACTCAATGTAATAAGCCAGAGTCTGGATACTCAACGTAATAAGCTGGAGTCTGGATATTCAACGTAATAAGCCGGAGTTTGGATAGTCAAAATAATAAACCGGAGTCTGCATACTCAACGTAATAAACTGGAGTCTGGGTACTCAACGTAATAAGTCGGAGTCTGGATACTCCATGTAATAAGTCGGAGTCTGGATACTCAACGTAATAAACCGGAGTCTGGATACTCAACGTAATAAACTGGAGTCTTAATACTCAATGTAATAAGCCGGAGTCTAGATACTCAAGGTAATAAGCCGGAGTCTGGATACTCAAGGTAATAAGTCGGAGTCTGGGTACTCAATCTAAATAAGTCGGAGTCTGGGTACTCAGCGTAATAAGCCGGAGTCAGGATACTCAACGTAATAAACCGGAGTCTGGATACTCAATGTAATAAGTCGGAGTCTGGATACTCAACGTAATAAATCGGAGTCTGGATACTCAACGTAATAAGTCGGAGTCTTGATACTCAATGTAATAAGCCGGAGTCTAGTTACTTAACGTTATAAACCGGAGTCTGGGTATTCAACGTAATAAGCCGGAGTCTGGATACTCAACGTAATAAACTGGAGTCTGGATACTCAACGTAATAAACCGGAGTCTGGATACTCAATGTAATAAGCCGGAGTCTGGATACTCAACGTAATAAACTAGAGTCTGGGTACTCAACATAATAAACCAGAGTTTGGATACTCAACGTAATAAGCCGGAGTCTGGATACTCAACATAATAAACCGGAATCTGGATACTCAAGGTAATAAGCCGGAGTTTGGATACTCAATGCAATATGCCGGAGTCGAGATACTCAACGTAATGAGCCAGAGTCTGGGTACTCAACGTAATAAGCCGGAATCTGGATACTCAACGTAATAAGCTGGAGTCTAGATACTCAACGCAATAAGCCGGGATCTGGATACTCAAGGTAATAAGCCGGAGTCTGGATACTCAACATAATAAACCGGAGTCTGGATACTCAACGTAATGAGCCGGAGTCTGGGTACTTAATGTATTAAGCCGGAATCTAGATACTCAATGTAATAAGTTGGAGTCTGGATACTCAATGTAATAAGCCGGAATCTGGATACTCAAGGTAATAAGTCGGAGTCTGGATACTCGACGTAATAAACAGGAGTCTGGATACTCAACATAATAAGCCGGAGTTTGGATACTCAACTTAATAAGCCGGAGTCTGGATATTCAACGTAATAAACCAGAGTCTGGATACACAACGTAATAAGCCGAAGTCTGTATACTCAACGTAATAAACCGGAGACTGGATACTCAACGTAATAAGTCGGAGTCTGGGTACTCAACGTAATAAACCGGAGTCTGGGTACTCAACGTAATAAGTCGGAGTCTGGATACTCAACGTAATAAACCGGAGTCTGGGCACTCAACGTAATAAGTCGGAGTCTGGATACTCTACAAAATAAACCGGAGTCTGGATACACAACGTAATATGCCAGAATCTGGATACTCAACGTAATAAGTTGGAGTCTGGATATTCCACGTAATAAACTGGAGTCTTAATACTCAACGTAATAAGTCGGAGTCTGGATATTCAACGTAATAAACTGGAGTCTGGGTACTCAACGTAATAAGCCGGAGTCTGGATACTCCATGTAATAAGTCGGAGTCTGGATACTCAACGTAATAAACCGGGGTCTGGATACTCAACGTAATAAACTGGAGTTTGAATACTCAATATAATAAGCCGGAGTATGGATACTCAAGGTAATAAGCCGGAGTCTAGATACTCAAGGTAATAAGCCGGAGTCATGATACTCAATCTAAATAAGTCGGGGGCTGGATACTCGACGTAACAAACCGGAGTCTGGGTACTCAACGTAATAAGCCGGAGTCAGGATACTCAACCTAATAAACCGGAGGCTGGATACTCAACGTAATAAGCCGGAGTCTGGATACTCAACGTAATAAACTGGAGTCTGGATACTCAACGTAATAAACCGGAGTCTGGATACTCAATGTAATAAGCCGGAGTCTGGATACTCAACGTAATAAACCGGAGTCTGGATACTCAACGTAATGAGCCGGAGTATGGGTACTCAACATAATAAACCGGAGTCTGGGTACTCAACGTAATAAGTCGGAGTCTGGATATTCAACGTAATAAACCGGAGTCTTGATACTCAACGTAATAAGTCGGAGTCTGGATACTCAACGTAATAAACTGGAGTCTGGTTACTCAACGTAATAAGCCGGAGTCTGGATACTCAAGGTAATAAGGAGGAGTCTGGATACTCAACGTAATAAACCGGAGTCTGCATACTCAAGGTAATAAGCCGGAGTCTGGGTACTCAATGTAAATAAGTCGGAGTCTGGATACTCGACGTAATAAACTGGAGTCTGGGTACTCAACGTAATAAGCCAGAGTCAGGATACTCAACATAATAAACCGGAGTCTGGATACTCAATGTAATAAGCCGGAGTCTGGATACTCAACTTAATAAGCCGGAGTCTAGATACTCAACGTAATAAATCGGAGTCTGGATACTCAACGTAATAAGTCGGAGTTTGTATACTCAACGTAATAAACCAGAGATTGGATACTCAATGTAATAAGCCGGAGTCTAGATACTCAAGGTAATAAGCCGGAGTCTGGATACTCAAGGTAATAAGTCGGAGTCTGGGTACTCAATGTAATAAACTGGAGTCTGGGTACTCAGCGTAATAAGCCGGAGTCAGGATACTCAATGTAATAAGCCGGAGTCTAGATACTCAACGTAATAAACTAGAGTCTGGGTACTCAACGTAATAAACCGGAGTCTGGATCCTCAACGTAATAAGCCGGAGTCTGGATACTCAACGTAATAAACTGGAGTCTGGATACTCAACGTAATAAACCGGAGTCTGGATACTCAATGTAATAAGCCGGAGTCTGGATACTCAACGTAATAAACTAGAGTCTGGGTACTCAACATAATAAACCAGAGTCTGGATACTCAACGTAATAAGCCGGAGTCTGGATACTCAACATAATAAGCCGGAATCTGGATACTCAAGGTAATAAGCCGGAGTTTGGATACACAATGTAATATGCCGGAGTCGAGATACTCAACGTAATGAGCCAGAGTCTGGGTACTCAACGTAATAAGCCGGAATCTGGATACTCAACGTAATAAGCTGGAGTCTAGATACTCAACGCAATAAGCCGGGATCTGGATACTCAAGGTAATAAGCCGGAGTCTGGATACTCAACATAATAAACCGGAGTCCGGATACTCAACGTAATGAGCCGGAGTCTGGGTACTTAATGTATTAAGCCGGAATTTGGATACTCAATGTAATAAGCCGGAGTCTGGATACTCAACGTAATAAGCCGGAATTTGGATACTCAAGGTAATAAGCCGGAGTCCGGATACTCGACGTAATAAACCGGAGTCTGGATACTCAACGTAATAAGCCGGAGTTTGGATCAACTTAATAAGCCGGAGTCTGGATATTCAACGTAATAAACCAGAGTCTGGAAACTCAACGTAATAAGTCGGAGTCTGGGTACTCAAGGTAATAAGCCGGAGTCATGGTACTCAATCTAAATAAGTCGGGGTCTGGATACTCGACGTAACAAACCGGAGTCTGGGTACTCAACGTAATAAGCCGGAGTCAGGATACTCAACCTAATAAACCGGAGGCTGGATACTCAACATAATAAGCCGGAGTCTGGATACTCAACTTAATAAGTCGGAGTCTGGATATTCAACGTAATAAACCAGAGTCTGGATACTCAACGTAATAAGCCAGAGTCTAGATACTCAACGTAATAAACCGGAGTCTGGATACTCAACGTAATGAGCCGGAGTATGGGTACTCAACATAATAAACCGGAGTCTGGGTACTCAACGTAATAAGTCGGAGTCTGGATATTCAACGTAATAAACCGGAGTCTTGATACTCAACGTAATAAGTCGGAGTCTGGATACTCAACGTAATAAACTGGAGTCTGGGTACTCAACGTAATAAGCCGGAGTCTGGATACTCAAGGTAATAAGGAGGAGTCTGGATACTCAACGTAATAAACCGGAGTCTGCATACTCAAGGTAATAAGCCGGAGTCTGGGTACTCAATGTAAATAAGTCGGAGTCTGGATACTCGACGTAATAAACTGGAGTCTGGGTACTCAACGTAATAAGCCAGAGTCAGGATACTCAACATAATAAACCGGAGTCTGGATACTCAATGTAATAAGCCGGAGTCTGGATACTCAACTTAATAAGCCGGAGTCTAGATACTCAACGTAATAAATCGGAGTCTGGATACTCAACGTAATAAGTCGGAGTCTGGATACTCAACGTAATAAACCAGAGATTGGATACTCAATGTAATAAGCCGGAGTCTAGATACTCAAGGTAATAAGCCGGAGTCTGGATACTCAAGGTAATAAGTCGTTGTCTGGGTACTCAATGTAATAAACTGGAGTCTGGGTACTCAGCGTAATAAGCCGGAGTCAGGATACTCAATGTAATAAGCCGGAGTCTAGATACTCAACGTAATAAACTAGAGTCTGGGTACTCAACGTAATAAACCGGAGTCTGGATCCTCAACGTAATAAGCCGGAGTCTGGATACTCAACGTAATAAACTGGAGTCTGGATACTCAACGTAATAAACCGGAGTCTGGATACTCAATGTAATAAGCCGGAGTCTGGATACTCAACGTAATAAACTAGAGTCTGGGTACTCAACATAATAAACCAGAGTCTGGATACTCAACGTAATAAGCCGGAGTCTGGATACTCAACATAATAAGCCGGAATCTGGATACTCAAGGTAATAAGCCGGAGTTTGGATACACAATGTAATATGCCGGAGTCGAGATACTCAACGTAATGAGCCAGAGTCTGGGTACTCAACGTAATAAGCCGGAATCTGGATACTCAACGTAATAAGCTGGAGTCTAGATACTCAACGCAATAAGCCGGGATCTGGATACTCAAGGTAATAAGCCGGAGTCTGGATACTCAACATAATAAACCGGAGTCTGGATACTCAACGTAATGAGCCGGAGTCTGGGTACTTAACGTATTAAGCCGGAATTTGGATACTCAATGTAATAAGCCGGAGTCTGGATACTCAACGTAATAAGCCGGAATTTGGATACTCAAGGTAATAAGCCGGAGTCCGGATACTCGACGTAATAAACCGGAGTCTGGATACTCAACGTAATAAGCCGGAGTTTGGATCAACTTAATAAGCCGGAGTCTGGATATTCAACGTAATAAACCAGAGTCTGGATACTCAACGTAATAAGTCGGAGTCTGGGTACTCAACGTAATAAACCGGAGTCTGGGTACTCAACGTAATAAGTCGGAGTCTGGATACTCAACGTAATAAACCGGAGTCTGGGCACTCAACGTAATAAGTCGAAGTCTGGATACTCTACGTAATAAACCGGAGTCTGGATACACAACGTAATATGCCGGAATCTGGATATTCAACGTAATAAGTCGGAGTCTGGATATTCAACGTAATAAACCGGAGTCTTGATACTCAACGTAATAAGTCGGAGTCTGGATACTCAACGTAATAAACTGGAGTCTGGGTACTCAACGTAATAAGCCGAAGTCTGGATACTCCATGTAATAAGTCGGAGTCTGGATACTCAACGTAATAAACCGGAGTCTGGATACTCAACGTAATAAACTGGAGTTTTATTACTCAATATAATAAGCCGGAGTATGGATACTCAAGGTAATAAGCCGGAGTCTAGATACTCAAGGTAATAAGCCGGAGTCATGGTACTCAATCTAAATAAGTCGGGGTCTGGATTCTCGACGTAATAAACCGGAGTCTGGGTATTCAACGTAATAAGCCGGAGTCAGGATACTCAACGTAATAAACCGGAGGCTGGATACTCAACGTAATAAGCCGGAGTCTGGATACTCAACTTAATAAGCCGGAGTATGGATATTTAACGTAATAAACCAGAGTCTGGATACTCAACGTAATAAGCCAGAGTCTAGATACTCAACGTAATTAACCGGAGTCTGGATACTCAACGTAATGAGCCGGTGTATGGGTACTCAACATAATAAACCGGAGTCTGGGTACTCAACGTAATAAGTCGGAGTCTGGATACTCAACGTAATAAGCTGGAGTCTGGGTACTCAACATAATAAGTCGGAGTCTGGATACTCTACGTAATAAACCGGAGTCTGGATACACAACGTAATATGCCGGAATCTGGATACTCAATGTAATAAGTCGGAGTCTGGATATTTAACGTAATAAACCGGAGTCTTGATACTCAATGTAATAAGCCGGAGTCTGGATACTCAGCGTAATACACTAGAGTCTGGGTACTCAGAGTCTGGATACTCCATGTAATAAGTCAGAGTCTGGATACTCAACATAATAAACCGGTGTCTGGATACTCAATGTAATAAACTGGAGTCTGAATACTCAATGTAATAAACCGGAGTCTGGATACTCAAGGTAATAAGGCGGAGTCTGGATACTCAACGTAATAAACCGGAGTCTGCATACTCAAGGTAATAAGCCGGAGTCTGGGTACTCAATATAAATAAGTCGGAGTCTGGATACTCGACGTAATAAACTGGAGTCTGGGTACTCAACGTAATAAGCCAGAGTCAGGATACTCAACATAATAAACCAGAGTCTGGATACTTAATGTAATAAGCCGGAGTCTGGATACTCAACTTAATAAGCCGGAGTCTGGATACTCAACGTAATAAATCGGAGTCTGGATACTCAACGTAATAAGTCGGAGTCTGGATACTCAACGTAATAAACCAGAGACTGGATACTCAATGTAATAAGCCGGAGTCTGGGTACTGAACGTAATAAACCGGAGTCTGGGTACTCAACGTAATAAGCCGGAGTCTTGATACTCAATGTAATAAACTGGAGTCTGGATACTCAACGTAATAAACCGGAGTCTGGATACTCAATGTAATAAGCCGGAGTCTGGATACTCAACGTAATAAACTAGAGTCTGGGTACTCAACGTAATAAACCAGAGTCTGGATCCTCAACGTAATAAGCCGGAGTCTGGATACTCAACGTAATAAGCCGGAATCTGGATACTCAAGGTAATAAGTCGGAGTCTAGATACTCAACTTAATAAACCAGAGTCTGGATACTCAACGAAATGAGCCAGAGTCTGGGTACTCAACGTAATAATCCGGAATCTGGATACTCAATGTAATAAGCCGGAGTCTGGATACTCAACGTAATAAGCCAGAATCTGGATACTCAAGGTAATTAGCTGGAGTATGGATACTCAACGTAATAAACCGGAGACTGGATACTCAATGTAATAAGCCGGAGTCTAGGTACTTGTCGCTTCCGTGAAAATAAGGTGCCGGCAGAACAGAAGAGTCGCCACCTTTCGTTATTTATCCCTCGGAGCGGGAAAGGAAACGATCGGAAAAACCTGACGAAAAAGGGTAAGACAAGGTCATCGCAACCATTGTCTGGGTTCGTGAGTCGGTTACGCAAGGGGAAGGTATTAGCACCCCTCACGTCCGTCGTATTCGACGGGATCCACGCTTGTTGTGTTTACTGGTTGAGTTGGTTTATCTATCTACCTATCAAGGCTGGCTTAAAAAGGAAAGAAAAATGACTCGGCAAAGCGTCGCGCTTTATGCCTATGTATTCTCATCAGAGAATGAGATATCAGAGTCAACGTAGTTCGACCAACTACGGGTTACGGGGAAGGTGGCTCGCCAATACATTAGTACTGTGCCTACATACTCTCAACAGGTATGAGAGATCAGAGCTTACGTAGTTTGGGTCACTACGGATTACAGGAATTCAGATTCATCTGTTTTATCGAGTAGGGTTAAACAGCAGTTCCAGCAGTTAGAGACAAAGCCTGTTTGCATTGGCGCTGAAGTTTAACGACACTCTTTTCTTCAGAAAAGCTTTGCTTTGACTTACGGGCCCACGGGGCAAAAAGGTTTGAAGTTTGTTTTCTGTCTTTTACGAAAGAAGTGTTTTTTATTGTGTTTACGATTTCAATCGCACTAAAGACTATGACCTGAGAGTGAATGCGTCGCATGTCACCCAAAGGGTGCCATACTAAACATCCAGAATGTTGAAAAGAAGCTCTCCAACAACCCTTTCTCAGATAGCTTAAGGCTCGTAACGTACGAAAGAAATCATTCATGATTACTGTATCTTAAGCTGTTTAGAGATGAGAAGAGAACAGGCTCAACTACGGGGAGACTATCAAGTCCTACTGTTGTCATGCCAAGGATTCGTCCTATAGTTGAGGTTTGAAACAGGGAAATCCTAGAAGTTATCATGCATAGGTTTCAACCTAAATTTCTATCATCACTTCCTTATCAAAGGAAATGAGAGTCCTAAGGGATCATGTCAATGATACACAGAAACAGATAAAGCATCAGCTTAAACAGTAAACAGTAATACAGTAAACGACTGTAAAATGCATGCAATGCAAGTGAGGGAGGAAATGTGTGTGGGGCATCAACCTCCACAAGCTCATCTCAACCTCAAGCCAGAATGAATAACAATAATCATATTGAAAAGTAAAACAACATGCTATCAAGCAAAATACAGTAAACTGTAATCACACAGAAGAAAATAAAATATGCTATCAAGCAGAATAAGATAAACTGCAATCATACAGTAAAAATAACATGCTATCAAGCAGAATAAACCACATGGGCAAGGGAGTTGGGCTCTACCGAATACCCGCAAGCAAAGCCAGACAGTAACAATACAAGCAGAGGTAGCAACTCAACCTCTAATGCAATCATGCTCCTAGATTAAAGCTAGTCTAAATATGAACTTATTCTAATGCATCAAGCAAGTCAAACAAGGCACATCAACAATACAGAGAAGAAACAGACAAGAAAGTAGATCAACTCCTCTCTCTTCCAACTCCAAGCCTCAGGTCTTCTGACAGCAACTCAGTCTTCAGACCTCCATCACTCTTGACAAATATCAATTTGCTTCTCCAGGTTTCAACCCTTCAACATAAGTTCAACTTATTCTCTCTTCTCTACAAGCTTCAGCTCCTTAATCAGTTCCACCTTCAGGCTTCACTCTTAACCACAGGTATCAACTTGATTCCTTCAGGATCTCCAAGCTTCAAAGTAAGTATCAACTCATCCTCTGTTCTTCAAGCTTCAGCTCTTCAGTCAATCTCAATTGAATCCTCTTCATAAGTATCAACTCAGTCTTCAAGCTATCAAACTCTCTTTGCTTTACCAATATCAATTTGGTCTTCCCCTCTACAAGCTTCAGCTTCTCAGAGTAGTCCTCAATCATCTGGAATTGTCAACTTCATCCTTCAGTCTTCAAGCCTCAGCTCTTCATTCAGTCTCTACTGGATCTTCAAGTATCAACTTGCTCTTCTTGCTCTTCAAGCTTCAGCTGAAATGGCAATGCTCAGGGAATCATCCTCTTCCATACTCTTCAATGAAGTCTTCATCTTTACTCTCAAGCCCAACATCTCTCAAGATACTCAAATCAGGAGAAATCACTTAACTGGATAAGCTAGGATATTAAACTGCTTATTGACCACCAATGGTTCCCTCAAAGGTTCTACTTCCTAGGTACCATCACTTATCCCTCCAAAGGAGGGAGGTGAATACCATAGAAGGACCTTGAATCATGGGGAAGAATGGAGGTGAAAGATACCATCCATGTTTAAGAAAGAAATTAACTAAGTCTAAGTTGTACTTAATTCCTAACCCTAAAACAACAACAAAACAAACAAGTCTTCAAGCTCTCAAGCTCCTTCTTCAATCCTCAAGTCTTCCACTATGCTTCTCCATGCTCCACAAAGCAAGACCAAGCCCACCAAGCCAAGCAAAAACCCACAAAGCAGGGCAAAACAAAGTACAAGCCCACAAGGGCAACACAAACAACAATCAACTACAAAAATCAATTAAGAATAGTATACTATTATATTAAAATCTAATATAATTTCTAGGGGATCCTATATGACTACCCTTAATACCCTATATGTCCCAATGTCTAACTTGACCTAAAAACCCAAAATTCTAGTGTTATTGTGGACCTATGTTAAGGATTGACCTAAATCTACACAACCTAAAGTCATCTAATCAAAACTAATCAAAAATTAATCACAAAATTATGGATTAAATCCAGAGGGGAGCTAAAGTCCTAATCTAACTATCCTAAAAATAATGGCCTAAAAATATGAAGGGAACTAGCTAAACAAAATTCTACAAACCTATGCATCAACATAAAAGGAATTAAAAGCTATTAAAAGAGAAAATACACAAAAAATATTAAAAATGCATGAAATGCAAATATTTTGATTTTATCATTTTCTATACATTAACATGAAATAGGAGAAAAAATCCCCATGCAAAAATCATTAATTTTCTATTTAATATGATTTTTCAAAGATTAAAGAAAAATGGAGAAAAAGAAAATAAAATGGTAAATGCTTGGTGCAGATAGCAATGGTATGCAGTTCAATATGAGAATGGGCTTGAAACGGGGGTGTGATCAGCAATGCGTGCTAGGCCCAATTTCAGTCAGAAAATCAATTCAAAAATACAAAGAAAAAGGAAAATATGTGGTGCATTTAGTAAAGAAAATCAGTTAAAAATGCAATGGGCCATGAGAGTGGGTGGGATTATCCTTTAATCACTTAAGCCCATGATGGTACCATAAGTGATACGCTGTGTTTTGGGGTATCTTCAGAGCTCCTCTTCAAACATGAAATCAAATCCCAGCCACACGATCTGGCTTTGGTCAACCGGTCCTTGCATGATCCAACGACCATGGAGTTATCTTCTTCCTCCAGCCATGAAAATGGAGGGAAAGCTCCATGAACAGAGCTTCAAATACCTAACTCGGATTCCATCCAAACTCAACCAAAATCCATGGTTCAAAACCCTAATCCGTTCTAAATTCAACCCTGATCACAACCATGGCCTTAGAATCAATTGAAATTCCCTCAATCTCTAAACCCGATCCAAGATCAAAACTATGCTCAAACTTCAACTTTAACGATTCTTGAAATTGATTGGCTCAGAATGATCACCACCTCACGCTGGTTAAATCTTGCTATTAAACTCATGTTATATCTCACTATACATCGTGTTCTTGATCAAAACAAAATTGGTGTCACTAACTCAAACTTCACCAAATGATCTCAAAGTTTCCAGAATCCATCTCGTACTTGTCTCTAACCATTCTAACCTAACAAATCTAACTAATTATGCTTATATTAGGGTGTAGAAGAAAAATTGCAAACCTGTCAAATCTTGAATATCAGATAGGTCAAATCTTCAGTTCAACCTCTCAAACTCTTTAGAAACACTCCTTGATTGATGTTAGTACTTCTGTTTGCAAAAGATTTGATCCAAGAAGCTTGAATCTCCAAATCTGATTGTGACTTGCAGCTCCCAAAATCCAAATGCTATCTCTCCAATCTCACACGATCTTGCCCTCAATTTGGTATGCACACATTCAGTATGATCAATGGAAGGTGTTCGGATTGAAAAAATCAATGGAAATGGTGTGGAATGTAGAAATTGATTTCAACTTGCAATGGAAGAAACTGAAATGGCTATCTCACTCTCCTCTCTAATCTCTCACCAACCTTGCATCTGAGCAAGTTCTAATCCATATATAGGATGGTTCTAAACCATCCAGAACTTTCTGGAATCATCCAATGAGAATTTAAGATTCTCATGTCATGAGTTTTTGATTTCAATCCATCTCATGTATCATCTTGTGCTATACCTCTTGCAGCAGCTTGTTCTGACTTGAAAATATCCTTAGATGAGATACATGACATGTTAGGATACTTTGCTAGCTTGTGCATTGCTCTTCCTTGTGTTTTGCATATGTACCTTAGTATGCAAGTAATCATTTTCCAAAGCAAGTCCATGATTTAGGCCTCAAATCAAAAATGTGGCTGAACCATTGTTTCTAAAATGTTTTCTGGAGTCAAAATGACCTATTACATGACATGGTTTGGATGTGTAGCTTGGAAATTTCAATTTCCAACTTTGACTTATTTAACTTATGCCTTCATTTTAGGTCATTTTTACCATTTTGAGCTACAAGCCTCTTCAACATCCCATGACCTCCTTACTAGCATTAAAACATCATTTTAAGCAAGTTTGATGTTGAAGATATTTCCATTTGAAGCTTGGAAATAGGAGTTATGGCCTTATGCTTGAAATGACCTATAATCTCCAAATGACCAAAATGCCCTTGACTTGTCAAAGCCATAACTTGAGTTCTACAAATCCTATCAAGGACTTCTAGTACTCTCTAGAAAGCTAAGAAGATAAGGAACAACATTCATGTTGACCAAAAGTTCATAGGAATCATCCTTCTTGGGAAAAAGTTGGATGCAAGTTGGGTGACTTTCAAGGCCCCAGATTCACATACCTCAGATGACCTGTAACTTATCAAAGTCATAACTTGAGCTCCACAAGTCCTATCAAGGACTTCTAGTACTAAAATTAAAGCTAAGAACAAGCTCTACAACATTCATGTTGAGGGTAAGATGATATGGCAATCACATCTTGAGCTAAACTGCCTTGAAGATAGGGGTCAAACTAGGGGATTTTACACTATCAAGCCTTAGAAACCCTAGCTTGAAACTTCTCAAACTCCTCAATCATGATGAGTTGACCTTGGAATCATCCTTATAGCATCTCAATGCATCAATCCATGATCACATGGCTCTTGGATTAGGTCTCAACCCTCTCCAAATCATCAGTAGACCTAGGGTTGACCTAGTCAAACCCTAACTACACCACTCATGGCTGAGTCTTCTTAAACTTGCACAATGACCTCTCTAGGCTTCATGATGGCTTTCAAGACATCTCATAAGCTCTCTCAAAGCTTCAAGTCCATCCTCATATCTCCAGAATCATCTGAGGAGCTCCCCCAACTCTCAAGTTAGGAGGCACACAACCTTGGTTTCAACCAATCTCTCTGAGGATCTCTTAACTTCTCTGACAAAGATATCAACCCTTGAACACTTGAATAACCTTCTTGGCTAGCTTCAAACTCTTGTGGTACTCTTGATTGGTAATCATACCTCTTGATCTACTGCATACATGTCAATGAAATGCAAATGATAATGCTAATGTGAATGAGATGAACCACAAGCTATGTAAAGAAATGTTGGTCAAATTTTGGGGTGCAACAGCTGCCCCTATTCAAACGGCTTGGACCTGACTGGGTGAGGAGCGAACGGCTCTGAACCAATCAAGGTGCGAGACGGTTGAATACCGACAAACCCGGAAATTTGCCAACTGCACAAGTACACGGTACTCTGATGGGAACAAATCTTCGAAAACTGAAATATTAGTTGCACGACAACTAGCTGGAGAATTGGTCACACGGTAACCGGTAATGCATGGTCGATCATGCCGTCGGGCATCAAGATTCCTCGGGACTCATCAGGTCAACAATCTGGTTAGATTATGCCGTCGGGCATTCAAAGAAAACTTTCGGGCATCAGCCGGACTTCATCAGTAAGTCGGGAATAGAATTCTCGGTCAATCATGAACCAATTGGGGATATCCAAACTTCTGCCATCAGGCACTCCGCATCAGCTGAGAGAACTGCTTCGTTAACACGGTCGGACTTCAATCATCAAGTCTTCAGGGGAAGTTTCAACTTCGCTGTTCAGAAACCGGGTGGGGATGACACATCTCCGCTGGGGATTCTGGAGAACTATCAAGTAACTCTGCTTTGGGGATCCATGAATCATTCTGGATGAATCAACTCTGCTGAGGACTTCAAGAATCATCTTGGACAAATAACTCCGCCGGGGACTTTCAAGAATCAACCTGAACCGATAACTATGCTGGAGATTTCAAGAATCACCCTGAGCAAGCACTCTGATGGGGACTCCAAGCATCAACTTGAGCAACCAACTCTGGCGACTGCACTGGGGATTTTAAGAATCATCTGAAGCAAACAACCTTGCTGGGGAATTCAAGAATCATCTTGAGCCGAAGACTTCGCTGGGGACTTCAAGAATCATCTTGAGCAAGCGACTCCGTTGGGGAGAATTCAAGAATCATCTTGAGCAATCAATTCTGCGGCGGAACACCTGCAAAACAAGAACGGTAACAACCTAGATCATGCTTATTATGCCCATGCTTCGGCAATGGCGCAATGCTCCACACGGTGGAAATGCTACGCGTTTATGATAAATGCTATGCAGTCATGCAAAATGATGCGATCCCGTCAGCAAAATAAATGCTAAAGGGAGAATCCTCCTGTCAAGGAGAAAGAACCACTCAGACAGGGGGAAGGAATCGTCCTGCTGAGGAGAACAAGGTCACACCAATCTCAATTTGGACGCTGTGGGGAAGTGAACTTCAGTTGACTGCTGCAGGGGAACGAAGCTCTACGAGAACCTGGACCTGCTAAGGAAAACGATGTCAATCGCGGAAATAAATTGCACGGCCTTCACGGCCAACCTTCCTTGGAGATAACGGCTCCGGCGGGGAAACACAGCATCGGCTATTCAACACTCCACTGGGGAAAACCAATCATGGTCCCAACTGCTTCCAAGGACTCGGCTCTCTTGGGGATCCGCAGCCTCGGCTGGGGAAGAAGGAATCATCCTGCTTATAGGGGAGATTACGACTCTGTGGGGAAACTCAATTCCGCTGGAGACTTCAGTCTTGAACTACCAATCGCTGCACACTTCGGTGAATGACTCAGCTGAGGAGATGACGTTCCTTCAGGATGCATCTGATCGGGGAGAGAGCCTTCTCTGCCTGGGGAGACATATCAATGCTCACGATCTCGTGTTCAGACTCTGCAGGGAGAGGCTGCTGACTTTTGCTGGAGAAGGAGGAATCATCCTGCTTGGGGATGCGCACGGCGCACTGTCTGGAATAGGCTACACCTGTAACAACACAAACAAACAGACAAGATACGCTTCTCAAAGGGACCTATCAAGGTTATCATCTTGTGACAATGTTCAAGTAATTCATTGTTTCAACAATCAGTGGCCTAGGCCAGTAAGCTTATGTATGCGCATTTTATCAAAAACATCGGCGTTCTTTTTCGCAAACAAAACAGGTAAATGCTAAACTGACAAACAAAATTGCTGAATAGTATACATTTTATTGATAATGAACCCCTGAATGGGTAAAAATGTTTTACAACAGATGCAAGCTCCTGGAATGAGGAAGCCGCGCAGAAAATAAAACGTAAATATACATCAGTATATACAAATGTAGGCAACGAGGCGTAGACGAACACCATGAGTTGATCCCTCTATGATCCACTCGACTTCGATACTTCTCCGACGCTTCAGCTTCAGAAGAGATTGATTCAGATAAACGGCCTTCAGGTCTTCCAAACCACTAAACAAAGAAATTCCACACGCGGAACGCAGTCATTTGCTTTTTCAAATCCCTAACTTTTGCGTGAGCCGCTCTTTGCGGGTTTTCAGTTCACCGGGATGCCCCTTTTTGCCAAAGTCGCCCATCCGGGTTTTCGACTTTGCGGGTGTACATTTTTTCAATTTATATCCCTAACTTTTGCCCGAACCTTTTTCCTTTTTTATGGTTCGCCGGGATGCCCCTTTTTGCCAGGACTCTCTTTTTACTGTCCAGCGGGTCGCTTTCAAGCAAAGTATTTTTTAACTGCGTCCGCGTTCACCGGGGATGCAAAATCTTCACCATCCATCGTGGATAACAACAAAGCTCCTCCCGAGAAGACCTTGCTGACGACGTACGGACCTTCATAATTGGGAGTCCACTTGCCCCGGTGATCGGAGTGTGGAGGAAGAATCTTCTTCAGGACGAGATCACCCGTCTGAAAGCTTCTAGGACGCACCTTCTTATCATAGGCTTTCTTCATTCGGCTTTGGTATAAACGACCATGCGCAATCGATGCCAACCTCTTCTCGTCCATCAGGCTGAGTTGGTTCAGCCGGTTCGTAATCCATTCTGCCTCGTCGAGTTTCACGTCAACCAAAACTCGCAAAAAAGGGATCTCCACTTCTAACGGTAGGACAGCTTCCATACCATACACTAGGGAGAAAGGAGTTGCCCCGGTTGACGTACGTACCGTCGTACGTTAACCGTGCAGTGCAAATGGCAGCATCTCGTGCCAATATTTATAGGTCACAACCATCTTCTGAACAATCTTCTTTATGTTCTTATTGGCCGTTTCAACGGCGCCATTCATCTTTGGCCGGTAAGGAGATGAGTTGTAGTGTTCAATCTTGAAACTCTGGCACAACTCCTTCATCATCTTGTTATTCAGATTCGAACCATTATCAGTAATGATCCGCTCGGGAATTCCGTAACGACAGATGACGTCCCTCTTTATGAATTTATCCACCACCTGCTTGGTCACATTAGCATACGAGGCTGCCTCCACCCACTTGGTGAAATAGTCGATAGCTACTAGAATGAAGCGATGACCATTGGATGCAGTAGGCTCGATCTTGCCTATCATGTCGATGCCCCACATGGAGAACGGCCACAGGGAGGACATGACATTTAACGGGCACGGCGGCACATGAACTTTATCAGCATAAATCTGGCATTTATGACATCTCTTCGTGAATTTAAAGCAATCCGATTCCATCGTCAGCCAGTAGTATCCCGCTCTCAGGATCTTTCTCGTCATAGCATGCCCGCCGACGTGCGTATCAAATGTGCCTTCATGGACTTCTTCCATGAGCATACTCGCCTCTTTCTCATCTACACATCTGAGTAGCACGAGATCGTGGTTTCTTTTATACAAAACTCCATCAGGTTTGAGATAAAAATTTCCAGACAGCCTCCTCAGAGTCTTCTTATCCTGGGTTGACGCACCCGCAGGATACTCCTTAGTCATAAGGAAAGTCTAGATATCATGGAACCATGGCTTGCCGTCGGCGGCTTCCTCAATTGCAAAGACAAATGCAGGTCTATCAACACGAGAAAGGACAATTCTTGGAGCCTCATTCCAAAAATTGACTTTATACATCGAAGCCAACGTGGCTAAGGCATCAGCCATCTCATTTTCTGCTCTGGGCACATGATGGAGTTCCACTCGATCAAAGAACGGAAGTAGCCTTCTGGAATAGTTCATGTACGGCACCAAATTCGATTGACGAGTCTCCCACTCCCCTTTAATCTGGTTGATCACAAGCGCCGAGTCACCATAGACGTCTAGGTTCTTGATTCTCAAATCAATTGCCTCTTCTAGACCCATGATGCATGCTTCGTACTCCGCTTCATTATTGGTGACTGGAAACGTCAGTCTCGCAGTGAACGGGATATGGGATCCGTGGGGAGTCGTGATGATGGCCCCTATGCCATTTCCGTAAGAATTAACCGCCCCGTAGAATATCAACTTCCACTGGGATTTCCTATCTGGCCCCTCGTCGGGCAACGGTTCATCGCAATCCTTCGCTTTAAGAAACATGATATCCTCATCAGGGAATTCAAATTTCATCGGCTGGTAATCCTCGATCGGCTGTTCGGCAAGGTAATCAGGCAATACGCTTCCCTTGACGGCCTTCTGGGAAACGTACTGAATATCATATTCCGTCAACACCATTTGCCATCTGGCAATCCTGCCCGAAAGTGCTTGCTTCTCGAAGACGTACTTGATCGGATCCATCTTCGAAATTAGCATAGTGGTGTGATTGAGCATGTACTGTCGTAAACGTTTGGCAGCCCAGGCTAGTGCACAACACGTCTTCTCCAGCATCGAGTAGCGAGATTCGCAGTCAGTGAAATTTTTACTCAAGTAGTAAATGGCATGCTCCTTTCTGCCCGTCTCGTCGTGCTGACCGAGAACACACCCCATACTATTCTCAAGAACTGTCAAGTACATGATTAGAGGCCGTCCAGCCACTGGGGGTATCAAGTTTGGAGGTTCCTGAAAATACTGCTTTATCTTGTCGAATGCCTTCTGGCAATCCTCGTTCCAGATAATCGCCTGATTTTTCTTTAGCAGCTTGAACATTGGTTCACACTTGGCCGTGAGCTGAGAGATAAACCTTGCAATGTAGTTTATTCTGCCCAAGAAACCACAAACTTCTTTTTCTATTTTCGGCACTGGCATTTCTTGTATGGCTTTTATCTTCGCAGGATCAACCTCGATGCCTCTTTCACTCACAATAAACCCCAGTAACTTTCCGGACCGTACTCCGAAAGTACATTTGTTAGGATTCAGCCTCAACCTGAACTTCCTAAGCCTCTCAAAAAGCTTCAGCAAATTGACCAGATGTCCCTCCTTCGTTTGGGACTTCGCAATCATGTCATCAACATAAACTTCAATCTCATGATGAATCATGTCATGAAACAAAGTTACCATAGCTCGCTGGTAAGTGGCCCCTGCGTTCTTCAGACCGAAAGGCATTACCTTATAGCAAAATGTTCCCTAGGGAGTGATAAACGTCATTTTCTCCATGTCCTCCGGCGCCATCTTGATCTGATTGTAACCGGAGAAGCCATCCATGAACGAAAACACGGAGAAATGAGCTGTGTTGTTGACCAACGCATCGATATGAGGCAGCGGGAAATCATCTTTAGGTCTCGCCCTATTCAAATCCCGATAATCGACGCACATTCGTACCTTACCGTCCTTCTTCGGTACAGGTACTATATTGGCGACCCACGGAGGGTAAGTAGTGACCGCTAAGAAGCCAGCATCAAGCTGCTTCTGCACTTCTTCTTTGATCTTAACGGCCATATCTGGTCTCGTCCTCCTAAGCTTCTGCTTAACGGGAGGACAATCTTCTCGCAGCGGCAAGTGGTGGACCACGATGTCCGTGTCAAGTCCGGGCATATCTTCGTATGACCAAGCAAAGACGTCACTATACTCTCTCAGCATCTCGACCTGTCTTCGCTTGACATCACTCTGCAATGCAGCCCCTATCCTGACGTTTCTGACGAGTTCTTCAGAACCCAGATTCACAATCTCGATCTCCTCTTCATGAGGCAGAATAACTTTCTCCTCTTGTTTCAACAAGCGGGCCAACTCCTCTTGTTTCAACGTAATAAGCCGGAGTCTGGATACTCAACGTAATAAACTGGAGTCTGGATACTCAACATAATAAACCGGAGTCTGGATACTCAATGTAATAAGCCGGAGTCTGGATACTCAACGTAATAAACTAGAGTCTGGGTACTCAACGTAATAAACCAGAGTCTGGATACTCAACGTAATAAGCCGGAGTCTGGATACTCAACGTAATAAGCCAGAATCTGGATACTCGAGGTAATAAGCCGGAGTCTGGATACTCAACGTAATAAACCGGAGTCTGGATACTCAACGTAATGAGCCAGAGTCTGGGTACTCAACGTAATAAGCCGGAATCTGGATACTCAATGTAATAAGTCGGAGTCTGGATACTCAACGTAATAAGCCAGAATCTGGATAATCAAGGTACTTAGCCGGAGTCTGGATACACAATGTAATAAACCGGAGACTAGATAGTCAATGTAATAAGCCGGAGTCTAGGTACTTAACGTAATAAACCGGAGTCTGGGTACTCAACGTAATAAGCTGGAGTCTGGATACTCAACGTAATAAACTGGAGTCTGGATACTCAACGTAATAAACCGGAGTCTGGATACTCAATGTAATAAGCCGGAGTCTGGATACTCAATGTAATAAACTAGAGTCTGGGGACTCAACATAATAAACCATAGTCTGGATACTCAACATAATAAGCCGGAGTCTGGATACCCAACGTAATAAGCCGAAATCTGGATACTCAAGGTAATAAGCCGGAGTCTGGATACTCAACGTAATAAGCCGGAGTCTGGGTACTCAACCTAATAAGTCAGAGTCTGGATACTCTACGTAATAAACCGGAGTCTGGATACACAACATAATATGCCGGAATCTGGATACTCAATGTAATAAGTCGGAGTCTGGATATTCAACGTAATAAACCGGAGTCTTGATACTCAACGTGATAAGCCAGAGTCTGGATACTCAACGTAATAAACTGGAGTCTGGGTACTCAACGTAATAACCCAGAGTATGGATACTCCATGTAATAAGTTGGAGTCTGGATACTCAATGTAATAAACCGGTGTCATGATACTCAACGTAATAAACTGGAGTCTGAATACTCAATGTAATAAGCCGGAGTCTGGATACTCAAGGTAATAAGCCGGAGTCTGGATACTCAACTTAATAAGTCGGAGTCTGGATACTCAACGTAATAAATCGGAGTCTGGATATTCAACGTAATAAGTCGGAGTCTGGATACTCAACGTAATAAACCAGAGGCTGGATACTCAATGTAATAAGACGGAGTCTGGGTACTGAACGTAATATATCGGAGTCTGGGTACTCAACGTAATAAACCGGAGTCTAGATACTCAACGTAATAAACTGGAGTCTGGATACTCAACGTAATAAACCGGAGTCTGGATACTCAATGTAATAAGCCGGAGTCTGGATACTCAATGTAATAACCTAGAGTCTGGGTACTCAACATAATAAACTGGAGTCTGGATACTCAACGTAATAAGCCGGAGTATGGATACTCAACGTAATAAGCCAGAATCAGGATACCCAAGGTAATAAGCCGGAGTCTGGATACTCAACGTAATAAACCAGAGTCTGGATACTCAACGTAATGAGCCAGAGTCTGGGTACTCAACGTAATAAGCCGGAATCTGGATACTCAATGTAATAAGCCAGAGTCTGGATACTCAACGTAATAAGCCGGAATCTGGATACTCAAGGTAATTAGCCGGAGTCTGGATACTCAACGTAATAAACCGGAGACTGGATACTCAATGTAATAAGCCGGAATCTAGGTACTTAACGTAATAAACCGGAGTCTGGGTACTCAACGTAATAAACCGGAGTCTAGATACTCAACGTAATAAACTGGAGTATGGATACTCAACGTAATAAACCGGAGTCTGGATACTCAATGTAATAAGCCGGAGTCTGGATACTCAATGTAATAACCTAGAGTCTGGGTACTCAACATAATAAACTGGAGTCTGGATACTCAACGTAATAAGCCGGAGTATGGATACTCAACGTAATAAGCCAGAATCAGGATACCCAAGGTAATAAGCCGGAGTCTGGATACTCAACGTAATAAACCAGAGTCTGGATACTCAACGTAATGAGCCAGAGTCTGGGTACTCAACGTAATAAGCCGGAATCTGGATACTCAATGTAATAAGCCAGAGTCTGGATACTCAACGTAATAAGCCGGAATCTGGATACTCAAGGTAATTAGCCGGAGTCTGGATACTCAACGTAATAAACCGTATACTGGATACTCAATGTAATAAGCCAGAATCTAGGTACTTAACGTAATAAACCGGAGTCTAGGTACTCAACGTAATAAGCCAAAATCTGGATACTCAACGTAATAAACTGGAGTCTGGATACTCAACGTAATAAACCGGAATCTGGACACTCAATGTAATAAGCCGTAGTCTGGATATTCAACGTAATGAACTAGAGTCTGGGTACTCAACATAATAAATCAGAGTCTGGATACTCAACGTAATAAGCCGGAGTCTGGATACTCAACGTAATAAGCCGGAATCTGGATACTCAAGGTAATAAGCCGGAGTCTAGATACTCAATGTAATATCACGGAGTCTGGATACTCAACGTAATGAGTCAGAGTCTGGGTACTCAACGTAATAAGCCGGAATCTGGATACTCAACGTAATAAGCCGGAGTCTAGATACTCAACGTAATAAGCCGGAATCTGGATACTCAAGGTAATAAGCCGGAGTCTGGATACTCAACGTAATAAACCGGAGTCTGGATACTCAACGTAATAAGCCGGATTCTGGATACTCAACGTAATAAACTGGAGTCTGGATGCTCAACGTAATAAACCGGAGTCTGGATACTCAATGTAATAAGCCGGAGTCTGGATACTCAACGTAATAAACTAGAGTCTGGGTACTCAACCTAATAAACCAGAGTCTGGATACTCAACGTAATAAGCCGGAGTCTGGATACTCAACATAATAAGCTAGAATCTGGATACTCAAGGTAATAAGTCGGAGTCTGGATACTCAATGTAATATGTCGGAGTCTAGATACTCAACGTAATAAACTGGAGTCTGGGCACTCAACGTAATAGGTCGGAGTCTGCATACTCTACGTAATAAACCGGAGTCTGGATACACAACGTAATATGCCGGAATCTGGATACTCAACGTAATAAGTCGGAGTCTGGATATTCAACGTAATAAACCGGAGTCTTGATACTCATTGTAATAAGCCGGAGTCTGGATACTCAACGTAATAAACTGGAGTCTGGGTACTCAATGTAATAAGCCGGAGTCTGGATACTCAACGTAATAAGCCGGAATCTGGATACTCAAGGAAATAAGCCGGAGTCTGGATAGTCAACGTAATAAACCGGAGCCTGGATACTCAACGTAATAAGCCGGAGTCTGGATACTCAACTTAATAAGCCGGAATCTGGATACTCAAGGTAATAAGCCGGAGTCTAGATACTCAATGTAATATCACGGAGTCTGGATACTCAACGTAATGAGTCAGAGTCTGGGTACTCAACGTAATAAGCCGGAATCTGGATAATCAACGTAATAAGCCGGAGTCTAGATACTCAACGTAATAAGCCGGAATCTGGATACTCAAGGTAATAAGCCGGAGTCTGGATACTCAACGTAATAAACCGGAGTCTGGATACTCAACGTAATAAGCCGGATTCTGGATACTCAACGTAATAAACTGGAGTCTGGATGCTCAACGTAATAAACCGGAGTCTGGATACTCAATGTAATAAGCCGGAGTCTGGATACTCAACGTAATAAACTAGAGTCTGGGTACTCAACCTAATAAACCAGAGTCTGGATACTCAACGTAATAAGCCGGAGTCTGGATACTCAACATAATAAGCTAGAATCTGGATACTCAAGGTAATAAGTCGGAGTCTGGATACTCAATGTAATATGTCGGAGTCTAGATACTCAACGTAATAAACTGGAGTCTGGGCACTCAACGTAATAGGTCGGAGTCTGCATACTCTACGTAATAAACCGGAGTCTGGATACACAACGTAATATGCCGGAATCTGGATACTCAACGTAATAAGTCGGAGTCTGGATATTCAACGTAATAAACCGGAGTCTTGATACTCATTGTAATAAGCCGGAGTCTGGATACTCAACGTAATAAACTGGAGTCTGGGTACTCAATGTAATAAGCCGGAGTCTGGATACTCAACGTAATAAGCCGGAATCTGGATACTCAAGGAAATAAGCCGGAGTCTGGATAGTCAACGTAATAAACCGGAGCCTGGATACTCAATGTAATAAGCCGGAGTCTGGATACTCAACTTAATAAGCCGGAGTCTGGATACTCAACGTAATAAATCGGAGTCTGGATACTCAACGTAATAAGTCGGAGTCTGGATACTCAATGTAATAAATTGGAGACTGGATACTCAATGTAATAAGCCGGAGTCTAGGTACTTAACGTAATAAACCGGAGCCTGGGTACTCGACGTAATAAGCCGGAGTCTGGATACTCAACGTAATAAACTGTAGTCTGGATAATCAACGTAATAAACCGGAGTCTGGATACTCAATGTAATAAGCCGGAGTCTCGATACTCAAGGTA
Source organism: Lathyrus sativus (assembly GCA_963859935.3). Taxonomy (NCBI): domain Eukaryota; kingdom Viridiplantae; phylum Streptophyta; class Magnoliopsida; order Fabales; family Fabaceae; genus Lathyrus; species Lathyrus sativus. Next base: position 171,923,771 of record OZ012739.1, read on the forward strand.
ATAAACTAGAGTTTGGGTACTCAACATAATAAACCAGAGTCTGGATACTCAACTTAATAAGCCAGAGTCTGGATACTCAACGTAATAAGCCAAAATCTGTATATTCAAGGTAATAAGCCGGAGTCTAGATACCCAACGTAATATGCCGGAGTCTGGATACTCAACGTAATAAGCCGGAGTCTGGATACTCAACGTAATAAACTGGAGTCTAGATACTCAACGTAATAAACCGGAGTCTGGATACTCAATGTAATAAGCCGGAGTCTGGATACTCAATGTAATAAACTAGAGTCTGGGTACTCAACATAATAAATCAGAGTCTGGATACTCAACGTAATAAGCCGGAGTCTGGATACTCAAAATAATAAGCCGGAATCTGGATACTCAAGGTAATAAGCTGGAGTCTGGATACTCAATGGAATATGCCGGAGTCTGGATACTCAACGTAATGAGTCAGAGTCAGGGTACTCAACGTAATAAGCCGGAATCTGGATACTCAACGTAATATGCCAGAGTCTAGATACTCAACGTAATAAGTCGGAATCTGGATACTCAAGGTAATAAGCCGGAGTCTGGATACTCAACGTAATAAGCCAGAGTCTGGATACTCAACGTAATAAGCCGGAGTCTGGATACTCAACGTAATAAACTGGAGTCTAGATACTCAACGTAATAAACCGGAGTCTGGATACTCAATGTAATAAGCTGGAGTCTGGATACTCAACGTAATAAACTAGAGTCTGGGTACTTAACCTAATAAACCAGAGTCTGGATACTCAGCGTAATAAGCCGGAGTCTGGATACTCAACATAATAAGCCAGAATCTGGATACTCAAGGTAATAAGCCAGAGTCTGGATACTCAATGTAATATGCCGGAGTCTGGATACTCAACGTAATAAACCGGAGTCTGGATACTCAACGTAATAAGCCGGAGTTTGGATACTCAACTTAATAAGTCGGAGTCTGGATATTCAACATAATAAACCAGAGTCTGGATACACAACGTAATAAGCCGAAGTCTGGATACTCAACGTAATAAACCGGAGTCTGGATACTCAACGTAATGAGCCGGAGTCTGGGTACTCGACGTAATAAACCGGAGTCTGGGTACTCAACGTAATAAGTCGGAGTCTGGATACTCAACGTAATAAACCGGAGTCTGGGCACTCAACGTAATAGGTCGGAGTCTGCATACTCTACGTAATAAACCGGAGTCTGGATACACAACGTAATATGCCGGAATCTGGATACTCAACGTAATAAGTCGGAGTCTGGATATTCAACGTAATAAACCGGAGTCTTGATACTCAACGTAATAAGCCGGAGTCTGGATACTCAACGTAATAAACTGGAGTCTGGGTACTCAACGTAATAAGTCGGAGTCTGGATACTCCATGTAATAAGTCGGAGTCTGGATACTCAACGTAATAAACCGGAGTCTGGATACTCAACGTAATAAACTGGAGTTTGAATACTCAATGTAATAATCCGGAGTCTGGATACTCAAGGTAATAAGCCGGAGTCTAGATACTCAAGGTAATAAGCCGGAGTCATGGTACTCAATCTAGATAAGTCGGGGTCTGGATACTCGACGTAATAAACCGGAGTCTGGGTACTCAACATAATAAGCCGGAGTCAGGATACTTAACCTAATAAACCGGAGTCTGGATACTCAATGTAATAAGCCGGAGTCTGGATACTCAACTTAATAAGTCGGAGTCTGGATACTCAACGTAATAAATCGGAGTCTGGATACTCAACGTAATAAGTCGGAGTCTGGATACACAATGTAATAAACTGGAGACTGGATACTCAATGTAATAAGCCGGAGTCTAGGTACTTAACGTAATAAACCGGAGTCTGGGTACTCGACGTAATAAGCCGGAGTCTGGATACTCAACGTAATAAACTGGAGTCTAGATACTCAACGTAATAAACCGGAGTCCGGATACTCAATGTAATAAGCCGGAGTCTGGATACTCAACGTAATAAACTAGAGTCTGGGTACTCAACATAATAAACCAGAGTCTGGATACTCAACCTAATAAGCCAGAGTCTGGATACTCAACGTAATAAGCCAAAATCTGGATATTCAAGGTAATAAGCCGGAGTCTAGATACTCAACGTAATATGCCGGAGTCTGGATACTCAACGTAATAAGCCGGAGTCTGGATACTCAACGTAATAAACTGGAGTCTAGATACTCAACGTAATAAACCGGAGTCTGGATACTCAATGTAATAAGCCGGAGTCTGGATACTCAACGTAATAAATTAGAGTCTGGGTACTCAACATAATAAACCAGAGTCTGGATACTCAACGTAATAAGCCGGAGTCTGGATACTCAACATAATAAGCCAGAATCTGGATACTCAAGGTAATAAGCCGGAGTCTGGATACTCAATGTAATATGCCGAAGTCTGGATACTCAACGTAATGATCCAGAGTCTGGGTACTCAACGTAATAAACCAGAATCTGGATACTCAACGTAATAAGCCGGAGTCTAGATACTCAACTTAATAAGCCGGAATCTGGATACTCAAGGTAATAAGCCAGAGTCTTGATACTCAATGTAATAAACCGGAGTCTGGATACTCAACGTAATAAGCCGGAGTCTGGGTACTTAACGTAATAAGCCGAAATCTGGATACTCAATGTAATAAGTCGGAGTCTGGATACTCAACGTAATAAGCCAGAATCTGGATACTCAAGGTAATAAGCCGGAGTCTAGATAGTCAACGTAATAAACCGGAGTCTGGATACTCAACGTAATAAGCCGGAGTTTGGATACTCAACTTAATAAGCCGGAGTCTGGATATTCAACATAATAAACCAGAGTCTGGATACACAACGTAATAAGCTGAAGTCTGGACACTCAACGTAATAAACCGGAGTCTGGATACTCAACGTAATGAGCCGGAGTCTGGGTACTCAACGTAATAAACCGGAGTCTGGGTACTCAACGTAATAAGTCGGAGTCTGGATACTCAACGTAATAAACCGGAGTCTGGGCACTCAACGTAATAGGTCGGAGTCTGCATACTCTACGTAATAAACCGGAGTCTGGATACACAACGTAATATGCCGGAATCTGGATACTCAACGTAATAAGTCGGAGTCTGGATATTCAACGTAATAAACCGGAGTCTTGATACTCAACGTAATAAGCCGGAGTCTGGATACTCAACGTAATAAACTGGAGTCTGGGTACTCAACGTAATAAGTCGGAGTCTGGATACTCCATGTAATAAGTCGGAGTCTGGATACTCAACGTAATAAACCGGAGTCTGGATACTCAACGTAATAAACTGGAGTTTGAATACTCAATGTAATAATCCGGAGTCTGGATACTTAAGGTAATAAGCCGGAGTCTAGATACTCAAGGTAATAAGCCGGAGTCATGGTACTCAATCTAGATAAGTCGGGGTCTGGATACTCGACGTAATAAACCGGAGTCTGGGTACTCAACATAATAAGCCGGAGTCAGGATACTTAACCTAATAAACCGGAGTCTGGATACTCAATGTAATAAGCCGGAGTCTGGATACTCAACTTAATAAGCCGGAGTCTGGATACTCAACGTAATAAATCGGAGTCTGGATACTCAACGTAATAAGTCGGAGTCTGGATACACAATGTAATAAACTGGAGACTGGATACTCAATGTAATAAGCCGGAGTCTAGGTACTTAACGTAATAAACCGGAGTCTGGGTACTCGACGTAATAAGCCGGAGTCTGGATACTCAACGTAATAAACTGGAGTCTGGATACTCAACGTAATAAACCGGAGTCCGGATACTCAATGTAATAAGCCGGAGTCTGGGTACTCAACATAATAAACCAGAGTCTGGATACTCAACATAATAAGCCAGAGTCTGGATACTCAACCTAATAAGCCAGAGTCTGGATACTCAACGTAATAAGCCAAAATCTGGATATTCAAGGTAATAAGCCGGAGTCTAGATACTCAACGTAATATGCCGGAGTCTGGATACTCAACGTAATAAGCCGGAGTCTGGATACTCAACGTAATAAACTGGAGTCTAGATACTCAACGTAATAAACCGGAGTCTGGATACTCAATGTAATAAGCCGGAGTCTGGATACTCAACGTAATAAATTAGAGTCTGGGTACTCAACATAATAAACCAGAGTCTGGATACTCAACGTAATAAGCCGGAGTCTGGATACTCAACATAATAAGCCAGAATCTGGATACTCAAGGTAATAAGCCGGAGTCTGGATACTCAATGTAATATGCCGGAGTCTGGATACTCAACGTAATGATCCAGAGTCTGGGTACTCAACGTAATAAACCAGAATCTGGATACTCAACGTAATAAGCCGGAGTCTAGATACTCAACTTAATAAGCCGGAATCTGGATACTCAAGGTAATAAGCCGGAGTCTTGATACTCAATGTAATAAACCGGAGTCTGGATACTCAACATAATAAGCCGGAGTCTGGGTACTTAACGTAATAAGCCGAAATCTGGATACTCAATGTAATAAGCCGGAGTCTGGATACTCAACGTAATAAGCCAGAATCTGGATACTCAAGGTAATAAGCCGGAGTCTGGATAGTCAACGTAATAAACCGGAGTCTGGATACTCAACGTAATAAGCCGGAGTTCGGATACTCAACTTAATAAGCCGGAGTCTGGATATTCAACATAATAAACCAGAGTCTGGATACACAACGTAATAAGCTGATGTCTGGACACTCAACGTAATAAACCGGAGTCTGGATACTCAACGTAATGAGCCGGTGTCTGGGTACTCAACGTAATAAACCGGAGTCTGGGTACTCAACGTAATAAGTCGGAGTCTGGATACTCAACGTAATAAACCGGAGTCTGGGCACTCAACGTAATAGGTCGGAGTCTGCATACTCTACGTAATAAACCGGAGTCTGGATACACAACGTAATATGCCGAAATCTGGATACTCAACGTAATAAGTCGGAGTCTGGATATTCAACGTAATAAACCGGAGTCTTGATACTCAACGTAATAAGCCGGAGTCTGGATACTCAACGTAATAAACTGGAGTCTGGGTACTCAACGTAATAAGTCGGAGTCTGGATACTCCATGTAATAAGTCGGAGTCTGGATACTCAACGTAATAAACCGGAGTCTGGATACTCAACGTAATAAACTGGAGTCTGAATACTCAATGTAATAAGCCGGAGTCTGGATACTCAAGGTAATAAGCCGGAGTCTAGATACTCAAGGTAATAAGCCGGAGTCATGGTACTCAATCTAGATAAGTCGGGGTCTGGATACTCGACGTAATAAACCGGAGTCTAGGTACTCAACATAATAAGCCGGAGTCAGGATACTTAACCTAATAAACCGGAGTCTGGATACTCAATGTAATAAGCCGGAGTCAGGATACTCAACTTAATAAGCCGGAGTCTGGATACTCAACGTAATAAATCGGAGTCTGGATACTCAACGTAATAAGTCGGAGTCTGGATACACAATGTAATAAACTGGAGACTGGATACTCAATGTAATAAGCCGGAGTCTAGGTACTTAACGTAATAAACCGGAGTCTGGGAACTCGACGTCATAAGCCGGAGTCTGGATACTCAACGTAATAAACTGGAGTCTAGATACTCAACGTAATAAACCGCAGTCCGGATACTCAATGTAATAAGCCGGAGTCTGGATACTCAACGTAATAAACTAGAGTCTGGGTACTCAACATAATAAACCAGAGTCTGGATACTCAACCTAATAAGCCAGAGTCTGGATACTCAACGTAATAAGCCAAAATCTGGATATTCAAGGTAATAAGCCGGAGTCTAGATACTCAACGTAATATGCCGGAGTCTGGATATTCAACGTAATAAGCCGGAGTCTGGATACTCAACGTAATAAACTGGAGTCTAGATACTCAACGTAATAAACCGGAGTCTGGATACTCAATGTAATAAGCCGGAGTCTGGATACTCAACGTAATAAATTAGAGTCTGGGTACTCAACATAATAAACCAGAGTCTGGATACTCAACGTAATAAGCCGGAGTCTGGATACTCAACATAATAAGCCAGAATCTGGATACTCAAGGTAATAAGCCGGAGTCTGGATACTCAATGTAATATGCCGGAGTCTGGATACTCAACGTAATGATCCAGAGTCTGGGTACTCAACGTAATAAACCAGAATCTGGATACTCAACGTAATAAGCCGGAGTCTAGATACTCAACTTAATAAGCCGGAATCTGGATACTCAATGTAATAAGCCGGAGTCTTGATACTCAATGTAATAAACCGGAGTCTGGATACTCAACGTAATAAGCCGGAGTCTGGGTACTTAACGTAATAAGCCGAAATCTGGATACTCAATGTAATAAGTCGGAGTCTGGATACTCAACGTAATAAGCCAGAATCTGGATACTCAAGGTAATAAGCCGGAGTCTGGATAGTCAACGTAATAAACCGGAGTCTGGATACTCAACGTAATAAGCCGGAGTTTGGATACTCAACTTAATAAGCCGGAGTCTGGATATTCAACATAATAAACCAGAGTCTGGATACACAACGTAATAAGCTGAAGTCTGGACACTCAACGTAATAAACTGGAGTCTGGATACTCAACGTAATGAGCCGGAGTCTGGGTACTCAACGTAATAAACCGGAGTCTGGGTACTCCACGTAATAAGTCGGAGTCTGGATACTCAACGTAATAAACCGGAGTCTGGGCACTCAACGTAATAGGTCGGAGTCTGCATACTCTACGTAATAAACCGGAGTCTGGATACACAACGTAATATGCCGGAATCTGGATACTCAACGTAATAAGTCGGAGTCTGGATATTCAACGTAATAAACCGGAGTCTTGATACTCAACGTAATAAGCCGGAGTCTGGATACTCAATGTAATAAACTGGAGTCTGGGTACTCAACGTAATAAGTCGGAGTCTGGATACTCCATGTAATAAGTCGGAGTCTGGATACTCAACGTAATAAACCGGAGTCTGGATACTCAACGTAATAAACTGGAGTCTGAATACTCAATGTAATAAGCCGGAGTCTGGATACTCAAGGTAATAAGCCGGAGTCTAGATACTCAAGGTAATAAGCCGGAGTCATGGTACTCAATCTAGATAAGTCGGGGTCTGGATACTCGACGTAATAAACCGGAGTCTGGGTACTCAACATAATAAGCCGGAGTCAGGATACTTAACCTAATGAACCGGAGTCTGGATACTCAATGTAATAAGCCGGAGTCTGGATACTCAACTTAATAAGCCGGAGTCTGGATACTCAACGTAATAAATCGGAGTCTGGATACTCAACGTAATAAGTCGGAGTCTGGATACACAATGTAATAAACTGGAGACTGGATACTCAATGTAATAAGCCGGAGTCTAGGTACTTAACGTAATAAACCGGAGTCTGGGTACTCGACGTAATAAGCCGGAGTCTGGATACTCAACGTAATAAACTGGAGTCTGGATACTCAACGTAATAAACCGCAGTCCGGATACTCAATGTAATAAGCCGGAGTCTGGATACTCAACGTAATAAACTAGAGTCTGGGTACTCAACATAATAAACCAGAGTCTGGATACTCAACCTAATAAGCCAGAGTCTGGATATTCAACGTAATAAGCCAAAATCTGGATATTCAAGGTAATAAGCCGGAGTCTAGATACTCAACGTAATATGCCGGAGTCTGGATACTCAACGTAATAAGCCGGAGTCTGGATACTCAACGTAATAAACTGGAGTCTAGATACTCAACGTAATAAACCGGAGTCTGGATACTCAATGTAATAAGCCGGAGTCTGGATACTCAACGTAATAAATTAGAGTCTGGGTACTCAACATAATAAACCAGAGTCTGGATACTCAACGTAATAAGCCGGAGTCTGGATACTCAACATAATAAGCCAGAATCTGGATACTCAAGGTAATAAGCCGGAGTCTGGATACTCAATGTAATATGCCGGAGTCTGGATACTCAACGTAATGATCCATAGTCTGGGTACTCAACGTAATAAACCAGAATCTGGATACTCAACGTAATAAGCCGGAGTCTAGATACTCAACTTAATAAGCCGGAATCTGGATACTCAAGGTAATAAGCCGGAGTCTTGATACTCAATGTAATAAACCGGAGTCTGGATACTCAACCTAATAAGCCAGAGTCTGGATACTCAACGTAATAAGCCAAAATCTGGATATTCAAGGTAATAAGCCGGAGTCTAGATACTCAACGTAATATGCCGGAGTCTGGATATTCAACGTAATAAGCCGGAGTCTGGATACTCAACGTAATAAACTGGAGTCTAGATACTCAACGTAATAAACCGGAGTCTGGATACTCAATGTAATAAGCCGGAGTCTGGATACTCAACGTAATAAATTAGAGTCTGGGTACTCAACATAATAAACCAGAGTCTGGATACTCAACGTAATAAGCCGGAGTCTGGATACTCAACATAATAAGCCAGAATCTGGATACTCAAGGTAATAAGCCGGAGTCGGGATACTCAATGTAATATGCCGGAGTCTGGATACTCAACGTAATGATCCAGAGTTTGGGTACTCAACGTAATAAACCAGAATCTGGATACTCAACGTAATAAGCCGGAGTCTAGATACTCAACTTAATAAGCCGGAATCTGGATACTCAAGGTAATAAGCCGGAGTCTTGATACTCAATGTAATAAACCGGAGTCTGGATACTCAACGTAATAAGCCGGAGTCTGGGTACTTAACGTAATAAGCCGAAATCTGGATACTCAATGTAATAAGTCGGAGTCTGGATACTCAACGTAATAAGCCAGAATCTGGATACTCAAGGTAATAAGCCGGAGTCTGGATAGTCAACGTAATAAACCGGAGTCTGGATACTCAACGTAATAAGCCGGAGTTTGGATACTCAACTTAATAAGCCGGAGTCTGGATATTCAACATAATAAACCAGAGTCTGGATACACAACGTAATAAGCTGAAGTCTGGACACTCAACGTAATAAACTGGAGTCTGGATACTCAACGTAATGAGCCGGAGTCTGGGTACTCAACGTAATAAACCGGAGTCTGGGTACTCCACGTAATAAGTCGGAGTCTGGATACTCAACGTAATAAACCGGAGTCTGGGCACTCAACGTAATAGGTCGGAGTCTGCATACTCTACGTAATAAACCGGAGTCTGGATACACAACGTAATATGCCGGAATCTGGATACTCAACGTAATAAGTCGGAGTCTGGATATTCAACGTAATAAACCGGAGTCTTGATACTCAACGTAATAAGCCGGAGTCTGGATACTCAATGTAATAAACTGGAGTCTGGGTACTCAACGTAATAAGTCGGAGTCTGGATACTCCATGTAATAAGTCGGAGTCTGGATACTCAACGTAATAAACCGGAGTCTGGATACTCAACGTAATAAACTGGAGTCTGAATACTCAATGTAATAAGCCGGAGTCTGGATACTCAAGGTAATAAGCCGGAGTCTAGATACTCAAGGTAATAAGCCGGAGTCATGGTACTCAATCTAGATAAGTCGGGGTCTGGATACTCGACGTAATAAACCGGAGTCTGGGTACTCAACATAATAAGCCGGAGTCAGGATACTTAACCTAATGAACCGGAGTCTGGATACTCAATGTAATAAGCCGGAGTCTGGATACTCAACTTAATAAGCCGGAGTCTGGATACTCAACGTAATAAATCGGAGTCTGGATACTCAACGTAATAAGTCGGAGTCTGGATACACAATGTAATAAACTGGAGACTGGATACTCAATGTAATAAGCCGGAGTCTAGGTACTTAACGTAATAAACCGGAGTCTGGGTACTCGACGTAATAAGCCGGAGTCTGGATACTCAACGTAATAAACTGGAGTCTGGATACTCAACGTAATAAACCGCAGTCCGGATACTCAATGTAATAAGCCGGAGTCTGGATACTCAACGTAATAAACTAGAGTCTGGGTACTCAACATAATAAACCAGAGTCTGGATACTCAACCTAATAAGCCAGAGTCTGGATACTCAACGTAATAAGCCAAAATCTGGATATTCAAGGTAATAAGCCGGAGTCTAGATACTCAACGTAATATGCCGGAGTCTGGATACTCAACGTAATAAGCCGGAGTCTGGATACTCAACGTAATAAACTGGAGTCTAGATACTCAACGTAATAAACCGGAGTCTGGATACTCAATGTAATAAGCCGGAGTCTGGATACTCAACGTAATAAATTAGAGTCTGGGTACTTAACATAATAAACCAGAGTCTGGATACTCAACGTAATAAGCCGGAGTATGGATACTCAACATAATAAGCCAGAATCTGGATACTCAAGGTAATAAGCCGGAGTCTGGATACTCAATGTAATATGCCGGAGTCTGGATACTCAACGTAATGATCCAGAGTCTGGGTACTCAACGTAATAAACCAGAATCTGGATACTCAACGTAATAAGCCGGAGTCTAGATACTCAACTTAATAAGCCGGAATCTGGATACTCAAGGTAATAAGCCGGAGTCTTGATACTCAATGTAATAAACCGGAGTCTGGATACTCAACGTAATAAGTCGGAGTCTGGGTACTTAACGTAATAAGCCGAAATCTGGATACTCAATATAATAAGTCGGAGTCTGGATACTCAACGTAATAAGCCAGAATCTGGATACTCAAGGTAATAAGCCGGAGTCTGGATAGTCAACGTAATAAACCGGAGTCTGGATACTCAACGTAATAAGCCGGAGTTTGGATACTCAACTTAATAAGCCGGAGTCTGGATATTCAACATAATAAACCAGAGTCTGGATACACAACGTAATAAGCTGAAGTCTGGACACTCAACGTAATAAACTGGAGTCTGGATACTCAACGTAATGAGCCGGAGTCTGGGTACTCAACGTAATAAACCGGAGTCTGGGTACTCCACGTAATAAGTCGGAGTCTGGATACTCAACGTAATAAACCGGAGTCTGGGCACTCAACGTAATAGGTCGGAGTCTGCATACTCTACGTAATAAACCGGAGTCTGGATACACAACGTAATATGCCGGAATCTGGATACTCAACGTAATAAGTCGGAGTCTGGATATTCAACGTAATAAACCGGAGTCTTGATACTCAACGTAATAAGCCGGAGTCTGGATACTCAATGTAATAAACTGGAGTCTGGGTACTCAACGTAATAAGTCGGAGTCTGGATACTCCATGTAATAAGTCGGAGTCTGGATACTCAACGTAATAAACCGGAGTCTGGATACTCAACGTAATAAACTGGAGTCTGAATACTCAATGTAATAAGCCGGAGTCTGGATACTCAAGGTAATAAGCCGGAGTCTAGATACTCAAGGTAATAAGCCGGAGTCATGGTACTCAATCTAGATAAGTCGGGGTCTGGATACTCGACGTAATAAACCGGAGTCTGGGTACTCAACATAATAAGCCGGAGTCAGGATACTTAACCTAATGAACCGGAGTCTGGATACTCAATGTAATAAGCCGGAGTCTGGATACTCAACTTAATAAGCCGGAGTCTGGATACTCAACGTAATAAATCGGAGTCTGGATACTCAACGTAATAAGTCGGAGTCTGGATACACAATGTAATAAACTGGAGACTGGATACTCAATGTAATAAGCCGGAGTCTAGGTACTTAACGTAATAAACCGGAGTCTGGGTACTCGACGTAATAAGCCGGAGTCTGGATACTCAACGTAATAAACTGGAGTCTGGATACTCAACGTAATAAACCGCAGTCCGGATACTCAATGTAATAAGCCGGAGTCTGGATACTCAACGTAATAAACTAGAGTCTGGGTACTCAACATAATAAACCAGAGTCTGGATACTCAACCTAATAAGCCAGAGTCTGGATACTCAACGTAATAAGCCAAAATCTGGATATTCAAGGTAATAAGCCGGAGTCTAGATACTCAACGTAATATGCCGGAGTCTGGATACTCAACGTAATAAGCCGGAGTCTGGATACTCAACGTAATAAACTGGAGTCTAGATACTCAACGTAATAAACCGGAGTCTGGATACTCAATGTAATAAGCCGGAGTCTGGATACTCAACGTAATAAATTAGAGTCTGGGTACTTAACATAATAAACCAGAGTCTGGATACTCAACGTAATAAGCCGGAGTATGGATACTCAACATAATAAGCCAGAATCTGGATACTCAAGGTAATAAGCCGGAGTCTGGATACTCAATGTAATATGCCGGAGTCTGGATACTCAACGTAATGATCCAGAGTCTGGGTACTCAACGTAATAAACCAGAATCTGGATACTCAACGTAATAAGCCGGAGTCTAGATACTCAACTTAATAAGCCGGAATCTGGATACTCAAGGTAATAAGCCGGAGTCTTGATACTCAATGTAATAAACCGGAGTCTGGATACTCAACGTAATAAGTCGGAGTCTGGGTACTTAACGTAATAAGCCGAAATCTGGATACTCAATGTAATAAGTCGGAGTCTGGATACTCAACGTAATAAGCCAGAATCTGGATACTCAAGGTAATAAGCCGGAGTCTGGATAGTCAACGTAATAAACCGGAGTCTGGATACTCAACGTAATAAGCCGGAGTTTGGATACTCAACTTAATAAGCCGGAGTCTGGATATTCAACATAATAAACCAGAGTTTAGATACACAACGTAATAAGCTGAAGTCTGGACACTCAACGTAATAAACTGGAGTCTGGATACTCAACGTAATGAGCCGGAGTCTGGGTACTCAACGTAATAAATCGGAGTCTGGGTACTCCACGTAATAAGTCGGAGTCTGGATACTCAACGTAATAAACCGGAGTCTGGGCACTCAACGTAATAGGTCGGAGTCTGCATACTCTACGTAATAAACCGGAGTCTGGATACACAACGTAATATGCCAGAATCTGGATACTCAACGTAATAAGTCGGAGTCTGGATATTCAACGTAATAAACCGGAGTCTTGATACTCAACGTAATAAGCCGGAGTCTGGATACTCAATGTAATAAACTGGAGTCTGGGTACTCAACATAATAAGCCACAATCTGGATACTCAAGGTAATAAGCCGGAGTTTGGATACTCAATGTAATATGCCGGAGTCTGGATACTCAACGTAATGATCCAGAGTCTGGGTACTCAACGTAATAAACCAGAATCTGGATACTCAACGTAATAAGCCGGAGTCTAGATACTCAACTTAATAAGCCGGAATCTGGATACTCAAGGTAATAAGCCGGAGTCTTGATACTCAATGTAATAAACCGGAGTCTGGATACTCAACGTAATAAGCCGGAGTCTGGGTACTTAACGTAATAAGCCGAAATCTGGATACTCAATGTAATAAGCCGGAGTCTGGATACTCAACGTAATAAGCCAGAATCTGGATACTCAAGGTAATAAGCCGGAGTCTGGATAGTCAACGTAATAAACCGGAGTCTGGATACTCAACGTAATAAGCCGGAGTTCGGATACTCAACTTAATAAGCCGGAGTCTGGATATTCAACATAATAAACCAGAGTCTGGATACACAACGTAATAAGCTGAAGTCTGGACACTCAACGTAATAAACCGGAGTCTGGATACTCAACGTAATGAGCCGGAGTCTGGGTACTCAACGTAATAAACCGGAGTCTGGGTACTCAACGTAATAAGTCGGAGTTTGGATACTCAACGTAATAAACCGGAGTCTGGGCACTCAACGTAATAGGTCGGAGTCTGCATACTCTACGTAATAAACCAGAGTCTGGATACACAACGTAATATGCCGGAATCTGGATACTCAACGTAATAAGTCGGAGTCTGGATATTCAACGTAATAAACCGGAGTCTTGATACTCAACGTAATAAGCCGGAGTCTGGATACTCAACGTAATAAACTGGAGTCTGGGTACTCAACGTAATAAGTCGGAGTCTGGATACTCCATGTAATAAGTCGGAGTCTGGATACTCAACGTAATAAACCGGAGTCTGGATACTCAACGTAATAAACTGGAGTCTGAATACTCAATGTAATAAGCCGGAGTCTGGATACTCAAGGTAATAAGCCGGAGTCTAGATACTCAAGGTAATAAGCCGGAGTCATGGTACTCAATCTAGATAAGTCGGGGTCTGGATACTCGACGTAATAAACCGGAGTCTGGGTACTCAACATAATAAGCCGGAGTCAGGATACTTAACCTAATAAACCGGAGTCTGGATACTCAATGTAATAAGCCGGAGTCTGGATACTCAACTTAATAAGCCGGAGTCTGGATACTCAACGTAATAAATCGGAGTCTGGATACTCAACGTAATAAGTCGGAGTCTGGATACACAATGTAATAAACTGGAGACTGGATACTCAATGTAATAAGCCGGAGTCTAGGTACTTAACGTAATAAACCGGAGTCTGGGTACTCGACGTAATAAGCCGGAGTCTGGATACTCAACGTAATAAACTGGAGTCTGGATACTCAACGTAATAAATCGGAGTCCGGATACTCAATGTAATAAGCCGGAGTCTGGATACTCAACGTAATAAACTAGAGTCTGGGTACTCAACATAATAAACCAGAGTCTGGATACTCAACCTAATAAGCCAGAGTCTGGATACTCAACGTAATAAGCCAAAATCTGGATATTCAAGGTAATAAGCCGGAGTCTAGATACTCAACGTAATATGCCGGAGTCTGGATACTCAACGTAATAAGCCGGAGTCTGGATACTCAACGTAATAAACTGGAGTCTAGATACTCAACGTAATAAACTGGAGTCTGGATACTCAATGTAATAAGCCGGAGTCTGGATACTCAACGTAATAAATTAGAGTCTGGGTACTCAACATAATAAACCAGAGTCTGGATACTCAACGTAATAAGCCGGAGTCTGGATACTCAACATAATAAGCCAGAATCTGGATACTCAAGGTAATAAGCCGGAGTCTGGATACTCAATGTAATATGCCGGAGTCTGGATACTCAACGTAATAATCCAGAGTCTGGGTACTCAACGTAATAAACCAGAATCTGGATACTCAACGTAATAAGCCGGAGTCTAGATACTCAACTTAATAAGCCGGAATCTGGATACTCAAGGTAATAAGTCGGAGTCTTGATACTCAATGTAATAAACCGGAGTCTGGATACTCAACGTAATAAGCCAGAGTCTGGGTACTTAACGTAATAAGCCGAAATTTGGATACTCAATGTAATAAGCCGGAGTCTGGATACTCAACGTAATAAGCCAGAATCTGGATACTCAAGGTAATAAGCCGGAGTCTGGATAGTCAACGTAATAAACCGGAGTCTGGATACTCAACGTAATAAGCCGGAGTTTGGATACTCAACTTAATAAGCCGGAGTCTGGATATTCAACATAATAAACCAGAGTCTGGATACACAACGTAATAAGCTGAAGTCTGGACACTCAACGTAATAAACCGGAGTCTGGATACTCAACGTAATGAGCCGGAGTCTGGGTACTCAACGTAATAAACCGGAGTCTGGGTACTCAACGTAATAAGTCGGAGTCTGGATACTCAACGTAATAAACTGGAGTCTGGGCACTCAACGTAATAGGTCGGAGTCTGCATACTCTACGTAATAAACCGGAGTCTGGATACACAACGTAATATGCCGGAATCTGGATACTCAACGTAATAAGTCGGAGTCTGGATATTCAACGTAATAAACCGGAGTCTTGATACTCAATGTAATAAGCCGGAGTCTGGATACTCAACGTAATAAACTGGAGTCTGGGTACTCAACGTAATAAGTCGGAGTCTGGATACTCCATGTAATAAGTCGGAGTTTGGATACTCAACGTAATAAACCGGAGTCTGGATACTCAACGTAATAAACTGGAGTCTGAATACTCAATGTAATAAGCCGGAGTCTGGATACTCAAGGTAATAAGCCGGAGTCTAGATACTCAAGGTAATAAGCCAGAGTCATGGTACTCAATCTAGATAAGTCGGGGTCTGGATACTCGACGTAATAAACCGGAGTCTGGGTACTCAACATAATAAGCCGGAGTCAGGATACTTAACCTAATAAACCGGAGTCTGGATACTCAATGTAATAAGCCGGAGTCTGGATACTCAACTTAATAAGCCGGAGTCTGGATACTCAACGTAATAAATCGGAGTCTGGATACTCAACGTAATAAGTCGGAGTCTGGATACACAATGTAATAAACTGGAGACTGGATACTCAATGTAATAAGCCGGAGTCTAGGTACTTAACGTAATAAACCGGAGTCTGGGTACTCGACGTAATAAGCCGGAGTCTGGATACTCAACGTAATAAACTGGAGTCTGGATACTCAACGTAATAAACCGGAGTCCGGATACTCAATGTGATAAGCCGGAGTCTGGATACTCAACGTAATAAACTAGAGTCTGGGTACTCAACATAATAAACCAGAGTCTGGATACTCAACCTAATAAGCCAGAGTCTGGATACTCAACGTAATAAGCCAAAATCTGGATATTCAAGGTAATAAGCCGGAGTCTAGATACTCAACGTAATATGCCGGAGTCTGGATACTCAACGTAATAAGTCGGAGTCTGGATACTCAACGTAATAAACTGGAGTCTAGATACTCAACGTAATAAACCGGAGTCTGGATACTCAATGTAATAAGCCGGAGTCTGGATACTCAACGTAATAAATTAGAGTCTGGGTACTCAACATAATAAACCAGAGTCTGGATACTCAACGTAATAAGCCGGAGTCTGGATACTCAACATAATAAGCCAGAATCTGGATACTCAAGGTAATAAGCCGGAGTCTGGATACTCAATGTAATATGCCGGAGTCTGGATACTCAACGTAATGATCCAGAGTCTGGGTACTCAACGTAATAAACCAGAATCTGGATACTCAACGTAATAAGCCGGAGTCTAGATACTCAACTTAATAAGCCGGAATCTGGATACTCAAGGTAATAAGCCGGAGTCTTGATACTCAATGTAATAAACCGGAGTCTGGATACTCAACGTAATAAGCCGGAGTCTGGGTACTTAACGTAATAAGCCGAAATCTGGATACTCAATGTAATAAGCCGGAGTCTGGATACTCAACGTAATAAGCCAGAATCTAGATACTCAAGGTAATAAGCCGGAGTCTGGATAGTCAACGTAATAAACTGGAGTCTGGATACTCAACGTAATAAGCCGGAGTTCGGATACTCAACTTAATAAGCCGGAGTCTGGATATTCAACATAATAAACCAGAGTCTGGATACACAACGTAATAAGCTGAAGTCTGGACACTCAACGTAATAAACCAGAGTCTGGATACTCAACGTAATGAGCCGGAGTCTGGGTACTCAACGTAATAAACCGGAGTCTGGGTACTCAACGTAATAAGTCGGAGTCTGGATACTCAACGTAATAAACCGGAGTCTGGGCACTCAACGTAATAGGTCGGAGTCTGCATACTCTACGTAATAAACCGGAGTCTGGATACACAACATAATATGCCGGAATCTGGATACTCAACGTAATAAGTCGGAGTCTGGATATTCAACGTAATAAACCGGAGTCTTGATACTCAACGTAATAAGCCGGAGTCTGGATACTCAACGTAATAAACTGGAGTCTGGGTACTCAACGTAATAAGTCGGAGTCTGGATACTCCATGTAATAAGTCGGAGTCTGGATACTCAACGTAAAAAACCGGAGTCTGGATACTCAACGTAATAAACTGGAGTTTGAATACTCAATGTAATAAGTCGGAGTCTGGACACTCAAGGTAATAAGCCGGAGTCTAGATACTCAAGGTAATAAGCCAGAGTCATGGTACTCAATCTAGATAAGTCGGGGTCTGGATACTCGACGTAATAAACCGGAGTCTGGGTACTCATCATAATAAGCCGGAGTCAGGATACTTAACCTAATAAACCGGAGTCTGGATACTCAATGTAATAAGCTGGAGTCTGGATACTCAACTTAATAAGCCAGAGTCTGGATACTCAATGTAATAAATCGGAGTCTGGATACTCAACGTAATAAGTCGGAGTCTGGATACACAATGTAATAAACTGGAGACTGGATACTCAATGTAATAAGCCGGAGTCTAGGTACTTAACGTAATAAACCGGAGTCTGGGTACTCGACGTAATAAGCCGGAGTCTGGATACTCAACGTAATAAACTGGAGTCTGGATACTCAACGTAATAAACCGGAGTCCGGATACTCAATGTAATAAGCCGGAGTCTGGATACTCAACGTAATAAACTAGAGTCTGGGTACTCAACATAATAAACTAGAGTCTGGATACTCAACCTAATAAGCCAGAGTCTGGATACTCAACGTAATAAGCCAAAATCTGGATATTCAAGGTAATAAGCCGGAGTCTAGATACTCAACGTAATATGCCGGAGTCTGGATACTCAACGTAATAAGCCGGAGTCTGAATACTCAACGTAATAAACTGGAGTCTAGATACTCAACGTAATAAACCGGAGTCTGGATACTCAATGTAATAAGCCGGAGTCTGGATACTCAACGTAATAAATTAGAGTCTGGGTACTCAACATAATAAAACAGAGTCTGGATACTCAACGTAATAAGCCGGAGTCTGGATACTCAACATAATAAGCCAGAATCTGGATACTCAAGGTAATAAGTCGGAGTCTGGATACTCAATGTAATATGCCGGAGTCTGGATACTCAACGTAATGATCCAGAGTCTGGGTACTCAACGTAATAAACCAGAATCTGGATACTCAACGTAATAAGCCGGAGTCTAGATACTCAACTTAATAAGCCGGAATCTGGATACTCAAGGTAATAAGTCGGAGTCTTGATACTCAATGTAATAAACCGGAGTCTGGATACTCAACGTAATAAGCCGGAGTCTGGGTACTTAACGTAATAAGCCGAAATCTGGATACTCAATGTAATAAGCCGGAGTCTGGATACTCAACGTAATAAGCCAGAATCTGGATACTCAAGGTAATAAGCCGGAGTCTGGATAGTCAACGTAATAAACCGGAGTCTGGATACTCAACGTAATAAGCCGGAGTTTGGATACTCAACTTAATAAGCCGGAGTCTGGATATTCAACATAATAAACCAGAGTCTGGATACACAACGTAATAAGCTGAAGTATGGACACTCAACGTAAT
This sequence comes from Lathyrus sativus, assembly GCA_963859935.3. Taxonomy (NCBI): domain Eukaryota; kingdom Viridiplantae; phylum Streptophyta; class Magnoliopsida; order Fabales; family Fabaceae; genus Lathyrus; species Lathyrus sativus. The sequence continues at coordinate 171,942,878 of OZ012739.1, forward strand.
AAACCGGAGTCTGGATACTCAACGTAATGAGCCGGATTCTGGGTACTCAACGTAATAAACCGGAGTCTGGGTACTCAACGTAATAAGTCGGAGTCTGGATACTCAACGTAATAAACCGGAGTCTGGGCACTCAACGTAATAGGTCGGAGTCTGCATACTCTACGTAATAAACCGGAGTCTGGATACACAACGTAATATGCCGGAATCTGGATACTCAATGTAATAAGTCGGTGTCTGGATATTCAACGTAATAAACCGGAGTTTTGATACTCAACGTAATAAGTCGGAGTCTGGATACTCAACGTAATAAACTGGAGTCTGGGTACTCAACGTAATAAGTCGGAGTCTGGATACTCCATGTAATAAGTCGGAGTCTGGATACTCAACGTAATAAACCGGAGTCTGGATACTCAATGTAATAAACTGGAGTTTGAATTCTCAATGTAATAAGCCGGAGTCTGGATACTCAAGGTAATAAGCCGGAGTCTAGATACTCAAGGTAATAAGCCGTAGTCATGGTACTCAATCTAGATAAGTCGGGGTCTGGATACTCAACGTAATAAACTGGAGTCTGGGTACTCAACATAATAAGCCGGAGTCAGGATACTTAACCTAATAAACCGGAGTCTGGATACTCAATGTAATAAGCCGGAGTCTGGATACTCAACTTAATAAGTCGAAGTCTGGATACTCAACGTAATAAGTCGGAGTCTGGATACTCAACGTAATAAGTCGGAGTCTGGATACTCAATGTAATAAACTGGAGACTGGATACTCAATGTAATAAGCCGGAGTCTAGGTACTTAACGTAATAAACCGGAGTCTGGGTACTCGACGTAATAAGCCGGAGTCTGGATACTCAACGTAATAAACTGGAGTCTGGATACTCAACGTAATAAACCGGAGTCTGGATACTCAATGTAATAAGCCGGAGTCTGGATACTCAACGTAATAAACTAGAGTCTGGGTACTCAACATAATAAACCAGAGTCTGGATACTCAACCTAATAAGCCAGAGTCTGGATACTCAACGTAATAAGCCAAAATCTGGATATTCAAGGTAATAAGCCGGAGTCTAGATACTCAACGTAATATGCCGGAGTCTGGATACTCAACGTAATGAGCCAGAGTCTGGGTACTCAATGTAATAAGCCGGAATCTGGATACTCAAAGTAATAAGCCGGAGTCTAGATACTAAACATAATAAGCCGGAATCTGGATACTCAAGGTAATAAGCCGGAGTCTGGATACTCAACGTAATAAACTGGAGTCTGGATACTCAACATAATGAGCCGGAGTCTTGGTACTTAACTGAATAAGCCGGAATCTGGATACTCAATGTAATAAGCCGGAGTCTGGATACTCAACGTAATAAGCCGGAATCTAGATACTCAAGGTAATAAGCCGGAGTCTAGATATTCAACGTAATAAACCGGAGTCTGGATACTCAACGTAATAAGCCGGAGTCTGGATACTAACCTTAATATGCCGAAGTCTGAATATTCAACGTAATAAACCAGAGTCTGGATACACAACGTAATAAGCCGGAGTCTGGATACTCAACGTAATAAACCGGAGTCGGGATACTCAACGTAATGAGCCGGAGTTTGGGTACTCAACGTAATAAACCGGAGTCTGGGTACTCAACGTAATAAGTCGGAGTCTGGATACTCAACGTAATAAGCCGGAGTTTGGGTACTCAACATAATAAGTCGGAGTCTGTATACTATACGTAATAAACCGGAGTCTGGATACACAACGTAATATGCCGGAATCTGGATACTCAATGGAATAAGTTGCAGTCTGGATATTCAACGTAATAAACCGGAGTCTTGATACTCAACATGATAAGCCGGAGTCTGGATACTCAACGTAATAAACTGGAGTCTGGGTACTCAACGTAATAACCCAGAGTTTGGATACTCCATGTAATAAGTCGGAGTCTGGATACTCAACGTAATAAACCGGTGTCTGGATATTCAACGTAATAAACCGGAGTCTGCATACTCAAGGTAATAAGTCGGAGTCTGGGTACTCAATGTAAATAAGTCGGAGTCTGGATACTCGACGTAATAAACCGGAGTCTGGGTACTCAACGTAATAAGCCAGAGTCAGGATACTCAACATAATAAACCGGAGTCAGGATACTCAATGTAATAAGCCGGAGTCTGGATACTCAACTTAATAAGCCGAAGTCTGGATACTTAACGTAATAAGTCGGAGTCTGGATACTTAACGTAATAAGTCGGAGTCTGGATACTCAACGTAATAAACCAGAGACTGGATACTCAATGTAATAAGCCGGAGTCTGGGTATTGAACGTAATAAACCGGAGTCTGAGTACTCAACGTAATAAGCCGGAGTCCGGATACTCAACGTAATAAACTGGAGTCTGGATACTCAACGTAATAAACCGGAGTCTGGATACTCAATGTAATAAGCCGGAGTCTGGATACTCAACGTAATAAACTAGAGTCTGGGTACTCAACGTAATAAACCGGAGTCTGGATACTCAACGTAATAAGCCGGAGTCTGGATACTCAACGTAATAAGCCGGAATCTGGATACTCAAGGTAATAAGCCGGAGTCTGGATACTCAACATAATAAACCGGAGTCTGGATACTCAACGTAATGAGCCAGAGTCTGGGTACTCAATGTAATAAGCCAGAATCTGGATACTCAATGTAATAAGCCGGAGTCTGGATACTCAACGTAATAAGCCGGAATCTGGATACTCAAGGTAATTAGCTGGAGTCTGGATACTCAACGTAATAAATCGGAGACTGGATACTCAATGTAATAAGCCGGAGTATAGGTACTTAACGTAATAAACCGGAGTCTGGGTACTCAACATAATAAGCCGGAATCTGGATACTCAACGTAATAAACTGGAGTCTGGATACTCAACGTAATAAACCGGAGTCTGGATACTCAACGTAATAAGCTGGAGTCTGGATACTCAACGTAATAAACTAGAGTCTGGGTACTCAACATAATAAACCAGAGTCTGGATACTCAACGTAATAAGCCGAAGTCTGGATACTCAACGTAATAAGCCGAAATCTTGATACTCAAGGTAATAAGCCGGAGTCTGGATACTCAATGTAATAAGTCGGAGTCTGGATACTCAACGTAATAAGCCGGAGTCTGGATACTCAACATAATATGTCGGAGTTTGGATACTCTACGTAATAAACCGGAGTCTGGATACACAACGTCATATGCCGGAATCTGGATACTCAATGTAATAAGTCGGAGTCTGGATATTCAACGTAACAAACCGGAGTCTTGATACTCAACTTGATAAGCCGGAGTCTGGATACTGAATGTAATAAACTGGAGTATGGGTACTCAACGTAATAACCCAGAGTCTAGATACTCCATGTAATAAGTCGGAGTCTAGATACTCAACGTAATAAACCGGTGTCTGGATACTCAACGTAATAAACTGGAGTTTGAATACTAAATGTAATAAGCTGGAGTCTAGATACTCAAGGTAATAAGTCGGAGTCTGGATACTCAACTTAATAAGCCGGAGTGTGGATACTCAACGTAATAAATCGGAGTCTGGATACTCAACGTAATAAGTCGGTGTCTGGATACTCAACGTAATAAACCAGAGACTGGATACTCAATGTAATAAGCCGGAGTCTGGGTACTGAACGTAATAAACCGGAGTCTGGGTACTCAACATAATAAGCCGGAGTCTGGATACTCAACGTAATAAACTGGAGTCTTGATACTCAACGTAATAAACCGGAGTCTGGATACTCAATGTAATAAGCCGGAGTCTGGATACTCAACGTAATAAACTAGAGTCTGGGTACTCAACGTAATAAACCGGAGTCTGGATACTCAACGTAACAAGCCGGAGTCTGGATACTCAATGTAATAAGCCGGAATCTGGATACTCAAGGTAATAAGTCGGAGTCTGGATACTCAACATAATAAACCGGAGTCTGGATACTCAACGTAATGAGCCAGAGTCTGGGTACTCAATGTAATAAGCCGGAATCTGGATACTCAATGTAATAAGCCGGAGTCTGGATACTCAACGTAATAAGCCGGAATCTGGATACTCAAGGTAATTAGCCGGAGTCTGGATACTCAACGTAATAAACCGGAAACTGGATAGTCAATGTAATAAGCCGGAGTCTAGGTACTTAACGTAATAAACCGGAGTCTGGGTACTCAACATAATAAGCCGGAATCTGGATACTCAATGTAATAAACTGGAGTCTGGATACTCAACGTAATAAACCGGAGTCTGGATACTCAATGTAATAAGCCAGAGTCTGGATACTCAACGTAATAAACTAGAGTCTGGGTACTCAACATAATAAACCATAGTCTGGATACTCAACGTATTAAGCCGGAGTCTAGATACCCAACGTAATAAGACGAAATCTGGATACTCAAGGTAATAAGCCGGAGTCTGGGTACTCAACATAATAAGTCGGAGTCTGGATACTCTACGTAATAAACCGGTGTCTGGATACACAACGTAATATGCCGGAATCTGGATACTCAATGTAATAAGTCGGAGTCTAGATATTCAACGTAATAAACCGGAGTCTTTATACTCAACTTGATAAGCCGGAGTCTGGATACTCAATGTAATAAACTGGAGTCTGGGTACTCAACGTAATAACCCATAGTCTGGATACTCCATGTAATAATTCGGAGTCTGGATACTCAACGTAATAAACTGGTGTCTGGATACTCAACGTAATAAGCCGAAGTCTGGATACTCAACGTAATAAGCCGAAATCTTGATACTCAAGGTAATAAGCCGGAGTCTGGATACTCAATGTAATAAGTCGGAGTCTGGATACTCAACGTAATAAGCCGGAGTCTGGATACTCAACATAATATGTCGGAGTTTGGATACTCTACGTAATAAACCGGAGTCTGGATACACAACGTCATATGCCGGAATCTGGATACTCAATGTAATAAGTCGGAGTCTGGATATTCAACGTAACAAACCGGAGTCTTGATACTCAACTTGATAAGCCGGAGTCTGGATACTGAATGTAATAAACTGGAGTATGGGTACTCAACGTAATAACCCAGAGTCTAGATACTCCATGTAATAAGTCGGAGTCTAGATACTCAACGTAATAAACCGGTGTCTGGATACTCAACGTAATAAACTGGAGTTTGAATACTAAATGTAATAAGCTGGAGTCTAGATACTCAAGGTAATAAGTCGGAGTCTGGATACTCAACTTAATAAGCCGGAGTGTGGATACTCAACGTAATAAATCGGAGTCTGGATACTCAACGTAATAAGTCGGTGTCTGGATACTCAACGTAATAAACCAGAGACTGGATACTCAATGTAATAAGCCGGAGTCTGGGTACTGAACGTAATAAACCGGAGTCTGGGTACTCAACATAATAAGCCGGAGTCTGGATACTCAACGTAATAAACTGGAGTCTTGATACTCAACGTAATAAACCGGAGTCTGGATACTCAATGTAATAAGCCGGAGTCTGGATACTCAACGTAATAAACTAGAGTCTGGGTACTCAACGTAATAAACCGGAGTCTGGATACTCAACGTAACAAGCCGGAGTCTGGATACTCAATGTAATAAGCCGGAATCTGGATACTCAAGGTAATAAGTCGGAGTCTGGATACTCAACATAATAAACCGGAGTCTGGATACTCAACGTAATGAGCCAGAGTCTGGGTACTCAATGTAATAAGCCGGAATCTGGATACTCAATGTAATAAGCCGGAGTCTGGATACTCAACGTAATAAGCCGGAATCTGGATACTCAAGGTAATTAGCCGGAGTCTGGATACTCAACGTAATAAACCGGAAACTGGATAGTCAATGTAATAAGCCGGAGTCTAGGTACTTAACGTAATAAACCGGAGTCTGGGTACTCAACATAATAAGCCGGAATCTGGATACTCAATGTAATAAACTGGAGTCTGGATACTCAACGTAATAAACCGGAGTCTGGATACTCAATGTAATAAGCCAGAGTCTGGATACTCAACGTAATAAACTAGAGTCTGGGTACTCAACATAATAAACCATAGTCTGGATACTCAACGTATTAAGCCGGAGTCTAGATACCCAACGTAATAAGACGAAATCTGGATACTCAAGGTAATAAGCCGGAGTCTGGGTACTCAACATAATAAGTCGGAGTCTGGATACTCTACGTAATAAACCGGTGTCTGGATACACAACGTAATATGCCGGAATCTGGATACTCAATGTAATAAGTCGGAGTCTAGATATTCAACGTAATAAACCGGAGTCTTTATACTCAACTTGATAAGCCGGAGTCTGGATACTCAATGTAATAAACTGGAGTCTGGGTACTCAACGTAATAACCCATAGTCTAGATACTCCATGTAATAATTCGGAGTCTGGATACTCAACGTAATAAACTGGTGTCTGGATACTCAACGTGATAAACTGGAGTCTGAATACTCAATGTAATAAGCCGGAGTCTGGATACTCAAGGTAATAAGCCGGAGTCTGGATACTCAACTTAATAAGCCGGAGTTTGGATACTCAACATAATAAATCGGAGTCTGGATACTCAACGTAATAAGTCGGAGTCTGGATACTCAACGTAATAAACCAGAGACTGGATACTCAATGTAATAAGCCGGAGTCTGGGTACTCAACGTAATAAACCGGAGTCTGGGTACTCAACGTAATAAGCCGGAGTCTGGATGCTCAACGTAATAAACTGGAGTCTTGATACTTAACGTAATAAACCGGAGTCTGGATACTCAATGTAATAAGCCGGAGTCTGGATACTCAACGTAATAAACTAGAGTCTGGGTAGTCAACGTAATAAACCGGAGTCTGGATACTCAACGTAATAAGCCGGAGTCTAGATACTCAACGTAATAAGTCGGAATCTGGATACTCAAGGTAATAAGCCGGAGTCTGGATACTCAACGTAATAAACCGGAGTTTGGATACTCAACGTAATGAGCCAGAGTCTGGGTACTCAACGTAATAAGCCGGAATCTGGATACTCAATGTAATAAGCCGGAGACTGGATACTCAACGTAATAAGCCAGAATCTGGATACTCAAGGTAAGTAGCCGGAGTCTGGATACTCAACGTAATAAACCGGAGACTGGATAGTCAATGTACTAAGCCGGAGTCTAGGTACTTAACGTAATAAACCGGAGTCTGGGAACTCAACATAATAAGCCGGAGTCTGGATACTCAACGTAATAATCTGGACTCTGGATACTCAACGTAATAAACCGGAGTTTGGATACTCAATGTAATAAGCCAGAGTCTGGATATTCAATATAATAAACTAGAGTCTGGGTACTCAACATAATAAACCATAGTCTGGATACTCAACATAATAAACCATAGTCTGGATACTCAACGTAATAAGCCGGAGTCTAAATACCCAACGTAATATGCTGGAATCTGGATACTCAATGTAATAAGTCGGAGTCTGGATATTCAACGTAATAAACCCGAGTCTCGATACTCAACGTGATAAGCCGGAATCTGGATACTCAACGTAATAAATTGGAGTCTGGGTACTCAACGTAATAACCCAGAGTCTGGAAACTCCATGTAATAAGTCGGAGTCTGGATACTCAACGTAATAAACTGGTGTCTGGATACTCAACGTAATAAACTCGAGTCAGAATACTCAATGTAATAAGCCGGAGTCTGGATACTCAAGGTAATAAGCCGGAGTCTGGATACTCAACTTAATAAGCCGGAGTCTGGATACTCAACGTAATAAATCGGAGTCTGGATACTCAACTTAATATGTCGGAGTCTGGATACTCAACGTAATAAACCAGAGACTGGATACTCAATGTAATAAGTTGGAGTCTGGGTACTGAACATAATAAACCGGAGTCTGGGTACTCAACGTAATAAGCCGGAGTCTGGATACTCAACGTCATAAACTGGAGTCTGGATACTCAACGTAATAAACCGGAGTCTGGATACTCAATGTAATAAGTCTGGGTCTGGATACTCAACGTAATAAACTAGAGTCTGGGTACTCAATGTAATACACCGGAGTCTGGATACTCAACGTAATAAGTCGGAGTCTAGATACTCAACGTAATAAGCGGGAATCTGGATACTCAAGGTAATAGGCCGGAGTCTGGATACTCAACGTAATAAACCGGAGTGTGGATACTCAACGTAATGAGCCAGAGTCTAGCTACTCAACGTAATAAGCCGGAATCTGGATACACAATGTAATAAGCCGGAGTCTGGATACTCAACGTAATAAGCCGGAATCTTGATACTCAAGGTAATTAGTCGGAGTCTGGATACTCAACGTAATAAACCGGAGTCTGGATACTCAACGTAATAAGTCGGAGTCTGGATACTCAACGTAATAAACCAGAGACTTGATACTCAATGTAATAAGCCGGAGTCTGGGTACTGAACGTAATAAACCGGAGTCTGGGTACTCAACGTAATAAGCCGGAGTCTGGATGCTCAACGTAATAAACTGGAGTCTTGATACTCAACGTAATAAACCGGAGTCTGGATACTCAATGTAATAAGCCGGAGTCTGGATACTCAACGTAATAAACTAGAGTCTGGGTAGTCAACGTAATAAACCGGAGTTTGGATACTCAACGTAATGAGCCGGAGTCTGGATACTCAACGTAATAAGTCGGAATCTGGATACTCAAGGTAATAAGCCGGAGTCTGGATACCCAACGTAATAAGCCAGAATCTAGATACTCAAGGTAAGTAGCCGGAGTCTGGATACTCAACGTAATAAAACGGAGACTGGATAATAAATGTAATAAGCCGGAGTCTAGGTACTTAATGTAATAAACCGGAGTCTGGGTACTCAACGTAATAAGCCGGAATCTGGATACTCAATGTAATAATCTGGACTCTGGATACTCAACGTAATAAACCGGAGTCTGGATACTCAATGTAATAAGCCGGAGTCTGGATACTCAACGTAATAAACTAGAGTCTGGGTAGTCAACGTAATAAACCGGAGTCTGGATACTCAACGTAATAAGCCGGAGTCTAGATACTCAACGTAATAAGTCGGAATCTGGATACTCAAGGTAATAAGCCGGAGTGTGGATACTCAACGTATAAACCGGAGTTTGGATACTCAACGTAATGAGCCAGAGTCTGGGTACTCAACGTAATAAGCCGGAATCTAGATACTCAATGTAATAAGCCGGAGACTGGATACTCAACGTAATAAGCCAGAATCTGGATACTCAAGGTAAGTAGCCGGAGTCTGGATACTCAACGTAATAAACCGGAGACTTGATAGTCAATGTACTAAGCCGGAGTCTAGGTACTTAACGTAATAAACCGGAGTCTGGGAACTCAACATAATAAGCCGGAGTCTGGATACTCAACGTAATAATCTGGACTCTGGATACTCAACGTAATAAACCGGAGTTTGGATACTCAATGTAATAAGCCAGAGTCTGGATACTCAATATAATAAACTAGAGTCTGGGTACTCAACATAATAAACCATAGTCTGGATACTCAACGTAATAAGCCGGAGTCTAAATACCCAACGTAATATGCTGGAATCTGGATACTCAATGTAATAAGTCGGAGTCTGGATATTCAACGTAATAAACCCGAGTCTCGATACTCAACGTGATAAGCCGGAATCTGGATACTCAACGTAATAAATTGGAGTCTGGGTACTCAACGTAATAACCCAGAGTCTGGAAACTCCATGTAATAAGTCGGAGTCTGGATACTCAACGTAATAAACTGGTGTCTGGATACTCAACGTAATAAACTCGAGTCAGAATACTCAATGTAATAAGCCGGAGTCTGGATACTCAAGGTAATAAGCCGGAGTCTGGATACTCAACTTAATAAGCCGGAGTCTGGATACTCAACGTAATAAATCGGAGTCTGGATACTCAACTTAATATGTCGGAGTCTGGATACTCAACGTAATAAACCAGAGACTGGATACTCAATGTAATAAGTTGGAGTCTGGGTACTGAACATAATAAACCGGAGTCTGGGTACTCAACGTAATAAGCCGGAGTCTGGATACTCAACGTCATAAACTGGAGTCTGGATACTCAACGTAATAAACCGGAGTCTGGATACTCAATGTAATAAGTCTGGGTCTGGATACTCAACGTAATAAACTAGAGTCTGGGTACTCAATGTAATACACCGGAGTCTGGATACTCAACGTAATAAGTCGGAGTCTAGATACTCAACGTAATAAGCGGGAATCTGGATACTCAAGGTAATAGGCCGGAGTCTGGATACTCAACGTAATAAACCGGAGTGTGGATACTCAACGTAATGAGCCAGAGTCTAGCTACTCAACGTAATAAGCCGGAATCTGGATACACAATGTAATAAGCCGGAGTCTGGATACTCAACGTAATAAGCCGGAATCTTGATACTCAAGGTAATTAGTCGGAGTCTGGATACTCAACGTAATAAACCGGAGTCTGGATACTCAACGTAATAAGTCGGAGTCTGGATACTCAACGTAATAAACCAGAGACTGGATACTCAATGTAATAAGCCGGAGTCTGGGTACTGAACGTAATAAACCGGAGTCTGGGTACTCAACGTAATAAGCCGGAGTCTGGATGCTCAACGTAATAAACTGGAGTCTTGATACTCAACGTAATAAACCGGAGTCTGGATACTCAATGTAATAAGCCGGAGTCTGGATACTCAACGTAATAAACTAGAGTCTGGGTAGTCAACGTAATAAACCGGAGTTTGGATACTCAACGTAATGAGCCGGAGTCTGGATACTCAACGTAATAAGTCGGAATCTGGATACTCAAGGTAATAAGCCGGAGTCTGGATACCCAACGTAATAAGCCAGAATCTAGATACTCAAGGTAAGTAGCCGGAGTCTGGATACTCAACGTAATAAACCGGAGACTGGATAATAAATGTAATAAGCCGGAGTCTAGGTACTTAATGTAATAAACCGGAGTCTGGGTACTCAACGTAATAAGCCGGAATCTGGATACTCAATGTAATAATCTGGACTCTGGATACTCAACGTAATAAACCGGAGTCTGGATACTCAATGTAATAAGCCAGAGTCTGGATACTCAACGTAATAAACTAGAGTCTGGGTACTCAACATAATAAACCATAGTCTGGATGCTCAACGTAATAAGCCGGAGTCTAGATACCCAACGTAATATGCTGGAATCTGGATACTCAATGTAATAAGTCGGAGTCTGGATATTCAACGTAATAAACCCGAGTCTTGATACTCAACGTGATAAGCCGGAGTCTGGATACTCAACGTAATAAATTGGAGTCTGGGTACTCAACGTAATAACCCAGAGTCTGGAAACTCCATGTAATAAGTCAGAGTCTGGATACTCAACGTAATAAACTGGTGTCTGGATACTCAACGTAATAAACTCGAGTCAGAATACTCAATGTAATATGTCGGAGTCTGGATACTCAAGGTAATAAGCCGGAGTCTGGATACTCAACTTAATAAGCCGGAGTCTGGATACTCAACGTAATAAATCGGAGTCTGGATACTCAACTTAATATGTCGGAGTCTGGATACTCAACGTAATAAACCAGAGACTGGATACTCAATGTAATAAGTTGGAGTCTGGGTACTGAACATAATAAACCGGAGTCTGGGTACTGAACATAATAAACCGGAGTCTGGGTACTCAACGTAATAAGTCGGAGTCTGGATACTCAACGTAATAAACTGGAGTCTGGATACTCAACGTAATAAACCAGAGTCTGGATACTCAATATAATAAGTCAGAGTCTGGATACTCAACGTAATAAACTAGAGTCTGGGTACTCAATGTAATACACTGGAGTCTGGATACTCAACGTAATAAGTCGGAGTCTAGATACTCAACGTAATAAGCCGGAATCTGGATACTCAAGGTAATAAGCCGGAGTCTGGATACTCAACGTAATAAACCGGAGTGTGGATACTCAACGTAATGAGCCAGAGTCTAGCTACTCAACATAATAAGCCGGAATCTGGATACACAATGTAATAAGCCGGAGTCTGGATACTTAACATAATAAGCCGGAATCTGGATACTCAAGGTAATTAGCCGGAGTCTGGATACTCAACGTAATAAACCGGAGACTGGATACTCAATGTAATAAGCCGGAGCCTAGGTACTTAACGTAATAAACCGGGGTCTGGGTACTCAACGTAATAAGCCGGAATCTGGATACTCAACGTAATAAACTGGAGTCTGGATACTCAACGTAATAAAACAGAGTCTGGATACTCAATGTAATAAGCCGGAGTCTGGATATTCAACGTAATAAACTAGAGTCTGGGTGTAACAGCCCAATTTTCAATAATTAATTAATTGTGTTAATTAATTGATTTTTTTGGATTATTCTAATTATTTGAATAAGTAGATGTTTGTTTAATGGATTGATAGATGTTTTGAGAGAGTAAATATATTGGAAAGAAATAAAGAGAAATGTATTATGGAGGAAATAGAATGGAAATAAATATAAAGAATAGAACTAGAAGAAAAGGAGATAAGAGTTGGTAAGAAAAAAAAAAGAAAAGGGAAGAAAAAGAGAAAGAAGGAAAAGGAGGAGAAAAGAGAAGAAGAAGAAGAAAAGTGTGGAAATCATCAAGGGCAACTCAAAGCTTCGATTAAACCAAGGTAAGGGTGAGAAATGTTTCTATTTGATCATTGCATGATGTTATGTATGTTAGGTTGGGGTTTTGGTAGAGTTTTCATCACTTTCCAATTAGGGCAAATGTTGGATTAATCGGCAGATTGATGATTTAATCGGTTGGAACTGAGTAATAACGCCGTAGAATAGTCGGGTAACATATATTGATGCTATTTGTACTGATTTGGATGTTCAAGGTTTGGTTGATGATGGATTGATGAAGGAGAGGCAGAATAGGGTTCTGTTCTGCGCAGGTTCGCTGGCTCTCGCCAGGCGAGCGAAGGCGAAGCTTCGCCAGGCGAAGCCTAGCGAATGCTGGCGAGTAATTATGATTAAGTCCCAGTGGACTTCGCTGGCGAGTTTGCCAAGCGAAGTTGGATAGCGAAGGTTCGCCCAGCGAAGGTGCTGGCGAATGGTGGCGAATGAAGTCAGTAGCTACTGGCTTGGGCTCGCTGGGAAGTCTCGCCAGGCGAAGCCTAGCGAGTATTCGCTGAGAGAGTTCGCCAGGCGAAGGCCAGGCGACGGTTCGCTGCGAGGGTTCGCCAGGCGAATGAAGGCGAATGTGACAGCATTTTTCTTTTGCTGTGTTGCTCATGTGGTGATTGTTTGATTGATTCACATAGGTTAATACCTCTATGATATGATATAGATATGATCTATTGTGATGATGTGTGCTGTGGTTAGTCTTTGGGTGTGAATCATAGATTGCGATATGCATAATGTTTGCATCGATTAGAAAATACACGAGAACATAGTAATGCTTATGTGTGTATTATTCGATGAATTATGAGTGTATGTTGTTGTATGCAAATGTATGAGATGCATGGGGACATATCGTGAATATATGTGCATCGTTAATAACTGTGAGAGATGCATGGGAACATATCATGGATATGTGTGCATCGTTAATAAATGTATGAGATGCATGGGAACATATCGTGGATATGTGTGCATCGTTAATAATTGTGAGAGATGCATGGGAACATATCATGGATATGTGTGCATCGTTAATAATTGTGAGAGATGCATGGGAACATATCGTGGATATGTGTGCATCGTTAATAATTGTGAGAGATGCATGGGAACATATCGTGGATATGTGTGCATCGTTAATAATTGTGAGAGATGCATGGGAACATATCGTGGATATGTGTGCATCGTTAATAAATGTATGAGATGCATGGGAACATATCATGGATATGTGTGCATCGTTAATAAATGTATGAGATGCATGGGAACATATCGTGGATATGTGTGCATCGTTAATAATTGTGAGAGATGCATGGGAACATATCGTGGATATGTGTGCATCGTTAATAATTGTGAGAGATGCATGGGAACATATCGTGGATATGTGTGCATCGTTAATAATTGTGAGAGATGCATGGGAACATATCGTGGATATGTGTGCATCGTTAATAAATGTATGAGATGCATGGGAACATATCATGGATATGTGTGCATCGTTAATAATTGTGAGAGATGCATGGGAACATATCGTGGATATGTGTGCATCGTTAATAACTGTGAGAAATGCATGGGAACATATCGTGGATATGTGTGCATTGTTTGATGATGTGGTAATAGCATAAATGTCATGGATATATGAAGTATGCTTGTGAATATGATGGGTTTTGGATGATTGGGAAATATGTATGAAGGGATATGTTTGGGTATGTTCATATTTGTTTATATTTACAACATGATAAATATGACTATGAATTAAATTTGTGGTGAGAAATGTGGAATGTAATTATGTGATACCTGTATATGTATATAATCTTATGCATTGATTATTATGGTTATATTTCTCACCCTTCTGCTGTTTTATAATGCTCTATGAGGCATTGCAGATTAGGATGCTGGAGTCCCTTTTGTGAAGTATTCTTCATTCTTTTGAGTCTGCTGCTCTGATATGTAACACCGGGTAGTTAGACTAGTATAGTCATTCTTTGGTGATACATTGCGATGTATCAGTTGATGTGATTGTGTAATCTAACTGATATGATGTATTAATTTGGATTAACTTGTGTGTACGTGGATTAATATTTTGAAAACGATTAAATGATTTGATCTTCCGCTTAATTTTGAAAATGTTACATATCTTATGGAGAAAAATGTGAAAGTGTTTTATTGGTGAAATTGTTGCATTCTTCTTTTATACCTTATTATAAAACCTTTTTACTCTGATAATTTGTATGCGCCTAATTGTTTTATATGCATATATAAGTGGGGTATAGAAGGGGGTGTTACAAAAGTGGTATCAGAGCAGGTCGGTCCGTCCGACCATGTTGTTTAATGTTATTCGTTCCCTTGTATGCGACATGTGTATGAAAACACGGTCGATACATGTTTGTTGTTTAATCTTTGTTTGCAGAAGTGGGAATGATCAAAGTGGGGGAGAAGCTTGTGATTCCTTAGAAGGCTGCAAGTGTGGAGTTGTAGCTTAGTGTGTAGTTAAACGCTATTATAGTTTGGTAAGGATGGTCTATGCCCCATTATGGTTTCGGCTGTCTATTGACAAATTGAGGAACTGATCACCCTTAATCTCTTGTTGATAGTAGTTGGGATTGTGTTGGATGGAATAGATGTGTCTTGCAAGCTTAGATGGCGTGGTGCAGTGAATTGTCTTGAGTAAATCCGAGCACTTGAGAATTGTTTTGATGAGTCGGTGCAGGACAGTGATGAGATGTTTGATTTTGATGGAAATATTGAGTATTGATGGAAGTGGAGGAGTTGTCGGTTTACCGTTTGATTGTGGTAGTCTGAGAATTATCCTGACAAGATAAGGGATAAACAGCCAAGACGTGAAGTTGAGTTGTGATCGACTTAGTTGCGGAGAATAATCAGATATTGGAAGCTCCATATTATACGTTTGTTTGAGTGGCCAAGGAATTAAGATTGATTAAGTTGTGTTGAGGCTTGTGTTTGGTGTGTATGCTACGACAGCAAAGTGTGAAGTCGAGTATAAGAATGTATAATGACTTTCGGTGATTATTAAGGTGAGTAAAATGTGGAGTACAATACGGGTATAATTAGACCTTTGGAATTTCAAGAGTTGAAATGCGTTGAGTGGCCTTCGGAGTGTGAAAATGTTGTTTTCGTCTTTTGACGCACCATTCGGAGCGTTGGACGTTATTTTAATGCTCTGTGTGATGGTGAAGTAGTGGCAGGGAAATTAATTAATTTTTTGATGGAATGTGTTTGATAATTCGAAGAATATAGAGGATCATGTTGAGCATCGGGAACTTGTGTTATCAGTATTGGAGAAGAAGTAGTGATATGCCACTGTGAAGAAGTTCAGAGAGTTTTTGGAAAGTTGTCAATAGCTCGTGTGTTGGTCTTGCCGAATCCGACGGAACTATTTGTTGCGTTGTAATGCTTTGTTAATATGACTGAGAGATATGTTAAGTGCAACATCAACGAGTTTTGGCTATGCTTTGAAGCAACTTAAAGTACATAAGGAAATTATCAGACAAGTGATTTAGAGTTGGGTGTTGTTGTGTGTTTCTACCGGAGTTTGGAAGCCTCAATTGTTTAGTTGAGATTTGAGATGGTTAATGATCTTAAGATCTTAAGGTATTTGTTTGATTTGAGAAGTTGAATATGATGCAGAGGAAATATTTGAGACTTCTGAAAGAGTATGGTGTTGGTTGAGTTACCATTCGATTGAGACCAAGTGGTAACTGAGTTATTGCATTGGAAATCTCTATATGTACTGATGATGATGGTAATAAAGTTAGGACTGATTGATTAAATTCAGAATATGATTGTAGTCTGTGAAGAGACTTCTCATGGAGTTGAACTTTATATGATACGACTGACTATTGGTATTCTCGATGAGATTCGAGGAGGTCGGAATTCTAATCCGAGTTAATAGATTGATTGAATTTAAGGGATAAAAGTCGAGGAGGTGATTTGTGGATTTATGGAAATGGTATCATGAGATGTCAGGATGGAGTATGTGTTCTGAATAGTGTGAGTTGGATGAAAGTACACGGGAAGAAGGACATTAAGATAAATGGAGTATCCATGCAGGTACTGGGAAGGTGTGACCGAATTTGAGGAATTATTTTGAGGACCACAGATGAAGAGAGGAGTGATTGAGTTTGTATATACTGGATTAGACTTATTAGAATGTCGGAGAATAAACGTCAGAGACCGTTGGGTCGGATGCAACTATTGAATATTCCCGAGTGGGATGGAATAGTATTTCCATAGACTTTGTGCCGGGTTTTCCGAAGAATTTGAAGGGGTATGATTTGATTTGAGTGGTTGTGGATAGATCGATAAGATTAACTTATTTCTTACCAATGAGGATTAATCATCCTGTGCTGAAGCTATCTAGGAGATATATTGAGGAAGCTACGAAGTGGTATGAGATACCGTCGAATGTTGTGTCAGATGGGAATCAGAGTTTTTCATTGGGATTTTGAGGGAGTTGCAGACGCTTTGAGCGACCTGTTGATGATAATCTCTGTCTAGCATCCGTGGACGGATGGGTAGACAAAGAGAACTATCCAGTATGTAGAGGATTTCTGGAGGGCTTGTGTGTTGGATCAAGGTGGATCGTGGGATAATTAACTATCGTTGCTTGAATTACCTACAATGATAATGATCATTCTAGTATCGGAATGACATTGTATGAGGCTTTGTACGGTAAGAGGTGTAGGAATCCTTTGTGTTGATGTGTGCCAGGCAAGAGTGTTGTACTCGAACCTGAGATTATGCAAGAGACGACTAGAAAGATCAAAAGGATCCAAGAAAAGAAGTGTTTCGGGAGTTACAATAGTAACTGGTGTTGGTCGAGCTTGAGGTCTCGGAAGCACCCACCGTGTTTTGCTTATTTGTATCAGAGTGGCGCAGCGGAAGCGTGGGAGAAGTAGTATGTTAGACTGTTTTACCGCTGTCACTTGTGGGAATTGCATGATATGTTCATGTACCTAAGTTGAGGAAGTGCAAGTGCATTCATTCAGATAGATGGTGTACAAGTGGGAAAGGAATTGACCGTTAAGGCATTACTAGTTCAGGTTGATGAACGAGAGGTAACTTCGAGGTAAAGGAATTCCTTTGATGGAGGTAGTTCGAGAGAGAGTTAGATTTGGAAGGTTGGGATGCGAGGATCGTATCCAGAGTTATTTGAATCAGGTAACATTTTCGAGGACGAAAATTCCTAAAGTGGGGGAGAGTTGTAACAGCCCAATTTTCAATAATTAATTAATTGTGTTAATTAATTGATTTATTTGGATTATTCTAATTATTTGAATAATTAGATGTTTGTTTAATGGATTGATAGATGTTTTGAGAGAGTAAATATATTGGAAAGAAATAAAGAGAAATGTATTATGGAGGAAATAGAATGGAAATAAATATAAAGAATAGAAATAGAAGAAAAGGAGATAAGAGTTGGTAAGAAAAAAAAAAGGGAAGAAAAAGAGAAAGAAGGAAAAGGAGGAGCAAAGAGAAGAAGAAGAAGAAAAGTGTGGAAATCATCAAGGGCAACTCAAAGCTTCGATTAAACCAAGGTAAGGGTGAGAAATGTTTCTATTTGATCATTGCATGATGTTATGTATGTTGGGTTGGGGTTTTGGTAGAGTTTTCATCACTTTCCAATTAGGGCAAATGTTGGATTAATCGGTAGATTGATGATTTAATCGGTTGGAACTGAGTAATAACACCGTAGAATAGTCGGGTAACATGTATTGATGCTATTTGTACTGATTTGGATGTTCAAGGTTTGGTTGATGATGGATTGATGAAGGAGAGGCAGAATAGGGTTCTGTTCTGCGCAGGTTCGCTGGCTCTCGCCAGGCTAGCGAAGGCGAACTTCGCCAGGCGAAGCCTAGCGAATGCTGGCGAGTAATTATGATTAAGTCCCAGTGGACTTTGCTGGCGAGTTCGCCAAGCGAAGTTGGATAGCGAAGGTTCGCCCAGCGAAGGTGCTGGCGAATGGTGGCGAATGAAGTCAGTAGCTACTGGCTTGGGCTCGCTGGGAAGTCTCGCTAGGCGAAGCCTAGCGAGTGTTCGCTGAGAGAGTTCGCCAGGCGAAGGTTCGCTGCGAGGGTTCGCCAGGCGAATGAAGGCGAATGTGACAGCATTTTTCTTTTGCTGTGTTGCTCATATGGTGATTGTTTGATTGATTCACATAGGTTAATACCTCTATGATATGATATAGATATGATCTATTGTGATGATGTGTGTTGTGGTTAGTCTTTGGGCGTGAATCATAGATTACGATATGCATAATGTTTGCATCGATTAGAAAATACACGAGAACATAGTAATGCTTATGTGTGTATTATTCGATGAATTATGAGTGTATGTTGTTGTATGCAAATGTATGAGATGCATGGGAACATATCGTGGATATGTGTGCATCGTTAATAATTGTGAGAGATGCATGGGAACATATCGTGGATATGTGTGCATCGTTAATAAATGTATGAGATGCATGGGAACATATCGTGGATATGTGTGCATCATTAATAATTGTGAGAGATGCATGGGAACATATCGTGGATATGTGTGCATCGTTAATAATTGTGAGAGATGCATGGGAACATATCGTGGATATGTGTGCATCGTTAATAATTGTGAGAGATGCATGGGAACATATCGTGGATATGTGTGCATCGTTAATAATTGTGAGAGATGCATGGGAACATATCGTGGATATGTGTGCATCGTTAATAAATGTATGAGATGCATGGGAACATATCGTGGATATGTGTGCATCGTTAATAATTGTGAGAGATGCATGGGAACATATCGTGGATATGTGTGCATCGTTAATAATTGTGAGAGATGCATGGGAACATATCGTGGATATGTGTGCATCGTTAATAATTGTGAGAGATGCATGGGAACATATCGTGGATATGTGTGCATCGTTAATAATTGTGAGAGATGCATGGGAACATATCGTGGATATGTGTGCATCGTTAATAATTGTGAGAGATGCATGGGAACATATCGTGGATATGTGTGCATCATTAATAATTGTGAGAGATGCATGGGAACATATCATGGATATGTGTGCATCGTTAATAAATGTATGAGATGCATGGGAACATATCGTGGATATGTGTGCATCGTTAATAATTGTGAGAGATGCATGGGAACATATCGTGGATATGTGTGCATCGTTAATAACTGTGAGAAATGCATGGGAACATATCGTGGATATGTGTGCATTGTTTGATGATGTGGTAATAGCATAAATGTCATGGATATATGAAGTATGCTTGTGAATATGATGGGTTTTGGATGATTGGGAAATATGTATGAAGGGATATGTTTGGGTATGTTCATATTTGTTTATATTTACAACATGATAAATATGACTATGAATTAAATTTGTGGTGAGAAATGTGGAATGTAATTATGTGATACCTGTATATGTATATAATCTTATGCATTGATTATTATGGTTATATTTCTCACCCTTCTGCTGTTTTATAATGCTCTATGAGGCATTGCAGATTAGGATGCTGGAGTCCCTTTTGTGAAGTATTCTTCATTCTTTTGAGTCTGCTGCTCTGATATGTAACACCGGGTAGTTAGACTAGTATAGTCATTCTTTGGTGATACATTGCGATGTATCAGTTGATGTGATTGTGTAATCTAACTGATATGATGTATTAATTTGGATTAACTTGTGTGTACGTGGATTAATATTTTGAAAACGATTAAATGATTTGATCTTCCGCTTAATTTTGAAAATGTTACATATGTTATGGAGAAAAATGTGAAAGTGTTTTATTGGTGAAATTGCGGCATTCTTCTTTTATACCTTATTATAAAACCTTTTTACTCTGATAATTTGTATGCGCCTAATTGTTTTATATGCATATATAAGTGGGGTATAGAAGAGGGTGTTACACTGGGTACTCAACATAATAAACCAGAGTCTGAATACTCAACGTAATAAGCCGGAGTCTGGATACTCAATGTAATAAGCCGAAATCTGGATACTCAAGGTAATAAGCCGGAGTCTGGATACTCAACGTAATATGCCGGAGTCTGGATACTCAATGTAATGAGCCAGAGTCTGGGTACTCAACATAATAACCCGGAATCTGGATACTCAACGTAAGAAGCCGGAGTCTAGATACTCAACGTAATAAGCCGGAATCTGGATACTCAAGGTAATAAGCCGGAGTCTGGATACTCAACGTAATAAACCGGAGTCTGGATACTCAACGTAATGAGCCGGAGTCTGGGTACTTAACGTAATAAGTCGGAATCTGGATACTCAATGTAATAAGCCGGAGTCTGGATACTCAACGTAATAAGCCGGAATCTGGATACTCAAGGTAATAAGCCGGAGTCTAGATACTCAACGTAATAAACTGGAGTCTGGATACTCAACGTAATAAGCCGGAATCTGGATACTCAACTTAATAAGCCGGAGTCTGGATATTCAACATAATAAACCAGAGTCTGGATACACAATGTAATAAGACGGAGTCTGGATACTCAACATAAAAAACCGAAGTCTGGATACTCAATGTAACGAGCCGGAGTCTGGGTACTCAACGTAATAAACCGGAGTCTGGGTACTCAACGTAATAAGTCGGAGTCTGGATACTCAACGTAATAAGCGGGAGTCTAGGTACTCAACATAATAAGTCGGAGTCTGGATACTCTACGTAATAAACCGGAGTCTGGATACACAACGTAATATGCCGGAATCTGGATACTCAATGTAATAAGTCGGAGTCTGGATATTCAACGTAATAAACCGGAGTCTTGATACTCAATGTGATAAGCCAGAGTCTGGATACTCAACGTAATAAACTGGAGTCTGGGTACTCAACTTAATAACCCAGAGTTTGGATACTCCATGTAATAAGTCGGAGTCTGGATACTCAACATAATAAACCGGTGTCTGGATAGTCAACATAATAAACTGGAGTCTGAATACTCAATGTGATAAGCCGGAGTCTGGATACTCAAGGTAATAAGCCGGAGTCTGGATACTCAACGTAATAAACCGGAGTCTGCATACTCAAGGTAATAAGCCGGAGTCTGGGTACTCAATGTAAATAAGTCGGAGTCTGGATACACGACATAATAATTCGGAGTCTGGGTAATCAACGTAATAAGCCAGAGTCAGGATACTCAACGTAATAAACAGGAGTTTAGATACTCAATGTAATAAGCCGGAGTCTGGATACTCAACTTAATAAGCCGGAGTCTGGATACTCAATGTAATAAATCGGAGTCTGGATACTCAACGTAATAAGTCGGAGTCTGGATACTCAACGTAATAAACCAGAGACTGGATACTCAATGTAATAAGCCGGAGTCTGGGTACTGAACGTAATAAACCGGAGTCTGGGTACTCAACGTAATAAGCCGGAGTCTGGATACTCAACGTAATATACTGGAGTCTGGATACTCAACGTAATAAACCGAAGTTTGGATACTCAACGTAATAAGCCGGAGTCTGGATATTCAATGTAATAAATTAGAGTCTGGGTACTCAACATAATAAACCGGAGTCTGGAAACTCAACGTAATAAGCCGGAGTCTGGATACTCAACGTAATAAGCCGGAATCTGGATACTCAAGGTAATAAGCCGGAGTCTGGATAGTCAACGTAATAAACCGGAGTCTGGATACTCAACGTAATGAGCCAGAGTCTGGGTACTCAACGTAATAAGCCGGAATCTGGATACTCAATGTAATAAGTCGGAGTCTGGATACTCAACGTAATAAGGCGGAATCTGGATACTCAAGGTAGTTAGCCGGAGTCTGGATAATCAATTTAATAAACCGGAGTGTGGATACTCAATGTAATGAGCCATAGTCTGGGTACTCAACGTAATAAGCCGGAATCTGGATACTCAACGTAATAAGCCGGAGTCTGGATACTCAACATAATAAGCCAGAATCTGGATATTCAAGGTAATAAGCCGGAGTCTGGATACTCAACGTAATAAACCGGAGTCTGGATACTCAACGTAATGAGCCGGAGTCTGGGTACTCAAAGTAATAAGCCGGAATCTGGATACTCAAAGTAATAAGCCGGAGTCTGGATACTCAACGTAATAAACTGGAGTCTAGATACTCAACGTAATAAGCCGGAATCTGGATACTCAACTTAATAAGCCGGAGTCTGGATATTCAACATAATAAACTAGAGTCTGGATACACAACGTAATAAGCCGGAGTCTGGATACTCAACATAATAAACCAGAGTCTGGATACTCAATGTAATGAGCCGGAGTCTGGGTACTTAACGTATTAAACCGGAGTCTGGGTACTCAACGTAATAAGCCGGAGTCTGGATACTCAACGTAATAAGTCGGAGTCTGGATACTCTACGTAATAAACCGGAGTCTGGATACACAACGTAATATGCCGGAATCTGGATACTCAATGTAATATGTCGGAGTCTGGATATTTAACGTAATAAACCGGAGTCTTGATACTCAATGTGATAAGCCGGAGTCTGGATACTCAACGTAATAAACTGGAGTCTGGGTACTCAACTTAATAACCCAGAGTCTGGATACTCCATGTAATAAGTCGGAGTCTGGATACTCAACGTAATAAACCGGTGTCTAGATACTCAACATAATAAACTGGAGTCTGAATACTCAATGTAATAAGACGGAGTCTGGATACTCAAGGTAATAAGCCGGAGTCTGGATACTCAACGTAATAAACCGGAGTCTGCATACTCAAGGTAATAAGCCGGAGTCTGGGTACTCAATGTAAATAAGTCGGAGTCTGGATACTCGACATAATAAACCGGAGTCTGGGTACTCAACGTAATAAGCCAGAGTCAGGATACTCAACGTTATAAACCGGAGTTTAGATACTCAATGTAATAAGCCGGAGTCTAGATACTCAACTTAATAAGCCGGAGTCTGGATACTCAATGTAATAAATCGGAGTTTGGATACTCAACGTAATAAGTTGGAGTCTGGATACTCAACGTAATAAACCAGAGACTGGATACTCAATGTAATAAGCCAGAGTCTGGGTACTGAACGTAATAAACCGGAGTCTGGGTACTCAACGTAATAAGCCGGAGTCTGGATACTCAACGTGATAAACTAGAGTCTGGATACTCAACGTAATAAACCGGAGTTTGGATACTCAACGTAATAAGCCGGAGTCTGGATATTCAACGTAATAAATTAGAGTCTGGGTACTCAACATAATAAACCGGAGTCTGGAAACTCAACGTAATAAGCCGGAGTCTTGATACTCAACTTAATAAGCCGGAATCTGGATACTCAAGGTAATAAGCCGGAGTCTGGATACTCAACGTAATAAACCGGAGTCTGGATACTCAACGTAATAAGCCAGAGTCTGGGTACTCAATGTAATAAGCCGGAATCTGGATACTCAATGTACTAAGCCGGAGTCTGGATACTCAACTTAATAAGGCGGAATCTGGATACTCAAGGTAATTAGCTGGAGTCTGGATAATCAACGTAATAAACCGGAGTCTGGATACTCAATGTAATGAGTCAGAGTCTGGGTACTCAACGTAATAAGCCGGAATCTGGATACTCAACGTAATAAGCCGGAGTCTGGATACTCAATATAATAAGCCAGAATCTGGATATTCAAGGTAATAAGCCGGAGTCTGGATACTCAACGTAATAAACCGGAGTCTGGATACTCAATGTAATGAGCCGGAGTCTGGGTACTCAAAGTAATAAGCCGGAATCTGGATACTCAAAGTAATAAGCCGGAGTTTGGATACTCAACGTAATAAATCGGAGTCTGGATACTCAATGTAATAAGCCGGAGTCTGGATACTCAACTTAATAAGCCGAAGTCTGGATATTCAACGTAATAAACCAGAGTCTGGATACACAACGTAATAAGCAGGAGTCTGGTTACTCAACGTAATAAACCGGAGTCTGGATACTCAACGTAATGAGCCGGAGTCTGGGTACTCAACGTAATAAACCGGTGTCTGGGTACTCAACGTAAGAAGTCGGAGTCTGGATACTCTACGTAATAAACCGGAGTCTGGATACACAACGTCATATGCCGGAATCTGGATACTCAACGTAATAATTTGGAGTCTGGATATTCAACGTAATAAACCGGAGTCTTGATACTCAACGTAATAAGCCGGAGTCAGGATACTCAACGTAATAAACTGGAGTCTGGGTACTCAACGTAATAAGCCAGAGTCTGGATACTCCATGTTATAAGTCGGAGTCTGGATACTCAACTTAATAAACCGGAGTCTGGATACTCAATGTAATAAGCCGGAGTCTAGATACTCAACGTAATAAACTAGAGTCTGGGTCCTCAACATAATAAACCGGAGTCTGGATACTCAACGTAATAAGCCGGAGTCTGGATACTCAACGTAATAAGCCGGAATCTGGATACTCAAGGTAATAAGTCGGAGTCTGGATACTCAACGTAATAAACCGGAGTCTGGATACTCAACGTAATGAGCCAGAGTCTGGGTACTCAACGTAATAAGCCGGAATCTGGATAGTCAACGTAATAAGCCGGAGTCTGGATACTCAATATAATAAGCCAGAATCTGGATATTCAAGGTAATAAGCCGGAGTCTGGATACTCAACGTAATAAACCGGAGTCTGGATACTCAATGTAATGAGCCGGAGTCTGGGTACTCAAAGTAATAAGCCGGAATCTGGATACTCAAAGTAATAAGCCGGAGTTTGGATACTCAACGTAATAAATCGGAGTCTGGATACTCAATGTAATAAGCCGGAGTCTGGATACTCAACTTAATAAGCCGAAGTCTGGATATTCAACGTAATAAACCAGAGTCTGGATACACAACGTAATAAGCAGGAGTCTGGTTACTCAACGTAATAAACCGGAGTCTGGATACTCAACGTAATGAGCCGGAGTCTGGGTACTCAACGTAATAAACCGGTGTCTGGGTACTCAACGTAAGAAGTCGGAGTCTGGATACTCTACGTAATAAACCGGAGTCT
Source organism: Lathyrus sativus (assembly GCA_963859935.3). Classification (NCBI taxonomy): domain Eukaryota; kingdom Viridiplantae; phylum Streptophyta; class Magnoliopsida; order Fabales; family Fabaceae; genus Lathyrus; species Lathyrus sativus. Next base: position 171,968,493 of record OZ012739.1, read on the forward strand.
GGATACACAACGTCATATGCCGGAATCTGGATACTCAACGTAATAATTTGGAGTCTGGATATTCAACGTAATAAACCGGAGTCTTGATACTCAACGTAATAAGCCGGAGTCAGGATACTCAACGTAATAAACTGGAGTCTGGGTACTCAACGTAATAAGCCAGAGTCTGGATACTCCATGTTATAAGTCGGAGTCTGGATACTCAACTTAATAAACCGGAGTCTGGATACTCAATGTAATAAGCCGGAGTCTAGATACTCAACGTAATAAACTAGAGTCTGGGTCCTCAACATAATAAACCGGAGTCTGGATACTCAACGTAATAAGCCGGAGTCTGGATACTCAACGTAATAAGCCGGAATCTGGATACTCAAGGTAATAAGTCGGAGTCTGGATACTCAACGTAATAAACCGGAGTCTGGATACTCAACGTAATGAGCCAGAGTCTGGGTACTCAACATAATAAGCCGGAATCTGGATAGTCAATGTAATAAGCCGGAGTCTGGATACTCAACGTAATAAGGCGGAATCTGGATACTCAAAGTAATTAGCCGGAGTCTGGATAATCAACGTAATAAACCGGAGTCTGGATACTCAATGTAATGAGCCAGAGTCTGGGTACTCAACGTAATAAGCCGGAATCTGGATACTCAACGTAATAAGCCGGAATCTGGATACTCAACATAATAAGCCGGAATCTGGATATTCAAGGTAATAAGCCGGAGTCTGGATACTCAACGTAATAAACCGGAGTCTGGATACTGAACGTAATGAGCCAGAGTCTGGGTACTCAAAGTAACAAGCCGGAATCTGGATACTCAAAGTAATAAGCCGGAGTCTGGATACTCAACGTAATAAACCGGAGTCTGGATACTCAATGTAATAAGTCGGAGTCTGGATACTCAACGTAATAAGCCGGAGTCTGGATACTCAACGTAATAAACTGGAGTCTAGATACTCAACGTAATAAGCCGGAATCTGGATACTCAACTTAATAAGCCGGAGTCTGGATATTCAACATAATAAACTAGAGTCTGGATACACAACGTAATAAGCCGGAGTCTGGATACTCAACATAATAAACCAGAGTCTGGATACTCAATGTAATGAGCCGGAGTCTGGGTACTTAACGTATTAAACCGGAGTCTGGGTACTCAACGTAATAAGCCGGAGTCTGGATACTCAACGTAATAAGTCGGAGTCTGGATACTCAACGTAATAAGCCGGAGTCTGGATACTCAACATAATAAGCCAGAATCTGGATATTCAAGGTAATAAGCCGGAGTCTGGATACTCAACGTAATAAACCGGAGTCTGGATACTCAACGTAATGAGCCGGAGTCTGGGTACTCAAAGTAATAAGCCGGAATCTGGATACTCAAAGTAATAAGCCGGAGTCTGGATACTCAACGTAATAAACTGGAGTCTAGATACTCAACGTAATAAGCCGGAATCTGGATACTCAACTTAATAAGCCGGAGTCTGGATATTCAACATAATAAACTAGAGTCTGGATACACAACGTAATAAGCCGGAGTCTGGATACTCAACATAATAAACCAGAGTCTGGATACTCAATGTAATGAGCCGGAGTCTGGGTACTTAACGTATTAAACCGGAGTCTGGGTACTCAACGTAATAAGCCGGAGTCTGGATACTCAACGTAATAAGTCGGAGTCTGGATACTCTACGTAATAAACCGGAGTCTGGATACACAACGTAATATGCCGGAATCTGGATACTCAATGTAATATGTCGGAGTCTGGATATTTAACGTAATAAACCGGAGTCTTGATACTCAATGTGATAAGCCGGAGTCTGGATACTCAACGTAATAAACTGGAGTCTGGGTACTCAACTTAATAACCCAGAGTCTGGATACTCCATGTAATAAGTCGGAGTCTGGATACTCAACGTAATAAACCGGTGTCTAGATACTCAACATAATAAACTGGAGTCTGAATACTCAATGTAATAAGACGGAGTCTGGATACTCAAGGTAATAAGCCGGAGTCTGGATACTCAACGTAATAAACCGGAGTCTGCATACTCAAGGTAATAAGCCGGAGTCTGGGTACTCAATGTAAATAAGTCGGAGTCTGGATACTCGACATAATAAACCGGAGTCTGGGTACTCAACGTAATAAGCCAGAGTCAGGATACTCAACGTTATAAACCGGAGTTTAGATACTCAATGTAATAAGCCGGAGTCTAGATACTCAACTTAATAAGCCGGAGTCTGGATACTCAATGTAATAAATCGGAGTTTGGATACTCAACGTAATAAGTTGGAGTCTGGATACTCAACGTAATAAACCAGAGACTGGATACTCAATGTAATAAGCCAGAGTCTGGGTACTGAACGTAATAAACCGGAGTCTGGGTACTCAACGTAATAAGCCGGAGTCTGGATACTCAACGTGATAAACTAGAGTCTGGATACTCAACGTAATAAACCGGAGTTTGGATACTCAACGTAATAAGCCGGAGTCTGGATATTCAACGTAATAAATTAGAGTCTGGGTACTCAACATAATAAACCGGAGTCTGGAAACTCAACGTAATAAGCCGGAGTCTTGATACTCAACTTAATAAGCCGGAATCTGGATACTCAAGGTAATAAGCCGGAGTCTGGATACTCAACGTAATAAACCGGAGTCTGGATACTCAACGTAATAAGCCAGAGTCTGGGTACTCAATGTAATAAGCCGGAATCTGGATACTCAATGTACTAAGCCGGAGTCTGGATACTCAACTTAATAAGGCGGAATCTGGATACTCAAGGTAATTAGCTGGAGTCTGGATAATCAACGTAATAAACCGGAGTCTGGATACTCAATGTAATGAGTCAGAGTCTGGGTACTCAACGTAATAAGCCGGAATCTGGATACTCAACGTAATAAGCCGGAGTCTGGATACTCAATATAATAAGCCAGAATCTGGATATTCAAGGTAATAAGCCGGAGTCTGGATACTCAACGTAATAAACCGGAGTCTGGATACTCAATGTAATGAGCCGGAGTCTGGGTACTCAAAGTAATAAGCCGGAATCTGGATACTCAAAGTAATAAGCCGGAGTTTGGATACTCAACGTAATAAATCGGAGTCTGGATACTCAATGTAATAAGCCGGAGTCTGGATACTCAACTTAATAAGCCGAAGTCTGGATATTCAACGTAATAAACCAGAGTCTGGATACACAACGTAATAAGCAGGAGTCTGGTTACTCAACGTAATAAACCGGAGTCTGGATACTCAACGTAATGAGCCGGAGTCTGGGTACTCAACGTAATAAACCGGTGTCTGGGTACTCAACGTAAGAAGTCGGAGTCTGGATACTCTACGTAATAAACCGGAGTCTGGATACACAACGTCATATGCCGGAATCTGGATACTCAACGTAATAATTTGGAGTCTGGATATTCAACGTAATAAACCGGAGTCTTGATACTCAACGTAATAAGCCGGAGTCAGGATACTCAACGTAATAAACTGGAGTCTGGGTACTCAACGTAATAAGCCAGAGTCTGGATACTCCATGTTATAAGTCGGAGTCTGGATACTCAACTTAATAAACCGGAGTCTGGATACTCAATGTAATAAGCCGGAGTCTAGATACTCAACGTAATAAACTAGAGTCTGGGTCCTCAACATAATAAACCGGAGTCTGGATACTCAACGTAATAAGCCGGAGTCTGGATACTCAACGTAATAAGCCGGAATCTGGATACTCAAGGTAATAAGTCGGAGTCTGGATACTCAACGTAATAAACCGGAGTCTGGATACTCAACGTAATGAGCCAGAGTCTGGGTACTCAACGTAATAAGCCGGAATCTGGATAGTCAACGTAATAAGCCGGAGTCTGGATACTCAATATAATAAGCCAGAATCTGGATATTCAAGGTAATAAGCCGGAGTCTGGATACTCAACGTAATAAACCGGAGTCTGGATACTCAATGTAATGAGCCGGAGTCTGGGTACTCAAAGTAATAAGCCGGAATCTGGATACTCAAAGTAATAAGCCGGAGTTTGGATACTCAACGTAATAAATCGGAGTCTGGATACTCAATGTAATAAGCCGGAGTCTGGATACTCAACTTAATAAGCCGAAGTCTGGATATTCAACGTAATAAACCAGAGTCTGGATACACAACGTAATAAGCAGGAGTCTGGTTACTCAACGTAATAAACCGGAGTCTGGATACTCAACGTAATGAGCCGGAGTCTGGGTACTCAACGTAATAAACCGGTGTCTGGGTACTCAACGTAAGAAGTCGGAGTCTGGATACTCTACGTAATAAACCGGAGTCTGGATACACAACGTCATATGCCGGAATCTGGATACTCAACGTAATAATTTGGAGTCTGGATATTCAACGTAATAAACCGGAGTCTTGATACTCAACGTAATAAGCCGGAGTCAGGATACTCAACGTAATAAACTGGAGTCTGGGTACTCAACGTAATAAGCCAGAGTCTGGATACTCCATGTTATAAGTCGGAGTCTGGATACTCAACTTAATAAACCGGAGTCTGGATACTCAATGTAATAAGCCGGAGTCTAGATACTCAACGTAATAAACTAGAGTCTGGGTCCTCAACATAATAAACCGGAGTCTGGATACTCAACGTAATAAGCCGGAGTCTGGATACTCAACGTAATAAGCCGGAATCTGGATACTCAAGGTAATAAGTCGGAGTCTGGATACTCAACGTAATAAACCGGAGTCTGGATACTCAACGTAATGAGCCAGAGTCTGGGTACTCAACATAATAAGCCGGAATCTGGATAGTCAATGTAATAAGCCGGAGTCTGGATACTCAACGTAATAAGGCGGAATCTGGATACTCAAAGTAATTAGCCGGAGTCTGGATAATCAACGTAATAAACCGGAGTCTGGATACTCAATGTAATGAGCCAGAGTCTGGGTACTCAACGTAATAAGCCGGAATCTGGATACTCAACGTAATAAGCCGGAATCTGGATACTCAACATAATAAGCCGGAATCTGGATATTCAAGGTAATAAGCCGGAGTCTGGATACTCAACGTAATAAACCGGAGTCTGGATACTGAACGTAATGAGCCAGAGTCTGGGTACTCAAAGTAACAAGCCGGAATCTGGATACTCAAAGTAATAAGCCGGAGTCTGGATACTCAACGTAATAAACCGGAGTCTGGATACTCAATGTAATAAGTCGGAGTCTGGATACTCAACTTAATAAGCCGGAGTTTGGATATTCAACGTAATAAACCAGAGTCTGGATACACAACGTAATAAGCTGGAGTGTGGATACTCAACGTCATAAACCAGAGTCTGGATACTCAACGTAATGAGCCAGAGTCTTGGTACTCAATGTAATAAACCTGAGTCTGGGTACTCAACATAAGAAGTCGGAGTCTGGATACTCTACGTAATAAACCGGAGTCTGGATACACAGTGTAATATGCCGGAATCTGGATACTCAAGGTAATAAGCCGGAGTCTGGATACTCAACGTAATAAACTAGAGTCTAGGTACTCAACGTAATAAGCCAGAGGCTGGATACTCCATGTAATAAGTCGGAGTCTGGATACTCAACGTAATAAACCAGAGTCTGGATACTCAATGTAATAAACTGGAGTCTGAATACTCAATGTAATAAGCCGGAGTCTAGATACTCAAGGTAATAAGCCGGAGTCTGGATACTCAACGTAATAAACCGGAGTCTGCATACTCAAGATAATAAGTCGGAGTCTGGGTACTCAATGTAAATAAGTCGGAGTCTGGATACTCGACGTAATAAACCCGAGTCTGGGTACTCAACGTAATAAGCCGGAGTCAGGATACTCAACGTAATAAACCAGAGTCTAGATTATCAATGTAATAAGCCGGAGTCTGAATACCTAACTTAATAAGCCGGAGTCTGGATACTCAACGTAATAAATCGGAGTCTGGATACTCAACGTAATAAGTCGGAGTCTGGATACTAAACGTAATAAACCGGAGACTGGATACTCAATGTAATAAGCCGGAATCTAGGTACTCAACGTAATAAACCGGAGTCTAGGTACTCAACGTAATAAGCCGGAGTCTGGATACTCAACGTAATAAACCGGAGTCTGGATACTCAACGTAATAAACCGGAGTCATGATACTCAATGTAATAAGTCGGAGTCTGGATACTTAACATAATAAACTAGAGTCTGCGTACTCAACGTAATAAACCGGAGTCTGGATACTCAACATAATAAGCCTGAGTCTGGATACTCAACGTAATAAGCCTGAATCTGGATACTCAAGGTAATAAGCCGGAGTCTGGATACTCAATGTAATAAACCGGAGTCTGGATACTCAACGTGATGAGCCGGAGTCTGGGTACTCAACGTAACAAACCGGAGTCTGGGTACTCAACGTAATAAGCCGGAGTTTGGATATTCAACGTAACAAACCGGAGTCTGGATACTCAACGTAATAAGCCAGAGTCTGGATACTAAACGTAATAAACTAGAGTCTGGGTACTCAACGTAATAAGCCAGACTGGGTACTCATCATAATAAGCCGGAGTCTGGATAGTCAACGTAATAAGCCGGAGTTTGGGTACTCAACATAATAAGTCGGTGTATGGATTCTAAACGTAATAAGCCGGAGTCTGGGTACTCAACGTAATAAGCCGGAGTCTGGATACTCAAAGTAATAAACCGGAGTCTAAATACTCAACGTAAGAAGCTGTAGTCTAGATACTCAACATAATAAGCCGGAGTCTGGATACTCAACGTAATAAACCGGAGTCTGGGTACTCAACGTAATAAGCCGGAGTCAGGATACTCAACATAATAAACCGGAGTCTGAATACTCAATGTAATAAGCCGGAGTCTGGATACTCAACATAATAAGCCGGAGTCGGGATACTCAACGTAATAAGCCGGAGTCTGGATACTCAACGTAATAAACCGGAGTCTGGATACTCAACGTAATGAGCCGCAGTCTGGGTACTCAACGTAACAAACCGGAGTCTGGGTACTCAACGTAATAAGCCAGAGTCTGGATATTCAACGTAACAAACCGGAGTCTGGATACACAACGTAATAAGCCGGAGTCTGAGTTCTCAACGTAATAAGCCAGACTGGGTACTCATCATAATAAGCCGGAGTCTGGATACTCAACGTAATAAGCCGGAGTTTGGGTACTCAACATAATAAGCCGGTGTATGGCTTCTAAACGTAATAAGCCGGAGTCTGGGTTCTCAACGTAATAAGCCGGAGTCTGGATACTCAAAGTAATAAACCGGAGTCTGGATACTCAATGTAATAAACTGGAGTCTGGGTACTCAACGTAATAAGCCAGACTGGGTACACATCGTAATAAGCCGAAGTCTGGATACTCTACGTAATAAGCTGGAGTTTGGATACTCAACGTAATATGCCGGAGTTTGGGTACTCAACATAATAAACCGGAGTCTGGATACTCAACGTAATAAGCCGGAGTCTGGATACTCAACGTAATAAGCCGGAATCTGGATACTCAAGGTAATAAGTCGGAGTCTGGATACTCAACGTTATAAACTGGAGTCTGGATACTCAACGTAATGAGCCAGAGTCTGGGTACTCAACGTAATAAGCCGGAATCTGGATAGTCAATGTAATAAGCCGGAATCTGGATACTCAACGTAATAAGGCGGAATCTGGATACTCAAGGAAATTAGCCGGAGTCTGGATAATCAACGTAATAAACCGGAGTCTGGATACTCAATGTAATGAGCCAGAGTCTGGGTACTCAACGTAATAAGCTGGAATATGGATACTCAACGTAATAAGCCGGAGTCTGGATACTCAACATAATAAGCCGCAATCTGGATATTCAAGGTAATAAGTCGGAGTCTGGATACTCAACGTAATAAACCGGAGTCTGGATACTCAACGTAATGAGCCAGAGTCTGGGTACTCAAAGTAATAAGTCGGAATCTGGATACTCAAAGTAATAAGTCGGTGTCTGGATACTCAACGTAATAAACCGGAGTCTAGATACTCAATGTAATAAGCCGGAGTCTGGATACTCAACTTAATAAGCCGGAGTCTGGATATTCAACGTAATAAACCAGAGTCTGGATACAAAACGTAATAAGCCGGAGTCTGGATACTCAACATCATAAACCAGAGTCTGGATACTCAACATAATGAGCCAGAGTCTTGGTACTCAATGTAATAAACCTGAGTCTGGGTACTCAACATATAAAGTCGGAGTCTGGATACTCTACGTAATAAACCGAAGTCTGGATACACAACGTAATATGCCGGAATCTGGATACTCAACGTAATAAATCGGAGTATGGATAGTCAACGTAATAAACCGGAGTCTTGATACTCAACATAATAAGCCGGAGTCTGGATACTCAACGTAATAAACTGGAGTCTAGGTACTCAACGTAATAAGCCTGAGTCTGGATACTCCATGTAATAAGTCGGAGTCTGGATACTCAACGTAATAAACCAGAGTCTAGATACTCAATGTAATAAACTGGAGTCTGAATACTCAATGTAATAAGCCGGAGTCTGGATACTCAAGGTAATAAGCCGGAGTCTGGATACTCAACGTAATAAACCGGAGTCTGCATACTCAAGATAATAAGTCGGAGTCTGGGTACTCAATGTAAATAAGTCGGAGTCTGGATACTCGACGTAATAAACCCGAGTCTGGGTACTCAACGTAATAAGCCGGAGTCAGGATACTCAACGTGATAAACCAGAGTCTGGATACTCAATGTAATAAGCCGGAGTCTGGATACTAAACTTAATAAGCCGGAGTCTGGATACTCAACGTAATAAATCGGAGTCTGGATACTCAACGTAATAAGTCGGAGTCTGGATACTAAACGTAATAAACCGGAGACTGGATACTCAATGTAATAAGCCGGAATCTGGGTACTCAACGTAATAAACCGGAGTCTAGGTACTCAACGTAATAAGCCGGAGTCTGGATACTCAACGTAATAAACCGGAGTCTGGATACTCAACTGAATAAACCGGAGTCTGGATACTTAACATAATAAACCAGAGTCTGCGTACTCAACGTAATAAACCGGAGTCCGGATACTCAACATAATAAGCCTGAGTCTGGATACTCAACGTAATAAGCCTGAATCTGGATACTCAAGGTAATAAGCCAGAGTCTGGATACTCAACGTAATAAACCGGAGTCTGGATACTCAACGTGATGAGACGGAGTCTGGGTACTCAACGTAACAAACCAGAGTCTGGGTACTCAACATAATAAGCCGGAGTCTGGATATTCAACATAACAAACCGGAGTATGGATACTCAACGTAATAAGCCGGAGTCTGGATACTAAACGTAATAAACTAGAGTCTGGGTACTCAACGTAATAAGCCAGACTGGGTACTCATCATAATAAGCCAGAGTCTGGATAGTCAACGTAATAAGTCGGAGTTTGGGTACTCAACATAATAAGTCGGTGTATGGATTCTAAACGTAATAAGTCGGAGTCTGGGTACTCAACGTAATAAGCCGGAGTCTGGATACTCAAAGTAATAAACCGGAGTCTAAATACTCAACGTAAGAAGCCGTAGTTTAGATACTCAACATAATAAGCCGGAGTCTGGATACTCAACGTAATAAACCAGAGTCTGGGTACTCAACGTAATAAGCCGGAGTCAGCATACTCAACGTAATAAACTGGAGTCTGAATACTCAATGTAATAAGCCGGAGTCTGGATACTCAACATAATAAGCCGGAGTCTGGATACTCAACGTAATAAGCCGGAATCTGGATACTCAACGTAATAAGCCGGAGTCTGGATACTCAACGTAATAAACCGGAGTCTAGATACTCAACGTAATGAGCCGCAGTCTGGGTACTCAACGTAACAAACCGGAGTCTGGGTACTCAACGTAATAAGCCGGAGTCTGGATATTCAACGTAACAAACCGGAGTCTGGATACTCAACGTAATAAGCCGGAGTCTGGATACTAAACGTAATAAACTAGAGTTTGGGTACTCAACATAATAAGCCAGACTGGGTACTCATCATAATAAGCCGGAGTCTGGATACTCAACGTAATAAGCCGGAGTTTGGGTACTCAACATAATAAGCCGCTGTATGGATTCTAAACGTAATAAGACGGAGTCTGGGTTCTCAACGTAATAAGCCGGAGTCTGGATACTCAAAGTAATAAACCGGAGTCTGGATACTCAATGTAAGAAGCTGTAGTCTGGATACTCAACATAATAAGCCGGAGTCTGGATACTCAACGTAATAAACTGGAGTCTGGGTACTCAACGTAATAAGCCGGAGTCTGGATACTCAAAGTAATAAACCAGAGTCTGGGTACTCAACGTAATCAGAGTCTCGATACTCAACGTAATATGCCGGAGTCTGGATACTCAACGTAATAAAACGGAATTTGGATACTCAACGTAATAAGCCAGAGTCTGGATACTCAACTTAATAAGCTGGAGTCTGGATGTTCAACGTAATAAAGCAAAGTCTGGATACACAACGTAATAAGCCGGAGTCTGGACTCTCAACATAATAAACCGGAGTCTGGATACTCAACATAATGAGCCGGAGTCTGGGTACTCAACATAATAAACAGGAGTCTGGATACTCAACGTAATAAACTGGAGGCTGGATACTCAACGTAATAAGCAGGAATCTGGATACTCAAGGTAATAAGCCGGAGTCTGGATACTCAACGTAATAAACAGGAGTCAAGATACTCAACATAATAAGTCGGAGTCTGGATATTCAACATAATAAACCGGAGTCTGGATACTCAACGTAATAAGCCGGAGTCTGGATACTAAATGTAATAAACTGGAGTCTGGGTACTCAACGTAATAAGCCAGACTGGGTACACATCGTAATAAGCCGAAGTCTGGATACTCTACGTAATAAGCTGGAGTTTGGATACTCAATGTAATATGCCGGAGTTTGGGTACTCAACATAATAAGCCGGTGTATGGATACTCAACGTAATAAGCCAGAGTCTGGGTACTGTCGCTACCCGAAAAATACGCGCAACGACGGGGGAAGGCGAAAAGGAAAAGGACAGAAGAGTCGCCACCGAATTTTATTTATCCCATGAGGGGAAAGGAAAATATCGAGAAAACCTCAAGAAAATAACGGATAAGATGGTCTCGCAACCAAGAACAGGTTCGGAAGCCGGTTATGCGAAGGGAAGGTATTAGCACCCCTCGCATCCATCGTACTCGATGGGAACCATTTGTTTGTCGTGTGTGAATTTATTTGCTTAAATTTTACTATGAAGAGTGTTCCAAAAGATATAGAAAAGGGTTTAAAAATGGGGAAAGAAAGGTAACGCAAGGAAGAAGGGAAAGAACGGACTCGGTAGGACTTCGCGGTCCTAGGCCTACGTATTCTCAATGGACATGAGAAAGTCAGAGTCGACGTAGTTTGGGAAACTACGGGTATGAGGGATTGTGCTCTCCAAGGATTGTGGCCCTTGTGCCTACGTATCTTTACTTGAAGAAGTAAAGAATCAGAGCAGTCGTAGTTCGGCCTACGATTTATTGATGTTTTTATGGATGATGCTATCGTACGCATTCTAGCAGTTAGGTGTATTGTTGCTCGCTCGTTGGAGACTTAGACATTACCTGTTTGCGGTAGAACGGATGTATCATATCCTTTTCGAAAGATAAGTTTTCGCCATGCGAGGCAAAATGTCACATTTGATTTGTTGAATTGTTTTTTAGGGGCGAGATAGGTCCTTGGATAGTAACCCCTACGGGTAGTACCCAATTCTTTATCTCAAAGTTTTTGTTATGAAAGGATGTGGCGAACATAGCGTCTTCGTATTGAAAGACGAGTATCAAAACCACACACACTACAGTGAGCATCTCGACACTTGGAGAGGAAGAAGTCTACACTTGATCCTCTCTTTTTAGTTCAATACAAAGAGAACTTCATTCTCTTATTAAAGTGTTTTTTGGTTTTGAATAGTAAGTGCTTTTGCGACAGAGAACCCTACGGTAAGCGTCAGCACTCGGGATAGGAGAAGGCCTACGCCTAACCACTCCACGACCATTCAAGTTTTTGTTATGAAAAGAGTTTAAAAATGCGCTCGGTACGGGACCGAGGTTATTAGGTGACAAAGGTTGTGGAAAGAAGTTGTAGAGGGAGATAGGCGGCGGATAAAGTCATGTCTTCGTATTGAAAGACGAGTATCGAGACCACCCACACTACAATGAATATCCCAACACTCGAAGAGGAAGAAGTCTACACTCAATCCTCTCTCTTTAGTTCAATACAAAGAGAATCGATTTATTTATTGTAACTGTTTCGAAAATGCACTCGGTACGGGGCCGAGGTTTTTTAGGAGAAAAAAGGTTTGTATGAAAACATCTTCGTATTGAAAGACGAGTATCAAAACCACCCACACTACAGTGAGCATCTCGACACTCGGAGAGGAAGAAGTCTACACTTAATCCTCTCTCTTTAGTTCAATACAAAGTGAACTTTATCCTTTTGTTAAATATGGTGAGTTGGTTTAACCATTATTTGAGAAAATTCGCTTGACGTTGGGTCAAGGGTTTAATTGCTTAAAAAGGTTTGAGGTGAAGCGAGCAAGGTCGATGGCGACGCACAAGGCAATCGGCTTACAAGGTCAAAAATGGCTCGATGAGAATCGAGAGTTCGTTTTCTTGAAAATAGTTTCTTTAGAACCAAAGGTAAAAACAATGACCAACAATAAATATGCATAAAAACCATACCAAACACAACGGGTTAATTGGCTCAAAAAAAAAACGAAACACAAAAAAACGGCTCAAAAATTTTTTTGAGGTAAAAAAGTCGAAAAAATGTGAAAAACAGGGGTCTGACACGGGCGGCCGTGTTGTGTGACACGGATCGTGTCACAGTTCCAGGAAACTTAGGTTTTTTTTAGGCAAACAGCGGCATGACACGGCCTCCCGTGTTGCATGACACGGCCCGTGTCACAAGGTCTGGGAGAAAAATGCTTTTTTTAGGGCAAACAGAAGTGTGACACTGGTGGCCGTGTTGTCTGACACGGCCTGTGTCACAAGGTCTGGGCCAAAAAAGGTTAAGCAGAGGCGTGACACGGGTGGCCGTGTTGTGTGACACGGCCCGTGTCATGAGTTCTAGGAATTTTATGCTTTGAAAAGTCACACAGAGATGCAACACGGTCGGCCGTGTCGTGTGACACGGCCCGTGTCAGGGTTCCAGATGAAAAATCCAAAACTTTTCTCTTGTTTTTTGCTTCTTTTTGTGGTTCTTTCAAAAGGGTTTCTTGGTCCCTTTTAGGACCTTACATGATATATACAGTACAATAACACACAAGAGAATAAATGAAATGAATATAAAAGCAAAAAGTAAAGGGAGAAAGGTTTGGAGAAATGGATACCCAAGAGCTTTCTATTCTTCTTGCAAGTCCTCCTTGGTTATGGTTGAATATGCTTCACCACTCCTCACCTTGTGTTGTGAAGGTTTTGTTTCTCAATGATCCTCTTGGTTCTATCTCACCCTCTTTGTTTTCTGGTTTTTAGGGTTTTGTTTGCTCTCTCTATTTTTCTGGTTTTCTCTCTTACTCTTTGCTCTCAATATCTCTATCTCAAAATGTTGTGAAAATCTTTTTGTGCAGCCTCCAAGCCTCCTTATCTCTCTTTTTCTGTTGCATTTTCTGTTGTACCAAAACCACAACTCTTGCACACTTCTCCATTTTCAAAATTTCCATTCTTGGCAATATCTTTTACCACCTTTTGGTGCAGCCCCACTTTCCTTCCATTTCTAGTATGTTTTTTGCTGCATTTTCTGCTGTACCAAAAGCATAGCTCTTGCACAATTTTCAATCTTCAAAGTTTCCATTTTTGGGAGTACTTATCACCTCTTTCTTGGTGCAGCCCCACATCTTTCCATTTCTAGGCCTGCTTTGCTGTATTTTTCTGCAGCACTCTACCTTGCCCTTCATCCTTGTATCCATTGGTTGGCTTATGCTTGGACACACACATGTAACCAATAAAACTACCTTTTGGACATCATTTTCAAATTATGATTTTTGATGTGTAGATGCATCAACATAATCTTATAGCCCCTTGGTTTTGTGACATAAAATGATTTTGTAATATGATACACATTGCCACTTCTTGCATGGGGCTATTTTGGACCATATTCAAATTGCTCATGGTTGAACATGCATGGTATTGATCTTGAAATATTCCAACATTGAATTAGCTCTTAAATATTTTCCAAGCATGTTTGTAAGCACAAAGAGGGTCATATGGACTTGATGGAGCATGGGGGATACCATGGCATGAAGTTATTTAAAAGCTTGAATTAAGACTAGAAATAGCTTAATTTCCTAAGCATTACCAAGAGTTTGAATTTTGTAACAAACGCGACATTCTTGCAAATGTCATGAAATTTCTCTTTGTAATATTCTTGAATCTAGCCTTGAATTCATGAACCTTGAATTTGGAATGATGGGCCTCCCTTATGTCATTGAATTTGAAAGAAATGAAGAAATCAGTCAAGCCTTGAAAGAGGGCAAATTTTGGGGTGCAACAGGTACTCAACGTAATAAGCTGGAGTCTGGATACTCAACGTAATAAATCGGAGTCTGGATACTCAACGTAATAAGCCGGAGTCAGGATACTCAACTTAATAAGCCAGAGTATGGATATTCAACGTAATAAACCAGAGTCTGGATACACAACATAATAAGCCGGAGTCTGGATACTCAACGTAATAAACCGGAGTCTGGATACTCAACGTACTGAGTCGGAGTCTGGGTACTCAACAAATTAAACCGGATGTCTGGGTACTCAACGTAATAAGTCGGAGTTTGGATACTCAACGTAATAAACCGGAGTCTGGGTACTCAACATAATAAGTCGGAGTCTGGACACTCTACGTAATAAACCGGAGACTGGATACACAACGTAATATGCCGGAATCTGGATACTCAATGTAATAAGTCGGAGTCTGGATATTCAACGTAATAAACTGGAGTCTTGATACTCAACGTGATAAGCCGGAGTCTGGATACTCAATGTAATAAACTGGAGTCTGGGTACTCAATGTAATAACCCAGAGTCTGGATACTCCATGTAATAAGTCGGAGTCTGGATACTCAACGTAATAAACTGGAGTCTGGATACTCAACGTAATGAGTCGGAGTCTGGGTACTCAATGTAATAAACCGGAGTCTGGGTACTCAACGTAATAAGTCGGAGTCTGGATACTCAACATAATAAACCGGAGTCTGGGTACTCAACATAATAAGTCGGAGTCTGGATACTCTACGTAATAAACCGGAGTCTGGATACACAACGTAATATGCCGGAATCTGGATACTCAATGTAATAAGTCGGAGTCTGGATATTCAACGTAATAAACCGGAGTCTTGATACTCAACGTGATAAGCCGGAGTCTGGATACTCAACATAATAAACTGGAGTCTGGGTACTCAACGTAATAACCCAGAGTCGGGATACTCCATGTAATAAGTCGGAGTCTGGATACTGAACGTAATAAACCGGAGTCTGGATACTCAACGTAATGAGCCGAAGTCTGGGTACTCAACGTATCAAACCGGTGTCTGGGTACTCAACGTAATAAGCCGGAGTCTGGATATTCAACTTAAGAAACCGGAGTCTGGATACTCAACGTAATAAGCCGGAGTCTGGATACTAAACGTAATAAACTAGAGTCTGGGTACTCAACGTAATAAACTTATGTCATTGAATTTGAAAGAAATAAAGAAATGAGTCAAGCCTTGAAAGAGGGCAAATTTTGGGGTGCAACAGGTACTCAACGTAATAAGCCGGAGTCTGGATACTCAACGTAATAAACCGGAGTCTGGATACTCAACGTAATAAGTCGGAGTCTGGATACTCAACTTAATAAGCCGGAGTCTGGATATTCAACGTAATAAACCAGAGTCTGGATACACAACGTAATAAGCCGGAGTCTGGATACTCAACGTAATAAACCGGAGTCTGGATACTCAACGTAATGAGCCGGAGTCTGGGTATTCAACATAATAAACCGGAGTCTGGGTACTCAACGTAATAAGTCGGAGTTTGGATACTCAACGTAATAAACCGGAGTCTGGGTACTCAACATAATAAGTCAGAGTCTGGACACTCTATGTAATAAACCGGAGACTGGATACACAACGTAATATGCCGGAATCTGGATACTCAATGTAATAAGTCGGAGTCTGGATATTCAACGTAATAAACCGGAGTCTTGATACTCAACATGATAAGCCGGAGTGTGGATACTCAGCGTAATAAACTGGAGTGTGGGTACTCAACGTAATAACCCAGAGTCTGGATACTCAACTTAATAAGTCGGGGTCTGGATATTCAACGTAATAAACCAGAGTCTGGATACACAACATAATAAGCCGGAGTCTGGATACTCAACGTAATAAACCAGAGTCTGGATACTCAACGTAATGAGCCGGAGTTTGGGTACTCAACGTAACAAACTGGAGTCTGGGTACTCAACCTAATAAGTCGGAGCCTGGATATTGAACGTAACAAACCGGAGTCTGGATACTCAACGTAATAAGTCGGAGTCTTGATACTCAACGTAATAACCCGGAGTCTGGATACTCAACTTAATAAGTCGGGGTCTGGATATTCAACGTAATAAACCAGAGTCTGGATACACAACGTAATAAGCCGGAGTCTTGATAGTCAACGTAATAAACCGGAGTCTGGGTGCTCAACGTAACAAACCGGAGTCTGGGTACTCAACGTAACAAACCGGAGTCTCGGTACTCAACGTAATAAGCCGGAGTCTGGATACTCTACGTAATAAACCGGAGTCTGGATACACAACGTAATATGTCGGAATCTGGATACTCAACGTAATAAGTCGGAGTCTGGATATTCAATGTAATAAACCGGAGTCTTGATACTCAACGTAATAAGCCGGAGTCTGGGTACTCAACGTAATAAACTGGAGTCTGGGTACTCAACATAATAAGCCAGAGTCTGGATACTCCATGTAATAAGTCGTAGTCTGGATACTCAACGTAAAAACCGGAGTCTGGATACTCAACGTAATAAACTAGAGTCTGAATACTCAATGTAATAAGCCGGAGTCTGGATACTCAAGGTAATAAGCCGGAGTCTGGATACTCAACGTAATAAACCGGAGTCTACATACTCAAGATAATAAGCCGGAGTCTGGGTACTCAAAGTAAATAAGTCGGAGTCTGGATACTCGACGTAATAAACCGGAGTCTGGATACTCAACGTAATAAGCCGGAGTCAGGATACTCAACATAATAAGCCGGAGTCTGGATACTCAATGTAATAAGCCGGAGTCTGGATACTCAACTTAATAAGCCGGAGTCTGGATACTCAACGTAATAAATAAGAGTCAGGATACTCAACGTAATAAGTCGGAGTCTGGATACTCAACATAATAAACCGGAGACTGGATACTCAATGTAATAAGCCGGAGTCTGGGTACTGAACGTAATAAACCGGAGTCTGGGTACTCAACGTAATAAGTCGGAACCTAGATACTCAAGGTAATTAGCCGGAGTCTGGATACTCAACGTAATAATCCGGAGTCTAGATACTCAACGTATACTCAAGGTAATTAGCCGGAGTCTGGATACTCAACGTAATAAACCGGAGTCTAGATACTCAACGTAATGAGCTAGAGTCTGGGTACTCAACGTAATAAGCCGGAATCTGGATACTCAACGTAATAAGCCGGAGCCTGGATACTCAACGTAATAAGCCGGAATCTGGATATTCAACGTAATAAGCCGGAATCTGAATACTGAACGTAATAAGCCGGAGTCTGGATACTGAACGTAATAAGCCGGAGTCTGGGTACTCAACGTAATAAGCCGGAATCTGGATACTCAAAGTTATAAGCCGGAGTCTGGATACTAAACGTAATAAACCGGAGTCTGGATACTCAATGTAATAAGTCGGAGTCTGGATACTCAACTTAATATGCCGGAGTCTGGATATTCAACGTAATAAACCAGAGTCTGGATACACAACGTAATAAGCCGGAGTCTGGATACTCAACGTAATAAACCGGAGTCTGGATACTCAACGTAATGAGCCGGAGTCTGGGTATTCAACATAATAAACCGGAGTCTGGGTACTCAACGTAATAAGTCGGAGTTTGGATACTCAACGTAATAAACCGGAGTCTGGGTACTCAACATAATAAGTCAGAGTCTGGACACTCTACGTAATAAACCGGAGACTGGATACACAACGTAATATGCCGGAATCTGGATACTCAATGTAATAAGTCGGAGTCTGGATATTCAACGTAATAAACCGGAGTCTTGATACTCAACATGATAAGCCGGAGTGTGGATACTCAGCGTAATAAACTGGAGTGTGGGTACTCAACGTAATAACCCAGAGTCTGGATACTCAACTTAATAAGTCGGGGTCTGGATATTCAACGTAATAAACCAGAGTCTGGATACACAACATAATAAGCCGGAGTCTGGATACTCAACGTAATAAACCAGAGTCTGGATACTCAACGTAATGAGCCGGAGTTTGGGTACTCAACGTAACAAACTGGAGTCTGGGTACTCAACCTAATAAGTCGGAGCCTGGATATTGAACGTAACAAACCGGAGTCTGGATACTCAACGTAATAAGTCGGAGTCTTGATACTCAACGTAATAACCCGGAGTCTGGATACTCAACTTAATAAGCCGGGGTCTGGATATTCAACGTAATAAAACAGAGTCTGGATACACAACGTAATAAGCCGGAGTCTTGATAGTCAACGTAATAAACCGGAGTCTGGGTGCTCAACGTAACAAACCGGAGTCTGGGTACTCAACGTAACAAACCGGAGTCTCGGTACTCAACGTAATAAGCCGGAGTCTGGATACTCTACGTAATAAACCGGAGTCTGGATACACAACGTAATATGTCGGAATCTGGATACTCAACGTAATAAGTCGGAGTCTGGATATTCAATGTAATAAACCGGAGTCTTGATACTCAACGTAATAAGCCGGAGTCTGGGTACTCAACGTAATAAACTGGAGTCTGGGTACTCAACATAATAAGCCAGAGTCTGGATACTCCATGTAATAAGTCGTAGTCTGGATACTCAACGTAAAAACCGGAGTCTGGATACTCAACGTAATAAACTAGAGTCTGAATACTCAATGTAATAAGCCGGAGTCTGGATACTCAAGGTAATAAGCCGGAGTCTGGATACTCAACGTAATAAACCGGAGTCTACATACTCAAGATAATAAGTCGGAGTCTGGGTACTCAAAGTAAATAAGTCGGAGTCTGGATACTCGACGTAATAAACCGGAGTCTGGATACTCAACGTAATAAGCCGGAGTCAGGATACTCAACATAATAAGCCGGAGTCTGGATACTCAATGTAATAAGCCGGAGTCTGGATACTCAACTTAATAAGCCGGAGTCTGGATACTCAACGTAATAAATAAGAGTCAGGATACTCAACGTAATAAGTCGGAGTCTGGATACTCAACATAATAAACCGGAGACTGGATACTCAATGTAATAAGCCGGAGTCTGGGTACTGAACGTAATAAACCGGAGTCTGGGTACTCAACGTAATAAGTCGGAACCTAGATACTCAAGGTAATTAGCCGGAGTCTGGATACTCAACGTAATAATCCGGAGTCTAGATACTCAACGTATACTCAAGGTAATTAGCCGGAGTCTGGATACTCAACGTAATAAACCGGAGTCTAGATACTCAACGTAATGAGCTAGAGTCTGGGTACTCAACGTAATAAGCCGGAATCTGGATACTCAACGTAATAAGCCGGAGCCTGGATACTCAACGTAATAAGCCGGAATCTGGATATTCAACGTAATAAGCCGGAATCTGAATACTGAACGTAATAAGCCGGAGTCTGGATACTGAACGTAATAAGCCGGAGTCTGGGTACTCAACGTAATAAGCCGGAATCTGGATACTCAAAGTTATAAGCCGGAGTCTGGATACTAAACGTAATAAACCGGAGTCTGGATACTCAATGTAATAAGTCGGAGTCTGGATACTCAACTTAATATGCCGGAGTCTGGATATTCAACGTAATAAACCAGAGTCTGGATACACAACGTATTAAGCCGGAGTCTGGATTCTCAATGTAATAAACCGAAGTCTGGATACTCAACGTATTAAGCCGGAGTCTGGGTACTCAACGTAATAAACCGGAGTCTGGGTACTTAACGTAATAAGCCGGAATCTGGATACTAAACGTAATAAGCTTGAGTCTGGATACTCAACGTAATAAGCCGGAATCTGGATACTCAACGTAATAAGCCGGAGTCTGGATACTCAACGTAATAAGCCGGAATCTGGATACTCAAGGTAATTAGCCGGAGTCTGGATACTCAACGTAATAAATCAGGGTCTGGATACTCAACGTAATGAGCTAGAGTCTGGGTACTCAACGTAATAAGTCGGAATCTGGATACTCAACGTAATAAGCCGAAGTCTGGATACTCAACGTAATAAGCCGGAATCTGGATATTCAAGGTAATAAGCCGGAATCTGGATACTCAATGTAATAAACCGGAGTCTGGATACTCAACGTAATGAGCCGGAGTCTGGGTACTCAACGTAATAAGCCAGAATCTGGATACTCAAAGTTATAAGCCGGAGTCTGGATACTCAACGTAATAAACCGGAGTCTAGATACTCAATGTAATAAGTCGGAGTCTGGATACTCAACTAAATAAGCCGGAGTCTGGATATTCAACGTAATAAACCAGAGTTTGGATACACAACGTAATAAGCCGGAGTCTGGATTCTCAACGTAATAAACCGAAGTCTGGATACTCAACGTAATGAGTCGGAGTCTGGGTACTCAACGTAATAAACCGGAGTCTGGGTATATAACTTAATAAGTCAGAGTCTGGATACTCTACGTAATAAACCGGAGTCTGGATACACAACGTAATATGCCGGAATCTGGATACTCAACGTAATAAGTCGAAGTCTGGATATTCAACGTAATAAACCGGAGCCTTGATACTCAACGTAATAAGCCGGAGTATGGGTACTCAACGTAATAAACTGGAGTCTGGGTACTCAACGTAATAAGCCAGAGTCGTGATACTCCATGTAATAAGTCGGAGTCTGGATACTCCACGTAATAAACCGGAGTCTGGATACTCAACGTAATAAACTGGAGTCTGAATACTCAATGTAATAAGCCGGAGTCTGGATACTCAAGGTAATAAGTCGGAGTCTGGATACTCAACGTAATAAACCGGAGTCTGCATACTCAAGATAATAAGCTGGAGTCTGGGTACTCAAAGTAAATAAGTCGGAGTCTGGATACTAGACGTAATAAACCAGAGTCTGGGTACTCAACGTAATAAGTCGGAGTCTAGATACTCAACTTAATAAGCCGAAGTCTGGATACTCAACGTAATAAATCGGAGTCTGGATACTCAACATAATAAGTCGGAGTCTGGATACTCAACGTAATAAACTGGAGACTGGATACTCAATGTAATAAGTCGGAGTCTGGGTATTTAACGTATTAAACTGGAGTCTGGATACTCAACCTAATAAACCGGAGTCTAGATACTCAATGTAATAAGTCGGAGTCTGGATCCTCAACGTAATAAACTAGAGTCTGGATAGTCAACGTAATAAGCCGGAATCTGGATACTCAAGGTAATAAGTCGGAGTCTAGATACTCAATGTAATAAACCGGAGTCTGGATACTCAACGTAATGAGCCAGAGTCTGGGTACTCAACGTAATAAGCCGGAATCTGGATACTCAAGGTAATAAGTCGGAGTCTGGATACTCAACATAATAAACTGAAGTCTGGATACTCAACGTAATAAGCCGGAGTATTGATACTAAACGTAATAAACTAGAGTCTGGGTACTCAACGTAATAAGCCAGACTGGGTACTCATCATAATAAGCCGAAGTCTGGATACTCAACGTAATAAGTCGGAGTTTGGGTACTCAACATAATAAGCCGGTGTATGGATTCTTAGCGTAATAAGCCGGAGTCTGGGTAATCAACGTAATAAGCCGGAGTCTGGATACACAAAGTAATAAACCGGAGTCTGGATACTCAACGTAGTAAGTCGTAGTTTGGATACTGAACATAATAAGTTGGAGTTTGGTTACTCAACGTAATAAACCGGAGTCTGGTTACTCAACGTAATAAGCCGGAGTCTGGATACTCAAATTAATAAACCGGAGTCTAGGTACTCAACGTAATCAGAGTCTGGATACTCAACGTAATAAGTCGGAGTCTGGATACTCAACTTAATAAGCCAGAGTCTGAATATTCAACGTAATAAAGCAGAGTCTGATTAACAACGTAATAAGCCGGAGTCTGGATACTCAACGTAATAAATAGGAGTCTGGATACTCAACGTAATGAGCCGGAGTCTGGGTACTCAACATAACAAACCGGAGTCTGGGTAATCAACGTAATAAGCCAGAGTCTGGATATTCAACGTAACGAACAGGAGTCTGGATACTAAACGTAATAAACTAGAGTCTGGGTACTCAACATAATAAGCCAGACTGGGTACTCATCATAATAAGCCGGAGTCTGGATACTCAACGTAATAAGCCGGAGTTTGGGTACTCAACATAATAAGCCGATGTATGGATTCTCAACGTAATAAGCTGGAGTCTGGGTACTCAACGTAATAAGCCGGAGTCTGGATACACAAAGTAATAAACCGGAGTCTGGATACTCAACGTAATAAGCCGTAGTGTGGATATTCAACATAATAAGCCGGAGTCTGGATACTCAACGTAATAAACCAGAGTCTGGGTACTCAACGTAATAAGCCGGAGTCTGGATAATCAAAGTAATAAATCGGAGTCTGGGTACTCAACGTAATCAGAGTCTGGATACTCAACTTAATTAGCCAGAGTCTGGATACTCAACGTAATAAAATGGAGTCTGGATACTCAACGTAATAAGCCGGAGTCTGGATACTCAACTTAATAAGCTGGAGTCTGGATATTCAACGTAATAAAGCAGAGTTTGGATACACAACGTAATAAGTCGGAGTCTGGATACTCAACATAATAAACCGGAGTCTGGATACTCAACATAATGACCCGGAGTCTGGGTACTCAACGTAATAAACAGGAGTCTGGATACTCAACGTAAAAAATCGGAGTTTGGATACTCAACGTAATAAGCAGGAATCTGGATATTCAAGGTAATAAGCCGGAGTCTGGATACTCAACGTAATAAACAGTAGTCTGGATACTCAACATAATAAGCCGGAGTCTGGATATTCAACGTAATAAACCGGAGTCTGGATACTCAACGTAATAAGCCGGAGTCTGGATACTAAATGTAATAAACTGGAGTCTGGGTACTCAACGTAATAAGCCAGACTGGGTACACATCGTAATAAGCCGAAGTCTGGATACTCTACGTAATTAGCTGGTGTCTGGATACTCAACGTAACAAGCCGGAGTTTGGGTACTCAACATAATAAGCCGGTATATCGATACTCAACGTAATAAGCCGGAGTCTGGGTACTCAACGTAATAAACCGGAGTATGGATACTCAATGTAATAAGCCGGAGTCTGGACACTCAACATAATAAGTCGGAGTCTGGATACTCAACGTAATAAACCAGAGTCTGGGTACTCAACGTAATAAGTCGGAGTCTGGATACTCAACGTAATAAGCCAGAGTCTAGATACTCAACGTAATAAGTCGGAGTCTTGATACTCAAAGTAATAAACCGGAGTCTAGATACTCTACGTAATAAGCCGGAGTCTGGATAGTCAACGTAATAAGCCGGAGTTTGGATAGTCAACGTAATAAACCGGAGTCTGGATACTCAACGTAATTAGAGTCTGGATGCCCAACGTAATAAGCCGGAGTCTGGATACTCAACATAATAAATCGGAGTCTGGATACTCAATGTAATAAGCCAGAGTCTGGGTATTTAACGTAATAAACCGGTGTCTGGGTACTAAACGTAATAAGCCGGAGTCTGGATACTCAACGTATTAAACTGGAGTCTGGATACTCAACCCAATAAACCGGAGTCTGGGTACTCAACGTAATAAGTCGGAATCTAGATACTCAAGGTAATTAGCCGGAGTCTGGATACTCAACGTAATAAACCGGAGTCTAGATACTCAACGTAATGAGCTAGAGTCTGGGTACTCAACGTAATAAGCCGGAATCTGGATACTCAACGTAATAAGCCGGAGCCTGGATACTCAACGTAATAAGCCGGAATCTGGATATTCAACGTAATAAGCCGGAATCTGAATACTGAACGTAATAAGCCGGAGTCTGGATACTGAACGTAATAAGCCGGAGTCTGGGTACTCAACGTAATAAGCCGGAATCTGGATACTCAAAGTTATAAGCCAGAGTCTGGATACTAAACGTAATAAACCGGAGTCTGGATACTCAATGTAATAAGTCGGAGTCTGGATACTTAACTTAATATGCCGGAGTCTGGATATTCAACGTAATAAACCAGAGTCTGGATACACAACGTATTAAGCCGGAGTCTGGATTCTCAATGTAATAAACCGAAGTCTGGATACTCAACGTATTAAGCCGGAGTCTGGGTACTCAACGTAATAAACCGGAGTCTGGGTACTTAACGTAATAAGCCGGAATCTGGATACTCAACGTAATAAGCTTGAGTCTGGATACTCAACGTAATAAGCCGGAAACTGGATACTCAACGTAATAAGCCGGAGTCTGGATACTCAACGTAATAAGCCGGAATCTGGATACTCAAGGTAATTAGCCGGAGTCTGGATACTCAACGTAATAAATCGGGGTCTGGATACTCAACGTAATGAGCTAGAGTCTGGGTACTCAACGTAATAAGCCGGAATCTGGATACTCAACGTAATAAGCCGAAGTCTGGATACTCAACGTAATAAGCCGGAATCTGGATATTCAAGGTAATAAGCCGGAATCTGGATACTCAATGTAATAAACCGGAGTCTGGATACTCAACGTAATGAGCCGGAGTCTGGGTACTCAACGTAATAAGCCAGAATCTGGATACTCAAAGTTATAAGCCGGAGTCTGGATACTCAACGTAATAAACCGGAGTCTAGATACTCAATGTAATAAGTCGGAGTCTGGATACTCAACTAAATAAGCCGGAGTCTTGATATTCAACGTAATAAACCAGAGTTTCGATACACAACGTAATAAGCCGGAGTCTGGATTCTCAACGTAATAAACCGAAGTCTGGATACTCAACGTAATGAGTCGGAGTCTGGGTACTCAACGTAATAAACCGGAGTCTGGGTATATAACTTAATAAGTCAGAGTCTGGATACTCTACGTAATAAACCAGAGTCTGGATACACAACGTAATATGCCGGAATCTGGATACTCAACGTAATAAGTCGAAGTCTGGATATTCAACGTAATAAACCGGAGCCTTGATACTCAACGTAATAAGCCGGAGTCTGGGTACTCAACGTAATAAACTGGAGTCTGGGTACTCAACGTAATAAGCCAGAGTCATGATACTCCATGTAATAAGTCGGAGTCTGGATACTCCACGTAATAAACCGGAGTCTGGATACTCAACGTAATAAACTGGAGTCTGAATACTCAATGTAATAAGCCGGAGTCTGGATACTCAAGGTAATAAGCCGGAGTCTGGATACTCAACGTAATAAACCGGAGTCTGCATACTCAAGATAATAAGCTGGAGTCTGGGTACTCAAAGTAAATAAGTCAGAGTCTGGATACTAGACGTAATAAACCAGAGTCTGGGTACTCAACGTAATAAGCCGGAGTCTAGATACTCAACTTAATAAGCCGGAGTCTGGATACTCAACGTAATAAATCGGAGTCTGGATACTCAACATAATAAGTCGGAGTCTGGATACTCAACGTAATAAACTGGAGACTGGATACTCAATGTAATAAGCCAGAGTCTGGGTATTTAACGTATTAAACTGGAGTCTGGATACTCAACCTAATAAACCGGAGTCTAGATACTCAATGTAATAAGTCGGAGTCTGGATCCTCAACGTAATAAACTAGAGTCTGGGTACTCAACGTAATAAACCGGAGTCTGGATACTCAACGTAATAAGCCAGAGTCTGGATAGTCAACGTAATAAGCCGGAATCTGGATACTCAAGGTAATAAGTCGGAGTCTAGATACTCAATGTAATAAACCGGAGTCTGGATACTCAACGTAATGAGCCAGAGTCTGGGTACTCAACGTAATAAGCCGGAATCTGGATACTCAAGGTAATAAGTCGGAGTCTGGATACTCAACATAATAAACTGAAGTCTGGATACTCAACGTAATAAGCCGGAGTATTGATACTAAACGTAATAAACTAGAGTCTGGGTACTCAACGTAATAAGCCAGACTGGGTACTCATCATAATAAGCCGAAGTCTGGATACTCAACGTAATAAGTCGGAGTTTTGGTACTCAACATAATAAGCCGGTGTATGGATTCTTAGCGTAATAAGCCGGAGTCTGGGTAATCAACGTAATAAGCCGGAGTCTGGATACACAAAGTAATAAACCAGAGTCTGGATACTCAACGTAGTAAGTCGTAGTTTGGATACTCAACATAATAAGTTGGAGTTTGGTTACTCAACGTAATAAACCGGAGTCTGGTTACTCAACGTAATAAGCCGGAGTCTGGATACTCAAATTAATAAACCGGAGTCTAGGTACTCAACGTAATCAGAGTCTGGATACTCAACGTAATAAGCCGGAGTCTGGATACTCAACTTAATAAGCCGGAGTCTGAATATTCAACGTAATAAAGCAGAGTCTGATTAACAACGTAATAAGCCGGAGTCTGGATACTCAACGTAATAAATAGGAGTCTGGATACTCAACGTAATGAGCCGGAGTCTGGGTACTCAACGTAACAAACCGGAGTCTGGGTAATCAACGTAATAAGCCAGAGTCTGGATATTCAACGTAACAAACAGGAGTCTGGATACTAAACGTAATAAACTAGAGTCTGGGTACTCAACATAATAAGCCAGACTGGGTACTCATCATAATAAGCCGGAGTCTGGATACTCAACGTAATAAGCCGGAGTTTGGGTACTCAACATAATAAGTCGGTGTATGGATTCTCAACGTAATAAGCTGGAGTCTGGGTACTCAACGTAATAAGCCGGAGTCTGGATACACAAAGTAATAAACCGGAGTCTGGATACTCAACGTAATAAGCCGTAGTGTGGATATTCAACATAATAAGCCGGAGTCTGGATACTCAACGTAATAAACCAGAGTCTGGGTACTCAACGTAATAAGCCGGAGTCTGGATAATCAAAGTAATAAACCGGAGTCTGGGTACTCAACGTAATCAGAGTCTGGATACTCAACTTAATAAGCCGGAGTCTGGATACTCAACGTAATAAAACGGAGTCTGGATACTCAACGTAATAAGCCGGAGTCTGGATACTCAACTTAATAAGCTGGAGTCTGGATATTCAACGTAATAAAGCAGAGTTTGGATACACAACGTAATAAGTCGGAGTCTGGATACTCAACATAATAAACCGGAGTCTGGATACTCAACATAATGACCCGGAGTCTGGGTACTCAACGTAATAAACAGGAGTCTGGATACTCAACGTAAAAAATCGGAGTTTGGATACTCAACGTAATAAGCAGGAATCTGGATACTCAAGGTAATAAGCCGGAGTCTGGATACTCAACGTAATAAACAGTAGTCTGGATACTCAACATAATAAGCCGGAGTCTGGATATTCAACGTAATAAACCGGAGTCTGGATACTCAACGTAATAAGCCGGAGTCTGGATACTAAATGTAATAAACTGGAGTCTGGGTACTCAACGTAATAAGCCAGACTGGGTACACATCGTAATAAGCCGAAGTCTGGATACTCTACGTAATTACCTGGTGTCTGGATACTCAACGTAACAAGCCGGAGTTTGGGTACTCAACATAATAAGTCGGTATATGGATACTCAACGTAATAAGCCGGAGTCTGGGTACTCAACGTAATAAACCGGAGTATGGATACTCAATGTAATAAGCCGGAGTCTGGACACTCAACATAATAAGTCGGAGTCTGGATACTCAACGTAATAAACCAGAGTCTGGGTACTCAACGTAATAAGTCGGAGTCTGGATACTCAACGTAATAAGCCAGAGTCTGGATACTCAACGTAATAAGTCGGAGTCTTGATACTCAAAGTAATAAACCGGAGTCTAGATACTCAACGTAATAAGCCGGAGTCTGGATACTCAACGTAATAAGCCGGAGTTTGGATAGTCAACGTAAAAAACCGGAGTCTGGATACTCAACGTAATTAGAGTCTGGATGCCCAACGTAATAAGCCGGAGTCTGGATACTCAACATAATAAATCGGAGTCTGGATACTCAATGTAATAAGCCAGAGTCTGGGTATTTAACGTAATAAACCGGTGTCTGGGTACTCAACGTAATAAGCCGGAGTCTGGATACTCAACGTATTAAACTGGAGTCTGGATACTCAACCCAATAAACCGGAGTCTAGATACTCAATGTAATAAGTCGGAGTCTGGATACTCAACGTAATAAACTAGAGTCTGGGTACTCAACGTAATAAACCGTAGTCTGGATACTCAACGTAATAAGCCAGAGTCTGGATAGTCAACGTAATAAGCCGGAATCTGGATACTCAAGGTAATAAGTCGGAGTCTAGATACTCAATGTAATAAACCGGAGTCTGGATACTCAACGTAATGAGCCAGAGTCTGGGTACTCAACGTAATAAGCCGGAATCTGGATACTCAAGGTAATAAGTCGGAGTCTGGATACTCAACATAATAAACTGAAGTCTGGATACTCAACGTAATAAGCCGGAGTATTGATACTAAACGTAATAAACTAGAGTCTGGGTACTCAACGTAATAAGCCAGACTGGGTACTCATCATAATAAGCCGAAGTCTGGATACTCAACGTAATAAGTCGGAGTTTTGGTACTCAACATAATAAGCCGGTGTATGGATTCTTAGCGTAATAAGCCGGAGTCTGGGTAATCAACGTAATAAGCCGGAGTCTGGATACACAAAGTAATAAACCGGAGTCTGGATACTCAACGTAGTAAGTCGTAGTTTGGATACTCAACATAATAAGTTGGAGTTTGGTTACTCAACGTAATAAACCGGAGTCTGGTTACTCAACGTAATAAGCCGGAGTCTGGATACTCAAATTAATAAACCGGAGTCTAGGTACTCAACGTAATCAGAGTCTGGATACTCAACGTAATAAGCCGGAGTCTGGATACTCAACTTAATAAGCCGGAGTCTGAATATTCAACGTAATAAAGCAGAGTCTGATTAACAACGTAATAAGCCGGAGTCTGGATACTCAACGTAATAAATAGGAGTCTGGATACTCAACGTAATGAGCCGGAGTCTGGGTACTCAACGTAACAAACCGGAGTCTGGGTAATCAACGTAATAAGCCAGAGTCTGGATATTCAACGTAACAAACAGGAGTCTGGATACTAAACATAATAAACTAGAGTCTGGGTACTCAACATAATAAGCCAGACTGGGTACTCATCATAATAAGTCGGAGTCTGGATACTCAACGTAATAAGCCGGAGTTTGGGTACTCAACATAATAAGCCGGTGTATGGATTCTCAACGTAATAAGCTGGAGTCTGGGTACTCAACGTAATAAGCCGGAGTCTGGATACACAAAGTAATAAACCGGAGTCTGGATACTCAACGTAATAAGTCGTAGTGTGGATATTCAACATAATAAGCCGGAGTCTGGATACTCAACGTAATAAACCAGAGTCTGGGTACTCAACGTAATAAGTCGGAGTCTCGATAATCAAAGTAATAAACCGGAGTCTGGGTACTCAACGTAATCAGAGTCTGGATACTCAACTTAATAAGCCGGAGTCTGGATACTCAACGTAATAAAATGGAGTCTGGATACTCAACGTAATAAGCCGGAGTCTGGATACTCAACTTAATAAGCTGGAGTCTGGATATTCAACGTAATAAAGCAGAGTTTGGATACACAACGTAATATGTCGGAGTCTGGATACTCAACATAATAAACCGGAGTCTGGATACTCAACATAATGACCCGGAGTCTGGGTACTCAACGTAATAAACAGGAGTCTGGATACTCAACGTAAAAAATCGGAGTTTGGATACTCAACGTAATAAGCAGGAATCTGGATACTCAAGGTAATAAGCCGGAGTCTAGATACTCTACGTAATAAGCCAGAGTCTGGATAGTCAACGTAATAAGCCGGAGTCTGGATAGTCAACGTAATAAACCGGAGTCTGGATACTCAACGTAATAAGCCGGAGTCTGGATACTAAATGTAATAAACTGGAGTCTGGGTACTCAACGTAATAAGCCAGACTGGGTACACATCGTAATAAGCCGTAGTCTGGATACTCTACGTAATTAGCTGGTGTCTGGATACTCAACGTAACAAGCCGGAGTTTGGGTACTCAACATAATAAGCCGGTATATGGATACTCAACGTAATAAGCCGGAGTCTGGGTACTCAACGTAATAAACCGGAGTATGGATACTCAATGTAATAAGCCGGAGTCTGGACACTCAACATAATAAGTCGGAGTCTGGATACTCAACGTAATAAACCAGAGTCTGGGTACTCAACGTAATAAGTCGGAGTCTGGATACTCAACGTAATAAGCCAGAGTCTGCATACTCAACGTAATAAGTCGGAGTCTTGATATTCAAAGTAATAAACCGGAGTCTAGATACTCTACGTAATAAGCCGGAGTCTGGATACTCAACGTAATAAGCCGGAGTTTGGATAGTCAACGTAATAAACCGGAGTCTGGATACTCAACGTAATTAGAGTCTGGATGCCCAACGTAATAAGCCGGAGTCTGGATACTCAACATAATAAATCGGAGTCTGGATACTCAATGTAATAAGCCAGAGTCTGGGTATTTAACGTAATAAACCGGTGTCTGGGTACTCAACGTAATAAGCCGGAGTCTGGATACTCAACGTATTAAATTGGAGTCTGGATACTCAACCCAAAAAATCGGAGTCTGGGTACTCAACGTAATAAGTCGGAATCTAGATACTCAAGGTAATTAGCCGGAGTCTGGATACTCAACGTAATAAACCGGAGTCTAGATACTCAACGTAATGAGCTAGAGTCTGGGTACTCAACGTAATAAGCCGGAATCTGGATACTCAACGTAATAAGCCGAAGCCTGGATACTCAACGTAATAAGCCGGAATCTGGATATTCAACGTAATAAGCCGGAATCTGAATACTGAACTTAATAAGCCGGAGTCTGGATACTGAACGTAATAAGCCGGAGTCTGGGTACTCAACGTAATAAGCCGGAATCTGGATACTCAAAGTTATAAGCCGGAGTCTGGATACTAAACGTAATAAACCGGAGTCTGGATACTCAATGTAATAAGTCGGAGTCTGGATACTCAACTTAATATGCCGGAGTCTGGATATTCAACGTAATAAACCAGAGTCTGGATACACAACGTATTAAGCCGGAGTCTGGATTCTCAATGTAATAAACCGAAGTCTGGATACTCAACGTATTAAGCCGGAGTCTGGGTACTCAACGTAATAAACCGGAGTCTGGGTACTTAACGTAATAAGCCGGAATCTGGATACTCAACGTAATAAGCTTGAGTCTGGATACTCAACGTAATAAGCCGGAATCTGGATACTCAACGTAATAAACCGGAGTCTGGATACTCAACGTAATAAGCCGGAATCTGGATACTCAAGGTAATTAGCCGGAGTCTGGATACTCAACGTAATAAATCGGGGTCTGGATACTCAACGTAATGAGCTAGAGTCTGGGTACTCAACGTAATAAGCCGGAATCTGGATACTCAACGTAATAAGCCGAAGTCTGGATACTCAACGTAATAAGCCGGAATCTGGATATTCAAGGTAATAAGCCGGAATCTGGATACTCAACGTAATAAACCGGAGTCTGGATACTCAACGTAATGAGCCGGAGTCTGGGTACTCAACGTAATAAGCCAGAATCTGGATACTCAAAGTTATAAGCCGGAGTCTGGATACTCAACGTAATAAACCGGAGTCTAGATACTCAATGTAATAAGTCGGAGTCTGGATACTCAACTAAATAAGCCGGAGTCTGGATATTCAACGTAATAAACCAGAGTTTGGATACACAACGTAATAAGCCGGAGTCTGGATTCTCAACGTAATAAACCGAAGTTTGGATACTCAACGTAATGAGTCGGAGTCTGGGTACTCAACGTAATAAACCGGAGTCTGGGTACTTAACTTAATAAGTCAGAGTCTGGATACTCTACGTAATAAACCGGAGTCTGGAAACACAACGTAATATGCCGGAATCTGGATACTCAACGTAATAAGTCGAAGTCTGGATATTCAACGTAATAAACCGGAGCCTTGATACTCAACGTAATAAGCCGGAGTCTGGGTACTCAACGTAATAAACGGGAGTCTGGGTACTCAACGTAATAAGCCAGAGTCGTGATACTCCATGTAATAAGTCGGAGTCTGGATACTCCACGTAATAAACCGGAGTCTGGATACTCAACATAATAAACTGGAGTCTGAATACTCAATGTAATAAGCCGGAGTCTGGATACTCAAGGTAATAAGCCGGAGTCTGGATACTCAACGTAATAAACCGGAGTCTGCATACTCAAGATAATAAGCTGGAGTTTGGGTACTCAAAGTAAATAAGTCGGAGTCTGGATACTAGACGTAATAAACCAGAGTCTGGGTACTCAACGTAATAAGTCGGAGTCTAGATACTCAACTTAATAAGCCGGAGTCTGGATACTCAACGTAATAAATCGGAGTCTGGATACTCAACATAATAAGTCGGAGTCTGGATACTCAACGTAATAAACTGGAGACTGGATACTCAATGTAATAAGCCGGAGTCTGGGTATTTAACGTATTAAACTGGAGTCTGGATACTCAACCTAATAAACCGGAGTCTAGATACTCAATGTAATAAGTCGGAGTCTGGATCCTCAACGTAATAAACTAGAGTCTGTGTACTCAACGTAATAAACCGGAGTCTGGATACTCAACGTAATAAGCCAGAGTCTGGATAGTCAACGTAATAAGCCGGAATCTGGATACTCAAGGTAATAAGTCGGAGTCTAGATACTCAATGTAATAAACCGGAGTCTGGATACTCAACGTAATGAGCTAGAGTCTGGGTACTCAAGGTAATAAGCCGGAATCTGGATACTCAAGGTAATAAGTCGGAGTCTGGATACTCAACATAATAAACTGAAGTCTGGATACTCAACGTAATAAGCCGGAGTATTGATACTAAACGTAATAAACTAGAGTCTGGGTACTCAACGTAATAAGCCAGACTGGGTACTCATCATAATAAGCCGGAGTCTGGATACTCAACGTAATAAGTCGGAGTTTGGGTACTCAACATAATAAGCCGGTGTATGGATTCTTAGCGTAATAAGCCGGAGTCTGGGTAATCAACGTATTAAGCCGGAGTCTGGATACACAAAGTAATAAACCGGAGTCTGGATACTCAACGTAGTAAGTCGTATTTTGGATACTCAACATAATAAGCTGGAGTTTGGTTACTCAACGTAATAAACCGGAGTCTGGTTACTCAACGTAATAAGCCGGAGTCTGGATACTCAAATTAATAAACCGGAGTCTAGGTACTCAACGTAATCAGAGTCTGGATACTCAACGTAATAAGCCGGAGTCTGGATACTCAACTTAATAAGCCGGAGTCTGGATATTCAACATAATAAAGCAGAATCTGATTAACAACGTAATAAGCCGGAGTCTGGATACTCAACGTAATAAATAGGAGTCTGGATACTCAACGTAATGAGCCGGAGTCTGGGTACTCAACGTAACAAACCGGAGTCTGGGTAATCAACGTAATAAGCCAGAGTCTGGATATTCAACGTAACAAACAGGAGTCTGGATACTAAACGTAATAAACTAGAGTCTGGGTACTCAACATAATAAGCCAGACTGGGTACTCATCATAATAATTCGGAGTCTGGATACTCAATGTAAAAAGCCGGAGTTTTGGGTACTCAATATAATAAGCCGGTGTATGGATTCTCAACGTAATAAGCTGGAGTCTGGGTACTCAACGTAATAAGCCGGAGTCTGGATACACAAAGTAATAAACCGGAGTCTGGATACTCAACGTAATAAGCCGTAGTGTGGATATTCAACATAATAAGCCGGAGTCTGGATACTCAACGTAATAAACCAGAGTCTGGGTACTCAACGTAATAAGCCGGAGTCTGGATAATCAAAGTAATAAACCGGAGTCTGGGTACTCAACGTAATCAGAGTCTGGATACTCAACTTAATAAGCCGGAGTCTGGATACTCAACGTAATAAAACGGAGTCTGGATACTCAACGTAATAAGCCGGAGTCTGGATACTCAACTTAATAAGCTGGAGTCTGGATATTCAACGTAATAAAGCAGAGTCTGGATACACAACGTAATAAGTCGGAGTTTGGATACTCAACATAATAAACCGGAGTCTGGATACTCAACATAATGACCCGGAGTCTGGGTACTCAACGTAATAAACAGGAGTCTGGATACTCAACGTAAAAAATCGGAGTTTGGATACTCAACGTAATAAGCAGGAATCTGGATACTCAAGGTAATAAGCCGGAGTCTGGATACTCAACGTAATAAACAGTAGTCTGGATACTCAACATAATAAGCCGGAGTCTGGATATTCAACGTAATAAACCGGAGTCTGGATACTCAACGTAATAAGCCGGAGTCTGGATACTAAATGTAATAAACTGGAGTCTGGGTACTCAACGTAATAAGCCAGACTGGGTACACATCGTAATAAGCCGAAGTCTGGATACTCTACGTAATTAGCTGGTGTCTGGATACTCAACGTAACAAGCCGGAGTTTGGGTACTCAACATAATAAGCCGGTATATGGATACTCAACGTAATAAGCCGGAGTCTGGGTACTCAACGTAATAAACCGGAGTATGGATACTCAACGTAATAAGCCGGAGTCTGGACACTCAACATAATAAGTCGGAGTCTGGATACTCAACGTAATAAACCAGAGTCTGGGTACTCAACGTAATAAGTCGGAGTCTGGATACTCAACGTAATAAGCCAGAGTCTGGATACTCAACGTAATAAGTCGGAGTCTTGATACTCAAAGTAATAAACCGGAGTCTAGATACTCTACGTAATAAGCCGGAGTCTGGATACTCAACGTAATAAGCCGGAGTTTGGATAGTCAACGTAATAAACCGGAGTCTGGATACTCAACGTAATTAGAGTCTGGATGCTCAACATAATAAGTCGGAGTCTGGATACTCAATGTAATAAGCCAGAGTCTGGGTATTTAACGTAATAAACCGGTGTCTGGGTACTCAACGTAATAAGCCGGAGTCTGGATACTCAACGTATTAAACTGGAGTCTGGATACTCAACCCAATAAACCGGAGTCTAGATACTCAATGTAATAAGTCGGAGTCTGGATCCTCAACGTAATAAACTAGAGTCTGGGTACTCAACGTAATAAACCGGAGTCTGGATACTCAACGTAATAAGCCAGAGTCTGGATACTCACCGTAATAAGCCGGAATCTGGATACTCAAGGTAATAAGCCGGAGTCTAGATACTCAATGTAATAAACCGGAGTCTGGATACTCAACGTAATGAGCCAGAGTCTGGGTACTCAACGTAATAAGCCGGAATCTGGATACTCAAGGTAATAAGCCGGAGTCTGGATACTCAACATAATAAACCGAAGTCTGGATACTAAACGTAATAAGCCGGAGTATTGATACTAAACGTAATAAACTAGAGTCTGGGTACTCAACGTAATAAGCCAGACTGGGTACTCATCATAATAAGCCGGAGTCTGGATACTCAACGTAATAAGTCGGAGTTTGGGTACTCAACATAATAAGCCGGTGTATGGATTCTCAACGTAATAAATCGGAGTCTAGGTAATCAACGTAATAAGCCGGAGTCTGGATACACAAAGTAATAAACCGGACTCTGGGTACTCAACGTAATAAACCGGTGTCTGGGTACTGAACGTAATAAGCCGGAGTCTGGCTACTCAAATCAATAAACCGGAGTCTGGGTACTCAACGTAATCAGAGTCTGGATACTCAACGTAATAAGCCGGAGTCTGGATACTCAACTTAATAAGCCGGAGTG
Source organism: Lathyrus sativus (assembly GCA_963859935.3). Lineage (NCBI taxonomy): Eukaryota > Viridiplantae > Streptophyta > Magnoliopsida > Fabales > Fabaceae > Lathyrus > Lathyrus sativus. The sequence goes on from OZ012739.1 coordinate 172,004,685, forward strand.
TGGATATTCAACGTAATAAAGCAGAGTCTGGATACACAACGTAATAAGCCGGAGTCTGGATACTCAACGTAATAAACAGGAGTCTGGATACTCAACGTAATGAGCCGGAGTCTGGGTACTCAACGTAACAAACCGAAGTCTGGGTAATCAACGTAATAAGCCAGAGTCTGGATATTCAACGTAACAAACCGGAGTCTGGATACTCAACGTAATAAGCCGGAGTTTGGATACTAAACGTAATAAACTAGAGTCTGGGTACTCAACGTAATAAGCCAGACTGGGTACTAATCATAATAAGCCGGAGTCTGGATACTCAACGTAATAAGCCGGAGTTTGGGTACACAACATAATAAGCCGGTGTATGGATTCTCAACGTAATAAGCCGGAGTCTGGGTACTCAACGTAATAAGCCGGAGTCTGGATACACAAAGTAATAAACCGGAGTCTGGATACTCAACGTAATAAGCCGTAGTCTGGATACTCAACATAATAAGCCGGAGTCTGGATACTCAACGTAATAAACCGGAGTCTGGGTACTCAACGTAATAAGCCGGAGTCTGGATAATCAAAGTAATAAACTGGAGTCTGGGTACTCAACGTAATCAGAGTATGGATACCCAACTTAATAAGCCGGAGTCTGAATACTCAACGTAATAAAACGGAGTCTGGATACTCAACGTAATAAGCCGGAGTCTGGATACTCAACTTAATAAGCCGGAGTCTGGATATTCAACGTAATAAAGCAGAGTCTGGATACTCAACGTAATAAGCCGGAGTCTGGATACTCAACGTAATAAGCCGGAGTCTGGATACTCAACGTAATAAACTGGAGACTGGATACTCAATGTAATAAGCCGGAATCTGGGTATTTAACGTAATAAACCGGAGTGTGGGTACTCAACGTAATAAGCCGGAGTCTGGATACTCAACGTATTAAACTGGAGTCTGGATACTCAACGCAATAAACCGGAGTCTAGATACTCAATGTAATAAGTCGGAGTCTGGATCCTCAACGTAATAAACTAGAGTCTAGGTACTCAACGTAATAAACCGGAGTCTGGATACTCAACGTAATAAGCTGGAATCTGGATACTCAAGGTAATAAGCCGGAGTCTAGATACTCAATGTAATAAACCGGAGTCTGGATACTCAACGTAATGAGCCAGAGTCTAGGTACTCAACGTAATAAGCCGGAATCTAGATACTCAAGGTAATAAGCCGGAGTCTGGATACTCAACATAATAAACCGAAGTCTGGATACTCAACGTAATAAGTCGGAGTATTGATACTAAACGTAATAAACTAGAGTCTGGGTACTCAACGTAAAAAGCCAGACTGGGTACTCATCATAATAAGCCAGAGTCTGGATACTCAACGTAATAAGTCGGAGTTTGGCTACTCAACATAATAAGCCGGTGTATGGATTCTCAACGTAATAAGCCGGAGTCTGAGTAATCAACGTAATAAGCCGGAGTCTGGATACACAAATTAATAAACCGGAGTCTGGATACTCAACGCAATAAGCCGTAGTTTGGATACTCAACATAATAAGCTCGAGTTTGGATACTCAACGTAATAAACCGGAGTCTGGGTACTCAACGTAATAAGCCGGAGTCTGGATACTCAAATTAATAAACCGGAGTCTGGGTACTCAACGCAATCAGAGTCTAGACACTCAACGTAATAAGCCGGAGTCTGGATACTCAACTTAATAAGCCGGAGTCTGGATATTCAACGTAATAAAGCAGAGTCTGGATACACAACGTAATAAGCCAGAGTCTGGATACTCAACGTAATAAACAGGAGTCTGGATACTCAACGTAATGAGCCGGAGTCTGGGTACTCAACGTAACAAACCGGAGTCTGGGTAATCAACGTAATAAGCTAGAGTCTGGATATTCAACATAGCAAACCGGAGTCTGGATACTCAACGTAATAAGCCGGAGTCTGGATACTAAACGTAATAAACTAGAGTCTGGGTACTCAACGTAATTAGCCAGACTAGGTACTCATCATAATAAGCCGGAGTCTGGATACTCAACGTAATAAGCCGGAGTTTGGGTACTCAACATAATAAGCCGGTGTATGGATTCTCAACGTAATAAGCCGGAGTCTGGGTACTCAACGTAATAAGCCGGAGTCTGGATACACAAAGTAATAAACCGGAGTCTGGATACTCAACGTAATAAGCCGTAGTCTGGATACTCAACATAATAAGCCGGAGTCTGGATACTCAACGTAATAAACCGGAGTCTGGGTACTCAACGTAATAAGCTGGAGTCTGGATAATCAAGGTAATAAACCGAAGTCTGGGTACTCAACGTAATCAGAGTATGGATACCCAACTTAATAAGCCGGAGTCTGAATACTCAACGTAATAAAACGGAGTCTGGATACTCAACGTAATAAGCCGGAGTCTGGATACTCAACTTAATAAGCCGGAGTCTGGATATTCAACGTAATAAAACAGAGTCTGGATACTCAACGTAATAAGCCGGAGTCTGGATACTGAACTTAATAAGCCGGAGTCTGGATATTCAACGTAATAAAGCAGAGTCTGGATACACAACGTAATAAACCGGAGTCTGGGTACTAAACGTAATAAGCCGGAATCTAGATACTCAAGGTAATTAGTCGGAGTCTGGATACTCAACGTAATAAACCGGAGTCTGGATACTCAACGTAAAAAATCGGAGTCTGGATACTCAACGTAATAAGCAGGAATCTGGATACTCAAGGTAATAAGCCGGAGTCTGGATACTCAACGTAATAAACAGTAGTCTGGATACTCAACGTAATAAACAGTAGTCTGGATACTCAACATAATAAGCCGGAGTCTAGATATTCAACGTAATAAACCGGAGTCTGGATATTCAACGTAATAAGCCGGAGTCTGGATACTAAATGTAATAAACTGGAGTCTGGGTACTCAACGTAATAAGCCAGACTGGGTACACATCGTAATAAGCCGAAGTCTGGATACTCTACGTAATTAGCTGGAGTCTGGATACTCAACGTAATAAGTCGGAGTTTGGGTACTCAACATAATAAGCCGGTGTATGGATACTCAACGTAATAAGCCGGAGTCTGGGTACTCAACGTAATAAGCCGGAGTCTGGATACTCAACGTAATAAACCGGAGTATGGATACTCAACGTAATAAGCCGGAGTCTGGACACTCAACATAATAAGTCGGAGTCTGGATAATCAACGTAATAAACCGGAGTCTGGGTACTCAACGTAATAAGTCGGAGTCTGGATACTCAACGTGATAAACCAGAGTCTGGGTACTCAACGTAATAAGTCGGAGTCTGGATACTCAACGTAATAAGCCAGAGTCTGGATACTCAACGTAATAAGTCGGAGTCTTGATACTCAAAGTAATAAACCGGAGTCTAGATACTCAACGTAATAAGCCGGAGTCTGGATACTCAACGTAATAAGTCGGAGTTTGGATAGTCAACGTAATAAACCGGAGTCTGGATACTCAACGTAATTAGAGTCTGGATGCCCAACGTAATAATCCGGAGTCTGGATACTCAACATAATAAATCGGAGTCTGGATACTCAACGTAATAAGTCGGAGTCTGGATACTCAACGTAATAAACTGGAGACTAGATACTCAATGTAATAAGCCGGAGTCTGGGTACTCAACATAATAAGCCGGAGTCTGGATACTCAACGTATTAAACTGGAGTCTGGATACTCAACGTAATAAACCGGAGTCTAGATACTCAATGTAATAAGTTGGAGTCTGGATCCTCAACGTAATAAACTAGAGTCTGGATACTCAACGTAATAAACCAGAGTGTGGATACTCAACATAATAAGCCGGAGTCTGGATACTCAACTTAATAAGCCGGAGTCTGGATATTCAACGTAATAAAGCAGAGTCTGGATACACAATGTAATAAGCCGGAGTCTGGATACTCAACGTAATAAACAGGAGTTTGGATACTCAACGTAATAAGCCGGAGTCTGGGTACTCAACGTAACAAACCGGAGTCTGGGTAATCAACGTAATAAGCCAGAGTCTGGATATTCAACGTAGCAAACCAGAGTCTGGATACTCAACGTAATAAGCCGGAGTCTGGATACTAAACGTAATAAACTAGAGTCTGGGTACTCAACGTAATAAGCCAGACTGGGTACTCATCATAATAAGCCGGAGTCTGGATACTCAACGTAATAAGCCGGAGTTTGGGTACTCAACATAATAAGCCGGTGTATGGATTCTCAACGTAATAAGCCGGAGTCTGGTTACTCAACGTAATAAGCCGGAGTCTGGATACACAAAGTAATAAACCGGAGTCTGGATACTCAACGTAATAAGCCGTAGTCTGGATACTCAACATAATAAGCCGGAGTCTGGATACTCAACGTAATAAACCGGAGTCTGGGTACTCAACGTAATAAGCTGGAGTCTGGATAATCAAAGTAATAAACCGGAGTCTGGGTACTCAACGTAATCAGAGTATGGATACCCAACTTAATAAGCCGGAGTCTGAATACTCAACGTAATAAAACAGAGTCTGGATACTCAATGTAATAAGCCGGAGTCTGGATACTCAACTTAATAAACCGGAGTCTGGATACTCAACATAATGAGCCGGAGTCTGGGTACTCAACGTAATAAGCAGGAGTCTGGATACTCAACGTAAAAAATCAGAGTCTGGATACTCAACGTAATAAGCAGGAATCTGGATACTCAAGGTAATAAGCCGGAGTCTGGATACTCAACGTAATAAAGCAGAGTCTGGATACACAACGTAATAAGCCGGAGTCTGGATACTCAACATAATAAACCGGAGTCTGGATACTCAACATAATGAGCCGGAGTCTGGGTACTCAACGTAATAAGCAGGAGTCTGGATACTCAACGTAAAAAATCAGAGTCTGGATACTCAACGTAATAAGCAGGAATCTGGATACTCAAGGTAATAAGCCGGAGTCTGGATACTCAACGTAATAAACAGTAGTCTGGATACTCAACATAATAAGCCGGAGTCTAGATATTCAACGTAATAAACCGGAGTCTGGATACTCAACGTAATAAGCCGGAGTCTGGATACTAAATGTAATAAACTGGAGTCTGGGTACTCAACGTAATAAGCCAGACTGGGTACACATCGTAATAAGCCGAAGTCTGGATACTCTACGTAATTAGCTGGAGTCTGGATACTCAACGTAATAAGTCGGAGTTTGGGTACTCAACGTAATAAACCGGAGTCTGGGTACTCAACGTAATAAGTCGGAGTCTGGATACTCAACGTGATAAACCAGAGTCTGGGTACTCAATGTAATAAGTCGGAGTCTGGATACTCAACGTAATAAGCCAGAGTCTGGATACTCAACGTAATAAGTCGGAGTCTTGATACTCAAAGTAATAAACCGGAGTCTAGATACTCAACGTAATAAGCCGGAGTCTGGATACTCAACGTAATAAGTCGGAGTTTGGATAGTCAACGTAATAAACCGGAGTCTGGATACTCAACGTAATAAGCCAGAGTTTGGATACTCAACGTAATAAGTCGGAGTCTTGATACTCAAAGTAATAAACCGGAGTCTAGATACTCAACGTAATAAGCCGGAGTCTGGATACTCAACGTAATAAGCCGGAGTTTGGATACTCAACGTAATAAGTCGGAGTCTGGATACTCAACGTAATAAGTCGGAGTCTTGATACTCAAAGTAATAAACCGGAGTCTAGATACTCAACGTAATAAGCCGGAGTCTGGATACTCAACGTAATAAGCCGGAGTTTGGATAGTCAACATGATAAACCGGAGTCTGGATACTCAACGTAATTAGAGTCTGGATGCCCAACGTAATAAGCCGGAGTCTGGATACTCAAAGTAATAAACCGGAACCGGAGTTTGGGTACTCAACGTAATAAGTTGGAGTCTCGATACTCAACGTATTAAACCGGAGTCTGGATACTCAACGTAATAAGCCAGAGTCTGGATAGTCAACGTAATACACTCGATTCTGGGTACTCAACGTAATAAGCCGGAGTCTGGATACTCAACGTAATAAGCCGATGTCTGGGTACTCAACGTAATAAGCCGGAGTCTGGATACTCAACGTAATAAACTGGAGTCTGGGTACTCAATGTAATAAGCCAGAGCCTGGATACTCCATGTAATAAGTCGGAGTCTGGATACTCAACGTAATAAACCGGAGTCTGGATACTCAACGTAATAAACTGGAGTCTGGGTACTCAACGTAATAAGCCGGAGTCTTGATACTCAATGTAATAAGTCGGAGTCTGGATACTCAATGTAATAAACCGGAATCTGGCTACTCAACGTAATAAGCCGGAGTCTGGAAACTCAATGTAATAAACCGGAGTCTGGATACTCAACGCAATAAGCCGGACTCAGGATACTCAACGTGATAAACTAGAGTCTGGGTACATAATGTAATAAGCCGGAGTCTGGATACTCAGCGTAATACGCCGGAGTCTGGATACTCAATGTAATAAGCCGGAGTATGGATACTCAACGTAATAAGTCAGAGTCTGGATACTCTACCTATGAAGGAATACATCACAAATATACTCATCAAGATCTGGGGTGTAACAGCTGCCCCTATTCAAGCGTCTTGGACCAGAAGGGATGAAAAGCGAACGACTTTCAAATATTCGAGGTAAAAGACGGTTGAATACCAAAGAGCCCGGAAATTTGACAATCGTAGAATGAAACAGTAACCGAATAAACTCTGTTGGGGATAGATAAAGATAATATGGACGCATCCGTCGATGATCACAATCTGCCGAGGTCTTGATACCGCACAAACGAGCGGGAAAATATTATAATCTGCCAGGGTCTGGATACCACATAAGTAAGATAAGTCATCAGCCGGGGTCTGGATGCCCAACGTAATAAACCGGTGTCTGGATACTCAACGTAATAAGCAGGAGTCTGGGTACTCAACATAAAAAAGCAGAGTCTGGATACTCAACGTAATAAATCGGAGTCTGGATATTCAACGTAATAAGCCGGAGTCTGGATACTCAACGTATTAAACCGGAGTCTGGATACTCAACATAATAAGCCGGAGTCTGGATACTCAACGTAATACACTCGAGTCTGGGTACTCAACGTAATAAGCCGGAGTCTGGATACTCAACGTAATAAGCCGATGTCTGGGTACTCAACGTAATAAGCCGGAGTCTGGATACTCAACGTATAAAGCCGGAGTCTGGATACTCAACGTAATAAATCAGAGTCTGGATACTCTACGTATGAAGGAATACATCACAAATATACTCATCAAGATCTGGATACCCCATGAGTTAAGAATACCTTTTCAAATTGCCGGAGTCTGGGTACTCTACGAACAACATGAACCAACGAGATACTTACCGGAGCCTGAACGCTCAACGAAGTTGACCGGAGTCTGGATACTCAACGTAATAAATCGGAGTCTGGATATTCAACGTAATAAGTCGGAGTCTGGGTACTCAACGTATTAAACCGGAGTCTGGATACTCAACGTAATAAGCCGGAGTCTGGATACTCAACGTAATACACTCGAGTCTGGGTACTCAACGTAATAAGCCGGAGTCTGGATACTCAACGTAATAAGCCGATATCTGGGTACTCAACGTAATAAGCCGGAGTCAGGATACTCAACGTAATAAGCTGGAGTCTGGATACTCAACGTAATAAGCCGGAGTCTGGATACTCAACGTAATAAGTCAGAGTCTGGATACTCTACGTATGAAGGAATACATCACAAATATACTCATCAAGATCTGGATACGCCATGAGTTAAGAATACCTTTTCAAATAGCCGGAGTCTGGGTACTCTACGAACAACATGAACCAACGAGATACTTACCGGAGCCTGAACGCTCAACGAAGTTGACCGGAGTCTGGATACTCAACGGACTAAACAACCAATGATATACCAGAGCCTGAATGCTCAATGAAGATTGATCGGAGTCTGGATACTCAACGTAATAAGCAGGAGTCAGGTTACTCAACGTAATAAACCAGAGTCTGGGTACTCAATGTAATAAGCCGGAGTCTGGATACTCAACGTAGTACACCGGAGTCTGGATACTCAACGTAATAAGCCGGAGTATGGATACTCAACGTAATAAGTCGGAGTCTGGATACTCTACCTATGAAGGAATACATCACAAATATACTCATCAAGATCTAGGGTGCAACAGCTGCCCCTATTCAAGCGTCTTGGACCTGAAGGGATGAAAAGCGAACGACTTTCAAACATTCGAGGTAAAAGAAGGTTGAATACCAAAGAACCCGGAAATTTGACAACCGTAGAATGAAACAGTAACCGAATAAACTCGGTTGGGGACAGATAAAGATAATATGGACGCATCCGTCAAAGATCACAATCTGCCGAGGTCTGGATACCGCACAAATGAGAGGGAAAATATTATAATCTTCCAGGGTCTGGATACCACATAGGCAAGAAAAGTCATCAACCGGGGTCTGGATGCCCAACGTAATAAACTGGAGTCTGGATACTCAACGTAATAAGCAGGAGTCTGGGTACTCAACATAATAAACAAGAGTCTGGATACTCAACGTAATAAACCGGAGTCTGGATATTCAACGAAATAATCCAGAGTCTGGGTACTCAACGTATTAAACCGGAGTCTAGATACTCAATGTAATAAGCCGGAGTCTGGGTACTCAACGTAATAAGCCAGAGTCTGGGTACTCAACGTAATAAGCCGGAGTCTGGATACTCAACGCAATAAGCCTATGTCTGGGTACTCAACGTAATAAGCCGGAGTCTGGATACTCAACGTAATAAGCCGGAGTCTGGATACTCTACGTATGAAGGAATACATCACAAATATACTCATCAAGATCTGGATACCCCATGAGTTAAGAATACCTTTTCAAATTGCCGGAGTCTGGGTACTCTATGAACAACATGAACCAACGAAATACTTATCGGAGCTTGAACGCTCAAAGAAGTTGACCGGAGTCTGGATACTCAACGGACTAAACAACCAATGATATACCAGAGCCTGAATGCTCAATGAAGATTGACCGGAGTCTGGATACTCAACGTAATAAGTTGGAGTCAGGATACTCAACATAATAAACCAGAGTCTGGGTACTCAATGTAATAAGCAGGAGTCTGGATACTCAACATAATACGCCGGAGTCTGGATACTCAACGTAATAAGCCGAAGTATGGATACTCAACGTAATAAGTCGGAGTCTGGATACTCTACCTATGAAGGAATACATCACAAATATACTCATCAAGATATGGGGTACAACAGCTGCCCCTATTCAAGTGTGTTGGACCTGAAGGGATGAAAAGCGAACGACTTTCAAACATTCGAGGTAAAAGACGGTTGAATACCAAAGAACCCAGAAATTTGACAACCGTAGAATGAAACAGTAACCGAATAAACTCTGTTGGGGACAGATAAAGATAATATGGACACATCCGTCGAAGATCACAATCTGCCGAGGTCTGGATACCGCACAAGCGAGAGGGAAAATATTATAATCTGCCAGGGTCTGGATACCACATAGGCAAGATAAGTAATCAGCCGGGGTCTGGATGCCCAACGTAATAAACCGGAGTCTGGATATTCAACGTAATAAGCAGGAGTCTGGGTACTCAACATAATAAACCAGAGTCTGGATACTCAACGTAATAAACCGGAGTCTAGATATTCAACGTAATAAGTCGGAGTCTGGGTACTCAACGTATTAAACCGGAGTCTGGATAGTCAACGTAATAAGCCGAAGTCTGGGTACTCAACGTAATAAGCCGGAGTCTGGGTACTCAACGTAATAAGCCGGAGTCTGGATACTCAATGTAATAAGCCGAAATCTGGGTACTCAACGTAATAAGCCGGAGTCTAGATACTCAACGTAATAAGCCGGAGTCTGGATACTCAACGTAATAAGCCGGAGTTTGGATACTCAACGTAATAAGTAAGAGTTTGGACACTCTACGTATGAAGGAATACATCACAAATATACTCATCAAGATCTGGATACCCCATGAGTTATGAATACCTTTTCAAATTGCCGGAGTCTGGGTACTCTACGAACAACATGAACCAACGAGATACTTACCGGAGCCTGAACGCTCAACGAAGTTGACCAGAGTCTGGATACTCAACGGACTAAACAACCAATGATATACCAGAGCCTGAACGCTCAATGAATATTGACCGGAGTTTGGATACTCAACTAATGGAATAACCAACAAGATTCACCGGAGCCTGAACGCTCAACGAAATTGACCGGAGTCTGGATACTCAACGGACAAAGGAAAACACATATGATATTGACATGGTCTGGATACCATACGGGGAGAAGAAAACACATATAAACTTGTCATGGTCTGGATACCATATAGGGATAAGGAACCTTTCAACTTGACGGAGCCTGAATGCTTAACGAGATTGACCGGTGTCTGGATACTCAACGGACTAGACGAATCTTTCAAATTACCGGAGCCTGATCACTCAACGAGATTGACCAGAGTCTGGGTACTCAACGGACATAACGAATCTGAAATCGCCATGATCTAAATATCATTTGGGCTTAATAAACCATCAACATACTCATCAAGGTCTGGATACCACATGAGCTTATGACAACACCATCGATCGAAGTCAGGCGACGCCGCTGGGGAAAACGCAAGCCGGGGTCTGGGTTTCACGCAGGCTAACGGAAACTGCCATGGTCTGGATACCATTCGGGCAAAGATATCAGTCATCTGTCGGAGATACACTTGCAAACAAGGAGGTAACCACCTGGCCTATGTTTCACATGCATATGTTTGAATATGGTGTAATGCTCCATACGAAATGGAAATGCTACGCGTTTGGGAGGATGCTATGCATAATGCAAATGCAAAGGAACCAATTTAGCAAAATAAATGCTAAAGAGAGGCAACCAAACTCCGTTGGGGAAAGGCTAGACGCGTCTAGTACAAACGGGCTCATGCTGGAGAATACAAGCCTTGGATGACCTCCGAGAAAACTTCTGGGTAAAACTGCTCTACTAAGCACAATTCCACTCCGCTGGGGATCAAAATCAAACTCTGTCGAGGAAAATGTCCCAGATGGCCTACTAGAATACAACTCTTCTGGGAAACTAACAACTCAGCTGGAGACAAATAACTGCACTCTACCGGGGAAATCAATCCTGAATGGTCTGCCAGAATATAACATTTTGGGGAACAGACAACTCTGCTGGGAATCAAGGCAGACCGACGAAGGATGGCTCTATTCTGTCAGAGATTCCGCTCTGTTGAAGATTTAATCCGCTATCTGTTACGGATTATGAATAAGATCTACTGGGGAATCGTCCCAAGCTCTTTCTGCTTAGGATGAAGAATAACAATCTCTAAGTCAGTCTCACTCTGTGGGGAAGAAAATTAACTCTGCTGACTTCGTTAGGGATTAGATAATGAGGGAATCAACATCGACCTCTGCTTGGGGAGAGTGAGAAATAAACTCAACAAATACGACATCCGTTTGAGGAATGAGTCAATGACCTAGACTCTGAGGGGAAAACAAAATTCTGAATTCGTTCCACTGTTGGGGATAATCCCACGCCTACTTGTTGGAGATGATCCTACTCTGCTAGAGATATCAATCTCGACCTGCTAAAAATATCCTTGACTGTATGAAGTTTCAAACTATTGGGGAGGGACTGATCTTAACTGTATATTATCGTTGGCGAGATACTTCTGGTCTGACATCTTCACTTTGTATGGATAGAGACGTAGCAACTCTAGTGTGATTGAGCTTTAGGTACAGCTGAGGTTGAGAAATGCTCTATCTGGATACAAGTTTAGTGTGGGTCAGGGGATAATTTCTATGACTTCCTGACATTTGTCTTAAACTTGAAGGTTGACTGAACCTGCTTGAATAAATCTAATAAGACCTGAAGATATGGAGAGGAACAGTTCCTTTGTTTCCAATTTTCCCCAGCCTGTGGGACTTCTGTAAAACCTTCCTCGAAAGGAAACCTGAAATTTCTGTACTCTGACGGTTTAATATGATCTTCCTCATCATTTTGAGCCTCTTCAAGTTAATTGTCTGCTGGATAAGAAGGGCTTTCGTGCTCTTGGGGTAGCTTGCCCCAGCCTCGTAATGACTTTGCCCCTGACTGGATGATTTGGAGAAGTGCCTTTGACTTTGAGAGATTTATCGAATCTCGACCTGATTGCCCCAGATTAATGGACCTTAGGAAACGACGTCTTTGACTGGCCTTCGAGAGATTTGATGAATCTCGACCTGGTTGCCCCAGATTAACTGAATCTTGGAGCGACTGACTCCTCTTATGTGATATTTTCGCATGCCTTTGCTCGACGGAGCTCTCAGGCGCTTTGCATCTTATCTCAATCAAACTTCGCATTGTAGAAACTCTCCTGATGTCAAGTGCTTACTCACAAGTAAAATAATCCGTTTCACAAATGATAATATTAATGCAATGTACATGACAGTTTTGAAATCCAAGTCTGTTCACTGGAAAAAAAGTTGTAACATAGTGAATGAATCACTTATCAGAATGTCAATATCAATACCCACAAGGTAAGAAGAATCCTTTTAGGAGTCAGATTCGATGCGATCTTTACTGAAGTATGCTTTCAAAACAAATCTGCTTCAATTAGGACTTTTGAAGGTGGTAACTCGGTCAGGTTCACGGTTTGAAAGAAAGGATATAAGGCTCAAAGTTTTGTTTTAACCCACCCACTCTCCTTGATGTTCTCCAATCCTATATTCAGCTAATTCGACACAAGCGCTCACCTCTCAAAGGTTAAATGACAGGAATGGTGATTCGGGAAACCACAAGTTTCAGGAGTGATAGTCACTCGCTCTTCGTCTTTGGTGCCTGGAGTCACACGACTTGTTTTTTCGTCATTCTTTTTTGATTTCCCTATTTTTTTTCCTGGACTAGCTCTTTTGAATATATCTTCTTTCGAAGTCCAGTGGGATGCCCTAATTTTTGCCTAAGCCACTTTTTTTCAAGTTATCGACTTAGTGGGCTTTTATTTTTTCTTTTCTTTTCTTTTTCGGAACAAATCGTGTGACATCAGCTAGTCTGACTTGTTGGAAGGATTGTGATTGTTTCACTCTTCGGCTTTTTTAGGTACGACCTCTACAGATGTGATTGGTCCTTGAACGGGAACACTCCTTCTGCAATTTGGATGTTCGGTCGAATTAACTGACACCTACCCTACCCCAGGTTAAGATTGAGGGTTTTTCGTTTTCAGAAAGAAACTCCTACTACTAGGCTCAAAGGGGTTAACTAGGGATTAACTCCTTATCTCTCCAGTGTTCAGGAATTTGAAACAATGCTTGTACATCATTAGTAAAGGTTTATTCAAAAGCATACAATCAGAAGCTTACATCTTTAAACTTCGTCATCCTCCCTCGGATTCCGCTTAAACAAGCGTTTGACATCAATAAAAAGTATTGAGTGAACACGAATGGATTTAATCAAAACATGCATATTCATTTCATTTTCATTATCAATAAAAAAGAAACACGTTTTACAAATGAAATTTGCACTTAAACAGAAAAGAAACTACAAATGCAAAGAAATGACATGATAAAATGATTGCCAGCTTCTAGGAACTGGGCTTTCAAATCTGGATTTGCTACTGAACCAGCCATCTTAAGAATTGCTCGTCGAAGTCAGCTTGATAATTTTCTGAACACCGGCTCTCAGTGAATCCCTTCATAACATTAGCTGAAGAACCCACATGACTGGACGAAGGAGAATCGTTGATCTGGATACCCTGAAGTGTGACAGAGAACATGTTGGAGTCAAGCAGAGTTTGAATCTTGCTTCTAAGCACCTTATAATCTTCGGTTGAATGCCCCTGTGCCCCAGCATGGTACTCACAGCGGGCATTGACATTAAAACCCGACGGATATGGAGGAATCTTTGGATTAATCTTCTTCGGCACTATCAATCCACCTCTGATCAAATCCGGCAACATCTGACTGTACGACATCAGCAACTGAGTGAAACACCTCTCTGGCTTCCTTGGTCCTTATCGGGCATGCTGACGCGGCTGATGACGGTATAACTGTTGACTCTGGTGGGGAACAGATATCTGATGCAAAGACCTAAAAGATCGTTGACTCTGAACAGTTGAAATGTCTTGGGACTGAGTCTAAGGTATCGGGGACTCCCTTTGTTCCGGTACTTTCATCCTCAGGCTTGGCCCAGGAACAGGCAATAGCTGTGGGCACGGAGACTCTGAAATCACGGATTGCAAGATATAATCCTGACCTGATGCAACTTCAGGGGAGAGAATAGGGACACCCACCTCTTTTGCAACGAAGGGAACTAGACCACCTGGTACGCTCACGCCGCCCGACGCGAATTCAACTGCCTTTGAATCAATTAAGTCCTGAACTTTGTGCTTAAAAGCCTTGCAATTCTCGACATCATGCCCCGGTGCCCCATAATGGAAATTACAATGGGTACTTACATCATAGCCTTGTGGTGGCTCACCAATAAATGGAGACATTGTCCGAAGTTTAACCAAACAAAGTTGAAGCAAGAGTTGCAACAACTGAGCATAAGTCATAGGGATCTAGTCAAAGATTCTGTCGAGTTGCTTCGTCCTTTGAGCATACCTCCTAAATCCTAGGATTGCCTTTGGGGATAGGAGATAGCTGCTGGTAGGGAAATTCTGGAACCTCAGGTTGTGTAGAAGATCTCTGAGGCACCTCACGCCTTGGGAGAGGTTCCATAGATAACAGTGAAATGACCATTTCTGCTGCAGTTTTAGGCACCTGATCACCTTCCTTTCTTAACCCGTTTCTAATGACTTTTGTGATCACGCTCATCTGAGTCTTCAACTGATGAACTTCCTCCCTAAGCATCTTCTGATCTAAACACAAAGCTTGCATGTCCACCATGAATTATCCCATCTGGCTTCGGACTTCCCTCAACTCTGCTTGAATCTGCTCCATAGTCATCTTCTGTCTTTTCTCTAAGTTGATGTCTAAAATTCTAGTGAAAAACCGGATCAGGATAAAACTCAGCCTCAGGCACCTGTTATGCAAATGAAATGCAAATGCCATGGAATGCAATATGAAATGCAACAGAGGATCAAGGCTGATGTGTCGTTGACGGAGGTAAAACAACACTTCGCGTTGGTGAGAAAACCATATAGCACTAGTACAGGATCCCACTATAACCGTTCATATTGACGAGACAAACAGGTAGGCTGAAGGTCAAGGTTCCCTGCAAACCCAATCCCTCTCACAGGTATGGACCTAAAACTGACAAGGTTCGGCATCCTATTTGGTCGTCAGTGTCACAGACTTTTGAGAAACGATGATACATTCACCATTTTTGGTTGGCAGCATTGCCTCACGAAGCGGCCTCACTTAGCTGACTCCCAAATGAACAGTCTCCAGAGTCAACAACTTTCAGATCCAACACCTCCGTCCTAACCAGCAGGATGAGATGTCTTCAAAGAAAACCTCGTCTGAACGCGAATTTCGTGGGGACTAATGCATGTTGCCATACAAGTCCATCACTACTTTCCACTTATAATGCTAAGGTTATGCTCAAGCCTGGGTTTTGGCTTATCTCTCATTA
The DNA here is from genome assembly GCA_963859935.3 of Lathyrus sativus. Classification (NCBI taxonomy): domain Eukaryota; kingdom Viridiplantae; phylum Streptophyta; class Magnoliopsida; order Fabales; family Fabaceae; genus Lathyrus; species Lathyrus sativus. The sequence continues at coordinate 172,020,279 of OZ012739.1, forward strand.
GAACATCCCCACCCACAACACAACAACATGATATATGATATAAAGTGCTAAAAATAAAAATTCAAATGCAAAACTGTACAAATGCAACACATATATACATATATACACACCCAAAGACAAAACACACAAGCGCTAGGATTGACTCGCATAGGGGATGGGAAAAGTCCCCAGTAGATTCACCAGCTGTCGCATCGCTGTGAAGAGGGGCCGGCAATGACAGAAGAGTCACCACCATTTGTTATTTATCCCAAAGAGAGGGAAAGGAAACGATAAGAGAAAACCTAACGAAAAGGGAATAAGACAGGTCAACGCAACCAAATCTCGAGTTCGGGAGTCGTTTACGCAAGGGGAAGGTATTAGCACCCCTCACGTCCGTCGTACTCGACGGGATCCATGCTTGTTATCTAGTCTATAAGGGTGTAAATCTATCTATGCTAAAGGCTCACGGGGGCAAAAGAAAAAAAAAAGTGACTCGATAAAGCATCGCCGCTTTATGCCTACATATTCCCTCGTGCAATGGGAAATTCAGAGTCAACGTAGTTCGTCTTGTGCCTACGTATGCTCGTCTGGTACGAGAAATCAGAGCAAACGTAGTTCGGGCTGACACGACCACTAGTTGGTTCAAGTGTTTTAAATCGAGTAGGGTTAAACAGTGGTTCCAGCAGTTATGGACGATGCCTGTTTGCAGTAGAACCAAAGCTTAACACACTCTTTCTGAAAATGATTTTCCAATTAAGATCCCGAAGGATAAAAATATTTGATGTTTTTGTTTTGTGTTTTTTAGGACAAGAAGTGGATTGAGTTATGGTTTGAAACTCATGTCGCACTAAAGACTATGACTCGAGAGCGAATACATCGCATATCACCCAAAGGGCATACGTAAACACTCTAGACAATTGAGAGGAGGCCCTCCAACCATCATTTCTCAAATACTTAAGGCTCATAGTGTACGACACAAATTATCCTTTATTAAGGGTTTTGAATGGTTTAGGAGATGAGAAGAGAAAGACAAAAACTAAAGGGAAACTGGACCCTAATGTTGTCATGCACAATGCTCCTAAAATCTGGATGAAAGGGAAAGAACTATACTAATGTTATCATGCATAGGATTGAACACCTAATGTCTCTCCTACTCCCATCCTAAGCGGAGGGACTAGGAATCCTAGGGGGATCATGGCACAAGGCCAAGTAAACACTAAATAATTCACTCACAAGTGAAATGAGAACGAAAATAAATTTATAAAATAAAATGATAAACCACAAAGCACATTAATTTGTTAATTCAAAATAAAATGAAAGTTAAAAATAAGAAGAAAAATAATTAGCACAAAAAATATTAAGAAATGATTTTTTTGGGTTTTATAATATTTAAAACTAATTTTAAATAAATAAAATAAAAACAAGAAAAGAAATGAATAAAAATAAAAGAAATAAAAATAAGTGGCTAAAAAAATTGAAATGCCTCACCCAAGGCTTGAACCCAAGACCTTGGGGTCATAGGCTGAAAATTTAACCAAACCTACCAACCATAAGCGTGTGACAAGAAATGGAAAAAGAAAAAAAGAAATAATAAAACACAAGGAAAATAGTAAAAAAACACAAAAACGCCCCCGCTAGGGTCAAATAGAGGTTTTGTTGGCAAGGCAAGGTCTTAAGAGCAAGGTTCTAACCACTAGCGTGGCAATACATCCATTATATCAAGCCACCACATTTCTACATATACCTAACAACACGCGTGGGCTGGACCAAGGCAAGGCAAAACTTTGAAATACGATTTCACTCTAACTTCCTCAATTCTCATACAAATTTAGTGAAAGAAAAGTCTAAGTCACTTGAAATTTCACAAGGATCATGATGGTACCATTAAAATTTTCAAAATATGCCCACAAAATATAATCCGATTGAACATGCATAAGATGAACTTGAGATGCATTTTGAGATTTATTGTTTAAAACAGATGAGTTTAAGAACAGGTAAGGGTCTGAGCAAGTTTCAAATACAGAATGGGATGAGTTCTAACCAAAACTTTAATCATAAGATCTCAGAACAAGAAATTGGTGCGTGAGTTGCCAATGATGAAGTTTGTGTTCTCATGAACATTGCATTTCAACAGTGTTGGAGTAATGTCTCCAAGACAAAACAAAAGTTCAATGATCTATAACTGATTCAGAACTCAATCACACATATTACATAAAGCTTGAAAGCAAATAACTTGGTAGAATAAAGCAGTATTGATCATCCCATACTTTGACAGCATTTGGTTGAATCAATTCAACAGATACAACACCCTTAATGGTTACAACTGCCAAACAAAAATTTGTTGCCCAAAGGAGTTGACAAATCTGAACCCAAACATGGCTTGACATGACCAAAGCATACTTAAAAATCAAGTTTCAAAATAGTCCTATCAAAAATGTGGGAACTGAATACAATAGCAATTCAAAAACTACATGACAGTGCTAATTGGTCTATGTCAAACTAAACTCAAACACTGATCACTCACTATTATCAACACATTAAGGAAAATTTCAAATCAAGCTCTAGTGTGAGTAATGGATCCAAACAGCCAGCAATCAAGAGTTAATAAACTCAAACTTCAATAAAACAGTTGTGAAACCAACCAAAAACAAAGGACATGCCCAAGACCAACATCAACCCTAATGTAAGACTCTAATGATAAACCTATGCACATCACTAGACTAAACCAAGTATGCAATAAATGAATAATCACAAACCACAAACATGACTAGGTTCTAGCCTTAACCAACTAAATCTAGGCCTAAACAAAATCCCAACAAAAAACAGTAAGTCCTTATATTGCTTTTAAAGAAAGTTACCAACTGCTGAACCTACCCTCAACCAGAGATATTGACATAGTCAGCTCTCACCACAATCTTGACAGCAAGGCATGCACCTATGTAGAATACTTCTCAGACCAAAATTTAACCAATATGTTATGTATTCCAACATAACTAGCACAACAGCAGTGAATACATATTGAGTCCCATCAATCCAAACTCAAACATAATACCTAAAATAACAACAAGCCCCTAATGATGACAGCAACAAATGAGTTCCACATAGGCCAACCAATCTAAACTAAATAGCCTAAAAACACCAAACTAGAAGTGAAGCACAACAAACCTAAACCCTCATGACAATAACTTGGTCATCCACCTCTGCTCCAAACCAACACTCTTAGATGGCAACCAAAAGCATGAACCAGAGCTAATCTCAGTTAGCCAACAACCAAAACAATCTCATGAATCCCAACTGCATAGCAAGTTTCCAAACACCAACATAGTCCCAACAGGAGGGTCATGATTTCAAAATATTGCTAAAATCCTACATGTCCCACAACTAGCTCATTATTCAACAACAAAAACATGTTATGCAAAAAGTCTTGACAGTAACAAAACCAACTTGACATCACAATGTCCAATCCTAAATCTCACCATCTGTTCCAACAGTGATGTTCAAACATGATGCAAATGGGGATAAGTAAAGGTCTGTTCAAACTTGAAGTATTAAACTCATGATGAGTTCCAATGGAACAGCTCAGTTTCTTAACAAAAACACAACAGGGATATCAAATGGTGAATTGTACTCCAGCATCTAGAACAAGTTAACAAGCTTCCAAGCTAGCACCACACACAAGACTTCCATTCACCAACCAAGAAGGGTACCAATCAGGATTGAAACAAATGCAACACTACAGTACAAGGCTAAGTCAAACAGATGTACTTTTAAGTGAAGAGTTCATGATGCAATATAGGTCAAAATGATCAATGACCTCATACCTCAAGGTTTCAACAGTTAAATCCAATGCAGCCACTAAGTCTCATAAATCCAATTACCTAAAATAGGTAGCAGTTATGACATGAGATTACCTTATATGAACTCTAAGAGGCCAACTGCCAACTCTGATGCACACTAACAAATCCACCAAGTGTAGAAAATTGATGACAGAAAACAAACCATACATCTCAATGACAGTAACAGTTTGAGTCTTCATAATGCCAACCTAAAACACTACTCCAATACTGTTCCATGAATGAAAACCATCACTCTTGCTAGACACCAACCCAGTTTTAGTATGAACATCAACTTTAAGCAGCCAGCAATCCTGAGTTGCCAAACTCAGGTTTCAATAACAGTTGTGAATCCTAACAACACTATGGTCAGCAAGCACAGTATCTAACATCAAGTCAACAAAGTTAAAAATTCCAAATTGTCATGTACTCAAACAGCCCTATAGTAACAGTCTCCTGACCAAAAGGCATACCAGTAGGAGTAACATGTTGAATCCTACCAACCTAAACTCAACATTCTACTCAAAACACCTACTCATACTAAAAACCTAGTAAACACAAAAGCCTTAACATATGCAGAGGGCTGACTGCACTAACTAGTCCAAAGCCCTAATGAAAACACCAACTTGGTTATCCACCTCTGTTCCAAACAAACACCAATAGATAGAAACCACAACATCAAGAACTAAACCCCCTACCACAAGGAGTTAAAATGATACCAACCAAACCTGAGTTGACAAACTCAGTTCCTTATGAAAGGATATTGACAATAGTGGTACAACTTAAACATAGCAAAGTCATAACATACCAACTGTTCAACAGCAAAAACCTGCCAAAATGGAAACATCCATATTGCCTTAAACTGTAGCCTAACCATACTTGTATGTCTCAACAAGAAACAACAGTTTTGCAACCAATACTTCTAGCATAACAAATGACAGAAACAACTTGCAACTTCAATATAACAATGATGTATATCCAACAATAGGCTTAACAAAATCAAATTAATGCTTCAAATGAAAGTTGACAAACATCATGGTAGCAAACACAAACAAGCTTTAACATGTTCTATGACATTTCAACTCATGCATATCAAAGAGAAAATTTGAAAACACTTACCTCTTGTAGACTTCCCTAAGTAAGGTAGCAGCTTTGGTTTAGCAAAATATCCTCCTTTTATGCAAACCTCAAAACAGTCCCTCCATAAGTTGGTTCTTGGTCAAAATTTAAAGTTACCTTTTCTCTTGTAGCAACCTGTGGTCTTGAGCAGCAAGAAGCAGAGTGCTCAAAAATTGTTTCTTTTCCAAAATAGTAACTGAATGGTGTTGAGGTGATGATGGAATGGAAAACGTTTTGTCAAAATGGCTCAACAACCTAAGGGATTTCGAGGGAAAGCTTGTTGAGGACCCAAACTCAAATTCTGATTTTTCGCAAAAGTGGTGGCTAGGGTTTCTTCTCAACTGCTCTTTAGCTTAAATATCAAGTGAGAAAGTGGTTTTAGAAGGTTTTACCATGGTGAAAGATTAATGGACAGATTTGCAATTCCATGGTAATTTTTTGAATCAATGGTGGATTTAGAGATTGTACAACAACTGCTGCTAGGGTTATGCATCAGTTGCTTTCTGGGTCTGCTAGCACAGCATGGGGAGGGGCATTGGGTTGTGGCAGATTTTTACTCATAGCATGTTTAGGCAATTTATTTGAAAATGAGCAAAATGGCAAAATGGATGTTTGGCTGGTTTTGGCAAAGTTTGGGAGCAACAAACACAACATCCCATGCGCATGGAAGAGTTCTAGGGCTGATAAACAAAACAAATCAAAATGACACATATTTCATCTTTTGAAAGAAAAGTGTTCAACATACCAACTTTGGGCAATGATAACTTTGTGCACACAACTCCATTTGCTTACTTATTGTGCTCAAATGAAAGAGGGCATGGAGTAGAACAAATTTCATGTTGGATTCATCTTGATTTGAGGATTGGAAGACCATGAAAAATGATGTTGAAAATCATACCAAGCAAGCTGTCCAGAACTTGAGCTTATTTTTCCTCAACTTTGCACACCCATAACTTGAGCTTCACAAATCATATTGAGGACTTCTTAGACTTTTTGGAAAGCTTGAAATAAACTCTACAACTTTAATTTGGGACAAATGTTCATTTGACATCAAGAAAGTGATGAAAATTGGCTTGCAAAGTGGTTCAAAAATCTGTCCAAACTTAACAGTTTTGAAATCATTGAAATCTCCAACTTTGATTGATCATAACTTGAGCTCCAAATATCATATGATTATGAATTGGTACTCAAAAGAAATCTTGAAATACAAGAAACAACTTTTATGTTTGCCAAAGGTTCATTTGAAACCTTGATCATGAAGAAAAATAGCCTTGAAGATGGCTGCTTCAACCATGAAACTTTCCAAAAATAGAAAGTTTCTAAAACCCTAAATCCCAGAATAGCAACTTTCAACAACTCTTGATTTTTTCATGATTCCCTTAACTTTTCTTGATCAAATTCCACCCATTGTTAATATTGAAATTAAGGATCATGATCTCGACCTCAAAAAGTCAGGAGTTGACTTTTTCACTACACAATTGACTTTTCTCCAAATCTCCTAATTTTCAATAAACTAATCAATTAAAGCTCTTCTGATTAAAATTGATGGTCAACCTCTCATCCTCAAACATATTAGAACATACGGAAGACCATGGAAACAAGTATTGCTCTCAAAAACAAATTTATCCTGATTAAAAAATGAAACCCTAATTTCACCCTTTTTTCCTAAGCATTGTGCAGATGAACTGAGTGACCATTTCCACTCCACCATGACCTTTGAGGTACTCAACAAGCCTCTACCTCATGATCACACCAATGATAAATCTTCATGGACCCCCTGACAACCTTCTGATGGTTCCTGATAATAACACCCACTTGATGGCTTGTACTTGTGCCTCTACTTGAGCTTGTGGCCAATAAGACTCTCCTCTTGGATAGGAAACACAAACAAACACTCGATCCCCTGTAAGAACTATGCTATGAAAATGCAACATGCTAAAATAAAATGAAACATAAGCCAAAGATTAAGAAAAAGGTTGGTCAAAATTTGGGGTGTAACACTTGGCAAACACCCTTTTCTCTTTTTCACCCGTAGTAAGCCGAACTACTGTTGCTCTGATTTCTCATACTAGATGAGGATACGTAGGCATAAAATGAGGATGTCTTGGCGAGTAACCTCCCCCCATTCACCCATAGTTTTCTGAACTATCTTAACTCTGACTTTCCCATTGCACAAGGTAATACGTAGGCATAGGGCGGCGATGTCCTATCGAGTCTCCTTTTTTTTCGCTCTCGTTTCTGTTTAGCAATAGGCTTTAGATAACTCACCCTTTAATTAAACAACAAGTGTGCATCCCTTTGAGTACAACGGATGCGAGGGGGTGCTAATACCTTCCTCTCGCATAACCGACTCCTGAACCCAAGATTTGGTTTCGATGACCTTGTCTTCTCCCTTTCTTTAGGTTTTCTTCGATCGTTTCCTTTCCCTGCATAGGGATAAATAATGTTCGGTGGTGACTCTTCTATTTTTTCTGCCAGGTGTTTTTCGCAGTTGCGACACAAGTGTCCAAAATTGGCTTTTTAATTGTGGGATGCCAATTATGTGCCAATGCTGTCAAAAACCAATTTGCATCAAGGTATGTTGTAAGGTTTATAACTTCTTTCTCAAGTTAAATCAACAGATGTTCTTGTAGTCTTTGGAAAGCTTATATATAATACTTCAACTTTGATGTTTTCATTTGATCTTGATTCATCTTGGATCATAATCAAAAATGCCTCTAAAGTTGGGAAAAACATGAAGTAGATTATGCCTAAAAATTTCTAAGTGTCAAAGTTCCAAATCTCATGAAACCCTAACTTTAATGCCTCATATCTCAAAATCTAGGCATTTTTTGGGGGTACTTGTGTTTTGGAATCTTGTTTTATGTAAGAATATTTATCACTTGAGCTTTGGATGAGAGAAAATGGTTGCTTGGATTACAAGTTATAACCTTGCAAAGTTGAGTAAAAATCAAGTTCTTTCTATAACTTAGTGAAATTTCAAGTTTCTCAAGGTTTCCCCTTTTGCAAGTAACCTCACTTTTCTTGATTTTTCTTGATTGATCATGATCCAAATCATTATTTAACATTGTTCTTGACTTAAAGAAGCCATGTTTTCCAAAAAAATCCCAAAATTCAAACTTGGTTTTGATCACAGTTGACTTTTTACATTAGATGTAACTTGAACTTTGTGATCTTTTATGAAATCAAGTCCTTGGGCTAAATTGAACCTAATGGATGGATTCCTAAGGTGTTTTTGAGCTTCTTGAATCATGTCCCAGGACTTGAGATCATGTCTTGGTCAAAAGACAAAAGTATGGTTGTACTCAAGAACCCTAGTTTGTGGTCCAGATGAATTTGAATCCTTGTATTGCTTATGAAATCAAGTTCTTTGAATCAATCCAATCTTATGAGTAGATCAATATGGTGTATTTGAGTTCCTTGAAATATATCTTGAGGTCTTGAATCATGTCTTACTTCAAATGTCATTCTATGGGTTAAATTAAGTCAAAACCCTAATACCTGTATTTTGATAGATGCAAACCCCTGAGGCTATTTTGAACTTATGAATAGACTCGTGAGGTTCTTTTGAGCTTCTTGAATCATGTATTGAAGTATTGGCTCATTTATAACATGATTTTGTATCATATTTTTATACTCACTTTGCGCATTTTAGGTCCGAGTTTTTATCGAGCCTTTCGCATTTTTATGTGTTCTTACTCTATTTTTATGTTGGCAGGTGTTCCCGTCGAGATTCTAGAAGAAATCAAGAAAAAAAGTGAAAGAGAAGGATAATCCAGCAAAAACCAGCAATTTTGCCAGCCTTTCTGATGCGGTGCTCGCCACCACCAAATGGCGCTCGCCATCATCCCATTGAGACCATGGCGCTCGCCATGGGCACCACGGTGATCACCGTGCAGTTTTTAGGAGTAGTTTCAACTAAAAAAATCAATTTTCAAGCAGTTGCTGGCGGTTATGTTTTCCCTCCAATTTCTGATTTCGAATGGGGGGTTATTCAACTGCCTTTTTCTTTATAAATAGGCCCCTTTTAGGATTTTTCGAGAGAGAACTGACCCGTGCAGAAGCGTTGCCGAACCGTTTTTAGAATTTTAAACAACATATTACTTTTCTAAAGCAACAATTACTCACATCGAGGAATTGTTGCAATATTGTATTTACCTTTCTGTTGCACTGCTGTATGTTGTACCCCAAAATTTGACCAACCCTTTTCTTGTACTTGGCTTATGTTTCATTTCATTTTAGCATTTGCATAGCATTGTTATTAACTGGGGATTAAGAGAGGTCTACCATTCAAGAAGAGGAGTCTCAGTTGATCTCAGGCTCAGTCATCAAGTGCTCACAATCACCAAGAAGTTGTCAAGGCTCCTTGAAGGAAGGATTGATGTATGTTGTTTGTCTCCTATCTTGGGGGGTCAATAGAAGATCATCAGGGGTCCATACGATCATTTTTATGGATAAGGTGTGTTTGAGAAGTTCATTGAGTGCTTTGGAAGCCCTAATGGAGCTTGTCTAGGCTTTCATTTCATCTGCAAGAGGTCACAGTCAAAGGATGTGAATCTAGGGTTTCATCTGGTCAACTCAAGGTCAACTGAGGACTTGAGGGAGTTCAAGACTTGACTCTAAGTCATTGAAGCCATAGGAAGTTATCTTGAGACATTTAGGATGTCATGTCAAGCTCAATTTAAGAAGAATCAAGAGTTCAAGGAGTTACTAAATTAGGGTTTCAGAGGATCTCAGTGTAAAATCCCCTTCTTTAGTGCCTAACTTCAAGGACAAGTTACCTCATGATACAAGCTCAATCTTACTTTTACGTAAACATGAAACTTATGGAGCATGTTCCAAGCTTTCTTTTGAGTACTAGAACTCATCCATTGGGTTTGTGGAACTCAAGTTATGATGACAACAAGTTAGAGGTCTCAGATGAACTTATTTTTAGTCAACTAAAGGTCAACTCACTTCCAAGGCACTTTTAACCTAGAACCAATTTTCTCCTCTACCTCAAGTGAACATGAAAGTTGTTCCTTGTGGTCTTAGATTTCCAAAAAGTCCTAGAAGTCCTTGATTTCTTGTGTAGAACTCAAGTTATGGACCTTACAAGGCAAGGGTATTTTCGGAAAGTTTGATTATAGGTCATTTGTTACATAGGTCATTTTCATGCACGTCTGTACCTCAAATGAACTTCCAACCAACATGGAATTTGCTCCTAGAGATCTCATTTACATCATATAGCTCAAAGAACATGTGAATCATGGAATTATATGGACATGTGGTGGAGTTTTCAAGTGAATTATAGACTTTCAAGTATGATTTGAATTTGATTCATTATAGGTCATGGTTTGATCTCATTTTGACTCAACTCACTTCATAATACAATCATTAGAGGTTTGCACAAATTAGTTTGGTACAAATAAGAACAAACACGTGCAATTTCAAGTTTCTTCCCAAATGAGTTTTCATTCAAATCTTGCAATTTGGATCCAATTCAAGGCCCAAACCAATTCCATTGCAAAATTGAACTCACATGCTGCAGATTAGAGTAATTTCCATGAGTAAGGCAAGGCATTTTCACGTGTTCATGAGTAACTTTCTTTTTTGGGCATTTTTTCAAATAATCAAATTGAGGTTGCATGCGCCTTCCAAATCATTTCAGATCCATCATATATAAGCTCTGAGTTCGCCCTAAGAGCTCAAAGAGTACATTTGGAGTTGGAGAAAACAATTTCAGATTTGAATTTCTCAAGAAATTTTCAAAAATCCATTTCACTCTTTCTCTACAAATCAAGTTCAATTAAGGCTCAATTCATCTTCCTTGAAGCATTTGGAGTGGATCTAGAGCAAGAGAAGCAAGCTTACATGCATTTGAAGCACCAACGGAGTGTCTCCGTTCAGTAAGTTTCCATTCCATATTTCTCTCATTCTAGGCCATGATCTAGGCTCATATTGGTTGCATCTGAAGCCCTACGTTGAGTAGGCAATGTTTGCATACTTGTTGTTCATGTTTGGTTTTCAGCAGGTGTGCATCAAACTTCAATCTTTCGATTCTCTCAATCCATGAGTGTTTTTAATGGTTGGATCTTGGATTTGGAACCTTTGTAAGCTCAGCTTTCGAATTGTTCCAATTTTGTGGTTGTTGGTGGTGGTTTGATCACCTGAGCTCCAGTGAGCTCACCGGAGAAGACGACCGGAGCCCTAGCTCCGGCGTCTGGTTATTTGCCCTTCAGATCTGACTTGGCTTTGTTTTGACTTGTTGATCGTGTATGTGTTTATTTGTTATTGGCTTGACTGGGTCCACTTGGCACGTTGAAGCCACGTCCGTTTAATGAAATAGGGCGTTTTGGCTAATGAGACAAGTCATTATGGAGCTTGGGTAAGCCATTATGCAAGGTGTAAGAAGCTGCAACCAAGATTGGTGCAATTAGGGTTTCATCTGATCAACCCTAAGTCAATAGGTGAATTGAAAGAGGTTGAGACCTAATTTCAAGGCCATGTGATCATGGAATGATATGTTGAGACACCCAAGGGATGATTCCAAGACCAACTCATCAATAATCAAGAGTGTGAGAAGTTCCTAAGTCAGGGTTTCTAAGCTTGACAGTGTAAAATCCCCTGTTTAGTGCCTAACTTCAAGAACATGTAACTCAAGATGAATGTTTCGTCTCATCTTGACCCCAACATGAAACATGTAGAGCATGTTCTTAGCTTTCATTTGAGTACTAGAAGTCCTTGATAGGATTTATAGAACTCAAGTTATGAAGCAGACAAGTTACAGGTCATCAGATGAATGTGATTTTGGTACTTGAAAGTCAACCGACTTCCATGCCATTTTTGAGCTAGAAGGATGTCTCTCCTATCCTTGACCCAAACATGAAAGTTGTTCCTCATGATCTTAGCTTTCCAATGATTTCTATAAGTCCTCATTTGGATTTGTAGAACTCAAGATATGGAGCTTGCAAGGCAAGGGTATTTTGGGAAAGTAAGATTATAGGTCATTTTCATTATTGGTCAATTTCACCACTTTGCATACCTCTAATGGAGATCTTTCCAACTTGAAAGTTACTCAAAATGGGATAATTTTCTCAACCAAACATCAAGGAACCATTGATATGGCTTGGATTGGAGAATGTGTGAAGGAAATTTCATGAAAGGAAGCTTGAAAAGGGCTAGTTTGGATCCTATTCAATTTAAACCAATTTATGTCATATTGGTGCAATTTTTGAGTCCAAACAATGTTTTAAGAACAATGGAAACATTATCAACCAAGTTTGGATTCATTTTCATGGCCAAATTCAAGGTTACATCACTTTTAAGTAACATAATTCAAATCAACCATTGATGCAATTCCAAGGCTTCAATCTCAGCCATCCATGTTCCTTACACTACAAGCAAGTGAAATGAACCAAATGAGAAGCATTCAAGCTCTGTTTTCATGGATATGAAAAAGCTTCAAAAGTGAAATTTTGGATTTCTCAATTGGACTCCATGGGCTTCTATTGGGCTGCAAACCATTCCATATCCATTCCATATAATCATTTCATCATTCACAACTAAAAATAACAGATTTTGGGGCAAGCATAACAGAAAAATGGTTAGGAAAAAGTTGTTGAAGGTGGCAATTCGAGTTTGGAGAATGATGAAGTTTTAGCTAAAATCAAGAGTTGCAGAAGCTCCACTGATGATCATTGAGTGATTCTAGACACTTTTCTTCAAGCTCCCATGCCATTTGAAGACCCATTAGAGGTGCTCCAATAGGTAAATTAACAATCACAATTCCTCTCTGTTTAAGCCTTATTTATACGCCATTTCTGTGGATTTACATTCCTTAGGATGCAAGGATGAATTTTGGATAGGTTTTGCACTTGATTGTAGCAATTCTGGGGAGAAAACGAAAACAAATGGTAGCTTCATGGTCAGCGTGAAATGTAGATCACTTTAGGCTAAAAAATTGTGGATTTTGGTTCATTTTCAAGAGTTCCCCTATTCACCGTCTAGAGGTAGAAGACGACCAAAACTAGTTCGGCCGCCGTCCCCACCACCGTCTACAAGTGCGCCCTCCAATTTGTATTTAAATCCCAGTTTAAATGTGGGCCATCAGATCAAAATAACATGCTTGACACTCCCCTCATCCAACAGTCACGATTGCTCTCCAATTTGTGTTGAAATTCTGACGCTCGTGTGTCACCATTAGGGACCGTTAAATCGTTTGACTTGAGCCACAATGAACGACCTTGATTTAATATGGGCCATTGACTTGGCCATTTAATGAAACTCAGCGTTTCAGGCTGCTGGTAGATTGGGCCTCTGATTTCTATTTGCACCCCATGTAGCTAGCCCAAACAAAAACACGCGTGAAAGCCTTGCTTACCACACCCCCAGCCATTTTCATTTTAATTTCTTTTCTTTTATTTTCATGTTATTTTATGTTTCATTTTAATTCATTTTAAATAGAAAATAAACTCAATAAATCATGAGAAAAATATGTTAGTGTACATTGACATGTATATAAATTTGTCATATTTTTTATTTTGATTTTCTGGTTATTTTCCATTTAATTGCATATTTTCCATGTTATGTGCTTTTAATAAATATGAAAGTGACATGTTCATCTTCCTGATTTTATTTCTTGATAGATACTTCAAATGAATGTCTAATTTTTTTGCCATGCTGATTCTAGACACATTGTATGATGTTGTAGTATTTTTGTCCTAATTTTTAGGAGCTGTTTGATTAGGGTTTAAGGTAGATTTTAGAACCTTTCCCATTTGCATTCTCCCATAGAACACTTTGTGGTTTAGCTTTCTGTTAGAACCCCTATGCTTAGAATCTTGACCTGAAATTTTGACCATAGCTTCCTAACATCTGGAGGATCCCTTAGGAGTTTTATTAGGATTTTTAGGGTTGTTTTCCTATTTTTCCTAGATTTTACATGCTGGCTGATGTTAGTGTGTTCCCCTTAGGACCTTCACCTAGTTTTGCCCTTTAAGTGATCTTTAGGAAATCCTTAGACACCCAATCATTACGTGATCCTATAGTACATAGGTTGATACCTTTGTAAGCTAATTTTCAAGTCCTTATCATATCCATAGCTTGATTAGGATAGGTGTCCTTTAGAGCATTGCTTTTAGGGTTCCTTGGATGCTTTTGAATGATTTTATTTCTTCACATGATTTTCCGAAAGCATAGTCCTATGACATAGGATCCTTCTTGTGAGAGCCTGGTCTTCCTTAGGAAGTACTCTGTGCATTCCATGAGAAGTTGAACCATTGAGGACTATCATTGAATGATGAGTTTGGTTGAGAGCATGGTGAATTCCTTAGGTTTTCACTATGTCTCCCATCATTATTCTTTTCATTTCTCAAGTCCTACATTCTCAGGATCCTTCTTGTGAGAGCCTGGTCTTCCTTAGGAAGTACTATGTGAATTCCATGAGATGTTTGAACCTTTGATGGACATTTAATGACATGGTGGGTTCCTTAGGTTCACACTATGCTCCTTTTCTCCTCCAAGTCCTATGACACAGGATCCTTCTTGTGAGAGCCTGGTCTTCCTTAGGAAGTACTCTAAGCATTCCATGAAAAGTTTGAGCCTTGAGAACTCAAGTACCTTGTACACACTCTCTTTACTCATCTGTCTTATTATCTCAGGATCCCTCTTGTGAAAGCCTGGTCTTCCTTAGGAAGTACTCTGTGCATTCCATAAAGAGGTTGAGCCTTAGATGGACTCTTGTGTTGATACACATCTAAACCTGATGTAGCCTTGGGATGATTTCCTTGTTGCTCATCTAGTTTATCTCTCTCCTGATGGATTGATTTCATTGCCTGCTTGTTGTGTTGCATTAGGATAGGCTTGCATGTGTAGATACTCTTTCTTAGGTGCATGATTGCATTAAAGGTTGAGTTTGTCTCCCTTTGCTTGGATGTTTATCTGCCTTTCATACCTGTCATGTTTGCATTAAAGGTTGAGGTGATCCTCCCTTGCTTGTGTGTTCTTTTCTCTTTTGTAATTGCCCATGTTTGCATCTAAGGTTGAGGTGATCCTCCCTTGCTTGTATTGCTGCATTACATGCATTTTATCCGCTTTATAGCTTTACTCCTTCAGCTTAATGATTTTTGTTGTTGCTGTTGTTTCCCTTTGGCATGTTCCCTTAGGGTTCTCACCTCCTTGTTCAAGGATGGTGATGATAGACATTAGGATGAATCCATGCATGATAACAGTAGGGTAGATTCCCTTTCAAACTCAACATTAGGGCCATATTGTATGACAACAGTAGGATGCTTGATAGTTTCCCCTGTAGAGTCCTTTTCTCTCTTCTCATCTTCAAACCACACTAATACACTTAATAAAGGCTACTTTGTACCGTACTTTACGAGCCTTAAGCTACTTACGAAGTGGTGATTGGGGAGCTTCCCCTCAAATACCTAGAGTGTTTAGCATACGTCCTTAGGATGATATGTGACGCATTCGCTACTAAGTCATAGTCTCTAGTGCATTATGAATTACAAACATTCATTCAAAACACTTCTTCTCCGATAAAAGACAAAAACAAATATCAAATTCCTTTTGCCCTTGGGCCCTTAACCCGGAAAATATTTTCAGAAAAAAGAGTGTTGTTAACTCTTAGTTCTACCGCAAACAAGCTTTGTCCCTAACTGTTGGAACTATTTGTTAACCCTACTCGGGTAAAAACATGTGAATCAAACATGTGTTCCATTTTATCCCGAACTATGTTTGCTATGATCTCTCATACCTTTTGAGAGTACGTAGGCACAAGATCGACATCTTGGCGAGCAACCTTTCCCCCATCACCTGTAGTTAGCCGAACTACGTTGACTCTGACTTTCCCATTGCACGAGGGAATACGTAGGCCTAGAGCTGCAATACTCTGTCGACCCTTTTTCTTTTCTTTTGAACCAGACCATTAGCGTAGATAGATAAAAAACCCGTCAGATAAACAAACAAGTGTGGATCCCGTTGAGTACAAAGGACGTGAGGGGTGCTAATACCTTCCCCTTGCGTAACCGACTCCCGAACCCGAGATTTGGTTGCGATGACCGATCTTGTCCTTTTTCGCTAGGTTTTTCCTGATAATTTCCTTTCCCTCCTTTGGGATAAATAACGATAGGTGGCGACTCTCCTGTCTTTGCCGGCACCTTTTTTCGCAATAGCGACAAGTACCTTTGAGGCTGAGTTTGGTCAAGGTTTGATTAATTTTTGTTTGACTTTGCTTTGCTTTTATTTGACCCTCGATAATAATTCAATATGGTGGAGCACCATAGTTGATCAAATCATTTGGTGATGCCTAAGATTGAATTTGGATTGGATGCTTTGGCCTCTATTTACTAACATGGTTAGTTGCTTTGTGCATTTTATTTTGCATTTATTGAACATTCTTTCTATTTTTGGTGAACCTTACAATTCAAGTCACCCTAGAGGAAGTTCATACAAACTAGTTGACCTAGTTTCTTTGGGAAATGACCTTAATGGATCCCATGAGCACCTTATGAGCTTTGATACTCATTCATAACATGATTAAGGTGCTAGTTTTGATTTTATAGGTCATACACTTGTTTGGTTTGTGTTGCAAGTCACTTTGAATTAAGGCATTCAACTTGTGTTTAAGTGTTGAATGTGGTTTGAACTTTGGTTTTTTCTCTTTCCTTAACTTGTAACTTGTTTGGGTTTGGTTTCCATTCTTGTTTGTGAGCTTTCGTCTTGTGCTCTCACTTCTGTCCTTTGGACGTTGATTATCATTCAAGGTGATTTGGTTTGTTTACTCATACTTTGAGTTTGCCTTGAATGGGGAATCACTTTGAGAACTTGTTTGTTCTTTTTTCTTGCAAGATAAATGTGTTGCATTTGGTTGAGATATTTCTTATGTTGCTTGTTGCCCAAGCCTATTCTCCCATGTTCATCTTGGTCATGGCTTCTTCTTTAGGCTTTAGTATTTACATTTTGGTATTAGTGATTGATGTTTGAATGGTTGTAGGAGTTGTAACTTCTCCCATTTCATCTCACTTTTGCTTTGACTTGTTTAAGTCATTTTTTCTTCTCTTTTGTTTGTTTTGAATCTCTTGCATCTTGCATATCATGTTTTCATTTTTCCTTGACTTGTTTAAGTCAACTTCATCTCTTTCTTGCACTTCATTTATGATTGATTTATCTTGTGTTTTCTTGGTCTTTTGCCATGATCCCTTAGGATTCCTAGTCCCTCCGTTTAGGATGGGAGTATGAGAGACATTAGGTGTCCAATCCAAGCATGATAACATTAGGATAGTCTTCTCCCCTCTTAATCTCAATCTTAGGAGCACATTGCATGATAACATTAGGGTTGATTAGTTTCCCCTTAGAGGTTGTGTCTTCTCATCTCATCTCAAACTCCTTCAAGACATCTAATAAAGGATAATAAGTGTTATACGCTACGAGCCTTAAGTATTTGGGAAATGATGATTGGGGGGCTTCCTCTCAACTGTCTAGAGTGTTTAGCGTATGCCCTTTGGGCGATATGCGACGCATTCGCTCTCAAGTCATAGTCTTTAGTGCAACATGAGTTACAAACTTAACTCAATTCACTTCTTCATAAAAAACACAAACAAACATCAAATCTTTTTATCCCTCGGGATTGTTTGAAAACTATTTTCAGAAAGAGTGTGTTAACTCTTGGTTCTATCACAAATAGGTAACGCCTAAGTCTCCAATGGTCGAGCAGCAATACACCTAACCGATAGGACAAAGGTTTAACCCTACTCAGTTAAAACACTTGAACCAACCTGTGGTCGTGTTAGCCCGAACTACGTTTACTCTGATTTCTCGTACCAGACAAGGATACGTAGGCACAAGAAATCGATGTCTTGGCGAGAAACCTTCCCCACCTTCGCCCGTAGTTTCCTGAACTACGTTGACTCTGACTTTCCCATTGCACGAGGGAGTATGTAGGCATAGAGCGACGATGCTCTATCGAGTCTCTTTTCTTTTCTTTTGTCCATGTATCCAGCTTTGTAGATTAACACCCTTTTAGATAGACAACAAGCGTGGATCCCGTTGAGTGCAACAGACGTGAGGGGTGCTCATACCTTCCCCTTGCGTAACCAACTCCTGAACCCAAAATTTGGTTTTAATGACCTGTCTTCTCCCTTCTTTGTAGGTTTTCTCTGATCGTTTCCTTTCCCTCTTTTGGGATACATAACAAACGGTGGCGACTCTTCTGTCCTTACCGACCCCTCTTTCGTAGTGATGCCACAGCTGGCGACTCTGCTGAGGACTCTTCCCATCCCGTATGTGAGTCAGTCCTACCGCTTGTTTGTTTTATTTTTGGGTCTGTATATGTGTTGCATTTGTACTTTACTGCATTTGCATTTTATTTTGAGCATTGTTATATATCATTATTGTTGTTCTGTTGGGGGGGGGGGGGAATGTTACACTATGTGATAAGCCAAACCCAGGCTTGAGTATAACCCTAGAATTAGAAGTGGAAAGTAGTGATGAACCTGTATGTTTGGCATGCACTAGTTCTCATGAAATTCATGCTCAGGAGAGATTCTCTTTGATGACTACCTTTCCAGTCTATTTTGGACAGTTGAGAGGATGTTGGATATGAGGATTGTCGATTCTGGGGACCGATCATTTGGAAGTCAGCTAAGTGAGGCCGCTTCGTTAGACCATGATGCCAAACCAGAAATGGTGAATGTATCATCGTTTCTCAAAAATCTGTGATGCTGATGACCGGATAGGATGCCAGACCTTGTCAGAGATAGGTTCATACATGTGAGTGGGGAGGGTTATGCAGGAAATCTTGACCTTCAACCTACCCGGATTTCGTATCAGCATGAACCTTTGATCTCTGATACTTGGGTATTCCGCTATTTTCTCGCCAGAGCGAAGCGCCGGTTCATCTCAGTCAACAGCATGACAATCTTGATCCCCTGTTGCATTTGCATCTTCATTTGAATATTAACATTGACATGTATTTATGTTTCAGGTGCATATTCTCCTCTTGATTCTAGTAAACCATCCCCTGCTGACATGGAGAGTTGTTTGAAGAAGCCAGTCGTATACAAGTTTCCCACACCAGATATAGGGTCTCTACTCAATTTGATTTATGTTGCTGATCACAGTGTGATGGAAGATTTCAAGAAAGAGTATGGGAAGCTTCTGGGTTGTGTTTGTAAAGCTTCAGTGTTTGAGTTGGGAGGTCTCCACACCTTGCTTCAGTTCTATGACCCACAGTTGAGGTGTTTCACTTTTCCTGGTTATGTATTGATGCCTACTCTGAAGGAGTTTGCCATGTTGTTGGGAGTTCCTATTCTGGATCAGATGCCTTTTTATCACTCTGAAGCTGAACCTAATTTGACTAAGCTTGCTAATGCTCTTCATCTAGATGCCTCTGAGTTAGAAGGAAAGATGGTTAATAGGAATGGAATGTCTGGTTTCCCATTGCCTTTCTTGGTTGGTAGAGCTCAATATTTTGCAAAAGAAGTTTGTTGGGTTGTCTTTAATTCTATTTTGGCACTATGCATATATGGTATAATACTGTTCCCAAACATTCTCAATTATGTGGACTTGGATGCTTTCCATATCTTTGTCTCGAAGAATCTCGTGCCTACGCTCTTGGGAGATGTGTATCACTCTGTGCACTACAAGAATGAGAATAGGAAGGGAAAGAATGTCTCTTACTTTGTACCTCTCTAGTATAGATGGTTCATGAGTCATCTTCCTAAGTTTGGTCCTTTTGTTGACATCTCTGACACTGCTGATTGGTCAGAGAGGCTTATGGGGTTAAATTCTGAAGACATTGTATGGTTTGACAGAGACCATATGGGTACAAAGATAATCTATAGTTGTGGTGGTTTTCCTAATGTCCCTTTGATTGGAAGAAAGAGTGGTATTAACTATAATCCAGCTCTTGCAGTGAGGCAATTTGGTTATGCTCTAAGGGAACCTCCGAAGGAAGAGGAAATACAGGAATCTCTGTATTTCACCGGCATGATTGACAGTGAGACCTTGATCAGGTTGGAGAAAGCCTGGAGTAAAGTTCACCGAAAGGGGAAGCCTTCTTTGGGAAAGAGCAATAGCAGAGCATATGAGCCTTATGTGGTTTGGATTCAGGAAAGAGTTAGGAGATTGTAGTTACCATTTCTAGCCCGATAACCTTTGTATCCTTTGATGATTGAGGAGCCAGCAACCATTGATATTCAGAGATACAATCAAATATGGTCCGAGAAGGAAGAATTACGTAAGGCAAATGAGGAATTGGAAAAGGAAATTATGAAACTCAGAAGTGAAAAGAATCAAGTTATTTATTCATTCAAGAAGCAAACAGAGCTGGTGAACAAGCTAGGTAGAGAACTAACATAAGAGATTCGCGCCCGAGAGCGAGTAGGCCTAGACTTGAAGAGTGCTAGTGACATCCTCAAAGATAAGAAGAATGAGTTAGAAAGTGCACAGCTAGAGATATCCAAGTTCAATGCACAATGGAACGCTATTCTGACTAACAACAAAGAACAAGAAGATGAACTGCGACAACAAATTGTCAGGTTAAAGGCTCAGCTCCAGGTGAGAGATGAGAAAGATATAGTTGAGTCCTCACGCCGATGCGAGAGTGACCTGAAACTGAATGAAGCTCTTGCAACGTTGGAAGAGTACAAGTTAAGAGCGGATCTGAAGAGGCCTAAGTTGGAAGAAGCATTTGGTGAAGGCGCTTGGGAGGATTACGCTCAGGGTTTGCAGGATACTATTAGCAGGAGAGAGTTGCTCATTCAGAGGTTGATTGCTAGGCCAGATCATCCGGATACGAAGGAGCTATTGGAGGATTTCCAGGATCACTGTAGTACCTGATGTTTTTTTTCCATGTATTTGTTGTTATGTTGTATCTCAACCATCACCAGGATTGTTGGCTGGGGTCGTGTTTGTTTCCATTGTATTTCCTTATGAAGGTGAGAAAATACTTAGAAGGGGGGTTGAATAAGTATGACAGAAAATAATCAAAGATAAAAACTCAAGTATTTTTATCCTGGTTCGTTGAACTCAACTACTCCAGTCCACCCTTTTCAAGAGTGATTTGCCTTTCTCAACAAGGACTTAATCCACTATTCAAATCAACTGATTACAAATAGCAACACCTAAGAACAACTGTTCTTAGTCTTCTCAAGAGCTACTGATCTGACCTAGATCCTCTTAAGGAAAACAACACCTAAGAACAACTGTTCTTAGTCTTCTCAAGAGCTACTGATCTAACCTAGATCCTCTTAAGGAAAACTTCCTTTACAAATTAATGTAATACAATGTAAGAGTAATAAAATGCTTCTATGAAAGCTATAAACACAACTGTGTTATTTCTCTAAGTTTAGAACAATGTATGAACAGCAAAGAATATGAGAGCTTTTCGCGTGAGAGAGTTCTTGCAATTGTTTTCGTCAAAATTCTGTCACTTGAAGAATGAGCTATGATTTCCTTTATATAGCCACTTGAATATTGGAGAGAATATTTTACCGTTGGAGAAGATATTTCCAATATCAATTAGTACTGTCCTTTGTACTATTGCAGCAGAGAGACGGCGCACAAAATGTGGGTGTAGCAATTGTCTGCTGAGCTGTGAATTTACCATATATGGAATGTATCAGAGGAATAATCTTCTTGCAGAGATTTATGTCTATCCCAATTAAGGAAAGATTTGCTGGCATATTCCAACGGATATATTAAAATAATCTTCTTCAAATAATTCTTCAGATAGTTCAGATCAACAATCAATATCAGAGTCTTCAGTCTTCAGAATCTTCTGGAAACTTCAGAGCCTAAGATGTTCTTCAGATGTTGCTGAATCAGAGTCTGGTGCAGCTGTGTGCTTGAAGCGTAACAAGCTCTTAGATCAGAGTCTTCACTCAGATCAGAGTCTTCTCTCATTCAGAGTCTCTTCACTCAGAGTCTTCTTTCATTCAGATTCTTGATAATATATGCAGCGTGTTGTATCTTCAGAATCTTTGATGACTAAGCTCTTATACTTCAGATTCTTCTAATCTTCAGATGCTCTTGAGCCATTCAGAATTTATTGTTCACATCAAATTTGCTCTTTAAGATTAAAATCTTTTGTGCCTGTAGAAAACAGTTTAGAACAAATTTAGAGAGTATAATTCTTGTATACAAATTATCATTAATGTTATCATCAAAACATAGAGATATTACTAAGACACAATCTGTGCTCTTACAATCTCCCCCTTTTTGATGATGACAAAACATGAGAAATTTGTTCAATAAAAATATGAATTAAAATTACTCCCCCTGAGATTAACAATCTCCCCCTGAAATGAATACTCTAATGGAATTAGATACTTCCCTTTCTGGTTGAGTACATTTCAGATTCAGAGCCTGATTGAAGCCTGGTTGACATATGTTTGACTTCTAGAGTCAAAGCTTGATGCCATATTAAAGCTTGATGCCAGATGAACAACTTCAGAACACCTGGTTGTTTATCTTGCCATTTCCTGTCTTGAGTTATCTTTTAGATCATAGTACTCAAGGTTAGATATCAGAGTCTGGTCTACTCAGATTTAGCTATTTTTGATCAGGTTCTGAAAAGATAGATCTCAGGAAAAACTTCAATGAAATATGTCAGATTTTTTAATAATATCTGGGACACTTAAATTCAAAGAATGTTAGTAACATGTCTGACTTAGTTCAGATAATTGCTTATAGATTTGAACAATCAGATTCTATTTTGTTTCTCCCCCTTTTTGTCATAATCAAAAAGAATTTTAAAAGACAGTAAAGATGCAGAAGAAACACATATCCAGATAAGCAAAAAGATCATTGTCATTAAGTCAAGAGAACATCCAGATTCAGATAAAAGCAAACAAAACATATCAGAAGAAAATCAAAACAAAGCAAAACATGAAAAACTTGTGCAAAACATCAAGTAGGTTTAGCAGATGAGGCTTGTTGAGAAGCAATGAGTTGCAGCAGTGCTGTAATCCTTTCTGAATTTTCATCTTGCTTAGCCATCCAAGTTTTCATTTCTTCATTTGTTTTCTTTTGATCAACCATAAAATCCTTAAGTTCTTTGACATCCTTCTGAAGATCTGTAGATTCTGAAACAGTAGATTCTGAAACAGTCTGAGTAACATCAGGTGCAGGAATTTCTGGAGGTGGAGGAGCTTCTAGAAGAAGAATAGGAGGAGTGTTTCTCTTAATCCGTTTTTGATAAGCAGCAAACCTTACTTTTGACAATCTAAGACATTGAGTCCTGATTTTCAAAGCCTCCCTATTCAGTCTGTAAAGATATTTCTTCCAAACAGCGTCAGCAGCCTCTTTGTCCATAGTAGTCATGCAAACATCCATAATGTCAGCAAAGTCTGAGACATTATCCTTATCAAAATCTCTTAACAGAGTATAAACACGTGATCCCAATTCTGCTTCATCAGGGATTCTGGGTTTGCTTGGTTGGGTTAGTTGTGTTTGTGGTGTTTGTTCAGAAGGTTGAGGTTGTGAGGATGGATGTTCAGATGTTTGTGGTTCAGAAGGTTGAGGATTGATTTGTGGTTCAGATGTTGGTTGGTTGGTTTGTGGTTCAGATGTTTGTTGGTCAGAATGTTGTGGTTGAGGTATTGAGGGAATTGGTTGGGTTTCTGTTGGTTGTGGAGTGTTTTGGATTTCAAGAGGTTGTGGAGTGAGAGTTTGAGTTGGGGAATTTTGTGGAGAAGGTGGATGTTCAGAAGTTGGACATTTAAACAGCTGTTTCCAAACACTCTCAGAACGAGGTTGTTTGAGATCATTCAAGCATTCATTAATGTAACCAGATGATTCATCATCAGATGATGCATCAGAGTGGTTAGATTTTTCAGAAGTTGAAGATAAATTGACAGACTGGTTTAAAGGTGTGACATCTAATATCTCATCAGGATCAATGAGATATTCAGGTTGGTCAGAATGTTCAGGGTGAACATCCTCTGGAATGGTATATTCTGGGATAGTGTTTTGTGGTTGTTGTGTTGTTTGTTGAGTTTGTTGTGGAATTTCTGTTTGTATGTTTGTTGGTTGCTTGGATTGTGGTGTATGAGGGGGGACAGAAGATGGTTTAGAGATAAAAGTTTTAGAAGGTCTGGATTTTTTAAATCTAAGTGGGGAGTCAGAGGGTGTGGGGGTATCAGAATGATGAACAGGATTAGAATCAGTGTTAAATACCTGTTTCAGAGTATCTCTAATTTCTTCAAAAGTTGCTGCAGGAGGATTTGGTTGAACCTTCTTCAGCTTCTTCCTTTTCTTCTTCTTTTCAGCATCTGAATGCTTCCTTTTCTTCTGATGACCTTCACTATCAACTTTTCTCTTACGTCTTCTTTTCCTTGTCAAATCAGGAAGAACTTGGCCTTCCTTCTGCAAAAGATTGGCAGGAATCTCAACACCATCTCTTAGGCAGCGAGCAACATACTCAGCAATAATTTCTCTAGGTTCATCTGAGGTGAATAAAGGAAAATCCTTAACAGGAATCCTTCTTCCCCTAACTTCTTCAGAGTTAGTTTTCCTTGGTTTCTCAGATAAATCATCAACCAGTTTCATCCTTCTCAGAGTTAAACCGTTTATTTCAGAGCCAATGATATAAGTCAGATCTTCTGTCAACCCAGCCTCTTGCAGATGCGCCACAAGTTGGTTTTCTATCAGAATATCTGAAATCAGCCTTCCCATAGGGATCCATGTTCTGACTTTTCCAGATTTATCTCTGGCTGTTTCCCTTGTTTCCTTGACGTGAGACACCAGATGATTAAACAACAAATATGGAAGATCAATCTGAATGTTTTGGTGTAAACAATACATGAAGTAAAGTTGTTCAGCATTAACATAATCAGAAGAGTTTGAAGAGGGTCTGTGAAAGATGGTGTTCATGAAAATCTTAGCCCATATCTTGTAAGTGGGTTTCAAGAACTTAACCTTCTTACAAGGTTCACCAGTAGTACAGATTTCTTGACATACATCTTTCAGGTCTTCACGCGCAGAAGACAGAGAGGTTACTCCATCAGTTGCCTTAAAACCTATGAGTTTCCTTATCAGGTTTTCAGTGATAACTATCTTTTTTTCCCAGCACAGAGGAGTGAATGAACTTTGGAGTAGCATATGCATGGATCCAGAACTCCTTCACTAACTTTGGATACGCAGGACCCATAAGCCTATCAAAGTAACCGTCCCAGCCTTGTGCTTTGATTGAAGAAATCAGATCAAACCCATTTTCAGCAAGATCTTCTAAGTCCACGAAACTTTCACACAGTACTTCTAGTGAATCAACAGCAGTTAGGAGAGTGCGTACTGGTTCTATGACAGTGGTAGCATTTTTGGTAGTAACAGCGTTTGAAGTAGATGCCATTGTTGACGATGATGAAGAAGATGAAGGTTTCTGAGTTCTTTTAGGGTTTGCAAAGAGAGAGAACAACAAACAAAAGCGCATATGTGTTTGAGAATGTGAAAAGTGTGAATGTGTTATGAGAATGGTTTATATAGACAAATAAAGCAAGCATGGGAAACACAACAGACACACATAGGACACATACGCACGTTTGCATTAAATGAAAAGTAATTATTTTTAATTATGATATGACATTTGGGGGAAAATCAAGACAGATTGAGATTTTCAAAGCAATACCTTAAACGTCATAATCAGTAGGTGTACTCCATCTTTTCAGATTCTGAGTGACACGTGTTTGCTTGCATGTGATTCTATAACTCTTAAGAAATGAAACGTTTTCAACTTTCAGATCCTCTGAGATGGTCAGTTCAGAGTTTCACACACAAAAAAATAATTCACAGATAAATTAAACAAGCAAGACAGATGAAATACTTCAGAGTGTTAAACACTTAGCATCTGAGAAGTTGACTCTGAGAAATATTACTCTGGACAAAAATCCATACAAATATTTTTCAGAATAAACTTAAACCTATCTTCAGCAAGGGGTTTTGTGAAAATATCTGCCCATTGATGATCTGTATCAACAAAGGCTAAATTTATTACACCCTTCTGAACATAGTCTCTGATGAAATGATGTTTAATCTCTATATGTTTGGCCTTAGAGTGTAAAATTGGATTTTTGGATAAACATATAGCAGAAGTATTATCACAGAAGATAGAAAGATTACTCTCATAGATTTGATAATCTTCTAGTTGACTCTTCATCCAGAGCATCTGAGTGGAACATCCAGCAGCAGCAATGTATTCTGCCTCTGTGGTTGATAGTGCAATTGTTGGTTGCTTCTTGCTGTACCACGAGATCAGATGACTTCCAAGAAACTGACAGCTTCCAGAAGTACTTTTGCGCTCAACTCTATCTCCAGCATAGTCAGCATCACAGAATCCAACTAGTGAATATTCGTCAGATTTTCTGTAACACAAACCAACATTAGCAGTACCTTTCAGATACCTTAGAATCCTCTTAACAGCAGTTAAGTGTGATTCTCTAGGATCTGATTGGAATCTAGCACATAAACAAACACTAAACAGAATGTCTGGTCTAGAAGCAGTCAAATAAAGAAGAGATCCTATCATACCTCTGTAGAGTTTCTGATCTACCTTCTTACTTACCTCTTCCTTACCTAGAGTGCTTGTAGGATGCATTGGAGTCTTTGCCATTTTGCTATCCAGCATGTTAAACTTCTTCAGAAGCTCTTTAACATACTTGGTCTGATGTATGTAGGTGCACTCTGGAGTCTGATTTACTTGGATTCCCAGAAAGAATCTCAATTCTCCCATCATGCTCATCTCAAATTCTGCCTGCATACATTTAGCAAACTCCTTTCCAAGCATAATATTTGTTGATCCAAAAATAATATCATCTACATAAATTTGACAAATCAACAAATCTTTCTTAATGGTTTTACAAAATAGTGTGGTATCCACTTTTCCTCTGATGAAATTTTTCTTCAGAAGAAAATTACTCAACCTCTCATACCAAGCTCTGGGAGCTTGTTTTAGTCCATAAAGAGATTTTTTCAGTTTGTAAACATGATCTGGAAAATTTTCATTTTCAAAACCAGGAGGTCGGTGGACATACACTTCCTCTTCTATAATTCCATTAAGAAAAGCACTTTTAACATCCATCTGATAAAGAGTGATGTTATGTTGTGCAGCAAATGAAATAAGCAAGCGTATAGACTCTAACCTTGCAACAGGAGCATATGTTTCTGTGTAGTCTATGCCTTCTTGTTGACTGTAGCCTTGAGCAACCAGTCTTGCTTTGTTCCTTTCAACTTCTCCTTTCTCATTAAGTTTATTTCTGAAAACCCATTTTGTTCCAATGACATTGAAACCTTTAGGTCTTGGAACCAGATCCCAGACTTCATTCCTTGTGAATTGATTCAGCTCCTCTTGCATAGCTAAAATCCATTCATTATCTTCCAGAGCCTCATCAACAGATGTTGGTTCTATAATTGACACTAAGCCACAGAAGGAAGATTCAGAAGTTCTGAGAAATGCTCTTGTCCTTATTGGATCATCTTTCTTTCCAATTATCACATCCTCTGGATGAGAAGCTTTCATTCTGGAAGAAGATCCTCTGACTGTTGGTCTTTCAGAAATATGCAGATTGTCAAGTTGGGAAGTTAGAGGCGTAGCATCTGGGTTTGCTTCAGAGTCTTTGTCTTCAGTCTTGTCTGCCTCTGAGCCTTCAGAGTCTGTGAGAATAACTTCTCTATCTGCAGAACTTTCAACTTGCTTTGGCTTTTCAGAGCCAAGCTTATCATCAAATCTAACATGAATAGATTCTTCCACAATCTGTGTTTCAGTATTGAATACTCTGTAGCCTTTAGAGCGTTCAGAATAACCAAGCATGAAACACTTCTGTGCTTTGGAATCAAACTTGTTCAGATGATCTTTAGTGTTAAGCATATAACAAATACATCCAAATGGATGAAAATAAGCAATGTTGGGCTTTCTGTTTCTCCACAATTCATAGGGAGTCTTTTCCAGAAGAGGTCTTACAGACACTCTGTTCTGAATATAACATGCTGTATTTATTGCTTCTGCCCAAAAGTATTTTGCCAGATTTGTCTCGTTGATCATGGTTCTGGCCATTTCTTGCAATGTTCTATTTTTCCTCTCTACAACTCCATTTTGTTGTGGAGTTCTAGGACAGGAGAAATCATGTGCAATTCCTTTTTCAGAAAAATATTTTTCAAAATATTTGTTTTCAAATTCACCACCATGATCACTTCTGACTTTAATAATTCTGCATTCTTTTTCAGTCTGGACTTGATTGCAGAAGTCAATGAACACAGAATGAGACTCATCCTTGTGTTTTAGAAACTTTACCCATGTCCATCTGCTGTAGTCATCTACAATGACTAACCCATACTTCTTGCCTCTGATGGATGCAGTTTTCACTGGTCCAAACAGATCAATATGAAGTAATTCCAATGGTCTAGAAGTGGAAACAACATTTTTTGGTTTAAAATGAGATTTTGAAAATTTACCCTTTTGACATGCGCCACACAGAGCATCTGAATTGAACTTCAGATTAGGGAGTCCTCTGACCAGATTGAGTTTATTAATCTGAGATATACGTCTCATATTAATATGTCCCAATCTTCTATGCCAGACCCATTGCTCATCATTCACAGATAAAAGGCATTTTACATTTTGAACTTTAAGTTCTGAAAGGTTAATTTTGTAAATGTTGTTTTTCCTCTTTCCACTGAATAGGATTGAACCATTCTTTTGACATACAGCTTTGCAACATTTTTGATTAAAGATGATATCATAACCATTGTCACTTAATTGACTTATGGACAATAGATTATGTTTCAATCCTTCAACTAACAGAACATTAGAAATAGAGGGTAGGTTACCATTACCTATTGTACCAGAGCCAATGATCTTGCCCTTCTGGTTCCCTCCAAATTTCACGTCCCCTCCAGATCTAAGTTCCAGGCTTTGGAACATAGACCTTTCGCCCGTCATATGTCGTGAGCATCCAGAGTCCAGGTACCATGATTGGTGTCTGGATTTTGCTGCTAAGAACATCTGCAACAGGTATTATTTTACTTTTAGGTACCCAGATCATCTTGGGTCCTTTGGGGTTAGATGTTCTGTGGTTTTGCCTAAACTTCTGTTTTTCAACATAGTGTTTATTCTGGCTAGCCCTTGGCTTAAACACATAAGTACTCTTTTCAGAGCTTGTATGTTTAATATCATTCAGATGACCAAACTTAAAATGAGAATACAGAGGAGTCTTCTTGATGAAGAGTTTATCAACAGATTTTGGATTGCTTCCAGAGGAAGATTCACATCCAATGCCTCTTCTGTTGTTCCCACTAACACCATAGATCATAGAAGCCATTTTGCTTCTGTCTATGCTTTTAGTGAGGAATCTTTTAAAACTGGAGTCATATTTTTCTAAAATATTTTCACTTGACTCTGTTTCAGTATCAGATTCTTGTTGAGTTGTTTCTAAATCATTTTTGAGTTTTAAATTTATTTCTTTCTGCTCAACAAGTTCTGTTCTCAGAAGATCAATCTCAGATTCAAGATTGCTTTTCAGCTTCTTGTATTTGAGTTTAATCTTGCTGTAGCTTTCCAACATGTCAGATAAACTTTCAACAAGTTCAGCTCTGGAGAGTTCAGAAAATACCTCTTCAGAGTCAGAGTCTGATTCTGACTCAGATTCAGATGATGACGTTCCTTCATCTTGATCATTTGTGTTGGCCATCAGCGCAACATTTGCACATTCTTCCTCAGATTCAGAAGATGATTCAGATTCATCTGAGTCATCCCATGTAGCCATCAGAACCTTTTTCTTTTTATCAAACTTCCTTTTGGGTTTTTCCTTTTGAAGTTTGGGACATTCACTCTTGTAGTGTCCAGGTTCTTTACATTCATAGCAAGTGGCCTCTTTCTTGCCAGATCTTCTGTGTCCAGAAGATTCTCTCTTTTGATCAGATCTTCTGAAGTTGTTGAACTTCTTCCCTTTGTGCTTCCAGAGTTTGTTGATCCTTCTGGACAGCATGGATAGTTCATCTTCTTCTTCAGAAGAAGATTCCTCAGAGCTTTCTTCATTTACCTGCAAAGCTTTAACAGATTTGTTAGATTTAAAAGCTAAGGATTTACCTTTATCTTTCTTCTGGGGTTCATCTTCCTCCAGCTCAATCTCATGACTTCTCAAAGAACTGATGAGTTCTTCTAATGAGATTTTGTTCAGATCCTTGGCCAGCTTCAATGCAGTCACCATAGGTCTCCATCTGGTAGGAAGACTTCTGATGATCTTCTTGACATGATCAGATGTTGAGTAGCCCTTGTCCAGAACTTTCAACCCAGCTGTTAGAATCTGAAATCTGGAAAACATAGTCTCAATGTTCTCAGATTCTTCCATCTTGAACGCTTCATACTTCTGTATCAGCGCCAGAGCCTTTGTTTCTTTCACCTGAGAGTTTCCCTCATGAGTCATTTTGAGAGACTCAAACATATCATGAGCAGTGTCTCTGTTGGTAATCTTCTCATACTCTGTATGAGAGATTGCATTAAGAAGTATGGTTCTGGCTTTGTGATGATTCTTGAATTCTTTCTTCTGCTCCTCAGTCATTGATTTTCTATCAATCTTTTTGCCATCCTTAGTAGGATGTTCATATCCATCAATGACTAAATCCCAGAGATCAGCATCATACCCCAAGAAAAAACTTTCAAGTCTATCTTTCCAATAATCAAATTTTTCTCCATCAAACATTGGAGGTTTGGTGCTGATTCTGTCTCCTTCATATTTGTTGCTTGATGTAGGAATATCACCCATATTAGCAACCAAATAAATAACAGAGTATTCTTCTCACTGGATCTTTATCTGTCACGGTTAAGTGAATGCACACTCAGAACCGGAGCTCTGATGCCAACTGAAGGTGAGAAAATACTTAGAAGGGGGGTTGAATAAGTATGACAGAAAATAATCAAAGATAAAAACTCAAGTATTTTTATCCTGGTTCGTTGAACTCAACTACTCCAGTCCACCCTTTTCAAGAGTGATTTGCCTTTCTCAACAAGGACTTAATCCACTATTCAAATCAACTGATTACAAATAGCAACACCTAAGAACAACTGTTCTTAGTCTTCTCAAGAGCTACTGATCTGACCTAGATCCTCTTAAGGAAAACAACACCTAAGAACAACTGTTCTTAGTCTTCTCAAGAGCTACTGATCTAACCTAGATCCTCTTAAGGAAAACTTCCTTTACAAATTAATGTAATACAATGTAAGAGTAATAAAATGCTTCTATGAAAGCTATAAACACAACTGTGTTATTTCTCTAAGTTTAGAACAATGTATGAACAGCAAAGAATATGAGAGCTTTTCGCGTGAGAGAGTTCTTGCAATTGTTTTCGTCAAAATTCTGTCACTTGAAGAATGAGCTATGATTTCCTTTATATAGCCACTTGAATATTGGAGAGAATATTTTACCGTTGGAGAAGATATTTCCAATATCAATTAGTACTGTCCTTTGTACTATTGCAGCAGAGAGACGGCGCACAAAATGTGGGTGTAGCAATTGTCTGCTGAGCTGTGAATTTACCATATATGGAATGTATCAGAGGAATAATCTTCTTGCAGAGATTTATGTCTATCCCAATTAAGGAAAGATTTGCTGGCATATTCCAACGGATATATTAAAATAATCTTCTTCAAATAATTCTTCAGATAGTTCAGATCAACAATCAATATCAGAGTCTTCAGTCTTCATAATCTTCTGGAAACTTCAGAGCCTAAGATGTTCTTCAGATGTTGCTGAATCAGAGTCTGGTGCAGCTGTGTGCTTGAAGCGTAACAAGCTCTTAGATCAGAGTCTTCACTCAGATCAGAGTCTTCTCTCATTCAGAGTCTCTTCACTCAGAGTCTTCTTTCATTCAGATTCTTGATAATATATGCAGCGTGTTGTATCTTCAGAATCTTTGATGACTAAGCTCTTATACTTCAAATTCTTCTAATCTTCAGATGCTCTTGAGCCATTCAGAATTTATTGTTCACATCAAATTTGCTCTTTAAGATTAAAATCTTTTGTGCCTGTAGAAAACAGTTTAGAACAAATTTAGAGAGTATAATTCTTGTATACAAATTATCATTAATGTTATCATCAAAACATAGAGATATTACTAAGACACAATCTGTGCTCTTACACCTTAGTGATATGTTGTGTATTGACTCTGGTTCTCATTTTATTTATGAGAGGATTGTACGACCTTATCTGTTGGTTCTCCATTGTCTTGTTGATATCAGGAAACTAGAATCAAGGGAAAATTTCCCTGAAGCATACTTGCATGTCTGCATACTGCATCATTTCTCATTTTTTATCGCAGGTGTTCCAGGTTCCTTTAACCTTATCTCCTTTGTGTGATTTGTTCAGCTTGTTTCAGGATTGAAAACCAAGCGATTCATCGCTATTCTACCAGGGAAAATCAACGCAAAGCTATGGACCAAATCCAACTCGAGCTGCAGGAGTTCCGGGACCGTATGACCCAGTTTATGGATATGATGCAAGGGGTCGCCAATGGCCAAGAACAATTGAGAACACTGGTGAAACTGCTAATATCAAGGGTTGACGGGAGTGGGGTTGTACATGGAGGAACTGCTACTATACCTCCTACTGCTGACAATGTCACCCCTCATGCTAACACTGCCATCCCAACAACTGTTATTCCTCCGGGCGGAGGTAATCATACTGGAATCCCTATTCCTGCACCAACATGTGTTGTGCATGGAAACGCTGGCCCTCAGTGGGACGAGGATGACCAAGATGATGTCTTCTCTATGAGAGAGCTTGGTGTTGTTCTGCAGTCTGAGGCAGACAGAAGGTTTAAGCTGATAGAGGAAAAGATGAAGAATCTTGAAAATCAAAACTCGTTGGGTCTAGATATGGAAAATCTGGGGCTGATTCCAGACCTGAAAATTCCTACGAACTTTAAGGTTCCAGACTTCGATAAGTATAAGGGGATAACTTGTCCTAGGGTGCATCTCCGCTCTTATTACTGAAAGATGTCTGCATACTCCGACGATGAGAAGTTACTCATGCATTTCTTCTAGGATAGTTTTTCTGGTCCATCCCTAGAATGGTACATGGGGCTAGAGCCAGTTAACATCAGAAGTTGGAGAGATTTGGCTGAAGCTTTCGTCAGGCATTATCAGTATAACAGTGATCTGGCACCGAACAGGGTACAGTTGCAGAACCTGTCACTGAGAAGTAATGAAGGTTTCAAGGAATACGCCCAAAGATGGTGTGAGCTGGCAGTAAGAGTTCAACCTCCTATGGTGGAGAGAGAGCTGATTGACATGTTTGTTGCCACACTGCCGGGAGTGTATTATGAGAAATTAATAGGCAATATGTCGGGAAGTTTTTTAGACTTGAACATTACAGTTGTCGCTACTCAAAAAATGCAACGACGGGGAGGCGAGAAGAAAGGACAGAAAAGTCGCCACCGAACTTTATTTATCCCATGAGGGGAAGGTAAAATATTGAGAAAACCCTAAGAAAAAGAACGGATAAGATGGTCTCGCAACCAAGAACGAGTTCGAAATCCGGCTATGCGAAAGGAAGGTATTAGCACCCCTCGCATCCATCGTACTCGATGGGAACCATTTGTTTATCAATGTGTGAAGGTATTTTCAAAAATATATTGCTTTCTATTAGTGTTCCAAGGGAGAGAGAAAAGGGTTAGAAACAGGGAAAAGAGAGGTAACGGGGGAAGAAAAGACTCGGTAGGACTTCGCGGTTCTATGCCTACGTATTCTCAACAGATATGAGAAAGTCAGAGTCGACGTAGTTTGGGGAACTAAAAATATGGGGGGAAGTGTGCTCGGCAAGGATTGTGGCCCTTGTTCCTACGTATACTCGTTTGGCATGAGAAATCAGAGAAAAACGTAGTTCAGGCTAACCACGGGAAAACAGGGTGTTCTCGATCACACGGGGGCGAGAGAAGAGGTAGACGATACTAGCGCACACATTCTAGCAGTTAGGTGTATTGCTGCTCGACCATTGGAGACTTAGGCGTTACCTGTTTGCGGTAGAACGGACGTAGTAAGTCATTGGTTGAAAGGTACGGGGAACCTATAGGTTTAGAATAACAGGCTTGTCTCGATTGCACGGGGGCAAGAGAAAGGGAGATTAGTCGTTAGTGGGAGAGTCTCGATCACACGGGGGCGAGAGAAAAGAGAAGTTAGTTGTTAGTGTGCTTGCCAAGACATCGCGTCTTGTGCCTACATATTCTCATCTAGTATGAGAAATCAGAGCAGCTGTAGTTCATCCTACGGTTTTTTGATGTTTTTTGCGAATGATGCTATCGTGCGCATTCTAGCAGTTTAGGTGTATTGTCGCTCGCTCGTTGGAGACTTAGGTGTTACCTGTTTGCGGTAGAACGGACAAAACATGCCTTTCTGGGGAAAGGGTGGAAAAGAGAAAAGGGTGCTCGCTAGGATTATCGCAATCCTATGCCTACGTATTCTTAACATGCAACAGAAATCAGAGCAACGTAGTTCGTGCTACGGGTAACCGGTGTTTTTGTGGATGATGCTATCGTGCGCATTATAGCAGTTTAGGTGTATTTCTGCTCGCTCGTTTGGAGACTTAGGCGTTACCTGTTTGCGGTAGAATAGACGTGACATATTCTTTTTGAAAGATTGATTTTCACCATGCGAGGCAAGATGTCACGTTTGGTTTGTGAGGGTTATTTTTAGGGACGAAATAGATCCTCGAATAGTAACCCCTTGCGGGTAGTACCCAATTCTTTATCTCAAATTTTTGTTATGGAAATGGTGTGGCGAACGTAGCTTCTTCGTATTGAAAGACGAGTATCAAGACCACACACACTACAGTGAGTATCCTGAGACTCGAAGAGGAAGAAGTCTACACTCAATCCTCTCTCTTTAATTTAATACAAAGAGAATTCCATTCTCTTATTAAGGATGTTTTTGGTTTTGAATGGTAAGTGTTTTTGCAACTGTAAACCCTACAGTAAATGTCAAGCACTCGGGAGAGGAGAAGGCCTACGCCTAACCACTCCAGGACCATTCAAGTTTTGTGTTGAAAAGAAGTTTGAAAAATGCACTCGGCACGGGACCGAGGTTTTAGGAGAGAAAGTTTCGGAAAGAAATTATGAAAAGGGACATGCCTTCATATTGAAAGACGATTCTCGAAACCACCCACACTACAGTGAGCATCTCGACACTCAAAGAGGAATAAGTCTACACTCAATCCTCTCTCTTTAGTTCAATACAAAGAGAGCTCGATTTTCTTATTGAAGGAAACTAGAAAATGCACTTGGTATGGGACCATGGTTTTTTAGGAGAAAAAGGTTGGAAAATGCACTCGGTGCGGGACCGAGGTTTTCGGAGAGAAGGTGTGAAGAATACAAGCATCTTCGTATTGAAAGATGAGTTTCGAAACCACCCACACTATAGTGAGCATCTCAAAACTCGAAAAGGAAGAAGTCTACACTTAACCTTCTCTCTTTAGTTCAATGCAAAGAGAACTCGATTCCTTTATTGAAGGGATTTTTTAGAACCTGCCAAAGAGATGAAAAACGGAGAAAGGTATAGACAGGATACAGATAACCAACAGTCCACCAATTAGGATTTTATGGTTTCGATATTTATTATGTTTTTTTCAAAGAATGTACAAATGTTTGAATATTTACAGGATATAATCAATATACAGGATATATAATAATATGTACAAGAATATAATGACTGAATTTAAAACAGTTAATGAATTGAATCGGGACGAATGAAATGCTAAACCATCGTAGCTTGACTTACAATGGAATTCGAACTATAGGAGGTTGCGTAATTGATATCCGTGCAAAAGACAAGATAGAGAAATGATATTGAGGATCATTCTCCAATTTAATCGTGTCGCACATGCCGAAAGAGGCGGGATCTCGTCTTAATTGCAAACATAATGTCAATTAATCGAGGGTAGCCTATCACGATCCCAAAGTAAAGAAAATGACCCAAATGGTCATTTTCCATAGATTTGAAATCGATAAGGTTATCAATTTCGATACGCGACGCTTACGAATAAAAGACTTCATAGATCGCGAAAAAATAGTAAAATCGAAAGTGAAGAAGAAATGAGGGAAGAAAGAAGGTGGTCTCGGATCCAACATTATTTATCAATAATTTGACTAATAATGGTTTACGGAGGTCTCGTCATCGACCAAAAAGATAGAAGTGAAATAAAGTCGAGAATGAGAAAGAAGAGAAAAAGTCGGTCTCGGATCCAACGTTATTTATCAATAGTTTAACCAATAACGGTTTACGGAGATCTCGTCATCGACCAAAAAGATAGAAAAATTGGACAAAATGTCCAATAACAAATGAAATAGAATTCAACTTCTAAAATGAAATAAACTTCTAAATATAATATAGAAAATCTAAAAGCAATATAAAAATCTAAACATAATATAACATACATAATGTATACTAAAGAAAAGAAATTAAAATATAATACATATAATATATTTACGTAATGAAAATCTGTTTTAAAGAATTAATATATAATATACAAAATAATAAGCAAAAAAATATATTACACTTTAAAAAAAGAAAAAGGGAGAGGTGAGTAAAACAAACAGGGGGTGTGAATATTGAAACCTAAATGGGTACCAAAAGCCCAATAAGCCACACCATCCCTCAGCCAACAAAATATAATAGACAAAAAAATAATAAAAAAAGGAAACATAATGTACACGGTCAAACAGAGAGAAAAAAAACACGAGGTATATGCCAGTTCCACTTCTTCCAAACAACAACAAATTCGAATGAAGAAATCATGATTCAACATAGTTTACTCAGAAAAATCAACATCATCATCGCGTTTGAGTTTTTTTGAGTTTATGTTGAACTTCCGAAATGGGTTTGATTGAAAGTGGAGATTGGTGAAGTTGGATCGATTTGTTGTTCCGGGTTTGTTCGTGATGGTTTTGAGGAGGATAGTTGCGGCTAGAGAGGGGATCTAGTGAGTGAGAATTGTCGTTTGGCGGCGGAGATGGTGAATGAGCGGTTTGTTTCTATTGGTAGTTTATCGAAAGGTTGGAAGGGCTTTCCATGGTTGATCGATGAAGAACAACGAAGGAGGTTGTATGTAGCTCTGGGTTTGGGTTTGAAGAGTTGATTCATGGTGTGAGTTTGGAAGTTTGTCGAAGAGGGGTTTGGTGTTTGAGCGATGGTTGCGGATTTTTCGGTAGTTCCTCTCCTTGGTTTTGCTTGTTGATTTGCAGATGAAGATGATTTTTCTGTGTTGTT
Source organism: Lathyrus sativus (assembly GCA_963859935.3). NCBI lineage: Eukaryota > Viridiplantae > Streptophyta > Magnoliopsida > Fabales > Fabaceae > Lathyrus > Lathyrus sativus. The sequence goes on from OZ012739.1 coordinate 172,057,443, forward strand.
TGGTTTGTGAAGGATGAGGTTTGAAAGAGGATTTGATGTGGTTAGTTAATGGTGGGTCGGAGAAGATTTATGGATGGGGGTTTTCTGGAAAGAGGTTACCGTTGAGAAGAGATGCCATAGGAATGGTTTTGGAGATTGGGAAGTTGTTTTGAAGCTAGTTCTGATGGCAAAAATGGGTTTCACAAGTTGATGAAGGTGATGATTTGGGTTTGTATGGATGTACAGGGTTGCGTTTCAAAGATTAGAAGGATTTAGTTGAAGATGGTAGGGAAGGATGGGTCGTGTTTGGTTGAGAACGTGAAGGAAAATGGGGTGTGTTGAATGGTGGTGAGTTCGCTGGAGGTTTTGCGAATGGGAGGAAGAAATGGAAGTTGACGTCTGGCTTTGACGTAGTTGTGAAAATAGGTTCGATTATCAAGCTGTGTTCGCTGAAACCGCGTTTGAAAGAATCACCGAAGGTTGTATACACGTTTGTGATAAGTGGTTTTGGAGCTTCCGAAAATGGTGGTAGTGAGGGCTATTCGAGTTGATTTATGAAGTTTGGGTTTCAGTTGTGTTTTAGGTTGAAGAAGGTGAAGTTATGGAGGTTGAGAGTCGATTTGGTTTGGTAGGTGAAAGGAGAAGTTCTGGCGGTTGATGAAGGAAGGGGCGGCTAGGGTTTTGGCTCCCAGAAGGTGATGATGAATAGTGCCTGTATATATAGGCTCGTGACACGTGGCAGGGGATACTACTGACATGTTTTGACCTTAATTGATGATTAATCTACTCTTAATGGATCGCAAAACATGATTAAAAGACGATAAATGAAAGCTGAATAATTAAATGTTGAATAAAACCTATAACTAATTAACTAATGAAATAAACTAAACTAACATAACTGACTATAAAATAAATTAATTTTATTAACATTAATTCAAAACCTAATTAATATTGTATTTAAAATATAAACAAAAAAAACTATTTAAATCTCTAGTTTCTATTTAAAAATAAAATAATCCAACTATTTAAAAATCTAAATGAAACTATGGTAATTTATTTCTATTAAAAGAAAAATAATTCTAAATTAATGTTCTAAATTAAAAAAAAACAATTTTTAAAATTAAATAAATAAAAATCTATATCTAAACATAAAAATCTATATTCTAAAAGTAAACAAATATCTAAAAAGAACTCTATTTCCATGTAAAAAATATAATAAAATCCTATTTTCTATTAAAAGCTATTAAACTATTTTTAAGTCTAAATAATAAAAATAAAAAACCTATTTAATATTTCTAAAAAAAAACAATATTCTACACCTAATTAAATTAGATAAATGATAAAACAAAAATATATACAAAAAATTAATATTTGCAAGAAAAAAGAGAAATTAAAAAGGATTGTCATTTTACGAAAATACCCTTAGGCCACGTGTCACGCTTCTATTGGACACAAAAGTCGAGATTTGAAAAACGCCCAATCGGTTGTGGACACGTGTCGAAACAACATGAAATTAAGTGAAAAATGCAAAATAGAAAATGCGAAAATATTTACAAAAAAGAAGGGCAATTTTAGGGTATGACAACAGGCGAGCGGGTTGAAAATGGAATCATGCTAGGGAAGATACAGGCTGGAGAAGGATCCTCGGCTGGAGGAGGTAGAAAAAGTTTTGGCAGTAAGAAGAGAGAGGGGGAAACAAATGCAGTATCAGGTTTTCAAAGTAGAAATAAGAACCGAAATCAGCAATATCGTCAACAACAACCTCAAGTCGCATGCATTACAATTCCAGCTGCACCACCGCAACAACAGCAACAGTGTCCACAACAACAACAAAATTATGCTCCGCGACGATTCCAAGATCGAGGAAGAGCAGTGAACAGACAATTTGATGCACCACTGATGCCTTACTCACAGTTACTATAACATTTGATGCAATTATAATTGATCCAGAAGAGGACTTTGGCTCCTTTAACTGGCGCACCACCCCTAGGGTACGATGCTAATGCCAGGTGCGACTTTCATTCCGGTGCTCCCGGTCACAACATTGATAATTATAAAGCCTTCAAGAATAAGGTGCAAGACCTTATCGACAGTAAAGCTATCAATTTTTCACATGACGCGCCTAACATTGTGCAAAATCCCATGCCAAACCATGGAGCGGCTGGGGTAAACACCATTGTTAAGGAGGAAGGTTTGAATCTGGTGACTGATGTTGAAGAACGGAGAACTCCGTTGGGTTTTGTGAAGGATAAGTTGTTGAGTGGTGGAGTATTTCCTGGTTGTGACAGAGACTGCACAGGTTGTTTAACCCATCTGGAGGGATGTGAGAAATTGAAGAGTCATGTTGAAAGGTTGATGGATGACGGTACTCTGCAATTTGACAGAGTTTCGGAAGAGAAAAGAGAGAAAGTAATAGCTAAAAGAGAAGGATGAAGTGGCTACAATTTCCATTCCTTACAAAACAATCACTATTTCTGCGCCGCCAAGACCACCCACCATTATAATCACTAAAGCAGGGCCGGTACCCTACGAAAGCACCAAGGCGGTCCCATGGGATTATGGGGCTGAGGTCTATTGTAACGGTCAGAAGCAGGAGCTGAAGAGTTCACCATTGGATTCTGTTGATAATTTGGTAGGAACCGGTGGGATAACCAGAAGCGAAAGAGTATTTTCACCTCCGGAAGTGAATGCTGAAAGGTCCGATAAGGGAAAAGGAAAAGTTGTGGTTGAAGAAAGATCTCAGAGTGGTGAGAAAGAAACTTTGTTGAAAGACGCGGAAGAGTTTATGCGCTTGATCAGGAAAAGTGACTATAAGATTGTAAACCACTTGCAGCAAACTCCGTCGAAGATTTCAATTTTATCTCTACTTTTATGCTCTGAGGCACATCAGAATGCCTTGTAAAGGATTCTGAATACCACGTACGTGCCAGAAGAAATTTTTGTGATTAGTTAGAAGGAATGGTGGCACACGTCAATGTTGGGAATGGGCTAGGTGTCGCTTTCGCGAAAATAAGGTGCCGCCATGACAGAAGAGTCGCCACCTTTCGTTATTTATCCCTCAGAGCGGGAAAGGAAATGATCGTAAAAACCTGACGAAAAAAGGGTAAGACAAGGTCATCGCGACCATTGTCTGGGTTCGGGAGTCGGTTACGCAAGGGGAAGGTATTAGCACCCCTCACGTCCGTCGTACTCGACGGGATCCTCGCTTGTTTGTTTACTTGGACGGGTTGGTTTTATTCTATCTACCTATCAAGGCTGGCTGAAAAAGAAAAGAAAAATGACTCGGCAAAGCGTCACACTTTATGCCTACGTATTCTCATCAGAGAATGAGAAATCAGAGTCAACGTAGTTCGGCCTACAAAGGATTATGGGGGAAGGTAGCTCGCCAAGACATCGCCATCTTATGCCTACGTACTCTCAACAGGTATGAGAGATCAGAGGTCACGTAGTTCGGGAAACTACGGTTTATTTCCTGTCTTTTATGAAAAACATGTTTTTTATTGTGTTTGCGATTTCAACCGCACTAGAGACTATGACCTGAGAGTGAATGCGTCGCATGTCACCCAAAGGGTACCATACTAAACATCCAGACTGTGGAAAAGAAACTCTCCCACAATCCTTTCTCAGATAGCTTAAGGCTCGTAACGTACGAAAGAAATCATTCATGATTACTGTATCTTAAACTGTTTTGAGATGAGAAGAGAACAGGCCCAACTAGGAGGGAGACTATCAAGTCCTACTGTTATCATGCCATGGATTCATCCTATGGTTGAGGTTTGAACAGGGAACTCCTAGAAGTTGTCATGCATAGGTTTCAACCTAACAGTCTATCATCAAATCCTTATCCAAGGAAATGAGAGTCCTAAGGGATCATGTCAATGATACACCAAAACAAACAAAGCATCAGCTTAACAGTAAAATGCATGCAATGCAAGTGAGGGAGGAAATGTGTGTGGGGCTTCAGCCTCCACAAGCTCATCTCAACCTCAAGCCAGAATGAAATAACAGTAATCATACTGAAATATAAACAACATGCTATCAAGCAATAAACAGCAAACTGCAATCATACGGATAAAAGAAATGAGATGCCATCAGGCAAACAAACCACATGGGCAAGGGAGTTGGGCTCTACCGAATACCCGCAAGCAAAGCCACACAGTAACAATACAAGCAGAGGGAACAACTCGACCTCTAATGCAATCATGCTCCTAGATTCTACTTATTCTAGATGGAATTATTCTAATGCAACAGGCAAGTCAAGCAAAACACAGCAATACAGAAAAGAAAAACAGAAAAGCCTCAGCTCCTCCAGCAGCAACTCAGTCTTCAGACTTCAATCATCAATTGCTTTCCAGGTTTCAACCTTACAACATGAGTTTCAACTCATCTTCTCCCCTAAGCTTCAACTTCTTTGATCAGCTCCACCTTCAGGCTTCACCTAATCTTCAGGGATCTTCAAGTATCAACTTGATCTTCATGCTCTTCAAGCTTCAGCTGGAATGGCACTATCCAAGGATTCATCCTCTTCAATACTCCTCAATGAAGTCTTCATCTTCATGCTCAGGCTCAACCTCTCTCAAGACAATCAAAACCAGAGAAAAATCACTTACTGAATAAGCTGGGGGATATTGAACTGCTTATTTGATCACCAAAGGTGACCTATAAGGGTTCAACATCAAGGGAATGGTTCCCTCAAAAGTTCTGCCTCCTAGGTATAGCACTTATCCCTCCAAAGGAGAGAGGTGTATACCATGGAAGGACTTTGAATCATAGGGAGGAATGGAGGTGAATGATACCATCCATGTTTGAGAAAGAAGTTATCTACATCTAAGCTCTTCCTACTCCCTAACCCTAAAACAAAACAAAAAGAAAGAAGACAAAGCTCTCAAGCTCCTCAATGCATCTTCAACTCTTCTACAATGCTCCACAATGAGATACCAAGCTCCTCAAGCCAAAGGAAAACTTCAAAGCAAAGCAAACTAAACAAACATGCCCTAAAGGCAACACAAATAATCAACCAATACAAAAATCAACTAAAAATAGCATACTATTATATTAAATTCTAATATAATTTATAAGGTATCCTACATATCTACCCTTAAGACCCATGTATGCCCCATAGTCTAAATTGTCCTAAAAACCCAAAATCTAAAATTGTTATGGACCTATGTTGAAGTTTTAACCTAATTCTACACTACCTAGAATTATCTAATCAAAACTATCCTAAAAATCACCACAAAAATAAGGAATTAATTCAGGGGGAACCTAAAATATACATATAACTACCCTAAAAAGATTGACCTAAAAATCTAAAGGGAACTACCCTAACTAAATTCTACAAATTAAGGTACAAACTTAAAAGCATTAAAAAGCAATTAAAAGTAAAAATATACAAAAAATATAAAAATGAAATAAAATGGCAATTTTATGATTTTATATTTTTCTAGACAGAAAATGGAAAGTAGAGAAAAAATTCCCATTAAAAAATATTGATTTTTCAATTTTATATGAATTTTTAAAGATTAAGAAAAATTGGAGTGAAAATAATATGAGAAATGATCATGGGGTGCACAAAGCAAATAATATTCAGTTATTATGATGATGGGCCCAGATAGGGGGGGGGGTTTAGATAGAAGCGCGCTAGGCCCAGCTATGATTCAGAAAATGGATGAAAATCAAACAAAAAATAACAATGAGCGCGGTGCAAATAGAAGGGGATTGTAGTTCATTTTGGATTGGGCCTGATATGAGGGGTGTGGAAAGCGAATATTACACGAAGCCCAGAATGGGGCTTTAATGAAACGCAGCATTTCATTGTTGCTGGCTTCCCTCCATTTCACGTTTGAATATGGACCGTGGGATCTACTTATCAGTCAACAAGTCACGCGCGATCTAACGGTAGCGAACTCGTCTTCTTCCTCACGTCTAGGGTTTCTGAAAATCACCATGGAAATACACGCATGCACCAGACTTTCATCCTCTCGTACGCCTTCATTTCAGCATCAATTTCAACAAAATAAAACCCTATCTTGACCTATTTTCCAAGCTGAACACAACCATGGCATTGGTTTCTATTGAAACAATCTCTATCACCCAAACCGAATGTGAAACCATCCTAATCTCAAAATGCCATCAACTTTCGACCTCACCCCAACTTAACTTCCTTTACATAGAAATGATCCTCATGTTACACTCATTAAAACCAGCCAATAAACTAGCATTATCATTCACTATATAGCATGTTCTTGCTCATCCAAGAATTGACCTTCATAGTTGAAACTTCACCAAATGCTCTTAAACTCATCAAAATGGACCACCTAATTGTCTCTAACAGTTTCACACTAATAATTAACCCTAGCCATGCCTAGAATAGGGTGTAGGAATGATTTTACATACCTTGCTTCTTGAAATGGTAGGTGATGAATCTCTTCAATCCAAGCCTTGAAACTCCTCAAGAACACTCCCTAGATGATGAATATTCTTCTGTATGCAAAATATTTGATGTAGAGAACTTGTACTTCAAGATCCAATGCAATTTGCCCTCTTGCAAATTCAATGTGAATCCCCTCAAACCTTCATCAATGGAGCTTCACTCTAGTATGAACACACTCAGAAATGTTTATGGAGATGATTTGTGAAGAAAAATGAAATGGCAATGAAGGAAAATATCAAGTTTGAATATGATTTGCAATTGAAGCTTTATGATTTCAATCACTACTCTCTACCACAATTAACACCAACTATCACCAACCTTGCACCAATGCAAGTTGTATCCAATATATAGAGAGGTTTAGAAAAGTCTAGAACCTCCTAGAATCATCTAGTAAGAACTTGAAGTTTTCATGATATGGTAATTTGCATTTTCACTTCTCCTATCATGGTATCTCATGCAAAAACCCTTGTACACTTGGTAACTGACTTGAATATCTCCTTACATGAGATCTTGGATGAGATACAATGCTTAAACACCTTGTTTATTAAGCTTTTCCTTGTTTTGATTTGGTGCCTTATTATACAAGCAAGACTTTTACAAAGCAACCCTATGATGCAAGCCTCAAATCAAAATTGTGGCTGAACCATTGTTCTTAGAATATCATTTGTGGTCACAATGACCTATCATATGACATGGTTTGGACTTATAGCTTATGATTTATGATTTTCAACTTCGCTTGAATTAACTTATGCCTCATTTTTAGGCCATTTTTATCACTTTTTGATATGAGCCTTTTCAACATCTCATGACCACCCTACTAGCCTTAAAACATCATTATAAGCAAGTTTGATGTTGAAGATTTTTCCATTTGAAGCTTGGAAGTAGGAGATATGGCCTTATGCTTGAAATGACCTATAACTTCCAAATGACCAAAATGCCCTTGGCTTGTCAAAGCCATAAGTTGAGTTCTACAAATCCTATCAAGGACTTCTACTACTCTCTAGAAATTTAATAAGATGCTCTTCAACATTCATGTTGACCAAGAGATCATAGGAATCATCCTACTAGGGCAAAAGTTGTCTGCAAGTTGGGTGACTTTCAAGGACCCAGATTCACATACCTCAGATGACCTGTAATTTGTCAAATCCATAACTTGAGCTCTGCAGATCCTGTCAAGGACTTCTACCACTCAAATTAAAGCTAAGAACAAGCTCTACAACATTCATGTTGTGGGGAAGATGAGATGACAATCACATTTTGATCTAAAACCGCCTGGAAGATAGGGATCAAACTAGGGGATCTTACACTGTCAATCCTTAGAAACCCTAGCTTGAAACCTCTCAAACTCCTCAATCATGATGAGTTGATCTAGGAATCATCCTTATAGCATCTCAATACATCATTCCATGATCACATGGCTCCTGGATTAGGTCTCAACCTTCTCCAAATCATCAGTTGACCTAGGATTGACCCAGTCAAACCCTAATTCTACCACTCACGGTTGAATCTTCTGAATTCTTGCACAATGACCTCTCTGGGCTTCATGATGGCTTTCAAGACATCTCATAATCTTTCTCAAAACTTCAAGTTCATTCTCATAGTCTCAGAATCATCTGAGGAGCACCCACAACTCTCAAGTTCTGAGGCACGCAACCTTGGTTTCAACCAATTCCTCTAAGGATCTCTTGAGCTTTCTGACAAAGGTATCAACCTTCACACACTTGATGGGTAAATAAATGTTGGTCAAATTTTGGGGTCAACAGCTGCCCCTATTCAAACGGCTTGAACCTGACTGGGTGAAGAGCGAACGACTCTCAGCCAATCAAGGTGCGAGACGGTTGAATATCGGTGAACCCGAAAATTTTCCAACTGCACGAGTACTGGAATAATAGCTGCACGACAACTATCTGGAGAAATACTGATCTGACATCGTCGTCAGTTATCCACATTAAATCATCATCAGACAACCAAAACACCCAACATCGCCGCTGGAAGACTAGAGAATCTGACATCACCGTCAAACAACCGAAACACCTAACATCGCCGCTGGAGAACCAAAGAATCTGACATCGCCGTCGATCAACCAAAATACCCAACATCGCCGCTGGAGAACTAAATCTGACATCGCCGTCGATCAACCAAAATACCCTACATCGCCGCTGGAGAACTAAATCTGACATCGCCGTCGATCAACCAAAATACCCAACATCGCCGCTGGAGAACTAAATCTGACATCGCCGTCGATCAACCAAAATACCCAACATCGCCGCTGGAGAACTAAATCTGACATCGCCGTCATAAGCAAACATAACTCTGAGAGACATTCGACATCACCGTCGAACATAGATCCAACATCGCCGCTGGAGAACTAGCATAATCTGGGAAACACCCGACATCGCCGTCGAGTACTCAACATAATCTCTGCTGGGGAGTTAAAGAGTCTGACATCGCCGTCAAACATAATATCCTGACATCGCCGCCAGAAACAAACATCCAACATCGCCGCTGGAAACAAACATAATCTGACCTCGCCGTCGAATCCAAAGTACCCAACATCGCCGCTGGAGAACTGAAGAGTTTGACATGGCCGTCAGACAACCACAACATCCAACATTGCCGCTGGAAGATTAAATCACCTGACATCGCCGTCAAACAACCGAAATACCCAACATCGCCGCTGGAGAACTGAAGAATCTGAAAATACCCAACATCGCCGCTGGAAAACTGAAGAATCTGAAAATACCCAACATCGCCGCTGGAAAACTGAAGAATCCTGACATACCCAACATCATCGCTGGAAAACTGAAGAATCCTGACATACCCAACATCGCCGCTGGAAAACTGAAGAATCCTGACATCACCGTCGAATCCAAAATACCCAACATCGCCGCTGGAAACAAACATAATCTGACCTCGCTGTCAAAACCAACATCCAACATCGTCGTCGGAAACAAACATAATCTGACCTCGCCGTCAAAATAGCATCGTCTGACCTCGCCGTCAAGGTGAAGAAACTTCATTGGGGAATCGGTCACACGGTAACCGGTAATACGTAGTTGATCATGCCATTAGGCATTCAAAGAACACTGTCGGGCATCAGCCGGCCTTCAACCATCAGGTCGATCATGCCATCAGGCATTCCGCATTAGCTGAGATAACTACTTCATTAACACGGTCAGACTTCAATCATGGAGTCTTCAAGGGAGATTTCAACTTCGCCGTCGGAAACCTGCTGGGGAGGACGCTTCGCCGCTGAGGAATCTGGAGAACTATCAAGCAACTCTGCTCTGGGGGTCCAGAAATCGTTCTGGAGGAATCAACTCTGCTGAGGACTTCAAGAATCATCTTGAACAAATAACTCTGCCGGGGACCTTCAAGACTCATCTTGAACTGATAACCATTCTGAGCAAACACTCTGTTGGGGATTCCAGGAATCATCCTGGATAACTCTTGCCGGGGACAGACCAATCATGGCTTGAGCAGCTTCAAAGGATTCGGCTCTCTTGGGGCCTCAGGAATCATCCTGAACAACCTTCACCGGGGACTGCACTGGGGAGCTTAAGAATCATCTTACGCAAACGGCCCTGCTGAGGAACTCAAGAGTCATCTTGAACTGAAGACTTCGCTGGGAATCTCGAGAATCATCTTGAGCACGCGACTTCGTTGGGGAGAATGTCAGGAATCATCCTGAGCAACTGATCCTTCGGCGGAACACCCGCAAAACAAGGACGGTAGCAACCTAGATCATGTTTATTATGCATATGCTTCGGCGCCATGCTCCACACGGTGGAAATGCTATGCGTTTATGATAAATGCTATGCAATCATGCACAATGATGCGATCTCGTCAGCAAAATAAATGCCGAGGGGGAAATCCTCCTGTCAAGGAGAAAGGACTACTCAGGTAGAGGAATCATCCTGCTGAGGGGAACATGGTCACGCCAATATCAATTGGACTCCGTCTGGGGAAATGATCTTCAGTTGACTGCTGCAGGGGAAACAACTTTGGTTGATTGCTGCAGGGGACGAAGCTCTACGAGAACCTGGACCTTCTGAGAGAAAGCGATATCCATCGCGAGAATAAACTGCATGGCCGCCTCGGCTACTCTTCTGGGGATGATAACTCTGTGGGGAAACAACTTCAGCTGCTCAACACTCCACTGGGGAAACCCACTCATGGTCTGATCGACTTCCAAGGATTCGGCTCTCTTGGGGAACTGTAAACTCGGCTGGGGAAGGAGAAATCATTCTGCTTCACTGGAGAGAGTACGACTCTGGGGGGAAATACAACATCAGTTGTTCAACGCTCTGCTAGGGAAAACCAATCATGGTCCCATCTTCTTCCAAGGATTCGGCTCTCTTGGGGACCTACGGACTCAGCCGGGGAGAAAGAAATCATTCTACTTCATTGGAGAGTACAACTCTGATGAGGAATATCAATTCCGCTGGGGAAGAAGGAATCATCGGACTTCGGGGGAGAGTACAACTCGGCAGGGGAATACAGCATCAGCTGTTCCAACACTCTACTGGGGAAGAGGGACTCATCCGACTTCGGGAGAGAATACGACTCTGGTGGGGAATCTCAATTCCGCTGGAGACTTCAGTCTGGCACCATCAGTTGCTGCATACTTCGGCGTACGAATAGTTTCCTACGAAACCTGCACTTGTGACCCAGTGCGGGGGAAGAGATCATGCTTCGGCGCTTGACTCAGCTGAGGAGGTGACGTTCCTTAAGGATGCATCTGCTTGGGGAAGAGAATCATCTTTGCATGGGGATACATATCAATGCTCACTATCTCGCGCTCATACTCTGCGAGGAGAGGCCACTGAACTCTGCTGGAGAAGGAGGAATCGTCCTGCTTCGGGGGTGCGCACGACGCACTGTCTGGAATATGCTACACCTTTCGGAGACTGACCCTTCTGGGTAACATTTGCTGGACTATTAAGTCTGATGAGGAATACCTGTGTATCAACACTGCTGGGGATATCAATCCTTAGCTACTCATGGTACAACTCTGTTGGAGATGTACTGACCTTATCAAGGGAACACCTCTGACATCTGCGAAAGATAACAATCGATCACTGAACTCGAATCTCACTTCACCGAGGAAGACAACCCTGAACGGTCTTTTTTTTGAACACCCTAAGTCCCTATAGGGTACGAAGCAATCTGCTGAGAAACAACTCTTCTCGGGCCGACATCAAAATCTACCCGTCTAGAGATTACTCAATGGGGAAATCACCGTCGACCTCTGCTTGAGGAATGAGTCAATGACCTAGACTCGGAGGGAAAGGGAGTCACACTCGGACTCTGTGGGGATACAACATTGCATCAGTCCCCCTGCTGGGGAAATAAACCCAAATCTGCCGGTCAGGGAAAGCTTCAGTCTCAACCTACTTGGGAAAATAGCACATCAGGCTAATCAACGTTCAGTGCTTGGGATGGCCATACTCTGCCGGAAATATCAATCTCGCCCTACTGAGGATAATCTTGATCCTACTCTGATAAGGGATGAATGCCATCTCAATTTGCTGCAGTCTCAAACTGCTCAGGGGGAACAACCTCAAACTGTACATCTCTGCTGCGAAACAATCCTGATTCAACAACGTCAACACAGGGAATACAGACTACCCATCATGGAGCCGAGTAACAGGTTAGGCTGTAGGATAACAATCCCATGACAGCAAGGCTTCTTCAGAAGGCTCAGGTTTTGGCAGGGTAATGACACGATTCCCCGACATTCAACTCTTGCTAGGGTGAACAAACTCATTTGAACAACTTGCCCCAGTACAATTCAACTTGCCCCAATCCGAATTTTGGGAATAATTCATTCTGAACAGAAAACAGCTGGCAACAAGACAATCTTCAGATGTCTTGCCCCAATATCTGTACAACGGAAGGATTCATCCTCCATCAATCAACTCTCAGCATGGTTGGCTTCAATATCTCTGAAGTAGTTTGCCCCTGAACGAGCGATGAGCGACTCAACACGCCCTGAGTGAACACTGGAGGGATCTGCCCTCAAATCATAGGAGTTCTAGATAGCTGCCCCCGATTGGGTCTCGAGGAGGTCAACTTCTGGTCAACTGCCTCTTGAATAAACTGTCCCATAATCAACCGATACTCCAGGACTTGTCCTCAGACAAACTGATTCCAAACTCACAGGAAGTCAATGCCCCAAATTCACAGGGCTTCGCAGCATACCATTCTGATCCAGACTTCTGACGATTCAGTCCTGATTGACTACTTCCTGTTGGAGTTCCTTCGTATCAACTACTGACCTGCAATTAAAATTGTCTATTCACGAATGGTAATTTTAATGCAGTGTTCATGCAGATTTTGAAAAAAAATGTACTGTCACTCATTTACGTGTCATGCTAGTGAGTGACGAATGAACCAGAGTTCAAACGTAGTGCTGACTCAATCAGTGAAAAATACAATAAGGATATGATTAGCAAATCATGTAGGAGTCAGGTTACTCAACCTTATCGTAATGCGCTTTCAGAATAAACCCTGCCTCAATTAGGTCTTTTAAGGGTTGTATCATGGTCGGGTTCACGGTTCGTGAAACAAAGGATATTTGGCTCAAACTATGATTTCTACCCGCCCCTTCTACGTGATGATCTCCGATCCTAGAGTTCAGTTAACTTGGGTCGAGCGCTCACCTCTTCGAGAGGTATGTTGAATATTGGGAACAACTGGTTAAAGAATTCACAAGGTTTTTCGGAGTGACAGTTACTCCTTTTTCGTTTCGGTGTCTGTATCTACACGAATTCGTCCTTGTTCGAGGATTTTTCTTTTTTATAATCCTTTCTTTTTCATTCTTTTGATTCCCTAATTTTTTCCTGGACTGACTCTTCAGAGTTCTTTTCGATTTTTCTTTTGAAGTCCAGCGGGATGCCCTGATTTTTGCCTAAGTATTTGCTTTCCAGCTTTTCTTTTTTACTTAGCGGGCTTTTTTGTTCCTTTTTCAAGTCGTGCGACACTGGCTGTCTGGATTCCTCCGAGAGGTTTATAACTGTCTCACTCCTGATTGGTGAGGTTTAACCATTGTGGTTGACGAGGTACGACCTCTGGGGAGGAATATGACGTGATTGGTCCTCGAAGGACAACACTCCTCTATAAGACTTGAACGCTCGATCAAGCTAACTGACAACTACCCTGCCCCGGGTTAAGCTGTGAGGGTTTAAAAGTCTGAAAGAAACTCCTACTTCTCAGCTCGAAGTGGTTAGCAAGGGATTCTCTTCCTTATCTCTCCGGTGTTTAGGGGATTTGAAACAATGCCTTGTACGTCATCGGCAAGGTTTTATCCGAAAGCATACGATCATCGCTCATGAGTATTCAGTTTCGTCATCCTCCCTCCACTCATTGCTAATCATAGTGATAAAGTGGAGTAAATAAAATGCAAGTGTCAGTGCAATGCAGTAAATGAGTGACAACGACATGATTAATTCAGAAAAATGCATAGTCACTTTATTAACATTACCATTCGAAACATACAATGTTTAACAGCAAATAGTAACTAACAGAAAAGAAACTACAAATGCAAATGATAAAAAGTCCGAGGACTGCCAATGCTGAGGACGTCTGCCTGTCTGGACCACTGGCTTCTGGAAATAACCCTCTGAATCTGCGAGCTCAGACAGCTGAGAGGTTGTAACGCACAACCAAAACTCCTTCTGGAAAGGAAATGCACCCTTTATCGATCAACTGTCGCACTTTCGCCTGAAAAGCCTTGCAATCTTCAGTTGAATGCCTCGGAGATCCACCATGGTAACCACACTGAGCATGGGGATTGTACCCTGGAGGGTAAGGCTCTGGCACGGGATTGAGAGCTTTCGGTTCCACCAAAGAATTCTGAATCAACTGTGGAAGAATCTGGCTATACGGCACAGGCACTGGATGGAAAGGAACATTCCTTCGTTCCAAGTTGTTGCGAGGCCTCTTTCGATTCTGGGGCTGGTATTCTTTCCGCCAAAGAGCAAGAGGTCGTCGTTTCTGAATGGCAACGGTCCCTTGTTTAGGCGCTTGCGTCCTTGAACTTGATCCAGGTAGAAACTGCGAGCGAGGCGATTCGGTCACCAAAAGTCGCGGGACATATTCAAGATCTTTCTCAGCTTCAGGCAAAGGAGTGGAATCATTCACCTCTTCTACAGGGTACGTGATAAACTTTCCCGATGCTCTCATGCCGCCCGGCACAAACCTAATTGTCCTTGAGTCAATAAGGTCTTGAATCTTATTCTTGAAAGCCTTACATGTTTCAACATGGTGCCCCGGTGCTCCTGAGTGGAAATCACAATGTGTGCTGAGATCAAAGTCTGATGACACGTCATCTGGTGGATCCAAAGTCCGAAGCTTGAGAACATGGTTCTGAACCAACAGTGGCAACAGCTGGGCATAACTCATAGGTATTGGGTCCACAGCTCTATCAAGTAGCTTCTTCTTTTGATTATGACCTTCAGGGTTATTCTGAGATGCCTGGCGCGGCTGCTGACGAGACAGGTCTTGAGCTTCATGCTCTGTAGAGGATCCATGAGGTCCACTTGGCTTCAGCACAGGTGGCACTGACGGCAATGGAGGAAGCACTTTGGTCTCCACCTCGGGTGCTCGACCACTCTCCTTTTTTAGCATACTTCTCACCACTCCCATGAGAAAGCTCAACTGATTGTGCAGCTGCTGATTCTCTTCTCTGAGTACTTGCTGGTCCAGGCGCACTGCCTGTATGTCATTCATGACCTGCCCCAACTGGCTTTGTATTTTCCCCAACTCAGCTTGTACCTGCTCCATTAGTCTGAGTTGCTCGATTCTGGCTCAAACCTGCAAACACAAGGATTAGAAGACAAGCCCCGGCTTCTGTCATGCAAGATGAATTATGCTAATGCCATGGGTGTCTGTACGTTTAGGAGATCACCCCTAATTCTAGTGTCAACGTGCCAACATAGTGTCAATGCAGTGATAAGACTAGATCCGTTCATGGAAGAAAATATCTCATATTGCTCGGGACACCAGAATCAGGGTACGAAATGCGCCTGCAGCACAGACACCTGCTAATGGAATGCAAAATGAATATGCGAACTAAGGCAAAATGCAGTCATGCAATAATATATCCAGGTAACTGCTGTTGTGGAGATTCTGTATCAACAAAACCACGACCACTAATGAGAAGAAAACCCCGGTGTAGGACCACAGATCTGATCTGCCAAGAACAACCGTCTGATAGGACCATATACATAGGATCATAATTCTGCTCTGTCGAGAACAAATGTCTGATAATAAGGACCTCAGATGTATGATCAAGAAATATCTGCTGATGAAGTCTTCAGACCCCAAATCAAAAATCTGCTCTTATCAAGAACAAACATACAGCTGCTGATGAGATCTTCAGACCCCACAAATCTGCTCTATCAAGAACAAACAACATCTGATGATAAGATCCTCTGATCAAAACCTGCTCTATCAAGAACAGACATACACCTGATGACAAGATCCTCTGATCAAAACCTGCTCTATCTAGAACAGACAAATCTGCAACTGAGAACCCTGGTACCAACGAAACTGATTCGCTGTCGAGAAAACCAGGTAGTCTGAAGGTCTAAGTTTCCTGCAATAAACCCAATCCCACTCACAGGTATGGACCTAAACTGACTCAAGGTACGACATCCTATGCGTTCATCAGCGTCACAGACTTTCAAGAGGGGTGATATGATACCCAGAAGGTGTGGCATCACCAGCTCATGAAGCGGCCTCACTTAGCTGAATCACAAAGGGTTGAAAGTGAAGCCAACCGGATGAACCTCGTCTGAGCGTGGATTTCATGAGACACTAGTGCCTGCAAAGCAAGCACGCGCCCACTAATTTCCACTCTAAGTCTATGGTGCTCTCAAGCCTGGGTATGGCTTCTCACTCATCAGAACTCCTATCCCTCAACAGCACAAATAATCATATTATACTGAAAATAAAATGCGGGAAATAAAGTGCGAGAAGTAAAATGCGATAAATAAACGCAACCCAGCAGGGTAAACATACAAGCGTTAGGATTGACTCTTAGGGAACTGGAGAACCAGAGATTCTGGGTTCGATCCCCAGCAGAGTCGCCAGCTGTCGCTTTCGCGAAAATAAGGTGCCGACATGACAGAAGAGTCGCCACTTTCGTTATTTATCCCTCAGAGCGGGAAAGGAAACGATCGGAAAAACCTGACGAAAAAAGGGTAAGACAAGGTCATCGCGACCATTGTCTGGGTTCGGGAGTCGGTTACGCAAGGGGAAGGTATTAGCACCCCTCACGTCCGTCGTACTCGACGGGATCCTCGCTTGTTTGTTTACTTGGACGGGTTGGTTTTATTCTATCTACCTATCAAGGCTGGCTGAAAAAGAAAAGAAAAACGACTCGGCAAAGCGTCTCACTTTATGCCTACGTATTCTCATCAGAGAATGAGAAATCAGAGTCAACGTAGTTCAGCCTACGAAGGATTATGGGGGAAGGTAGCTCGCCAAGACATCGCCATCTTGTGCCTACGTACTCTCAACAGGTATGAGAGATCAGAGGTCACGTAGTTCGGGAAACTACGGTTTATTTCCTGTCTTTTATGAAAGACATGTTTTTTATTGTGTTTGCGATTTCAACCGCACTAGAGACTATGACCTGAGAGTGAATGCGTCGCATGTCACCCAAAGGGTACCATACTAAACATCCAGACTGTGGAAAAGAAACTCTCCCACAATCCTTTCTCAGATAGCTTAAGGCTCGTAACGTACGAAAGAAATCATTCATGATTACTGTATCTTAAACTGTTTTGAGATGAGAAGAGAACAGGCCCAACTAGGAGGGAGACTATCAAGTCCTACTGTTATCATGCCATGGATTCATCCTATGATTGAGGTTTGAACAGGGAACTCCTAGAAGTTGTCATGCATAGGTTTCAACCTAACAGTCTATCATCAAATCCTTATCCAAGGAAATGAGAGTTCTAAGGGATCATGTCAATGATACACCAAAACAGACAAAGCATCAGCTTAACAGTAAAATGCATGCAAGGCAAGTGAGGGAGGAAATGTGTGTGGGGCTTCAGCCTCCACAAGCTCATCTCAACCTCAAGCCAGAATGAAATAACAGTAATCATACTAAAATATAAACAACATGCTATCAAGCAATAAACAGCAAACTGCAATCATACAGATAAAAGAAATGAGATGCCATCAGGCAAACAAACCACATGGGCAAGGGAGCTGGGCTCTACCGAATACCCGCAAGCAAAGCCACACAGTAAAAATACAAGCAGAGGGAGCAACTCGACCTCTAATGCAATCATGCTCCTAGATTCTACTTATTCTAGATGGACTTATTCTAATGCAACAGGCAAGTCAAGCAAAACACAACAATACAGAAAAGAAAAACAGAAAAGCCTCAGCTCCTCCAGCACCAACTCAGTCTTCAGACTTCAATCATCAATTGCTTTCCAGGTTTCAACCTTACAACATGAGTTTCAACTCATCTTCTCCCCTAAGCTTCAGCTTCTTTGATCAGCTCCACCTTCAGGCTTCATCTAATCTTCAGGGATCTTCAAGTATCAACTTGATCTTCATGCTCTTCAAGCTTCAGCTGGAATGGCACTATCCAAGGATTCATCCTCTTCAATACTCCTCAATGAAGTCTTCATCTTCATGCTCAGGCTCAACCTCTCTCAAGACAATCAAAACCAGAGAAAAATCACTTACTGAATAAGCTGGGGGATATTGAACTACTTATTTGATCACCAAAGGTGACCTATAAGGGTTCAACATCAAGGGAATGGTTCCCTCAAAAGTTCTGCCTCCTAGGTATAGCACTTATCCCTCCAAAGGAGAGAGGTGTATACCATGGAAGGACTTTGAATCATAGGGAGGAATGGAGGTGAATGATACCATCCATGTTTGAGAAAGAAGTTATCTACATCTAAGCTCTTCCTACTCCCTAACCCTAAAACAAAACAAAAAGAAAGAAGACAAAGCTCTCAAGCTCCTCAATGCATCTTCAACTCTTCTACAATGCTCCACAATGCTCCACAATGAGATACCAAGCTCCTCAAGCCAAAGAAAAACTCCAAAGCAAAGCAAACTAAACAAACATGCCCTAAAGGCAACACAAATAATCAACCAATACAAAAATCAACTAAAAATAGCATACTATTATATTAAATTCTAATATAATTTCTAAGGGATCCTACATATCTACCCTTAAGACCCATGTATGCCTCATAGTCTAAATTATCTTAAAAACCCAAAATCTAAAATTGTTATGGACCTATGTTGAAGTTTTAACCTAATTCTACACTACCTAGAATTATCTAATCAAAACTATCCTAAAATCATCACAAAAATAAGGACTTAATTCAGGGGGAACCTAAAACATACATCTACCTACCCTAAAAAGATTGACCTAAAAATCTAAAGGGAACTACCCTAACTAAATTCTACAAATTAAGGTACCAACTTAAAAGCATTAAAAAGCAATTAAAAGTAAAAATATAAAAAAAAATATAAAAATGAAATAAAATGGCAATTTTATGATTTTATATTTTTCTAGACAGAAAATGGAAAGAAGAGAAAAAATTCCCATTAAAAAATATTGATTTTTCAATTTTATATGAATTTTTAAAGATTAAGAAACATTGGAGTGAAAATAATATGAGAAATGATCATGGGGTGCACAAAGCAAATAATATTCAGTTATTATGATGATGGGCCCAGATAGGGGGGGTTTGGATAGAAGCGCGCTAGGCCCAGCTATGATTCAGAAAATGGATGAAAATCAAACAAAAAATAATAATGAGCGCGGTGCAAATAGAAGGGGATTGTAGTTCATTTTGGATTGGGCCTGATATGAGGGGTGTGGAAAGCGAATATTACACGAAGCCCAGAATGGGGCTTTAATGAAACGCAGCGTTTCATCGCTGCTGGCTTCCCTCCATTTCGCATTTGAATATGGACCGTGGGATCTACTTATCAGTCAACAAGTCACGCGCGATCTAACGGTAGCGAACTCGTCTTCTTCCTCACGTCTAGGGTTTCTGAAAATTACCATGGAAATACATGCATGCACCAGACTTTCATCCTCTCGTACGCCTTCATTTCAGCATCAATTTCAACAAAATAAAACCCTATCTTGACCTATTTTCCAAGCTGAACACAACCATGGCATTGGTTTCTATTGAAACAATCTCTATCACCCAAACCGAATGTGAAACCATCCTAATCTCAAAATGCCATCAACTTTCGACCTCACCCCAACTTAACTTCCTTTACATAGAAATGATCCTCATGTTACACTCATTAAAACCAGCCAATAAACTAGCATTATCATTCACTATATAGCATGTTCTTGCTCATCCAAGAATTGACCTTCATAGTTGAAACTTCACCAAATGCTCTTAAACTCATCAAAATGGACCACCTAATTGTCTCTAACAGTTTCACACTAATAATTAACGCTAGCCATGCCTAGAATAGGGTGTAGGAATGATTTTGCATACTTTGCTTCTTGAAATGGTAGGTGATGAATCTCTTCAATCCAAGCCTTGAAACTCCTCAAGAACACTCCCTAGATGATGAATATTCTTCTGTATGCAAAATATTTGATGTAGAGAACTTGTACTTAAAGATCCAATGCAATTTGCCCTCTTGCAAATTCAATGTGAATCCCCTCAAACCTTCATCAATGGAGCTTCACTCTAGTATGAACACACTCAGAAATGTTTATGGAGATGATTTGTGAAGAAAAATGAAATGGCAATGAAGGAAAATATCAAGTTTGAATATGATTTGCAATTGAAGTTTTATGATTTCAATCACTATTCTCTACCACAATTAACACCAACTATCACCAACCTTGCACCAATGCAAGTTGTATCCAATATATATAGAGGTTTAGAAAGTCTAGAACCTCCTAGAATCATCTAGTAAGAACTTGAAGTTTTCATGATATGGTAATTTGCATTTTCACTTCTCCTATCATGGTATCTCATGCAAAAACCCTTGTACACTTGGTAACTGACTTGAATATCTCCTTACATGAGATCTTGGATGAGATACAATGCTTAAACACCTTGTTTATTAAGCTTTTCCTTGTTTTGGTTTGGTGCCTTATTATGCAAGCAAGACTTTTACAAAGCAACCCTATGATGCAAGCCTCAAATCAAAATTGTGGCTGAACCATTGTTCTTAGAATATCATTTGGGGTCACAATGACCTATCATATGACATGGTTTGGACTTATAGCTTATGATTTATGATTTTCAACTTCGCTTGAATTAACTTATGCCTCATTTTTAGGCCATTTTTATCACTTTTTGATATGAGCCTTTTCAACATCTCATGACCACCCTACTAGCCTTAAAACATCATTATAAGCAAGTTTGATGTTGAATATTTTTCCATTTGAAGCTTGGAAGTAGGAGATATGGCCTTATGCTTGAAATGACCTATAACTTCCAAATGACCAAAATGCCCTTGGCTTATCAAAGCCATAAGTTGAGTTCTACAAATCCTATCAAGGACTTCTACTACTCTCTAGAAATCTAATAAGATGCTCTTCAACATTCATGTTAACCAAGATATCATAGGAATCATCCTACTAGGGAAAAAGTTGTCTGCAAGTTGGGTGACTTTCAAGGACCCAGATTCACATACCTCAGATGACCTGTAATTTGTCAAAACCATAACTTGAGCTCTGCAGATCCTGTCAAGGACTTCTACCACTCAAATTAAAGCTAAGAACAAGCTTTACAACATTCATGTTGTGGGGAAGATGAGATGACAATCACATCTTGAGCTAAAACTGCCTGGAAGATAGGGATCAAACTAGGGGATCTTACACTGTCAATCCTTAGAAACCCTAGCTTGAAACTTCTCAAACTCCTCAATCATGATGAGTTGGTCTAGGAATAATCCTTATAGCATCTCAATACATCATTCCATGATCACATGGCTCCTGGATTAGGTCTCAACCTTCTCCAAATCATCAGTTGACCTAGGATTGACCCAGTCAAACCCTAATTCTACCACTCACGGTTGAATCTTCTGAATTCTTGCACAATGACCTCTCTGGGCTTCATGATGGCTTTCAAGACATATCATAATCTTTCTCAAAACTTCAAGTTCATTCTCATAGTCTCAGAATCATCTGAGGAGCACTCACAACTCTCAAGTTCTGAGGCACGCAACCTTGGTTTCAACCAATTCCTCTGAGGATCTCTTGAGCTTTCTGACAAAGGTATCAATCTTCAAACACTTGATGGGTAAATAAATGTTGGTCAAATTTTGGGGTGCAACACTAGGGTTTATAGATCTTGATTTGACTCCCAAGGGAAGAGACCATAATCATGCGCTGCATATCTCCATTGAATGCAGAGGGGCTGTATTGTCGCATGTGCTGGTGGGCACTAGGTCATCACTTAATGTGTTACCCAAGAAAGCTTTGATGAAGCTGGACACCCGAGGAATAATGTGTACCCCAAATGATTTGGTTGTGCGGGCATTTGATGGGACAAGAAGGTCCGTTTTTGGAGAAGTGACTCTTCCAATCCAGGTTGGACCAGAGGTGTTCAATGCGGTGTTTTACATTATGGATATTCAACCATTCGGCGGAAGCTGTGACGTCAACTCTACACCAAAAGCTGAAATATATGGTGGGCGGTAATATTTTTACTGTTTATGGTGAAGAGGATATTATGATAAGCCATTTGTCTTCATTCAAATATGTATAGGTTGACGGTGATATTCATGAAACGTTGTGCCAAGCTTTCGAAACCGTGCATATTAAGGAGAAAGCGCCAGATGTGGGTAAGATACTTGAAGTTGCTATGTTGTCTTTTAAGGAGGCACAAGCAGTGGTGAAGTCTGTAGCATCTCAGGGCTGGGGGCAAGTTTTGAGCATCCCTAATAAACAGGACAAGTTTGGACTAGAGTACAACCCATCTTCTTCTTCTTCACAGAGTGTTCCACGCTACAGGGGACCAGTCCAATTCACTAGTGGTGGGGTGATTTTTGATCAGATCAATGCCATGTATGACAAAGAAGGGGATAGTGACTGCGAGATGGATGTATGGATCCGGCCATGTATTCCTGGTCAGAGCTTGAACAACTGGACCATCAAGGAAGTTATCCGAGTGACTCGTGAAGAGTAACTTTCCTATTTTCTTGATTATGTGTAGCCATATGTTCTACCCAGAACATAGTGGTATTTGTCTGAAGGGCCTTATCTTTTATGTTTGAACGTTTGTTTTATCATTAATCAAAGGGCGTTTTTCTTGCATACAAATATTGTGATCTCTGTTTTTCTTGTTTTATTTTAACAATAAAATGGCAATGTGGTTTGTTCTTGTTTGCATATCATTTTAAGCATTAAATCATCATCATTGCAGGTTTCACATTGCAGATGCCACCGACTCAGACTCGTCTATGACTCGGTATGACTTTGATAACCCGATCTTTCAAGTTGAAGAAGAGGTTGAGGAAGACGAAGACCTGCCTGAAGAGCCCGCCAGGCTACTGAAACAGGAAGAGAAGGTTATTCTGCCTCATCAGAAGGAAATTGAGGTCATCAACTTGGGCATCAAGGAAGCCAGAAAGGAAGTCAGGATAGGGGCTGCATTGTAGAGAGATATCAAACAAAGACTGGTTGAAATGCTCCGGGAGTATAAGGATGTCTTTACTTGGTCATACGAAGATATGGCCGATCTTGATACAGATATTATGGTTCATCGCTTACCTCTTCGAGAAGAGTGTCCACCTGTGAAATAGAAGCTAAGAAGAACCAGACCGGACATGGCGGTTAAAATCAAAGAACAGGTCCAAAAGCAGTTGGACGCAGGATTTCTCGCCATGACAAATTACCCTCCGTGGGTCGCTAACATCGTACTTGTACCTAAGAAGGATGGTAAGGTACGAACGCGTGTAGATTATCGTGATCTCAATCGAGCGAGCCCGAAAGATGATTTCTCGCTCCCCCATATTGACGTACTTATTAATAATACTGCTCAGTATTCAATGTTTTCTTCATGGACGGTTTCTTCGGATATAACCAGATCAAGATGGCGCCGAAGGATATGGAGAAAACAACTTTTATAACGCCGTGGGGGACTTTTTGCTACAAGATAATGCCCTTTGGATTGAAGAATGCAGGGGAAACCTATCAGCGGGTAATGGTGACTCTCTTTCATGATATGATTCATCATGAGATCGAGGTCTATGTTGATGACATGATCGCGACGTCACAAACGGAAGAGGAGCATCTGGTGAATCTTTTGAAGTTGTTTGAGAGACTAAGGAAATTCAGACTAAGTTTGAATCCGAACAAGTGCACTTTTGGTGTACGGTTAGGAAAGTTACTGGGGTTCATAGTCAGTGAAAGAGGAATTGAGGTCGATCCTGCAAAAATAAAATCTATACAGGAAATGCCAGCACCGAAGACTGAGAAAGAGGTTCATGGTTTCTTGGGTAGATTGAACTACATTTCAAGGTTTATATCTTACCTCACAGCCACGTGTGAGCCTATGTTTAAATTGTTAAAGAAAGATCAAGCGGTGGTCTGGAATGAAAATTGCCAAAGGGCATTTGAAAGAATAAAAGAGTATTTATAGGAGCCTCAGATACTGATGCCTCTAGTGGCTGGAAGACCATTAATAATGTATTTAACGGTTCTTGACAATTCCATGGGTTGTGTCCTCGGTCACCACGACGAAACGGGAAGAAAAGAGCATGCCATTTACTACTTGAGTAAAATGTTCACAGATTGTGAGTCTAGGTACCCAATGTTAGAGAAGACTTGTTGCGCACTTGCCTGGGTTGCCAAGCGCCTAAGGCAATACATGCTAAACCACACAACCATGCTAATTTCGAAGATGGGTCCAATTAAGTACGTGTTCAAAAAGCAAGCACTTTCGGGAAGGATTGCCAGGTGGAAAATGGTTTTGACTGAGTATGACATTCAATACGTCTCCCAAAAGGCTATTAAGGGGAGTGTTCTGTCTGAATATCTCGTAGAACAACCGATTGACGACTATCAACCGATAAAGTTTGAATTTCCCGATGAGGATATAATGTTATTGAAAATGAAAGACTGCGATGAGTCGCTACCTGATGAAGGTCCTGAGAAAAGATCCCAGTGGCAAATGATCTTTTACGGTGCTGTTAACTCTTATGGCAGCGGGATTGGGGCAATCATTACAACTCCCTATGGTTCTCATATACCATTTACTGCCAGGTTAACATTTCCCTGCACCAATAACGAAGCTGAATATGAGGCATGTATCATGGGTATTGAAGAAGCGATTGATTTGAGAATCAAAAACCTTGATATCTTTGGTGATTCAGTTTTGGTAGTCAACCAGATCAAAGGAGAGTGGGAAACTCGTCAGCCTAACCTGATTCCCCACATGAACCATGTTAGGAAGTTGCTGCCTTTGTTTGATAGGGTAGAGTTTTATCATGTGCCCAGAGCGGAGAATCAGATGGTTGATGCTTTGGCTACACTATCCTCAATGTACAAGGTGAATTTTTGGAATGATGCTCCGAGAATTATCATCTCTCGCCTGGATAGGCCGACATTCTTATTTGCAATAGAGGAAGCTTCAGATGGCAAGCCATGGTATTATGATATCCAAAATTTTCTCAAGAATCAAGAGTATCCGCCTGGGGCTTCGGCCCGGGATAAGAAGACCTTGAGGAGGTTGGCTGAGAATTTCTATCTGAACCAAGATGGTGTATTCTATCGGAGGAACTTTGACTTAGTGCTGCTAAGATGCGTGGACGAAAAAGAAGCGGGTTTGCTTATGGAAGAGGTTCACGAAGGTGCCTTTGGTACACATGCAGGCGGGCATGCCATGTCTCGAAAACTGTTTAGGGCAGGTTACTATTGGTTGACTATGGAGTCTGATTGCTTCAAGTATGCTAAGAAATGCCATAAACTCCAGATTTATGCCGACAAGATTCATGTGCCGCCAATTCCTTTGAATGGCATGGCGTCTCCTTGGCCCTTTTCCATGTGGGACATTGATATGATTGGCAAGATTGAGCCAACCGCATCAAATGGACATCGCTTAATCTTAGTTGCAATTGATTATTTCATTAAGTGGGTTGAAGCAGCTTCATATGCTAACGTCACCAAGCAAGAATACCGAAACCGGGGGATAATATATGCACCTGCAACACAGACACACGTTAATGATATACAAATGAGTATGCAAAATTCAAAATTCAATCATGCAATAGGGGATCAAGATTGTGATGTTGAGGAGACTGAGGCTCTGTTTCAACACAATCACAACACTGCTCTGGTAACACAACCCTGAAGAGGACCAATAATTAGGCACTGGCGAGAACAACCATATCTCTGATGGTAAGAGTCCTCTGAACCCAACAATACTGGTTCACTGTCAAGAAAACCAAGCAGTCTGAAGGCTAAGGTTTCCTGCAATAACCCGACCCCGCTCACAGGTATGGACCTAGTCACAGACAAGGTATGGCATCCTATGCGTTTCCCAACGTCACAGACTTTCAAGAAACGATGATATGATACCCAAAAGGTGTGGCATCATCATCTATTGAAGTGGCCTCACTCAGCTGAGTCACAAATGATCGGTCCCCAGAGTCGACAATCCTCCAAACCAACAGCCCCTCAAGCCCACTACTTTCCACAACTAATGCATGAATTTCGTGAGACACTAGTACCGGGAGAATCTCGTCTGAGCATGAATTTCGTGAGACACTAGTACCTGCAAAGCAAGCACGCGCCCACTACTTTCCACAACTAATGCTAGGTATACACTCAAGCCTGGGTCTGGCTTATCACTCATCAGAGCCCCTTCCCACAACAGCACAATAATGATATCATACTGAAAATAAAATGTGGAAAGTAAAATGCGATAAATAAAACCCAATAGATAAACACACAAACGCTAGGATTAACTCGCATAGGGAACCAGAGTCCCCAGCAGAGTCGCCAGCTGTCGCTATCGCGAAAATAAGGTGTCGGCAAAACAGAAGAGTCGCCATCTTTCGTCATTTATCCCTCAGAAAGGGAAAGGAAACGATCGGAAAAACCTGACGAAAAGGTATAAGACAAGGTCATCGCAACCATGTATGGATTCGGGAGTCGGTTACACAAGGGGAAGGTATTAGCACCCCTCACGTCCATCGTACTCGATGGGATCCACGCTTGTTGTGTTTATCTGACGAGTTGGTTATCTATCTATGCTAAAAGTCTGGTCTGAAAAGAAAAGAAAATGACTCGGCAGAACACAACAGTTTTATGCCTACGTATTCCCTTATGGAACGAGAAATAAGAGTCAACGTAATTCGCCTAACTACGAGTTACGGGGGAAGGTTGCTCGCCGAGATATCACATCTTGTGCCTACGTACTTTCACACAGCGTGAAAGATCAGAGCAAACGTAGTTCGGGACAAGGAGAGACACAGGTTTGTCTTTTTTATCCGAGTAGGGTTAACAGACGGTTCCAGCAGTTGGTGTATGCAGCTCGCTCGTCGGAGACTTAGGCGTTTACTGTTTGTGGTGGAACCGGGAGTTAACAGAACTCTCCTTATGAAAATGGTTTCCAAGGATTAATGGTCCAAGAGGACAAAAAGATGTTTGATCTTTGTTTTCTGTCTTTTAGAAGAAGTGTCTTTTATGGATGTTTGCAACTAATATCGCACTAGAGACTATGACTTGAGAGTGAATGTGTCGCATGTCACCCAAAGGGTGCCATACTAAACATCCAAGCTGTTGGAAAGAAACTCTCCAATAACCCTTTCTCAAGTATCTTAAGGCTTGTAGCGTACGACATCAATTAACCTTTATTACTGTATTTTGATTTGTTTGAAGATGAGAAGAGAAAGGACGCACTAAGGGGAACTGATCCAATCCTAAAGTTGTCATGCAAAGTTGATCCTATGATTGAGGTTAGGAGGGAACTACCTAATATTATCATGCCTGGTTAGAACCCTAATGTCTGTCATAACTTCTCTTGAACAAGAGAAGTCAGAGTTCCTAGGGGAACATGGCATAGGAAAGCAACAACAAAAGAAATAAACAGTAAGAAAATGACTGTAAGTAAAATGCATGCAATGCAACAATACAAGTAGAAGGAGCCAAACTCAACTTCTAGAGAAAGCAAGCCAAAGGCAACACACAACACAGGCAAGGGAGGCAGACTCAACCTTAAGCTAGCAAGCAAAGCCAAGCAATAACAGTCAAGCAGAGGGAGACAGACTCCACCTCTAATGCAGACAAGCAAGGGGAGGAAAGCTTAACCTTTAGGATGCTCTTAGGCCTAGAATCATCTACATGAGGCCTAGTCTAATGCAACACACCAAGCATTCACCCAAGCAACAACACAACAATCAGAAAGCACAACAAACAAAATAGCAGACAAGCAGCTCAACAGCAAAGCAGTCTAACAGCAAAACAATCAAACAGTCTGCAGCCAACTTCAAGTCCAAGCCATCTTCAAGAGAAGGAAATGAAAGCTCCAATAAAAGAGAAGAGAGTTAATATCAAGATTATTTCTTGATGATGGGAAGCAATATGGAAACCAAGGGAATCCATCATGGCACTCAACCATACATCTGAGATAGGCATCCTCAAAGGTTCTACCTCTTGTGATATGCCACACATCCTTACAAAGGAAGGATGAGGCTTCCACATAGGGACCTTGAATCATTGGATGAGAATGGAAAGCAATCAAGGCAATCCATGTTTATTTGAAGAAAGAGAAATCAAAACTAAAGCTCTTCCTAAACCCTAATTGATTAAGCTTTAAGAAAGCTACTAAAAGAAGGTCTAAACACCAAGACCAAGCACCTCAATCAAGCAAACAGAAGACTCTACATGTCTAAAGCACTATCCAAAAGGAATGGAAATTTTATCTTATGCTATGGGCCACCATTGAGGTCATTCTAAAGGAGAAGTCATGTTAGGAGCACATTAAAACTAGCCTAAGTTTTAAATCTATTTAAAATACCAAAACTACTTCTAAAATCCTATAAATTTTTCTAAGGGAACCTACATGCATTAGGTATCTATAGTAGAAAGACTAGGGCCTAAACCAAAGGGGAAAGTCACTAAAGAATTCCTAAATCACCAAGTGTCAAAGGGAAACCCTAAAATGGAAGGTCATGGGAACCTAATTCAAAACCAATCCTAAAGTTATCTAAAAACTACGAAATAATTCCTAAGGGATCATGCATCTCTATACTAGCAGCCAGCCAAAAATCTCACTCAAATTACATACCCAATGGCCATACAAAAATCAGCAAGAAAATGAAGAAATATGTCAAATTTAAGGAATTAAAGAAAATGCAAAAAATCAAATTAAATTGAAAATTGCATGAAAATAAAACCTAACGGCACCAGAAAATCAGAAATAAAATCAGGAGCATCCACATATTTTTATTTTATTTTTCTGATCAAAATTGAATTTATTATGATTTAAAAATGGAGCAAGCAATTAAAATAAATCAAAAATCAATTAAAGAAAATAAAATGCTGAGAAAATAAGGGGGACGTTGGATCTATGGACTTTGTATGCTCATCCAAGGAACCAGGTGCTACCAGCGCATTAATGATACGCAGCGTTTTGAGGGAGTCCAAGTCAATTCTCAGAACAAGTCACGAGCGTTGGATGAAAGGACTTAGTCTTCGTTTCAAGCAGATCCAATGGCTGAGGGCTTGTCTTCCTCGTTTGAACTTCAGATGGGGAGGGAAAAGTTCAGATGAACCAGACGGTGATCCGGTGGCCGCGCCACCGTCTTCTCTGGTGAGGCACTAGTTGCAGGCCATCCAAACATGTTAAACCTTACATCAATCTTTTCCATTTTTCACGCTGAATCCAAATATCATATCCATTTCTCCTAAATCCTCATGAATTTTAAAACACAATAAAGAATCCAAAATACACCACATCCTGAAATCTCATCAAACCTCTCATTGAAACCACAGATCTACTCCTCATCCAACATAGATCATCATAAGCCATTCCAATCATGCTAAAACTCTAGAATCAGGCAGTTATAAGCTCTAACAGAATTCATGTCACACCTTCGATCATCTCTAAACTTCCAAATTTCTATCCTAAAACCACCTAGGCATCTTCCTAAAGCTTAACCACATATCAAATCAAGCTAGATCACCCTAGAATCAATGCAATTTTGAAATGTACATACCTGGTTTGTAGCTTCGAATTGAGGCACTTCCACTGTGATTCTCACTCCAAGATGATGCGGAATCGTTCCTTAATGAAGGATAAAGATGATAGAATCCAAGAATTACCTTGATTTTCTCTAGAATTGAAATTCGATTTCTCACTTGAAGCTTGAAAATTCACTCTGCAATCTCTGGCTCTAACTACAAATGATCACCAACCTTGATCCTAATACGTTTCTGAACTTATATAGAGTGAATTTGGATGATTTGGAGGCCCATTGGAGGCCCAAACAGTGAGATCCAATTTCCACTTTTCCTTCAAAATTTCAACTATGGAAGCCACGCATATGAGTCAATTCCTTCTCCAAGAAGCTTCATTTGTAATGCTTGTGGCCTGTGGAGAGTGTAGGGATCAAATTGAGCCCTTGTTTGCATCATATGACCAACCTTTGATGTGTTACTTATTCATGAAGTAACAAAGCGAAATGTCATGAATTATACTTCAAAATGACTTTCTAATATTTCCAATGTGCTCCAAATGGTATTTCTGATCAAAATGAGCACTCATTTGCATTGGTTTGAACACATATGAATTAATTTGGATTTTTTTCACTTAAAGGCCTTTAAAAATGCCCTTCACCAAGTTCCTTCAAACCAAGCCTCACCCTAAGCCGAATCAAAGCCTCATGGATACATGGTTAGCCTTAAAATCCAATTTTTAACAAGTTTCATGTTGGACAAAACTTCATTTGAAGCTTGCAAGATAGTGAAAATGACCTATAATGCCAAATGACCTATAATCTCACTTTCCCAAAATACCCCTAACTTGTAAACCTCATAACTTGAGTTCTACAAATCAGATGGAATACTTATAGTACAATTTGGAAAGCTACGATCAAGACCTACAACTTTCATGTTGGCAAAAAGTTGAGTAGAAACATCCTTTTAGGTCAAACGTTCCTTGGAAGTTGGTTGACGTTTGCAGACAAATTTCACATTCATCTGATGACCTGTAACTTGTCTGGATCATAACTTGAGTTCTATAAATCCAATGGAGGACTTCTAGTACTCAAAATAAAGCTAAGAGTATGCTCTACAAGTTTCATGTTGGCCAAAAGTTGAGATGAAACTTGTATCTTGAGATAAGTGATCTTGAAGTCAGGCACTAAATAGGGGATTTTACCCTGAGAACCCTAGTTTAGCAACTCCTCACACTTTGAATTTTTCTTGGATTGATCTTGGAACATAACCTCATGTATGTTAACAAAACTTCCCATGATCACTAAGACTTAGAAATATGTTTTGATCTTCTTCAATTGCACAGTTAACTCAAAGTTACTCAGATGAAAACCCTAATTGCAACACCTTCATCTGTGGCTCTTCACACTTGGCATACTGACTTGACTGAGCTCCACCATGACCCTCAAGGCACTCCATGAGCTCTACCCACACACCCTATCCATGATCAGGGCTTCACAACCCACTGATGGTCTTCAATTGGTCCTCAGGTTAGGAGATGAACCCTATACAAACAACCAAACTTCTCAAGAACACAACCCACTCTCTGGTGACTTTAGTGACCTCTCAAGCTTGAACAAGACCTCTGGAGAACCTGCTGGAGAGGCAACCTGCTGGAGAACAGAAAGAGCAATCCTGCATGGGGGACGTTCCTTTTCAAAACCACTGACAACCTGGTTGTACTTTGTGAGGTCTTCACTGGGGATTAAACGTGCACATGACCACTGCTGGGGATGCACATCACTGCCTGATCGCTTGCTAGCTCGCATCCAACTCTTCTGGGGAGAAAGAATGCAACTTCCATCTACTGGGGAGGAATAAGGTCACTTAGAGCCTGCTCCTACGTTAAGGGACTCTGACTGGGGAAATACGATCCCTTGGCTGTTTGCTCCGAAGGTAACGACCCTGCAAAACATGAACAAGAACAAGACATCCTGTACAAAAGGGAATATCCAGGTCAATATCCGTGACATTTGTTCATTTAATTCAAAGTTTTAACAATTATTGGCCGAGGCCTGCAGGTTTATGCATGTGCAAGTTTATCAAAACATCAGCGTCTTCTACAAACAAAATAGTAAAAGTTACAACAAGAAACAAACATCAAGTACTGAATAGTATGTGTTTATTGATAACGGGCCTGTAAATAGGAAAAGTTTGTACAGTGGATGCAACTCCTGAAAAGAGGAAGCCACAAAAATAAATACAAATATGTACAGCGGTACAAAGAAATTTGTACACATGTCGACAACGTGGTACAGACAGACACCATGAGCTGATCCTCTTATGACTCGCCCGACTCTGACGCTTTCTCGATACTCCATCCTCGGAAGAGATTGACTTGGATAGTCGACCCTCAGGTACTCCCAGACCACTAAGCAATGCAGTATTAAACTCGGACCGCAGTCATTTGCCTTTTTTTTATCCCTAACTTTTGCCTGAATCTCCCTTTGCGGGTTTTCAATTCACTGGGATACCCTTTTTTGCCGAAGCCGCCTTTTCAGGTTTTCGACTTCACGGGTGTACATCTTTTCAATTTTATCCCTAATTTTTTCCCGAACCTTTTCTTTTTTCTTGGATCGCCGGGATGCCCCATTTTTGCCTGGACTTTCTTTTTTCTGTCCAACGGGTCTCTTTAAGCAAAGTATTTTTTAACTGCGTCCGAGTTCACAGGGGATGTAAAATCCTCGCGATCCATGGTGGACAACAGTAAGGCTCCTCCGGTGAAGACCTTTTGAACGATATATGGACCTTCATAGTTGGGAGTCCATTTTCCCCTGTGATCTGATTATGGTGGGAGAATCTTCTTTAGCACAAGATCGCCCGTCTGAAAGCTTCGAGGGCGCACCTTCTTGTCGAAAGCTTTCTTCATCCAGCTCTGGTATAACCGACCATATGCGATAGATGCAAGTCTCTTTTCATCCATCAAACTGAGCTGATTCAGCCTATTCCTTATCCATTCTGCCTCATCAAGTTGGACATTGAGCAAAACTCTCAAAGAAGGAATCTCAACTTCTAATGGTAGGACAGCCTCCATATCATACACCAGTGAGAAAGGTGTTGCCCCGATTGATGTGCATACCTTCTTGATGTTTTTATTGGCCGCTTCGACAGCGCCATTCATCTTGGGCCGATAGGGGGATGAGTTGTGATGCTCAATCTTGAAAATCTGGCACAATTCCTTCATCATCTTGTTATTCAAATTCGAACCATTGTCAGTAATGATTCTTTCGGGGATGCCGTATCTGCAGATGATGTCCTTTTCGATAAACCGGGCTACTACTTGCTTGGTAACATTAGCGTAAGACGCTGCTTCAACCCATTTGGTGAAGTAATCGATAGCTACCAAGATGAACCGGTGTCCGTTGGATACAGTGGGCTCAATTTTGACAATCATATCGATGCCCCACATGGAGAAAGGCCACGGGGACGCCATAACATTCAAAGGGCTCGGCGGCACATGAATCTTGTCGGTATAAATCTGGCATTTATGACATTTCTTCGCAAACTTGAAGCAATCTCTTTCCGTCGTCAGCCAATAATACCCCGCTCGTAATAACTTTGGAGACATAGCATGTCCTCCGGCGTGCGTACTGAAAGTTCCCTCGTGGACCTCCTCCATGAGAAGATTAGCTTCTTTCTTATCCATACATCGCAATAGCACCAAATCATGGTTTCTCCTGTATAGAACACCATCTGGATTCAAGTAGAAGTTGCCAACCAATCTCCTAAGAGTCTTCTTATCACGGCTCGATGCCCCAGTCGGATACTCTTGGTTCTTTAGGAGATTCTGGATATCAAAATACCACGGCTTGCCATCGGAAGCTTCCTCAATGGCGAATATGAAAGCGAGCCTATCAAGGCGAGAGATAACTATTATGGGAGCCTCATTCCAGAAGTTAACTTTGTACATTGAAGACAACGTCACAAGAGCGTCTGCCATCTGATTTTCTGCCTGTGGCACATGATGAAACTCTACTCTGTCAAAGAAAGGCAACAACCTCCTTGCATAATTCATGTACGGTATCAGATTAGGATGACGAGTCTCCCATTCTCCCTTGATCTGATTCACGACTAGCACGGAGTCTCCATAAACATCAAGATTTTTAATCCTCAAATCAATAGCCTCCTCGAGACCCATGATACACGCCTCATACTCAGTCTCATTGTTGGTAACTGGAAATGTCAATCTGGCAGTGAACAGGATGTGCGTCCCATGGGGATTCGTAATGATTGCCCCAATCCCACTTCCGTATGAATTAACAGCCCCGTCAAAAATCAATTGCCATTGGGAACTCCGCTCAGGACCTTCACCATGCAATGGCTCCTCGCAGTCTTTCATCTTTAAGTACATGATATCCTCGTCAGGAAAATCAAATTTCATTGGCTAGTATTCATCGATTGGCTGCTTGACAAGGTACTCTAACAGAACGCTACCTTTGATAGCCTTTTGCGAAACATACTATATATCGTACTCTGTCAATACCATCTGCCATCGGGAAATCCTTCCTAAAAGTGCCTGCTTTTCAAAGACGTATTTGATCGGATCCATCTTCGAAATCAGCATGGTTGTATGATTTAGCATGTATTGTCTCAGGCGTTTGGCAGCCCAAGCAAGTGCACAACACGTCTTTTCGAGCATTGAGTAACGGGATTCACAATCTGTGAAATTTTTACTCAAGTAATAGATCGCATGCTCTTTTCGTCCAGTCTCGTCATGTTGACCGAGAACACAACCCATGTTGTTCTCAAGAACCGTCAAGTACATGATAAGTGGTCTTCCGGCTACTGGCGGCATCAGTACCGGAGGTTCCTGCAAGTATTCTTTTATTCTTTCAAACGCCTTTTGACAATCTTCGTTCCAGACAATCGCCTGATATTTTTTCAATAGTTTAAACATCGGCTCACACGTGGTTGTAAGGTGAGATATGAATCAGGCAATGTAGTTCAACCTTCCCAAAAAGCCACGAACCTCTTTCTCCGTTTTTGGCGCTGGCATTTCTTGTATCGCTTTTATTTTTGCAGGATCAACCTCAATTCCTTTTTCACTAACAATGAACCCTAATAGCTTTCCAGATCTCACCCCGAAGGTGCACTTATTAGGATTCAGCCTCAGCCTGAATTTCCTAAGCCTCTCAAACAATTTCAGAAAGAGCCTCAGCCTGAATCCACAAGAGAACAAATATAAAACTAGAAGAAAAACAAATAAAAACAACACTTCTCACAAAACCCTAAGATAGGCTCGACTCTCTCTTGCATTGAGCAAATAGTCCCCAGCAGAGTCGCCAGCTGTCGCACCTCGAAAAATCATAGAGACATTTTGTAGAAACGACCCTCACGCGAAGGGCGCGGAAATGCGGTTCAACAGAGTCGCCACCGAACTTTATTTATCCCAAATAAACGGGAGAGGAAAATATTGAGAAAACCTCTTAAAACGAAAGGATAGGAACAAGGATTTCGCAACCATGTTCCGGGTTCGGGAGTCGGTTACGCAAGAGGAAGGTATTAGTAACCCTCACGTCCGTTGTACTCAACGGGAACCTCTTAGGGTATTTTGCGATGGGAGTTGCCTAAGCATGCTTGTTTTCTTCTCGATAATAAATGCGTATTGGTAGGTTAACGGGATAAAGACGCTAAAGGGAAATAAGTGGTTTAAAGGATAGGGTGATCGCCAAAGATTGGGGCCCTTGTGCCTACGTATCCTCATTCGGGCGAGAATGAGAAATCAGAGCTTCGTAGTTCGACTATGGGAAAGGATGGGAGAGATGGAAGAAGTGTGGACGGAAAAACGGAGAAAGATAGAAGTGTGCTCGCCAAGATCATTGCATTCTTGTGCCTACGTATCTTACATTCATGAGTGAATGACGAATTAGAGCATCCGTAGTTCGTGGAGACGACCACGAAAAGAAACAGGATTGAATTGGTTTGAAGTTTGGTTGGGAGACGAAAGATTGACTGACAAGCAACCTAAAGGGCATGCCTCGAGAGCTGTCATTCAAGAATTCAAGGAATGCAAGATTCCAGGAACTCGGTTCTTTTGAGAATTGACCAAATAGGTTGAAGATAATTGTCGAATGCTTTGAATTCGAAAGATTGAACTTATAGCAACTCAAGGGCGTGCCTTGAGAGTTACTCAATCGAATATTCAAGGAATGCTAGAATCCAAGAATATCCTTCTTTCGTAAGTTGGATTATAAAATATGTTTGAATATAGATTAGGTGTTTTAAGACGAAAGAGCGAATGAATGACAACCCAAAGCATGCGCCTCAAGAGTCATACACTCGAAGATTCAATGAATGTGAGACTCAAATAATCTTCTTCTTTCATTAATTTGATTAAGAAAAGCGTTTGTAAAAAGATTGAGTCGAAAATGTTGCGAGAAAAGGGAAATTGCGAGGCAAATGGAAGTTGGTTTGAAAATGGCTCGATGACGAGTTGAGGATTTGTTTGAAAGTGGAACTGACTTGACGATGAATCAAGGGTTAAGTTGTGAGAAACGATATTAGTCCCTGAGGGTGCTCCTAATATCAACACCATGATGAATTATGAAAGTGTGTACGATGGGTCGATGGCGGATGCGTGTTAGAACACGGATTGGTTCTTAATAATATCTCTTTGTTTTGATGATAACTATTAGGAAATTTTGTATTTAAGAATTATATACTCTAAAATTTGCTTGAGAGTTTTTACTGCAGATAGTAAAGAAATTAGCACTCTAGAAGCAAATCAGAATTATATACAAGAAATTAACTAGACTCTGAAGCGCCAGATGCACTCATTAGAAGATTCTGATTGCTGCTTACAGAAGATCCTGAGCGTAGCCTCCAGAAGGATCTGAGGCAAGAAGCTCCAGAAGATTATGAAGCAAGCAGAAGCATCTGAAGCAAGTCAGAAGTATCTGAAACAAGAAGAATATTGTATGAAGAGTTTTTCAAAGCATAGTTTCTACAAAAGATTCTGAAAGTACTAAAGCTGCCAGTACTGAAGTTCTGTTTCAAATATGCTCTGATATTTAACACGCTGAAAGCACACATGCTGCAGAAGACTCTGATCCAGCAAAGTTCTGATCATCATTAGAAGACTCTGACCCAATCAGACTTTGATGAACTTGCTGAAAACTGAAGAAGAAATATTCAAAGAATATATCCGTTGGAGTAAATCAAACGTCTCTTTCCTCATTTGTGCTAGACACAAGAACACAGACAAAAAGGATTTTTCTGTGCTTTCTTCTTCTAGGAAAGGTCACTTGATGTAAAGACAAAAAGGCTCAGACCTTTTTGGGACACTCTTCTCAATGTTCAGCTCTCCTTGGATCAGCTGCCTATAAAAGGAAGACTCCACCAAATTCTTCAGTTAGTTTTTTTGCTGAAAAGAATTAAAACATTCAAGCTCTCATACTTTCATATTCATTCTTAGAATTATTTGTACTTAAACTTAAGAGAAATATCACTATTGTGATAAAAGCTTTTTAGAAGCATTCTTACTCTTGTATTAGATTTACATTGATTGTAAAGGATTTCCTTAAGAGGATTCAGTTGGAATCAGTAGCTCTTGAGAAGACTAAGAACAGTTGTTCTTAGGTGTTACTATTGTAATCTGTTTGATTAAATAGTGGATTAAGTCCTTGTTGAGAAAGATAAATCACTCTAGGAAGAGTGGACTGGAGTAGTTGAGTTCAACGAACCAGGATAAAAATAATTGTGTTTTAATTCTAAGTTTTTAATCTTTCATACTTATTCAACCCCCCTTCTAAGTATTATCTCACCTTCAGTTGGCATCAGAGCTCCGGTTCTGTGTGTGCTACCACTTAACAGTGACAGTAAAGATCCAGAGAGAAATACTTTCATATATATTTATTTGTTACAATGGCTGATAATACAATATCCAACATTAATAATAAATATGAAGAAAGGGACAGAATCAGCACCAAACCCCTTATGTTTGATGGGGAGAAATTTGATTACTGGAAAGACATAATTGAAAGTTTTTTCCTTGGATATGATGCTGATCTATGGGATCTAGTCATAGATGGATATGTTCATCCCACAGATGGGAATGGCAAGAAGATAGACAGAAAATCTATGACAGATGCTCAGAAGAAAGATTTTAGAAATCATCACAAGGCCAGAACAATATTATTGAATGCAATTTCTCATACTGAGTATGAAAAAATTACAAATAAGGAAACTGCTTTTGATATGTTTGAATCCTTAAAAATGACTCATGAGGGAAACTCTCAAGTCAAGGAGACAAAGGCTCTGGCTCTGATCCAGAAGTATGAGGCCTTCAAGATGGAAGACTCTGAATCTGTTGAAGCCATGTTCTCCAGATTTTAGATCCTCACAGCTGGGCTAAAGGTTCTGGACAAGGGATACTCTACATCAGATCATGTAAAGAAAATCATCAGAAGTCTACCTACCAGATGGAGACTAATGGTGACTGCCTTGAAGATGGCTAAAGATCTGAACAAGATCTCTTTAGAAGAACTCATGAGCTCACTGAGGAGCCATGAAATTGAGCTTGAGGAAGATGAACCTCAGAAGAAAGAAAAAGGTAAATCTATTGCCTTAAAATCTAATAAATCTGCTAAAGCCTTGCAGGTTATTGAAGAAAGCTCTGAAGAATCTTCTTCTGAAGAAGAAGATGAATTATCCATGTTGTCCAGAAGGATAAACAGACTCTGGAAGCACAAGGGAAAGAAGTTCAACAACTTCAGAAGATCTGATCATAGAAAGGAATCTTCTGGGCACAGAAGATCTGGCAAGAAAGAAGTTGTGTGCTATGAGTGCAAAGAACCTGGGCATTACAATAATGATTGCCCCAAGCTTCAAAAAGAAAAACCCAAGAAGAAGTTTAACAAAAAGAAGAAGGTTCTGATGGCAACATGGGATGACTCAGATGAATCTGAATCATCTTCTGAATCAGAAGAAGAATGTGCTAATGTTGCACTGATGGCCAGCACAGAAGATCAGGAGGAAGGAACCTCAGGATATGAATCAGATTCTGAATCTGATGATGACGCTGAAGAGGTAATGGCTAAACTTACTAAAGAAGAACTTATAAAAGTTTTATCATAAGTTCTTAAAAGTTATAACAATATCAAACTCAAATACAAGAAGCTGAAAAGCAATCTTGAATCTGAGATTGATCTTCTAAAGGCAGAACTTGTTGAGCAAAAAGAAATTAATCTGAAAATCAAAAATGACTTTGAAATAACTCAACAAGAATCTGAATCTGAGACTAAGTCATGTGAAAACATTTTAGAAAAATATGAAATTAGCTTTCAGAGATTCCTTACTAAGAGCATAGACAGAAGCAAGATGGCTTCTATGATCTATGGTGTTAGTGGGAACAACAGAAGACGTATTGGATATGAATCGTCATCTGGAAGTAATCCAAAATCTATTGACAAACTTTTCATCAAGAAGACACCTCTGTATTCTCAATTTAAATTTGGTCACTTAAATGACATTAAACACACAAGCTCTGAGAAGAATACTTATGTGTTTAAACCCAAGGCAAGTCAGAATAAACATTATGTTGAAAAACAGAAGTTTAGACAAACCTACAAACCAACTAACCCCAAAGGACCCAAGAAGATCTGGGTACCTAAAAACAAAATAAGTCATGTTGCAGATGTTCTTAGCAGCAAGGTCAGGACGCCAATCATGGTACCTGGACTCTGGATGCTCACGACACATGACAGGAGAAAAGTCTATGTTCCAAAGCCTGGAACTTAGATTTGGAGGTGTTGTGAAGTTTGGAGGGAACCAGAAGGGCAAGATCATTGGATCTGGCACTATTGGAAATGGTAAACTTCCCTCTATTACTAATGTTTTACTTGTTGAAGGGTTAAAGCATAACTTATTGTCCATAAGTCAATTAAGTGACAATGGTTATGATATCACCTTTAATCAAAAATGTTGTAAAGCTATTAGTCAAAAGGATGGCTCTATCCTATTTAGTGGTAAGAGGAAAAACAACATTTATAAAATAAATCTTTCAGAACTTAAAGTTCAAAATGTTAAATGCCTCTTGTTTGTTAATGAAGAGCAATGGGTCTGACACAGAGGATTGGGCCATATTAATATGAGACGTATATCTCAGATTAATAAACTTAATCTTGTCAGAAGACTCCCTAATCTGAAGTTTACTTCAGATGCTCTTTGTGAAGCATGCCAAAAAGGGAAGTTTTCAAAATCTTCATTTAAATCAAAAAATGTTGTTTCTACTTCCAAACCACTAGAACTACTTCATATTGATCTGTTTGGACCAGTGAAAACTACATCCATCAGAGGCAAGAAGTATGGATTAGTCATTGTTGATGACTATAGTAGATGGACATGGGTAAAGTTCTTAAAACACAAGGATGAGTCACATTCTGTGTTCTTTGACTTCTGCAAGCAAGTCCAGAATGAAAAGGATTTCAAAATTATAAAACTCAGAAGTGATCATGGCTGTGAATTTGAAAATAAATATTTTGACAAATATTTTTCTGAAAAATGGCATTGCTCATGATTTTTCCTGTCCTAGAACTCCACAACAAAATGGAGTTGTAGAGAGGAAAAACAGAACTCTGCATGAAATGGCCAGAACCATGATCAATGAGACAAATCTGGCAAAACACTTTTGGGCAGAAGCAATCAACACAGCCTGTTACATTCAGAACAGAGTGTCTATAAGACCTCTTCTGAAGAAGACTCCATATGAACTGTGGAAGAACAAAAAGCCCAACATTTCATATTTTCATCCTTTTGGATGTATTTGCTATATGTTAAATACTAAGGATAATCTGAACAAGTTTGATTCCAAAGCACAGAAGTGTTTCATGCTTGGATATTCTGAACGCTCTAAAGGCTACAGAGTATACAACACTGAGACACAGATTGTGGAAGAATCCATTCATGTCAGATTTGATGATAAGCTTGGCTCTGAAAAGCCAAAGCAGTCTGAAAACTCTGCAGATAGGGAAGTAGTCTTCATTGACTCTGAAGTTCCAGAAGCAGACAAAATTCTAGTGAAGGAATCAGAAGCAACGCCAGATGCTACTCCTTTAACTTCTCAGATGAATAATCTAAACATTTCTGAAGAATCAATTATTAGAGGATCATCATCCAGAATTAAAGCTTCTCATCCAGAGGATGTTATTATTAAAAAGAAGGATGATCCCATCAGAACAAGATCCTTTCTAAGATCATCTGAAGCATCACTATTTGGTCTGGTGTCAGAAATTGAACCATCTTCTGTAGATGAAGCTCTGCAAGACAATGATTGGATTATTGCCATGCAAGAAGAGCTAAATCAATTCACCAGAAATGATGTATGGGATCTAGTTCAAAGACCTTAAGGATTCAATATAATTGGTACAAAATGGGTCTTCAGAAATAAGCTAAATGAGAAAGGAGAAGTTGAAAGGAATAAGGCAAGGCTGGTTGCTCAAGGGTACAGTCAACAAGAAGGTATTGATTACACTGAAACTTATGCTCCAGTGGCAAGGTTAGAATCTATACGCCTTCTTATTTCATTTGCTGCACAAAATAACATCACTCTGTATCAGATGGATGTTAAAAGTGCCTTTCTTAATGGTATTATAGAAGAAGAAGTTTATGTCCACCAACCTCCTGGTTTTGAAAATGAAAAATTTCCAGATCATGTTTTCAAATTAAAGAAATCTCTATATGGTTTAAAACAAGCTCCCAGAGCTTGGTATGAGAGATTGAGCAATTTTCTTCTGGAGAAGAATTTCATCAGAGGCAAAGTGGATACAACACTCTTTTGTAATTCAATTAAGAAAGATCTTCTAATTTGACAAATTTATGTAGATGATATTATTTTTGGATCAACAAATATTATGCTTGGAAAGGAGTTTGCTACATGTATGCAGGCAGAAGTTAAAATGAGCATGATGGGAGAACTCAGATTCTTTCTAGGAATCCAAGTTAATCAAACTCCAGAGTGCACTTACATACATCAGACAAAATATGTTAAAGAACTTCTGAAGAAATTTAACATGTCTGATAGTAAGCTGGCAAAGACTCCCATGCATCCTACTAGCTCACTAGGCAAGGAAGAGGTAAGTAAGAAAGTAGACCAGAAGCTCTATAGAGGTATGATTGGTTCTCTTCTTTATCTAACTGCTTCTAGACCTGACATATTGTTCAGTGTTTGCCTGTGTGCTAGATTCCAATTAGATCCTAGAGAATAACACTTGATAGCTATCAAGAGGATTCTAAGGTATCTGAAAGGTACTTCTAATGTGGGTTTGTGTTACATAAAATCTGATGATTTCAAATTAGTTGGATTCTGTGATGCTGACTACGCTGGAGACAGAGTGGAAAGAAAAAGTACTTCTGGAAGTTGCCAATTTCTAGGAAGAAATCTAATCTCCTGGTACAGCAAGAAGCAACCCACAATTGCACTTTCAACCACAGAGGCAGAATACATTGCTGCTGCTGGATGTAGCACGCAGATGCTCTGGAGGAAGAGTCAACTAGAAGATTATCAAATTTTTGAAAGTAACATTTCTATCTTTTGTGATAATACTTCTGCT
The DNA here is from genome assembly GCA_963859935.3 of Lathyrus sativus. Taxonomy (NCBI): domain Eukaryota; kingdom Viridiplantae; phylum Streptophyta; class Magnoliopsida; order Fabales; family Fabaceae; genus Lathyrus; species Lathyrus sativus. The sequence continues at coordinate 172,099,597 of OZ012739.1, forward strand.
ATATGTTTGTCCAAGAATCCCATTTTACACTCTAAGGCAAAACATATAGAAATTAAGCATCATTTCATCAGAGACTATGTTCAGAAGGGAATCATAAATTTAGCCTTTGTTGATACAGATCATCAATGGGCAGATATTTTTACAAAACCCCTTGTTGAAGATAGATTCAAATTTATTCAGAAAAATATTGGTATGGATTTTTGTCCAGAATGATATTTGTCAGAAGCAAATTTTTATAGATGCAAAAATGCCTAATGCTCTGAAGTATTTCTTCTGATTGCTTATTTATTCTGCTTAATAATTTTTTTGTGAAACTCTGAACTAACAATCCTTAGAAGATCTGAACGTTGGTTAACGTTTCATTTCTCAAAAGAATTCAGAACACATGCAAGCAAACACGTGTCACACCAAATCTGAAGAGGTGGCGTGTACATTACTGAAGAGACGTTTGAGGTGAAGTTTGAATAGTGAAAATCTTGATTTTCCCCCCAAATTGTCAGAAGCAATTAATGTTTGAAATGATTATTATTCTTTCCATTTAATGCTTGTTAAAACGTGCAAATTCTAACTGATGGTATGCCTAAGTGTTTTAGTATAAATACATGACTTATCTTCACTTTCACACTTTTCACAATCTCAGAAAATTATATGCGTTTTCATCTCCTCTTTTCTCTGCATAAAAACCTTAAACCTAAGCGTGTGAAAAAGCATTCTTCAATGGAAACTTCATCATCAATAGCTGCTCAATTCCAATCTTCAATGGCTGCAGTAACTTCTGCAAACATGGGTGTTGCTCCTTATTCTCCTCCCAAAAGAACTCTTTTAACCCCTGTTGAAAAATTGGAGGTTTTGTGTGAATCCATGGTAGAGTTTGATTCACTTGCTGAAAATGGCTTTGAATTTCGTTCTATCATTGGTTCTCAAGGATGGGTTAAGTACTTTGATAGACTCTTTGGACCAGTTTACCCCCTTCTTGTGAAAGAATTCTGGATCCATGCCTCAGTTTACCCCAAGTTCATCCTATCTTCTGTACTGGGAAAAGAAATCATTATCACAGAAGACCTGATCAGAAAATTAATTGGATATGAAGAAACAGATGGTGTTTCCCACTTGCCAACTGGACGTGTGGACATGGATGAGGTGTATGAAGAAGTGATGACTGTTGGTCAAGCTTCTAACAAATTCAAGGATCTGAAGCCTGACTACAAGATCTGGGCCAAGATCTTCATGGGATGCATCCATCATAGGAAGTCAACTAATTCTCCAGACTATGTCAATAATGAACAGCTCTATTTCATGTATTGCCTCAGTTAGAGCACCAAGGTAGATCTTCCATATATTGTTTTTATGCATCTGTGGAACCATATAAATGCATCTAGAGAGTATGTGAAAGAGAAAGGACAGAAGATCAGAACCTGGATCCCTTTTGGAAGGTTGATCTCAGATCTTCTAACTGAGAATGGTTTGGTCACTGCTCTGTACGCTGCTGGAGTTACAGAGGAATTGGAATTCATAATGGGAAAGCCTCTGAATGCTAAAAGTCTTCAGAGACTTAAAATAGTTGATGAACTCACAACAGCTCCCAAGAAGCTGAATGTGTCTGAATTGAGTAAGAAGAGGGGTCCTGTAGATGACTTTCCATTGTTCTTTGCTGAAGAGCCCAGACACATTGTAGTGATGTACATTGATGAATGTAAGAAGGAAGGAAAACCTGTTCCTGCAAACGTGATACAACTAGCAAGACAACCTCTACCTGATGTAGAAGAAGAAGAAGAAGAAGAAGTACAACTACAGAGGAAAAGGACTCAGCCATAAGCAGAACCTGCACCTGCTCAGAAGAAGGTCAAGATTGCTGAGAAGCCAAAGAAGCTCTTGAAGAGAAAAGAATCTGAAGACACTTCTTCTGTACCAGCCAAGAGGATTAAAATAAAAGGTACTAAATCTTTTGTATCTTCTACAAATACAATTGTTATAAATGACTCTAATATTAAGTCTGTTCCAAAACCACCCTCAACACAAACTACTTCTGTTACTGCTCCTAGTTCAAAATCACCACAAAAACAAACACCTGTTCCAACACCATCAACAACAAAAACAATTCCAACACCAAAAGTCTCTGTACCACAATCATCTCAACCAAAAATCAAAATCAAACATTTTGTTCCACAAAAACAATCTTCATAGAAACAACCATCAGAACAACAACCTACAGAACAACAGCCACAACCTTCTGTACAACAAAAATCATCTGAATCGTCTAAACAAAAGACATCTGAACAACAAAAGCACCCACAAGAAAAACAAACAGAAAAACCACAAGAATCTCAACCAGAAAAAGCCTCTGAAAATCCACCATCAAAATCATCTGAACCCATTGCACCTGTTATTTCTGAACCTACAAAAATAACTTCTGTTCCAATTTCATCAGAACCAATCACAATTCCATCTAATTCACCCATCTCAGAACAACCATCAAAACCATCTAAAATTCCTTCAGAACCAACCAACAATTCTGAACCTCACATTCCTGAGACAGAAGTTCTTGATGTCACACCCTTAAAAACCGTGTTTCAAGTATCTTCTACTTCCTGCACAGCAACCACATCCTCAAACTCCTCAGAATCAGACCTCCACCCAGATTTTCTAATCTCTCCATCTCAAAAATACTCTGAGGTAAACAAACCTGAACCCATTATACCTTCAAAAGCTCCCATTCCAGATCCTATTCCCACACTTGCACCATCATCTGAGATATTGATTCCAAATTCAAACCCAAGATCTTCTATATCTTGAGCCCAAGTATCATCTCTATTTAACAATCTGGCTTATGGTTTCAAACTCAAGGACTTTTATGACAGAGTTGAACCATCTGACCATATAACCCCTTGTCGCTTCCGCGAAAATAAGGTGCCGGTAAAACAGAAGAGTCGCCACCTTTCGTTATTTATCCCCCAGAGCGGGAAAGGAAACGATCGGAAAAACCTGACGAAAAAGGTATAAGACAAGGTCATTGCAACCGTAGTCTGGGTTCGGGAGTCGGTTACGCAAGGGGAAGGTATTAGCACCCCTCACGTCCGTCGTACTCGACGGGATCCACGCTTGTTGTGTTTTACTGGACGAGTTGGTTTATCTATCTACCTATCAAGGCTGGCTTAAAAAGAAAAAGAAAAATGACTCGGCAAAGCGTCGCACTTTATGCCTACGTATTCTCATCAGAGAATGAGAAATCAGAGTCAACGTAGTTTGACTAACTACGGGTTATGGGGAAGGTGGCTCGCCAATACATCAGTATTGTGCCTACGTACTCTCAACAGGTATGAGAGATCAGAGCTTACATAGTTCGGGATAATACGGATTACTGGGGTTCAAATTCATCTGTTTTATCGAGTAGGGTTAAACAGCAGTTCCAGCAGTTAGGGACAAAGCCTGTTTGCGGTGGCACTGAAGTTTAACGACACTCTTTTCTTCAGAAAAGCCTCCCTTTGAATTACGGGCCCATGGGGCAAAAAAGGTTTGAAGTTTGTTTTCTGTCTTTTACGGAAGAACTGTTTTTTAGTTGTGTCTGCAATTTCAATCGCACTAAAGACTATGACCTGAGAGTGAATGCGTCGCATGTCACCCAAAGGGTGCCATACTAAACATCCAGACTGTTGGAAAGAAGCTCTCCAACAATCCTTTCTCAGATAGCTTAAGGCTTGTAACGTATGAAAGAAATCATTCATGATTACTATATCTTAAGCTGTTTTGAGATGAGAAGAGAAGGGGCTCAACTAACGGGAAGACTATCAAGTCCTAATGTTGTCATGCCAAGGATTCATCCTATGGTTGAAGTTTGAAACAGGGAACTCCTAGAAGTTATCATGCATAGGTTTCAACCTAAAGTTCTAATCATCACTTCCTTATCAAAGGAAGTGAGAATCCTAGGGGATCATGTCAATGATAAACAGAAACAGATAAAACATCAGCTTAAACAGTAAACAGATATACAGTGAAATGCATGCAATGCAAGTGAGGGAGGAAATGTGTGTGGGGCAGCAGCCTCCACAAGCTCATCTCAACCTCAAGCCAGATATGAATAACAGTAATCATACAGAAGAAATAACATGCTATCAAGAAAGATACAATAAACTGCAATCATACAGTAAAAATAACATGCTATCAAGCAAACACAAACCACATGGGCAAGGGAGCTGGGCTCTACCGAATACCCGCAAGCAAAGCCATACAGTAAAAATACAAGCAGAGGGAGCAACTCAACCTCTAGTGCAGTCATGCTCCTAGCTTACAGTCAGTCTAGATATGAACTTATTCTAATGCATCAAGCAAAACAAACAAGGCACATCAATACAGAAAAGAAAATAGACAAGAAAGAAAGCAGATCAACAGCTCCTACAACTAAACCAACTTAACAACAGTCCAGTCATCAATCTTCAGTAGCTCTTCAGGGCTATCATCTTTCATGACAAGTATCAACTTGCTTCTCCAAGGTTTCAATCCATCAAACATAAGTATCAACTTATTCTCTCTTCTCCAAGCTTCAGCTCCTCAGTCAATCCCACCCTCAGGCTTCACTCCTAACCACAAGTATCAACTTGATTCCTTCAGGCTCTCAATGCATCAATGTGAGTGTCAACTTATCCTTTATTCCTCAAGCCTCAGCTCTTCACTCAATCTCCATTGGATCTTATTCACAAGTATCAACTTGTTCTTCTTGCTCTTCAAGCTTCAGCTGCAATGGCAATGCTCAAGGAATCATCCTCTTCCACACTCTTCAATGAAGTCCTCATCTTCAAACTCAAGTCCAACATCTTTCAAGATACTCAAACCAGAAGGCAATTGATTTAACAGAATGAGTGGAAATGATAAACAGCTTATTGACAACCAAAGGAAGCCTGTAAGGGTTCATCATTATGAGAGACTGGTTCCCTCAAAGTTCTACTTCCCAGATAAAGCCACTCATCCCTCCAAAGGAGGGATGTGAATATCTTAGAAGGACTTTTAGTCATTGGGAGGAATGGAAGCACAAGATGCTTTCCATATTTGTGAAAGAAGTCATTCTAATTATAAGGCTCTCCCTATGTCCCCTACCTCCTAAATCTTCATCAGACACCTTCAGGCACAAGCAACTCCAAGCTCCAAGCAACTTCAAGCAACTTCAAGCATCCTCACATTGTCTTCAACTTGTCTTCAATCTCAACCAAAGGCAAACAAAGCAAAACCCTAATCTAAGGGAACTAAAGAAGTTAATCTATTTGAGTTACTAAGTTATGATCACCTAAAACCTAGTACTAAAGTTAACCCTAACTAAAATACTAAAACCAATTGTAAAATCCTACAAAAATAACTATGGGAACCTAGGTCAATCATGACTCTACCATATTAATTCCAGAGATCAAATCATCAAATAAGACCTAGAAATAAATTCTACACTACAAGGTACTAAACCTAAACCCTAAAAGGAAGCACCTAAAGCTCAATCTAGAAAACACACCTACTTTCATCACAAATATGTGAGAAAAATGCTATGGGAGCATACATGTCTAAGCTAATCACACACAAAAAATTAGCTCAAGAATCATCACCAAATGATCACACAAAATTCCACAAAATCAAGCATCAAGCATGACCATTTTAATATCAATTAAAATGTGAAAATTCCCATAAAATCAGAAAATGCATGAAATAAAAATATTTTTATCTAAAAAATACTAGACTCAATCATGAATATAATTCAAAAAGAATGGGGTTAATTGGATCATTTTTCAATTTTATATGATTTAATCAAGAACCATGCATAAAATGAAAAATTAAAGAAAATCAAACAAAAATAACCAAGCGCGTGGTGCAGATAGTAATAAAGATCAGTTCAATATGACAATTGGGCCATCAGGGGGGTGGGGATAACAATTTGAACTTAAGCCCAAAACGACCTAGTAAGTGAAACGCATCGTTTCACTTACTCAGACTCTCTCATGAATCCAAATCAATCCTGGCCATGGAATACCTTGCTCAGTCAAAGTCTTCATGCCAATCCAACGGTATTCTAATCATCTTTTTCATTTGAACCAAAAATGGAGGGAGAAACGCCATTGAAACAGAGCTCTCATGCTCATCTTCATCACATTCGCATCTCACCAAATCTCCATCAAAATTCAAGATCTAAAACACTAAATCACTCTAAATCTCTCCCTGAGTCTAACCCTAGCCTCAGAATTCATTGAATCAACCTCTAACCTAAAACACGATCAAGAATCAGAATTATGCTCAAACCTCAACTATCACTATTCTTCAAATTGTTTGGTCTAAAATGTTCACCACATTACCCTGATCACTTCTTGCTATAATACTCATATTATCTCTCAATATCCAACAAGTTCTTGATCCAAACAGAAAATGTGTCATCTCATTGATCATCACGAAATCCTCTCTAAGTTTCCAGAAACGATCTCCTAACCGCATACTATCAATCTAACCTAACAAATTGAGGTAATTCTTCTTAAATTAGGGTGAGGGATGAAAGTTACCAACCTGTGAATTCTTGAGTAACAGATGTAGCAATTCTTCAATTCAACCCTTCTACTGCTCTGGAATCATTCAATGTACCAAGTTCTTGCTTCTGTATGCAAGAGAATTGATTGCAAATGCTTGGAACTCCAAATCCGATGGTGACTTGCAGGTGCTGAAATTCAATTGCAAGAACACGATCCTTTAAGGCTTTGGCTATGGAATTGATCTGGAATCATTCAGTATCCTCAATAGAAGTTGTTGAGATCAAAAGAAAGATCAAAAATGGTGTAGAATGCAGAAACTGATTTCAATTTACAATGAACAATGTGAAGTTGCAAACTCTCTTCTCTCCCTCAATTCTCACCAACCCTGCACTCGAACCCCTTTTAATCAATATATAGATGATGTTGGACCTCTCTAGAATCTTCTGGAACCATCCAAGGAGATATTGAATTTCTCATGTGTTCAAAATACCATCTCATGCCATACTCACACCAATTCTGGTTTCACTTGTTGCAGCAGCTTGTTATGATCCCAAAATATCTCCAAATGAGATATTAGATGTGTTACAATGCCTTGGAAGCTTGTGTATTGATCTCTCATGTGTTTTGCAAATGTTACTTAAGAGGCAAGTAACTACTTTTCAAAGCAAGTCCACCAATTATACCTCAACTCAAAAATATGGCTAAACCAATGTTCTTAAAATGCCTTTTAGAGTCAAAATGATATATTACATGCCATGGTTTGGATGTGAAGATCAAAAATATCAATTTCCAACTTTGGTTTATTTAACTTATACCCTTATTTTAGGTCATTTTTGCAACTTTGAGCTACAAGAACTTCCAACATCTCATGACCTCTTTACTAGCCTTAAAACATCATTTTGAACAAGTTTTATGTTGAACATTTTCCCATTTGAAGCTTGGAAATAGGAGTTATGGCTTTATGATTGAAATGACCTGTAATCTACAAATGACCAAAATACCCTTGACTTGTCAAAGCCATAACTTGAGTTCTACAAATCCTATTAAGGACTTCTAGTACTCTTCTAGAAAGCTAAGAGGATAAGGAACAACATTCATGTTGACCAAAAGTTCATAGGAATCATCCTTCTTGGGCAAAAGTTTGATGCAAGTTGGGTAACTTTCAAGCCCCCAGATTCACACACCTCAGATGACCTGTAACTTGTCAAAGTCATAACTTGAGTTCTACAAATCCTATCAAGTACTTCTAGCACTAAAATTAAAGCTAAGACCATTATCTGCAACATTCATGTTGGGGGCCAGATGAGATGACAATCACATCTTGAGCTAAACTGCCTTGAAGATAGGGGTCAAACTAGGGGATTTTACACTGTCAAGCCTTAGAAACCCTAGCTTGAAACTTCTCAAACTCTTCAATCATGATGAGTTAACCTTGGAATAATCCTTATAGCATCTCAATGCATCAATCCATGATCACATGTCTCTTGGATTAGGTCTCAACTTCCTCCAAGTCTTCAGTTGACTTAGGGTTGACCCAGTCAAACCCTAATTGCACCACTCATGGCTGAGGCTTCTCAATCTTGCACAATGACCTGTCTAGGCTTCATGATGGCTTTCAAGACATCTCATAAGCTCTCTCAAGGCTTCAAGTCCACATTCTTGGCTTCAGAATCATCTGATGGCTTCCCACAACTCTCAAGTTAGAAGACACACCCTCTTGGTTTCAACCACTCTCTCTGAGGATCTTTTGACTTCTCTGACAAGGATATCAACCCTTGAACACTTGAATAAGCTCCTTAGCTAGCCTCAAAGTCTTGCATAGACCTTGATTGGTAATCATACCTCTTGATCTCCTGCATACATGTCAATGAAATGCAAATGATAATGCTAATGTGAATGCAATGAAACATAAGCTAGGTAAAGAAATGTTGGGCAAATTTTGGGGTGCAACACATATTAAAGGGAAACAACAACAGCAACAAAAATCATTAAGCTGATAGAGTAAAGCTATCAAGCAGATAAAATGCATGTAATGCAGCAATACAAGCAAGGGAGGATCACCTCAACCTTAGATGCAAACATGGGATGCAAACATAGATGCACAGAGAAAAAGAACACACAAGCAAGGGAGGATCACCTCAAACTTCAATGCAATCAAGCAAGGGCAAGTATGAAAGTAGATAAACAACCAAGAAAAGGGAGGACACCTCAACCTTTAATGCAAACATGCACCTAAACAAGAGTATCTACTCATGCAAATCTATCATAATGCATCACAACAAGCAGGCAATCAAATTAGTCCATCAGGAGAGAGATAGACCAGATGAGCAACAAGGAAGTCATCCCAAGGCTACATTAGGTTTAGATGTGTGTCAACACAAGAGTCCATCTGGGGCTCAAACTTCTCATGGAATGCACAAAGTTCTTCCATAGGAAGAACTAGGCTCTCACAAGAAGGATCCCTAGAGTGTAGGACATATGGGAATGGTGGAACCTAGATGTCAATCTAAGGTGTCTGGTTAATGTGTATCAACACAAGAGTCCTCAAGGCTACATCAATAAAACTTTACAAGAATTTTATTTGCTTCAATAAAACTTTCAAACTACATCAATATTTCTCCTCAATGATGTTCTCTCTAGTGAGTCCATTATTCAACTTGCTTTCACATTAACCAGACACCTTAGATTGACATCTAGGTTCCACCATTCCCATATGTCCTACACTCTAGGGATCCTTCTTGTGAGAGCCTAGTTCTTCCTGTGGAAGAACTCTGTGCATTCCATGAGAAGTTTGAGCCCCAGATGGACTCTTGTGTTGACACACATCTAAACCTAATGTAGCCTTGGGATGACTTCCTTGTTGCTCATCTGGTCTATCTCTCTCCTGATGGACTAATTTGATTTCCTGCTTGTTGTGATGCATTATGATAGATTTGCATGAGTAGATACTCTTGTTTAGGTGCATGTTTGCATTAAAGGTTGAGGTGTCCTCCCTTTTCTTAGTTGTTTATCTACTTTCATACTTGCCCTTGCTTGATTGCATTGAAGGTTGAGGTGATCCTCCCTTGCTTGTGTGTTCTTTTTCTCTGTGCATCTATGTTTGCATCCCATGTTTGCATCTAAGGTTGAGGTGATCCTCCCTTGCTTGTATTGCTGCATTACATGCATTTTATCTGCATGATAGCTTTACTCTATCAGCTTAATGATTTTTGTTGCTGCTGTTGTTTCCCTTTAATATGTGTTGCACCCCAAAATTTGCCCAACATTTCTTTACCTAGCTTATGTTTCATTGCATTCACATTAGCATTATCATTTGCATTTCATTGACATGTATGCAAGAGATCAAGAGGTATGATTACCAATCAAGGGCTATGAAAGACTTTGAGGCTAGCTAAGGAGCTTATTCAAGTGTTCAAGGGTTGATATCCTTGTCAGAGAAGTCAAAAGATCCTCAGAGAGAGTGGTTGAAACCAAGAGGGTGTGTCTTCTAACTTGAGAGTTGTGGGAAGCCATCAGATGATTCTGAAGCCAAGAATGTGGACTTGAAGCCTTGAGAGAGCTTATGAGATGTCTTGAAAGCCATCATGAAGCCTAGACAGGTCATGGTGCAAGATTAAGAAGCCTCAGCCATGATTGCTGTAATTAGGGTTTAACTGGGTCAACCCTAAGTCAACTGAAGACTTGGAGGAAGTTGAGACCTAATCCAAGAGACATGTGATCATGGATTGATGCATTGAGATGCTATAAGGATTATTCCAAGGTTAACTCATCATGATTGAAGAGTCTGAGAAGTTTCAAGCTAGGGTTTCTAAGGCTTGACAGTGTAAAATCCCCTAGTTTGACCCCTATCTTCAAGGCAGTTTAGCTCAAGATGTGATTGTCATCTCATCTGGCCCCCAACATGAATGTTGCAGATAATGGTCTTAGCTTTAATTTGAATGCTAGAAGTACTTGATAGGATTTGTAGAACTCAAGTTATGACTTTGACAAGTTACAGGTCATCTGAGGTGTGTGAATCTGGGGGCTTGAAAGTTACCCAACTTGCATCAAACTTTTGCCCAAGAAGGATGATTCCTATGAACTTTTGGTCAACATGAATTTTGTTCCTTATCCTCTTATATTTCTAGAGAGTACTAGAAGTCCTTGATAGGATTTGTAGAACTCAAGTTATGGCTTTGACAAGTCAAGGGTATTTTGGTCATTTGGAGATTACAGGTCATTTCAATCATAAGGCCATAACTCCTATTTCCAAGCTTCAAATGGGAAAATGTTCAACATCAAACTTGTTCACAATGATGTTTTAAGGCTAGTATAGAGGTCATGAGATGTTGGAAGTCCTTGTAGCTCAAAGTTGCAAAAATTACATAAAATAAGGGTATAAGTTAAATAAACCAAAGTTGGAAATTGATATTTTTGATCTACACATCCAAACCAAGGCATGTGATATATCATTTTGACTCTATAAAACATTTTAAGAACATTGGTTTAGCCACATTTTTGAATTGAAATTCAATTGGTGGACTTGCTTTGAAAAGTAGTTACTTACATCATAAGTAACATTTGCAAAACTCAAATTGAAGGCATGAGCAAGGCCCCTTGCAAGCCAAACACTTTCAAAATGTCACTAGGGGAGAAATTGGAAGAGAATGAGATTGATTTCAAGCTGCAAACAGAACTATGCATACCATGGGATATGGTTGAAATTCTCATGTCATGAGAGATTGAAACTCTCATTAGAAGGATCTAGAGGGTTCTAGATCACCCATACATGTTCTATATATTGAGTAGAGGTGATCCAAAGCAAAGGTTGGTGATGATTGAAGGAGAGAGCATAGATTGAGATTGAGATTTCATTGCTTGCAACTGAATTCGGTTTCACCAATTTCTTCACTTTCCATCCATTTTCTTGATTGCAACTTCTTCCATAGATGCTAGGGATTGATTCCAGATCATAATCAAGAGGAATTCGTGGCTGATTGGTGTTATTGAGCTCAGATTTTTCCACCTGCAACTCACCATCGGGTTTCAAGTTTCAGGAGTTTTCAACCAGTTCTATTGCATACAGAAGCAAGGAAATGATCCATTGATCGTGTCTGGAAGGTTGGAGAGCTTGATTTGAAGGTTTAGTGCATCTGTTCATCAAAGATTGACAGGTATGTAAACTTCTTCCTCCAGCATGAATTAGGTAGAATCAATACGAATTAGGATGTTAGATGCATTGTAGAACGGTGTAGGAATGATTTCAGACCATTAATTTGAGAATTAGTGACCAATTAGGGATGTTACCATTTTCGGTTGAGAATTGGTTATGGCGAATCTTGAGGTTTCAGAGAGAATAGAGGGCATGAATGAATTCGTGAGGAAATTTGGGACAAGTTTCATGTACATACCACTTGCAATGGAGGATCCTAGAGAGAGTTAGGGTTGGGGACGATGACCGGAGCACCACCGGTGGTGGACGGAGCTGCGCGCGAGGTTCAGAGGTTCAAAAGGTTGAAGATGACTTCAGAGCCCTTGGATTTAGGTGGACCTTTGACTAGAGGAGTGATCCAACAACCACGTTTTAATTTCAGTTTGTGAAGGATCTGAGTTAATGAAACGCATCGTTTCATTTAAGTGCTGATGCTGGGCTTAGTGAATTGGTTGATACTTGCACCCCCCTGATGGCCCAATCCATTATATGAACTGATTTTCATTACTATCCACACCACGCATTTGTTATTTTACTATCATTTTCTTTTTCTTTTTTTTCATTTTATACATGGTTCTTGATAAAATCATATAAAATTGAAAAATGATCCAATTAATCCCATTCTTTTTGCATTATATTCATGATTGAGTCTAGTATTTTTTAGAAAAAAAATATTTTTATTTCATGCATTTTCTGATTTTATGGGAATTTTCATATTTTAATTGATATTAAAATGGTTATGTTTGATGCTTGATTTTGTGGAATTTTGTGTGATCATGTGGTGATGATTCTTGAGCTAATTTTTTGTGAGTGGTTAGTTTAGGCATGTATGCTCCCATAGCATTTTTCTCACATTTTTGTGATGAAAATAGGTGTGTTTTCTGGATTGAGGTTTTAGGTGCTTCCTTTTAGGGTTTAGGTTTAGTACCTTGTAGTGTAGAATTTATTTCTAGGTCTTATTTGATGATTGGATCTCTGGAATTAATATGGTAGAGTCATGATTGACCTAGGTTCCCATAGTTATTTTTGTAGGATTTTACAATTGGTTTTAGTATTTTAGTTAGGATTAACTTTAGTACTAGGTTTTAGGTGATCCTAACTTACCAACTCAACTAGATTAACTTCTTTAGTCCCCTTGGATTAGGGTTTTGCTTTGTTTGCCTTTGGTTGAGATTGAAGACAAGTTGATGACAAGGTGAGGATGCTTGAAGTTGCTTGAAGTTGCTTGTGCCTGAAGGTGTCTGATGAAGATTTAGGAGGTAGGAGACATAGGGAGAGCCTTATAATTAGAATGACTTAATTCACAAATATGGAAAACATCTTGTGCTTCCATTCCTCCCAATGACTAAAAGTCCTTCTAAGATATTCACATCCCTCCTTTGGAGGGATGAGTGGCTTTATCTGGGGAGTAGAACTTTGAGGGAACCAGTCTCTCATAATGATGAACCCTTACGGGCTTCCTTTGGTTGTCAATAAGCTGTTTATCATTTCCACTCATTCTGTTAAATCAATTGTCTTCTGGTTTGAGTATCTTGAAAGATGTTGGACTTGAGTTTGAAGATGAGGACTTCATTGAAGAGTGTGGAAGAGGATGATTCCTTGAGCATTGCCATTGCAGCTGAAGCTTGAAGAGCAAGAAGAACAAGTTGATACTTGAAGATCCAATGGAGATTGAGTGAAGAGCTGAGGCTTAAAGAATTGAAGGATGAAGTTGACACTTCCAGGTGATTGAAGACTACTCTGAGAAGCTGAAGCTTGTAGGAGAAGAAGACCAAGTTGATACTGGTAAAGCAAAGAGCGCTGAAGCTTGAAGACTAAGTTGATACTTATGAAGAGGATTCAATTGAGATTGAGTGTAGAGCTGAGGCTTGAGGAATAAAGGATGAGTTGACACTTACATTGATGAATTGAGAGCCTGAAGGAATCAAGTTGACACTTGCAGTTAGGAGTGAAGCCTGAGGGTGGAGTTGACTGAAGAGCTGAAGCTTGAAGAAGAGGGAATAAGTTGATACTTATGTTGGATGGGTTGAAACCTTGGAGAAGCAAGTTGATGCTTGTCATGAAAGATGATAGCCTTGAAGGGTGATTGAAGTCTGAAGACTGGATTGCTGTCAGAAGAGCTGAAGCTTGAAATTGAAAGAGGGAGTTGTTGATCTGCTTTCTTTCTTGCCTGTTTTCTTTTCTGTATTGCTGTGGCGTGTTTGACTTGCTTGATGCATTAGAATAAGTTCATATCTAGACTGATGTAAGCTAGGAGCATGATTGTACTAGAGGTTGAGTTGTTCCCTCTGCTTGTATTGTTACTGTATGGCTTTGCTTGCGGGTATTCGGTAGAGCCCAACTCCCTTGCCCATGTGGTTTGTGTTTGCCTGATGGCATTTTATTTTATTTCTTCTGTATGATTGCAGTTATATTTTGCTTGATGGCATTTTATTTTATTTCTTCTGTATGATTGCAATTATTCATATTTGGCTTGAGGTTGAGATGAGCTTGTGGAGGCTGATGCCCCACACACATTTCCTCCCTCACTTGCATTGCATGCATTTTACAGTCGCTTACTGTTTACTGTTTAAGCTGATGCTTTATCTGTTTCTGTTTATCATTGACATGATCCCTTAGGAATCTCAGCTCCTTTGATATGGAAATGATGATTAGAACTTTAGGTTGAAACCTATGCATGACAACTTCTAGGAGTTCCCTGTTTCAAACCTCAACCATAGGATGAGTCCTTGGCATGACAACATTAGGACTTGATAGTCTCCCCTTAGTTGAACCAGCTCGTTCTCTCTTCTTTAATTCAAAACAAATTAAGATACAGTAATAAAGGTTAACTGATGTCGTACGTTACAAGCCTTAAGCTATCTGAGAAAGGATTGTCGGAGAGCTTCTTTTCAACAGTCTGGATGTTTAGTATGGCACCCTTTGGGTGACATGCGACGCATTCACTCTCAGGTCATAGTCTTTAGTGCGATTGAAACTACAAACATCCATAAAAATAGTTCTTCCGTAAAAGACAGAAAACAAACTTCAAACTTTTTGCCCCGTGGGCCCATAATTCAAAGGAAAACTTTTCTGAAGAAAAGAGTGTCGTTAAACTTCAGCGCCACCGCAAACAGGCTTTGTCCCTAACTGCTGGAACTACTGTTTAACCCTACTCGATAAAACAGATGAATCTGAATCCCCGTAATCCGTATTATCCCGAACTACGTAAGCTCTGATCTCTCATATCCGTTGAGAGTACGTAGGCACAATACTGATGTATTGGCGAGCCACCTTCCCCGTAACCCGTAGTAGGTCGAACTACGTTGACTCTGATTTCTCATTCTCTGATGAGAATACGTAGGCATAAAGCGCGACGCTTTGCCGAGTCATTTTCTTTTCTTTCCAAGCCAGCCTTGATAGGTAGATAGATAAACCAACTCGTCCAGTAAAACACAACAAGCATGGATCCCGTCGAGTACGACGGACGTGAGGGGTGCTAATACCTTCCCCTTGCGTAACCGACTCCCGAACCCAGACAATGGTTGCGATGACCTTGTCTTATACCTTTTCGTCAGGTTTTTCCGATCGTTTCCTTTCCCGTTCTGAGGGATAAATAACGAAAGGTGGCGACTCTTCTGTTTTGCCGGCACCTTATTCTCGCGGAAGCGACAGCTGGCGACTCTGCTGGGGATTTGATAGTTTCCTGGGGTCCAACGTCCCGTATGCGAGTCAGTTTGGGGATCCAACGTCCCCTGCGAGAGTCAATCCTAGCGCTTGTATGATTACTTGTTGGGTTGTGTTTATTTATCGCATTTTATTTCCCGCATTTTATTTTCAGTATGATATGATTATCTATGTTGTTGTGGGAGGGGCATTCTGATGAGTGAGAAGCCAGACCCTGGCTTGAGTGAACCTAGCATTAGTTGTTGAAATTAGTGGGCGCGTGCTTGCTTGGCAGGCACTAGTGTCTCATGAAATCCACGCTCAGACGAGGTTCTCCTGGTTGACTTCTTTTTCAACCCTTTGGGTTGAGGGGGTTGTTGGTTTGGAGGATTGTCGACTCTGGGGACCGATCATTTGGGATTCAGCCGAGTGAGGCCGCTTCATGAGCTGGTAATGCCACACCTTCTGGGTATCGTATCACCCCTCTTGAATGTCTGTGACGCTGATGACCGCATAGGATGCCGAACTTGTGTCAGTTTAGGTCCATACCTGTGAGCAGGGTTGGGTTTGTTGTAGGAAACTTTGACCTCCAGACTACCTGGTTTTCTTGATAGTGGATCAATTTTGTTGGTACCGGAGGTTCTCATCATCAGATATATGTTTGTTCTTGACAGAGCAGAGTTATGGTCCTGTATCAGAGGACCTTATCTTCAGAGACGTGTAGTTGTTCTTGACAGAGCATGTTTATGATTGGGATCAGAGGGTCTCATCAGCAGATGCATGTTTGTTCTTGACAGAGCAGATTTATGGTCCTGTATCAGAGGTCCTTATTATCAGATGTTTGTTCTTGACAGAGCTGAGTTTTGGTGCTGTATCAGAGGTCCTTATTATCAGATGTTTGTTCTTGAAAGAGCAGAGTTTTGGTCCTGTATCAGAGGTCCTTATTATCATATGTTTGTTCTTGACAGAGCAGAGTTTTTGGTCCTGTATCAGAGGTCCTTATTATCAGATGTGTGTTCTTGACAGAGCAGATTTGTGGTCCGATACCAGGGTTTTCTTATTATCAGATATAGTGGTTGTTCTTGATAGAGCAGGATTATGGTTTTGTTGACACAGAATCTCCACAGCACAGTTGTCTTGATCTCCTGCTGCATGATTGCATTTTACATTGCTTTGCATACCCATTTGCATTTCATTAACGTGTGTCTGTGTTGCAGGTACTGTTTTCCCCGATCCAGGATTTCTTGCCTCCTATTGTATTGTTATGGGTTCTCTGAGGAAGTCCGTGGCTTACAAGCTCCCTGCCCCTGATGTGGTTCAGCTGACTGGTTTGATTACTTTAGCAGATGATTCTGTGAGAGATGAGTTCAGAAAGTCTTACGACAAATTTCTCAGTTTGGTTCGTAAACCTTCTGCGTTTGAATTGAATGGGTTGCACGCCTTGCTGCAGTTCTACGACCCTCCGTTGAGATGCTTTACTTTCCAGGATTTTGTTCTCGCACCCACGCTAGAGGAGTATGTTGATTTGTTAGGTGTGCCTATCAAGAGTCAGATGCCCTTTGTCCATATGGATGCTGAGCCTAATCTGGCTAGTCTAGCTCCTTCACTTCATCTGGATGCCTCCGAGTTGGTATTGTCTAGTTGGAACAAGGTTCCCGGTTTCTCCTTGCAGTTCTTGGTGGGAAAAGCTCAGCAGTGCGCCAAAGGCGGATGTTGGGTCGTGTTCAATTCCATCCTCGCTCTGTGCATATATGGCATCATTCTGTTCCCTAATATGCCCGACTTTGTGGACTTCGACGCCTTCCACATCTTTGCATCAGGGAATCCAGTCCCTACCTTGATAGGAGATGTCTACCATTCCATCCACTACAAAAACAAGAACAGGAGGGGTAAGAATGTCTCATGTTGTGTGCCATTGCTTTATAAATGGCTTGATAGTCATCTACCCAAGAGGGGTCCCTTTGCTTCGTCTGCAGCCACAACTGAGTGGTCCGAGCATTTGATGAGTCTATCTGTAGAGGATATTGCCTGGTTTGACAGAGATAGGTTGGGCACTGAGATCATCTTCAGCTGCAGCGGGTTTCCGAACGTGCCTTTGATAGGCAGGAAGGGCTGTATCAACTATAATCCGTCTTTGCTGGTCCGACAGTTTGCTTATACTTTGAGAGCTCCGCCGAAGGATGAAGAGGTGCAGGAATCTCTGTACCTCACTGGTCTTCTAGAAGGGGATATGTTATCCAAGCTTCAGCGCGCTTGGAATGGTATCAGTAAGCGGGGAAAACCATTGCTGGGGAAAAGCAATAGTAAAGCCTACGCTCCGTACGTGACGTGGATCAGAGCCAGAGCAGATGCTATAGGGATGCCGTTTCCTCCTGCCAAGCCATAAAGCCCTCCAGTGATTGAAGAGCCTACCACCGTGCCTATTCAGCAGTACAATCAGGTGTTAGCTGAGCGAGATGAGCTGAAAAAGGCAAATGAAGAATTGGAGAAAGAATTGGCTCAGCTCAGAAGCGAGAGAAACGAGGCCATTCATTCCTTCAAGAGGCAGACAGAGCTGGTGAACCAGTTGGGGACAGATCCGACTAAGCAGATAGATGAGCGTGAGCGCATGGGTCGAGACTTCAAAGCTGTCAATGATGTACTGGCCACCAAGAAGCAGCACTTGGATGAAGCGTATCGGAGGATATCCAAGTTTAACCAACATTGGAAGGCCTCCCTAGCCAACAGGAAAGAGCGGGAGGATAAGCTGATGCAACAGATCTCCAAGCTGAAAGCCCAGGTGAAGGCTAGTGAGAAGAGGTTTGATGAAGAAACCGCTCGCAGATATGCCGCTGAAGGCCATCTCAACAGGGCTCTTGCTAACCTGAAGGAGCGCAAACTGACGTTTGAGTCCAAGAAGCGGAAGCTAGAAGATTGTTTCAGCGAAAGAGCATGGGAAGATTCGGTCGAAGGTCTTCAGTACACCATTATACAGAGAGAGTTACTCGTCGAAGGGTTGCTCACTCGGCCTGATCATCCAGAAACGAAGGGGTTGTTAGAAGAGTTTCGCGCCTGTGGCCGTGCTTGACTATTTGTATTCCTTTTGTTTGATCATTGTTGTATGCTGACCATCACCAGGCTTGTTGGCTGAGGTCACGATATTGATTCATCTTGTACTCACTGACGTTGTGTAATGCCTTGATGGGCTTTCTATATATGAGATGTTATTTCCATGACTGGACTCGGACTTCTTATTATCAGCACTGGCACTCAGGCACTAGGATCGGGGGATACCTCCCTAACGCACAAACACACGTTTGCATTTGCATGAAGCATTTGCATGACGAGCACCTTGTCGTTTTTCCTAACCCTTTTGTGTATGCAGGTTGTTTCAGGTTGTTCCAGGATTGATCAGAGACCTATCCACCGCTATCCAACCAGAGCAAATCAAACCAGAATCATGGAGTAAGTGCAAAATGATGTTCAAGAACTCCGCAAAAGAATGGATCGCTTCAGGGATCTCATGCAAGCGGTCGCCAATGGCCAGGATCAGCTCAGAACCTTGGTTCAGCCTCTGATTTCAAGGGTCGATAGCAATGGCGTACTCCATGGTGGAACCGTGCCAACCCCTCCACCAGTTGAAACTCCTCAGAATGGCGTCCCCGTGACTGGGGGGAATGGCAGTACCAACGGCAATGTGATAGCTAACATGGGACTCAATGGCAATACGACGGGCGTCAGTAATGGAAATTTTGAAGCTAACGTCAATGTGGGGTTTGGCAACGGCGCTTTGGGTGTTGGAAATCTGCTTGGGCCTCAGCCGTGGTTAGAAGACCGTCAAGACAATGTGTTCTCTCAGAGAGGTGCTGAAGGGGAGCTGACTGCTGAAGCACGTCTAAGGTTCAAGGCACTCGAGGATAAGATGAGAAATATCGAGAACCAGAACACCCTGGGCGTTGATATGTCCAAGTTGGGACTGATTGCTGATTTCAAGGTGCCTCCTAAGTTCAAGGTACCTGACTTTGAAAAGTACAAGGGCACCACTTGCCCTCGCGTCCACCTGAGATCATACTACCGGAAAATGTCCGCTCATTCTGAGGACGAGAAGTTGCTGATGCACTTCTTTCAGGACAGTCTGTCCGGACCATCCCTCGAATGGTACATGAGTCTGGAACCTACCAGTGTGCGCACGTGGAAGGAACTTGCTGAAGCATTCGTGCACCACTACCAATACAATAGCGACTTGGCTCCGAACCGAGTCCAACTGCAGAATCTGTCGCAAAGGAACAACCACGGGTTCAAGGAATACGCCCAGCGGTGGCGTGAATTGGCAGCCAGGGTTCAACCGCCGATGGTTGAACGCGAGCTGGTGCAAATGTTCGTAGCCACCCTCCCAGGGGTTTATTATGAGAAATTAGTCAGCGGTATGTCTAGAACCTTCTCAGATCTCATTATCACGGGTGAGCACATTGAAAATGGGATCAAACTGGGGAAAATTCAGGGTGATTCATCCTCAGCTGGAGGAGGCAAGAAACCTTATGGTGGCAAAAGACGGGAAGGAGAAACGAGCGTCGTGACCAACGCTCGAAGGAAGGGTAAAGGCCCTCACCAACAGGTGGCCAACATAACTATCCCGGCAGTCCCACTGCCACAGCAGCAGCAGCAACCGAATCAACAAGGGTACAAAAAGTATCAGAACAGGGCACCTCTGTCGAGCCGTCACCTCGAGACTCCGCCCATGTCCTACGCTCAACTATTGCAGACTCTGCTCCAGCTACAGTTGATCCAGAAGAGAACCCTGGCTCCCTTGACAGGGGCACCTCCGCCAGGTTATGACGCGAATGCAACTTGTGAGTTTCACTCAGGGGCACCAGGCCACACAATAGAAAATTGCAAAGCCTTCAAGCACAAGGTGCAGGATATGGTGGACGCTAAGATCATCAACTTCTCAGATAATGTGCCAAACGTCACGAAGAACCCTATGCCGAACCATAGGGTAGGTGGAGTAAACGCCATTATTGAAGATGAGAGTTTGGATTTGTTGACTGACGTCAGAGATCTAAAGACACCGCTTAGCTTCGTTAAAGCTAAGCTGATGAAAAGAGGTTTCTTTCCAGGTTGTGGAGAGCTGTGCATGGGCTGTGCGACAAGTCCTGATGGATGTGAACAGTTGATAGAGGGGATTCAAAGCCTGATGACTGAGGGAATCCTGCAGTTTAGCCGAAGGGCCGAAAGCGGATCGGGAGAGGTAATGCTGAAGCAAGGTGATGAGGTTTCCACCATCACCATCCCTCGCCAGACGATAACTATTTCTGCACCCAGACCGCCCACGATTACCATCACCAAAGTTGGGCCGATACCGTTCGAAAGCACTAATGTTGTCCCATGGAATTATGGGGCAGAGGTCTACTGCAACGGACAGAAGTTGGAACTAGAACCGTTTGGGTCGTTTGTGGAGAACCTAGCGGGCGTTAGCGGAATCACTCGCAGTGGAAGAGTGTTTGCACCACCTGAGGTCGTGGCAGACAAAGCAGACAAAGCTGATGCAACTGATAAAGGGAAGGGTAAAGTCATTGAAGAGATCCCTCGTGGGGTAGAAAAAGACTTACTTGTTAAAGACGCCGAGGAATTTATGAGGTTGATTAAAAAGAGTGACTACAAGATCGTGGATCATCTCCATCAAACGCCCTCGAAAATTTCCATCCTGAATTTGTTGTTGTGTTCTGAAGCACACCGCAACGCACTGCTGAAGGTGTTGAACGCTGCATACGTACCGTAAGAAATATCGGTAAACCAGTTGGAAGAGATCGTATCCCACGTAAATGCTGGGAATGGGTTAGGTTTCACTGACCTAGAGCTGACGCCGAAGGGAAGGAACCACAATAGTGCCCTGCACATCTCGATAGAGTGTAGGGGAACGATTATGTCTCATGTGTTAGTGGACACAAAGTCATCACTCAATGTCCTTCCGAAGAAGGTATTAATGAAGTTAGATACTCGCGGAGTGATTTGCACACCCAGTGATCTGGTGGTGAAAGCGTTCGATGGAACCAAACGCCATGTTTTCGGGGAGGTGACGTTGCCAATCTAAGTCGGGCCGGAAACATTTGACGCGGTCTTTTACATTATGGACATCATGACTGCCTACATCTGTCTCTTGGGCCGGCCATGGATCCATTCTGCTGGTGCCGTGACCTCCACGTTGCACCAGAAGCTCAAGTACGCCGTCGGAGGTAGCATCGTGACTGTATGTGGCGAGGAAGATATAATGGTGAGCCATTTGTCGTCCTTCAAGTATGTTGAGATGGATGGGGAAATCCACGAAACCCTATGCCAAGCGTTCGAAGCTGTTAAAGTCAAGGACGTAGCTCCTATAGTCACTGAAAAGCCAGAGATGACTCTCTCTTCATTCAAGGAGGCCTGGGCCGTTGTTCAAGCCGGATCTACCCCAGGCTGGGGGCGAATTTTGGAGATACCTAACAAGCAAGACAAGTTCGGGTTGGGATACTCTCCTGGAGCTGAAGCCTCCTCTTCTAGCAGCGCGTCGCGAGGTAAAGGGCCGATCCAGTTTACCAGCGGCGGGGTGATATTTGAAAGCGTCAACGCGGTGTCTGAAGACAGCGGAGATAGCGACTGTGACATAGACTCTTGGATCCAGCCAAGCAAGCCAGGCGAGAGCCTCAACAACTGGTCTGTCAAGGATATCATCCAGATGACAAGCGAAGAGTAATGATTTACTTTTTCCAATCATTGTACAACCCTATGTCCTACCCGGGGCATAGTGGTTTTATTGTCAGGGCCTTGTTTGATTATGTACATGCATTTTACTAATAAATCAAAAGGCGTTTTTCTTCGTATTCAAATGTTTTGATCTCTGTTATTCCTGTTTTATATTTGTTTTGAAAAACAATAAAATGGCAGTGAGGTTTGTGCTAACCTGCATATCCTTGTTTTAAGCTTAACCCTTGTTATTGCAGGATCCACATAAGAGATGACATCGACTCTAGACCTTCTACGACTCACTTCGACTTCGATTGCCCGATCTATCAAGCCGAAGAAGAGATTGATGAAGACGAAGACCTTCCCGAAGAGTTGGCCCGCTTGTTGAAACAAGAAGAGAAAGTTATTCTGCCTCATGAAGAGGAGATCGAGATTGTGAATTTGGGTTCTGATGAACTAGTCAGGAACGTCAGGATAGGGGCTGGATTGCAGAGTGATGTCAAGTGAAGATTGGTCGAGATGCTAAGAGAGTATAGTGACGTCTTTGCTTGGTCATACGAGGATATGCCCGGACTTGACACTGACATCGTGGTCCACCACTTGCCGCTGCGAGAAGATTGTCCTCCCGTTAAGCAGAAGCTTAGGAGGACGCGACCAGATATGGCCGTTAAGATCAAAGAAGAAGTGCAGAAGCAGCTTGATGTTGGCTTCTTAGCGGTCACTACTTACCCTCCGTGGGTCGCCAACATAGTGCCGGTACCGAAGAAGGACGGTAAGGTACGAATGTGCGTCGATTATCGGGACTTGAATAGGGCAAGCCCTAAAGATGATTTCCTGCTCCCTCATATTGATGTGTTGGTCGACAATACAGCTCAGTTCTCCGTATTTTCGTTCATGGATGGATTCTCCGGCTACAATCAGATCAAGATGGCGCCGGAAGACATGGAGAAAACTACGTTTATCACACCTTGGGGAACGTTTTGCTACAAGGTAATGCCTTTCGGTCTGAAGAACGCAGGGGCTACTTACCAACGAGCAATGGTTACTTTGTTTCATGACATGATTCATCATGAGATTGAAGTCTATGTTGATGACATGATTGCGAAGTCCCAAACGGAGGAAGGACATCTGGTCAATTTGCTGAAGCTTTTTGAGAGGCTTAGGAAGTTCAGGTTGAGGCTGAATCCTAACAAGTGTACTTTCGGAGTACGGTCCGGAAAGTTACTGGGGTTTATCGTGAGTGAAAGAGGCATCGAGGTTGATCCTGCGAAGATTAAAGCGATACAAGAAATGCCAGTGCCAAAAACAGAAAAAGAAGTTCGTGGTTTCCTGGGCAGAATAAACTACATTGCAAGGTTTATCTCTCAGCTCACGGCCACGTGTGAACCGATGTTCAAACTACTAAAGAAAGATCAGGCGATTATCTGGAACGAAGATTGCCAGAAGGCATTTGATAAGATAAAACAGTATCTACAAGAACCTCCAATCTTGATACCCCTAGTGGCCGGACGGCCCTTAATCATGTACTTGACAGTTCTTGAGAATAGTATGGGGTGTGTTCTCGGTCAGCATGATGAGACGGGCAGAAAGGAGCATGCCATTTACTACTTGAGTAAAAAGTTCACAGACTGTGAATCTCGTTACTCGATGCTGGAGAAAACGTGTTGTGCACTAGCCTGGGCTGCCAAACGTTTACGACAGTACATGCTCAATCACACGACCATGCTAATTTAGAAGATGGATCTGATCAAGTACGTCTTCGAGAAGAAAGCGCTTTCGGGCAGGATTGCCAGATGGCAAATGGTGTTGACGGAATATGACATTCAGTACGTTTCCCAGAAGGCCATCAAGGGAAGCGTATTGTCTGAGTACCTTGCCGAACAGCCGATCGAGGATTATCAGCCGATGAAATTTGAATTCCCTGATGAGGATATCATGTTTCTAAAGGTGAAAGATTGTGATGAACCGTTTCCCGACGAGGGGCCAGATAGGAAATCCCAGTGGAAATTGATATTTGACGGGGCGGTTAATTCTTATGGAAGTGGCATTGGGGGGATCATCATGACTCCCCACGGATCCCACATCCCGTTCACCGCGAGACTGACGTTTCCGGTCACCAATAATGAAGCGGAGTACGAAGCATGCATTATGGGTCTAGAAGAAGCAATTGATTTGAGAATCAAGAACCTAGACGTATACGGTGACTCAGCGCTTGTGATTAACCAGATTAAAGGGGAGTGGGAGACTCGTTAATCGAATTTGGTGCCGTACATGAACTATGCCAGAAGGCTGCTTCCGTTCTTCGATCGAGTGGAACTCCATCATGTGCCCAGGGCCGAAAATCAGATGGCTGATGCCTTCGCCGCGTTGGCTTCGATGTATAAAGTCAATTTTTGGAATGAAGCTCCAAGAATTGTCCTTTCTCGTCTTGATAGACCTGCATTCGTCTTTGCGATCGAGGAAGCCGCCGATGGCAAGCCATGGTTCCATGATATCCAGACTTTCCTTATGACTAAGGAGTATCCTGCGGGAGCGTCAACCCAGGATAAGAAGACTCTGAGGAGGCTGTCTAGAAACTTCTATCTCAATCCTGATGGAGTTTTGTATAAAAGAAACCACGACCTCATGTTACTCAGATGTGTGGATGAGAAAGAGGCGAGTATGCTCATGGAAGAAGTCCATGAAGGCACATTCGATACGCACGCCGGCGGGTATGCTATGACGAGAAAGATCCTGAGAGCAGGATACTACTGGCTGACGATGGAGTCGGATTGCTTTAAATTCGCGAAGAGATGTCATAAATGCCAAATTTATGCTGATAAAGTTCATGTGCCGCCATGCCCATTAAATGTCATGTCCTCCCCATGGTCGTTCTCCATGTGGGGCATCGACATGATAGGCAAGATCGAGCCCACTGCATTTAACGGTCATCGCTTCATTCTAGTAGCTATCGACTACTTCACCAAGTGGGTGGAGGCAGCCTCATATGCTAATGTGACCAAGCAGGTGGTGACTAAGTTCATAAAGAGGGACATCATCTGTCGTTACGGAATTCCCGAGCGGATCATTACCGATAATGGTTCGAATTTGAATAACAAGACGATGAAGGAGCTGTTCCAGAGTTTCAAGATTGAACATCACAACTCATCTCCTTACCGGCCGAAGATGAATGGCGCCGTTGAAGCGGCCAATAAGAACATCAAGAAGATTGTTCAGAAGATGGTTGTGACCTACAAGGATTGGCACGAGATGTTGCCATTCGCGCTGCACGATTATCGTACCACGGTACGTACGTCAACCGGGGCAACTCCTTTCTCCTTAGTGTACGGTATGGAAGCAGTCCTACCGTTAGAAGTGGAGATCCCTTCTTTACGAGTTTTGGTTGACGTGAAACTTGACGAGGCAGAATGGATTAAGAACCGACTAAACCAACTCAGCCTGATGGACGAGAATAGATTAGCATCGATTGCATATGGTCTTTTATACCAAAACCGAATGAAGAAAGCTTATGATAAGAAGGTGTGTCCTAGAAGCTTTCAGACGGGTGATCTCGTCATGAAGAAGATTCTTCCTCCACACTCCGATCACCGGGGCAAGTGGACTCCTAATTACGAAGGTCCGTACGTCGTCAGCAAAGTCTTCTCGGGAGGAGCCTTGTTGTTATCCACGATGGATGGCGAAGATTTTGCATCCCCGGTGAACGCGGACGCAGTTAAAAAATACTTTGCTTAAAGAATGACCCGCTGGAAAGAAAAAGAATATCCAGGCAAAAATGGGGCATCCCAACGAACCATAAAAAAGGAAAAAGGTTCGGGCAAAAATTAGGGATATAAAGAAAAGAATGTACACCTGCAAAGCCGAAAACCCGGATGGGCGACTTTGGCAAAAAAGGGTATCCCGGGGAATCGAAAACCCGAAAGGGCGATTCAGGCAAAAGTTAGGGATCTGAAAAAGCAAATGACTGCATTCCGCGTGTGGACTTTCATTATTTAGTGGTATGGAAGACCTGAGGGCCGTTTATCTGAATCAATCTCTTCTGAAGCTGAAGCGTCGGAGAAGTATCGAAGTCGAGTGGTTCATAGAGGGATCAACTCATGGTGTTCGTCTACGCTTCATTGCCGACATTTGTGTATATACTGATGTATATTTATGTTTTATTCTTGCGGAGCTTCCTCATTCCAGGAGCTTGCATCTGTTGTAAAACACTGTTACCCATTCAGGGGTTCGTTATCAATAAAATGTATACTATTCAGCAATTCTGTTTGTTTGTTTAGCCTTAT
Organism: Lathyrus sativus; assembly: GCA_963859935.3. Lineage (NCBI taxonomy): Eukaryota > Viridiplantae > Streptophyta > Magnoliopsida > Fabales > Fabaceae > Lathyrus > Lathyrus sativus. The sequence goes on from OZ012739.1 coordinate 172,125,903, forward strand.
CTGTTTTGTTTGCGAAAAAGAACGCTGATGTTTTTGTTAAAATGTGCATACATAAACTTACTGGCCTAGGCCACTGATTGTTGAAACAATGAATTACTTGAACATTGTCACAAGATGATAACCTTGATAGGTCCCTTTGAGAAGGGTATCTCGTCTGTTTGTTTGTGTTTTTACAGGTACAACATTCCAGGTAGTACGCTACGTGCAGCCCCAAGCAGGATGATTCCTTCTTCTCCAGCAAAGTTCGGCAGCGTCTCCCCACAGAGTCTGAACGTGAGATCGTAAGGCATTGATATGTCTCCCCAAGCAGAGAAGATTCTCTCCCCAATCAGATGCATCCCGAAGGGTCGTCATCTCCCCAGCTGAGTCACATACTGAAGTGTGCGGCACTCGATAGTTCAAGACTGAAGTCTCCAGCGGAATCGAGATTCCCCACAAAGTCGTACTCTCCCCCAAGCAGGATGATTCCTTCTCCCCCATCCGAGTTTGCAGTTCCCCAAGAGAGCTGAGTCCTTGGAAAGCAGTTCGGGCCATGATTGGTTTTCCCCAGTAGAGTGTTGAATAGCTGATGCTGTATTTCCCCGCCGGAGTCGTTACCTCCAGGAAAGCTCTGGATGCGAATGTCGTGCAGCTTATTTCTACGATTGACATCGCTTTCCTCAGCAGGTCAGGGTTCTCGTAGAGCTTTATTCCCCTGCAGCAGTTAACTGAAGTTTGCTTCCCCATGCGGAGTCCGATTGAGATTGGCGTGACCTTTTCTCCGTGGCAGGATGATTCCTTCCCCCACCAGAGTGGTTCTTTCTCCTTGACAAGAGGATTCTCCCTTCAGCATTTATTTTGCCGATGGGATCGTAGCATTTTGCATGATTGCATAGCATTTACCCAAAAAAACGCGTAGCATTTCCACCGTGTGGAACATTGCGCCATTGCCGAAGCATACGCATATGAAACATGAGCTAGGTCGGTACCGTTCTTGTTTTGCAGGTGTTCCTCCACATAATGGTTTGATCAAGATGATTCTTGAATTCTCCCCAGCAAAGTCGTTTGCTCAAGATGATTCTTAAAATCCCCAGCGAAGTCGAAAGGGTTGGTTGCTCAAGTTGATGCTTTGAGTCCCCGGCAGAGTGTTTGCTCAGGATGATTCCTGAAATCTCCAGCAGAGTTATTGGTTCAGGATGATTATTGAAGTGCCCACGGAGTTATTTGTTCAAGATGATTCTTGATTTCCTCAGCAGAGATGATTCACCCAGAATGATTTATGGATCCCCGAAGCAGAGTTACTTGATAGTTCTCCAGAATCCCCAACGGAGATGTGTCATCCCCAGCAGGTTCCTGAATAGCGAAGTTGAAGCTTCCCTTGAAGACTTGATGATTGAAGTCCAACCGTATTGACGAAGCATTTCTCCCAGCTGATGCGGAGTGCCTGATGGCAGAAGTTCGGATATCCCCAATTGGTTCATGATTGACTGAGAATTCTATTCCCGACTTACTGACGAAGTTCGGCTGACGCCCAAAAATTTATGTGAATGCCCGATGGCGTGATTGACTTGATTGTTGACCTGATGAGTCCCGAGGAATCTTGATGCCTGACGGCATGATCGACCGTGTATCACCGGTTACCGTGTGACCAATCCCCCAGCTAGTTGCCGGGCAGCTAATATTTCAGTTTTCGAAGATTTGTTCCCATCAGAGTACCGTGTACTTGTGTAGTTGGCAAATTTTCGGGTTTGTCGGTATTCAACCGTCTCGCACCTTGATTGGTTGAGAGCCGTTTTCTTCTCACCCAGTCAGGTTCAAGCCGTTTGAATAGGGGCAGCTGTTGCACCCCAAAATTTGCCCAACATTTCTTTACCTAGCTTATGTTTCATTGCATTCACATTAGCATTATCATTTGCATTTCATTGACATGTATGCAGGAGATCAAGAGGTATGATTACCAATCAAGGGCTATGCAAGACTTTGAGGCTAGCTAAGGAGCTTATTCAAGTGTTCAAGGGTTGATATCCTTGTCAGAGAAGTCAAAAGATCCTCAGAGAGAGTGGTTGAAACCAAGAGGGTGTGTCTCCTAACTTGAGAGTTGTGGGAAGCCATCAGATGATTCTGAAGCCAAGAATGTGGACTTGAAGCCTTGAGAGAGCTTATGAGATGTCTTGAAAGCCATCATGAAGCCTAGACAGGTCATGGTGCAAGATTAAGAAGCCTCAGCCATGATTGGTGTAATTAGGGTTTGACTGGGTCAACCCTAGGGCAGCTGATGATTTGAGGGAGGTTGAGACCTAATACAAGAGTCATGTGATCATGGATTGATGCATTGAAATGTTATAAGGATGATTCCAAGGTTAACTCATCATGATTGAAGAGTCTGAGAAGTTTCAAGCTAGGGTTTCTAAGGCTTGACAGTGTAAAATCCCCTAGTTTGACCCCTATCTTCAAGGCAGTATAGCTCCAGATGTGATTGTCATCTCATCTTTCCCCCAACATGAATGTTGTAGAGATTGCTCTTAGCTTTAATTTGAGTACTAGAAGTCCTTGATAGGATTTATAGAACTCAAGTTATGACTTTGACAAGTTACAGGTCATCTGAGGTGTGTGAATCTGGGGGCTTGAAAGTTATCCAACTTGCATCAAACTTTTGCCCAAGAAGGATGATTCCTATGAACTTTTGGTCAACATGAATGTTTTTCCTTATCCTCTTAGATTTCTATAGAGTACTAGAAGTCCTTGATAGGATTTGTAGAACTCAAGTTATGGCTTTGACAAGTCAAGGGTATTTTGGTCATTTGGAGATTACAGGTCATTTCAATCATAAGGCCATAACTCCTATTTCCAAGCTTCAAATGGGAAAATGTTCAACATCAAACTTGTTCAAAATGATGTTTTAAGGCTAGTAAAGAGGTCATGAGATGTTGGAAGTACTTGTAGCTCAAAGTTGCAAAAATGACCTAAAATAAGGGTATAAGTTAAATAAACCAAAGTTGGAAATTGATATTTTTGATCTACACATCCAAACCAAGGCATGTGATATATCATTTTGACTATAGAAAATATTTTAAGAACATTGATTTAGCCACATTTTTGAATTGAAATTCAATTGGTGGACTTGCTTTGAAAAGTAGTTACTTACATCATAAGTAACATTTGCAAAACTCAAATTCAAGGCATGAGCAAGGCCCCTTGCAAGCCAAACACTTTCAAAATGTCACTAGGGGAGAAATTGGAAGAGAATGGGATTGATTTCACGCTGCAAACAGAACTATGCATACCATGGCATATGGTTGAAATTCTCATGTCATGAGAGATTGAAACTCTCATTAGAAGGATCTAGAGGGTTCTAGATCACCCATACATGTTCTATATATTTAGTAGAGGTGATCCAAAGCAAAGGTTGGTGATGATTGAAGGAGAGAGCATAAATTGAGATTGAGATTTCATTGCTTGCAACTGAATTCGGTTTCACCAATTTCTTCACTTTCCATCCATTTTCTTGATTGCAACTTCTTCCATAGATGCTAGGGATTGATTCCAGATCATAATCAAGAGGAATTTGTGGCTGATTGGTGTTCTTGAGCTCAGATTTTTCCACCTGCAACTCACCATCGGGTTTCAAGTTTCAGGAGTTTTCAACCAGTTCTATTGCATACAGAAGCAAGAAAATGATCCATTGATCGTGTCTGGAAGGTTGGAGAGCTTGATTTGAAGGTTTAGTGCATCTGTTCATCAAAGATTGACAGGTATGTAAACTTCTTCCTCCAGCATGAATTAGGTAGAATCAATACGAATTAGGATGTTAGATGCATTGTAGAACGGTGTAGGAATGATTTCAGACCATTAATTTGAGAATTAGTGACCAATTAAGGATGTTACCATTTTCGGTTGAGAATTGGTTATGGCGAATCTTGAGGTTTTAGAGAGAATAGAGGGCATGAATGAATTCGTGAGGAAATTTGGGACAAGTTTCATGTACAGACCACTTGCAATGGAGGATCCTAGAGAGAGTTAGGGTTGGGGACGATGACCGGAGCACCACCGGTGGTGGCCGGAGCTGCGCGCGAGGTTTAGAGGTTCAAAAGGTTGAAGATGACTTCAGAGCCCTTGGATTTATGTGGACCTTTGACTAGAGGAGTGATTCAACGGCCACGTTTTAATTTCAGTTTGTGAAGGATCTGAGTTAATGAAACACATCGTTTCATTTAAGTGCTGATGCTGGGCTTAGTGAATTGGTTGATACTTGCACCCCCTGATGGCCCAATCCATTATATGAACTGATTTTCAATACTATCCACACCACGCATTTGTTATTTTACTATCATTTTCTTTTATTTTTTCATTTTATACATGGTTCTTGATAAAATCATATAAAATTGAAAAATGATCCAATTAATCCCATTCTTTTTGCATTATATTCATGATTGAGTCTAGTATTTTTTAGAAAAAAAATAATTTTATTTCATGCATTTTATGATTTTATGGGAATTTTCATATTTTAATTGATATTAAAATGGTTATGTTTGATGCTTGATTTTGTGGAATTTTGTGTGATCATGTGGTGATGATTCTTGAGCTAATTTTTTGTGAGTGGTTAGTTTAGGCATGTATGCTCCAATAGAATTTTTCTCACACTTTTGTGATGAAAATAGGTGTGTTTTCTAGATTGAGGTTTTAGGTGCTTCCTTTTAGGGTTTAGGTTTAGTACCTTGTAGTGTAGAATTTATTTCTAGGTCTTATTTGATGATTGGATCTCTGGAATTAATATGGTAGAGTCATGATTGACCTAGGTTCCCATAGTTATTTTTGTAGGATTTTACAATTGGTTTTAGTATTTTAGTTAGGATTAACTTTAGTACTAGGTTTTAGGTGATCCTAACTTACCAACTCAACTAGATTAACTTCTTTAGTCCCCTTGGATTAGGGTTTTTCTTTGTTTTCCTTTGGTTAAGATTGAAGACAAGTTGAAGGCAAGGTGAGGATGCTTGAAGTTGCTTGAAGTTGCTTGGAGCTTGGAGTTGCTTGTGCCTGAAGGTGTCTGATGAAGATTTAGGTGGTAGGAGACATAGGGAGAGCCTTATAATTAGAATGACTTCTTTCACAAATATGGAAAGCATCTTGTGCTTCCATTCCTCCCAATGACTAAAATTCCTTCTAAGATATTCACATCCCTCCTTTGGAGGGATGAGTGGCTTTATCTGGGGAGTAGAACTTTGAGGGAACCAGTCTCTCATAATGATGAACCCTTACAGGCTTCCTTTGGTTGTCAATAAGCTGTTTATCATTTCCACTCATTCTGTTAAATCAATTATCTTCTGGTTTGAGTATCTTGAAAGATGTTGGACTTGAGTTTGAAGATGAGGACTTCATTGAAGAGTGTGGAAGAGGATGATTCCTTGAGCATTGCCATTGCAGCTGAAGCTTGAAGAGTAAGAAGAACAAGTTGATACTTGAAGATCCAATGGAGATTGAGTGAAGAGCTGAGGCTTAAAGAATTGAAGGATGAAGTTGACACTTCCAGGTGATTGAAGACTACTCTGAGAAGCTGAAGCTTGTAGGAGAAGAAGACCAAGTTGATACTGGTAAAGCAAAGAGCGTTGAAGCTTGAAGACTAAGTTGATACTTATGAAGAGGATTCGATTGAGATTGAGTGTAAAGCTGAGGCTTGAGGAATAAAGGATGAGTTGACACTTACATTGATGCATTGAGAGCCTGAAGGAATCAAATTGACACTTGAAGTTAGGAGTGAAGCCTGAGGGTGGAGTTGACTGAAGAGCTAAAGCTTGAAGAAGAGGGAATAAGTTGATACTTATGTTGGATGGGTTGAAACCTTGGAGAAGCAAGTTGATGCTTGTCATGAAAGATGATAGCCTTGAAGGGTGATTGAAGTCTGAAGACTGGATTGCTGTCAGAAGAGCTGAAGCTTGAAATTGAAAGAGGGAGTTGTTGATCTGCTTTCTTTCTTGCCTGTTTTCTTTTCTGTATTGTTGTGCCTTGTTTGACTTGCTTGATACATTAGAATAAGTTCATATCTAGACTGAATGAAGCTAGGAGCATGATTGCACTAGAGGTTGAGTTGTTCCCTCTGCTTGTATTGTTACTGTATGGCTTTGCTTGCGGGTATTCGGTAGAGCCCAACTCCCCTGCCCATGTGGTTTGTGTTTGCCTGATGGCATTTTATTTCATTTCTTCTGTATGATTGCAGTTATATTTTGCTTGATGGCATTTTATTTTATTTCTTTTGTATGATTGCAGTTATTCATATCTGGCTTGAGGTTGAGATGAGCTTGTGGAGGCTGATGCCCCACACACATTTCCTCCCTCACTTGCATTGCATGCATTTTACAGTCGTTTACTATTTACTGTTTAAGCTGATGCTTTATCTGTTTCTGTTTATCATTGACATGACCCCTTAGGAATCTCAGCTCCTTTGATAAGGAAATGATGATTAGAACTTTAGGTTGAAACCTATGCATGATAACTTCTAGGAGTTCCCTGTTTCAAACCTCAACCATAGGATGAATCCTTGGCATGACAACATTAGGACTTGATAGTCTCCCCTTAGTTGAACCAACTCGTTCTCTCTTCTCATCTCAAAACAAATTAAGATACAGTAATAAAGGTTAACTGATGTCGTACGTTACAAGCCTTAAGCTATTTGAGAAAGGATTGTTGGAGAGCTTCTTTTCAACAGTCTGGATGTTTAGTATGGCACCCTTTGGGTGACATGCGACGCATTCACTCTCAGGTCATAGTCTTTAGTGCGATTGAAACTGCAAACATCCATAAAAACAGTTCTTCCGTAAAAGACAGAAAACAAACTTCAAACTTTTTACCCCGTGGACCCATAATTCAAAGGAAAGCTTTTCTGAAGAAAAGAGTGTCGTTAAACTTCAGCGCCACTGCAAACAGGCTTTGTCCCTAACTGCTGGAACTGCTGTTTAACCCTACTCGATAAAACAGATGAATCTGAATCCCCGTAATCCGTATTATCCCAAACTACGTAAGCTCTGATCTCTCATATCCGTTGAGAGTACGTAGGTACAATACTGATGTATTGGCGAGCCACCTTCCCCGTAACCCGTAGTAGGTCGAACTACGTTGATTCTGATTTCTCATTCTCTAATGAGAATACGTAGGCATAAAGCGCAACGCTTTGCCGAGTCATTTTCTTTTCTTTCCAAGCCAGCCTTGATAGGTAGATAGATAAACCAACTCGTCCAGTAAAACACAACAAGCGTGGATCTCGTCGAGTACGACGGACGTGAGGGATGCTAATACCTTCCCCTTGCGTAACCGACTCCCGAACCCAGACAATGGTTGCGATGACCTTGTCTTATACCTTTTCGTCAGGTTTTTCCGATCGTTTTCTTTCCCGTTCTAAGGGATAAATAACGAAAGGTGGCGACTCTTCTGTTTTGCCGGCACCTTATTTTCGCGGAAGCGACAATATGTTCCCTTAGGGCCCTCACTTCCTTTGATAAGGATATTGATGATAGACATTAGGATGAATCCATGCATGATAACAGTAGGGTAGATTCCCCTTTCAAACTCAACATTAGGGGTATATTGTATGACAACAGTAGGATGCTTGATAGTTTCCCTGTAGAGTCCTTTTCTCCTTCTCATCTTCAAACAACAGTAAAACACTTAATAAAGGTTAATTTGTACTGTACACTACGAGCCTTAAGCTACTTGGGAAATGATGATTGGGTGGTTGCCTCTCAATTATCTAGAGTATTAGCATATGTCCTTAGGACGATATGCGACGCACTCGCTCCTAAGTCATAGTCTCTAGTGCAGTGTGAATTACAAACATTCATAAAAAACACTTCTTCTCGTAAAAGACAAAAAACAAGTATTCAAACCTCTTTTTTGCCCTTTGGGGTCTTAAGTCAAGGAAAACCTTTTCTGATGAAAAGAGTGTTGTTAACCTTCGGTCCTACCGCAAACAGGCATTATCCTTAACTGTTGGAACTGTAGTTTAACTTTACTCGGGTAAAAACAATTGAACAAGTCTATGTTCCATTTTATCCCGAACTACGTTCGCTCTGATCTCTCATACTTGTTGAGAGTACGTAGGCCCAAGATGCGATGTCTTGGCGAGCAACCTTCCCCCGTCTCCCGTAGTTAGCCGAACTACGTTGACTCTGACTTTCCCATTGCACGAGGGAATACGTAGGCTCAGAGCAGCGACGCTCTGTCGAGTCACTTTTTTCCTTTCTTTTCTTTTGAGCCAGCCTTGATAGGTAGATAGATAAACAAACAAGCGTGGATCCCATTGAGTAAAACGGACGTGAGGGGTGCTAATACCTTCCCCTTGCGTAACCGACTCCTGAACCCGAGATTTGGTTGCGATGACCGATCTTATCCTTTTCGCTAGGTTTTTCATAATCGTTTCCTTTCCATTCTTTGGGATAAATAACGATAGGTGACGACTCTTCTGTCTTTGCCGACACCTTTTTTTCGCAGTAGCGACAGCTGGCGACTCTGTTGGGGATCGAATCCAGAGTCTCTGGTTCCCTATGCGAGTCAATCCTAGCGCTTGTGTGTTTATCTTTTTGGGTTTTGTACATGCTTGTTGTACCTTAGCTTTACTTTCCCGCATTCTATCTTTTAGCATTATATTATTATTGTTGTGCTATTGTGGGAGGGGTGCTCTGATGAGTGATAAGCCAGACCCAGGCTTGTGTATATACATAGCATTAGAAGTGGATTAGTGGTGAACCTGTATGTTAGGCATGCACTAGTTCCAACGAAATCTGCGCTCAGACGAGATTCTTTGAGATGATTTCCATTTTCAGCCTAGTGTGTCGTTGAAAGGATTTCAGATCTAAGGATTGTCGACTCTAGGGACCGATCATTTGTGACTCGGCTAAGTGAGGCCTCTTCAGGAGAGGATGATGCCAAACCAGAAATGGTGAGCGTATCATCATTTTTTGAAAGTTTGTGACGCTGATGAACGCATAGGACGTCGTACCTTTATCAGTGGATAGGTCCATACGTGTGAGTGGGACTGGGGTTATGCAGGAAACTTTTACCTTCAGACAACCTGGTTTTCTCTTGACAGTTGGAATCAGTATTATTAGTATCAGAGGTTTCCTATTATCAGAGCTATGTTATGTTCTTGCAGAAGCAGAACTTTGGTCCTTCAGTCGACAGCACAACAATCTTGATCCCTTGTTGCATCTTTGCACTTGCATTTGCATCATCATAACATGTTTGCATTTTGACATACATGTTCTTGTATTTCCAAGGATCTTAACTTCGAGACTCGCTGCTGAACGTCAAATATTTTCCTTGTGGTTCGTCTGTGTAAAGCATGAATCGAAGCAGACAGGTTTCTTGGGAATACTCGAACATGACATTCGCATTTCATTTGCATAGCAGGTGTTCGAGGTTGGGATTTATTTCCCTAATCCGGGTTTTCTTCAGAATTTCAGACACCAACTTGTGGGGAAGGAAAAAGCTAGACATGGAACAGGTTCAAGTAGAGCTGAGGGAAGTTCAGGGCCAGATGAGGCAGTTCATGAGGGACATGCAAGCACTACGTCTGGATCAGGAGATGCTCAGAGAGGATAACCAGCAGTTGAAAACTCAGGTGGGTTTGATCATGGAGGTAATAAGAAAGGTGCTCAGAAAAGAAGGTGACCAGGTGCCTAAAGATGCAGTAGAGATGCTCGTTCCGCTTTTGTCCATGGAACCTATCCCAAGGCGTGATGTGCCTCGAAGACCTGTGGCACGACCTGAGATCCCAGACTTGCCACGTCAGCAACTACCTCTCGCTCCCTAAGACAATCCTAAGACCAAGAGGTATGCTCTGAGGCTGAAGCAGCCCGACAGAATCTTTGATAAGATCCCTATGACTTATACCCAGTTACTGCAAGTCTTGCTTCAGCTTCGGTTGGTCGAACTACGAAAGTTATCTCCACTAACTGGTGAGCCACCACAAGGCTATAATGCAAGTGCCCATTATGATTTCCACTCTAGGGCACCTGGGCACCACGTTGAGAACTGCAAAGCTTTTAAGCACGTAGTTCAGGATTTGGTCGATTCAAAGGCCGTTGAGTTTGCGTCGGGCGACACGAGTATAGCAGAGGGTCTCATTCCAGGCATTATAGAAAAGGTGGACACTCCCGCTTTCATCCCCAAAACTGCATTGGACCCAGAGGATGCCTTGCAATTTACGACCTCTATATCTCCGTGCCCGCAGCTATTGCCGATTCCGGGGCTAAACCTGAGGATGAGTGCATCCGAACAAAAAGATTCATTGGTATCTCAGGCTCAATCTCCAGATGTCTTAACCGTTCAGAGTCAACAACCCCTAGGGTCCACGCATCAGACATCATCTCCCTTCTAGAGTCAACGGTCATATCGCCATCAACAGGGACGGCACGCCAAGTAAAGACCAAAGAAGCCAGAAAGGCAGTTCGCTCGGTTGCCCATGTCATACAGTCAGGTATTGCCATATTTGATCAAGGGTGGTCTGATAGTGCCCAAGGAGATTCACCTGGTGATTCCTCCATATCCGCCAGGTTTTATTGTAAACACCCATTGTGATTACCACGCTGGGGAACAGGGGCACTCAACTGAAAACTGCAAGGTGCTTAAGAGCCAGGTTCAGACTCTATTGGCTGCCAATAGATTCTCAATCACGCCTGAGGCTATTCAGATTAACGACCTTCCTTCATCCAGCCAGGTGGGGGCATCAGTTCATGTTGTGGAAGAGTTCCCTGAGAGCGAAGGTTCAGAAGCCTTTCAGACTGACTTCGACGAGTAACTCTGAAGATGGCTGCCTCAGTTGCAAATCAAGTTCGAAAACCCAGATCCTAGAAGCTGGCAATCTGCATTTTATCATGTCATTTCTTTACATTTGTAATTTCTTTCCTGTTTAATTGCAAATTTCGTTTGTAAAACTTGTTGTTTTTTAATTGATATTGATAATGAAATAAATATGCATGTTTTGAATTAATCCATTCGTGTTCACTCTATTGCTTTCTTTTATTTTAAACGCTTGTGTAAGTGGAATTCGGGGAGGATGACGAAATCGAAAGAAGTGAGCTTCCGAATGTATGCTTTTGAATAAAAAACCTGTTGATGATGTACAAGCATTGTTTCAAATCCACAAACACGGGAGATATAAGGAAGATAATCCCTTATCAACCCCGTTGAGCCTAGTAGTAGGAGTTTCTTTCTAAAAATGAAAAAACCTCAATCTTAACCTGGGGCAGGGTAGGTGTCAGCTAATTTGACCAAGCATTCAAATCGTAAAAGGAGTGTTCCCGTTCAAGGATAAATCACACCCGTGTAGGTCGTACCTAAAAAGCCGCGATGGTTAAACCTTGCCGATAAGGAGTGAAACAGTCACAATCGCTCTTAATAAGTCATACGAGCCGGTGTCGCACGATTTGTTCAAAAAAAAAGAAGAAAGAAAAGAATCAAAAGGAAAAAGCCCGCTAAGTCGAATCTTGCGAACAAGCGACTTAGGCAAAAAATTAGGGCACCCCGCTGGACTTCAAAATCGAAGAAACTCAAAAGAGTTAGTCCAGGAAAAAGTTAGGGGACGAAAAATAAAAAGCGAAAAGGATCACAAAAGAAAAATCCTCAAGAAAGAATGAAATCGTGTGACTCCAGGCGCCAAAAGACGAAAAGCGAGTGACTGTCACTCCGAAAATGTGTGGTTTCCTAAACTACCACTCCTGCCATTCAACCTTTGAGAGGTGAACGCTAAGGTCGAATTAGATGAATATAGGATTGGAGAACATCACGGAGAATGGGTGGGTTAAAATGAATTTTGAGCATATATCCTTTCTTTCTTAAACCGTGAACCTGACCACGTTACAACCTGAAAAGGTTCTAATTGAAGTAGGTTTGTTTCGAGAGCATACTTCGGTAAAGATCGCATCGAAACTGACTCCCTGAAAGGATTCCACTTACAGCGTTGTATTAATATTGACGTGTTGATGAATGATTCATACACTTTATGTCACAAAATTTTTTCCAATGAACCTAACTGGATTTTCAAAACTGTCATATGTATTGCATTTGATATGTCTTTTATGCAGAAAAATTTGTTTTACTCGCGAGTAAGCACTTGACAGTAGGAAAGTTTCCACAATGGCACGATTTTGAAAGTTAATAACCTGTGAAAAAGCTTCAACAGAGGCACGATTTTGCGATGAAACATGCTCAGATCAATCCAGAAACACTCTATGATTGATGATGAGGCTTCCTTGATGCTCGAATTTGCTTGAAGAGGCCTGAATCTTGGAACTCGATTTTCACTCTCAAGCTCACTTTTTCTAACTGCTTCTTACCTTTTCTTGCACCAAAATTCACCAACCTTCATCTGAAAAGGATCCAGAACTTATATAGAACATGTTTGGATACATTTCAGGCCCAATGGAGGTCCAAACAGCCCAATTGGAAGTTTAGTTTTCTTCACTTTTTTGCTTTGTGAACTGTACGAAAACAGAGCCAATTCACTTCCAAATTGATCCATTTTGCTTGCTGGTGATGTAAGGAGTGTGGATGGCTGCGATTGAGGCCTTGGAATTGAATCAATGGTGGATTTGAATTATGTTACTTCAAAGCGAAGTAACCTTGAATATGGACATGTAAATGAATTTAAACTTGGTTTGTAATGTTTCCATTATTCTTAAAACATTATTTTCACTCAAAAAATGCACCAATATGATATGAATTGATTTAATTGGCATTTGGTCCAAACTAGCCCTTTTCAAGCTTCCTTTCATGAAATCTTTTTCACATATTTTTCAATTCAAGTCATATCAATGGTACCTTGAGGTTTTATTGAGCAAATAACCCCATTGTGAGCAACTTTCAAGTTGGAAACATTTTCATTTGAAGTAGGCAAAGTGGTGAAATGGACCTATAATGAAAATGACATGTAATCTTACTTTCCCAAAATGCCTTTGCCTTGCAAGCTCCATATCTTGAGTTCTATAAATACAATCAAGGACTTCTAGTACTCTTTGGAAAGCTAAGAAGATAAGGAACAATATTCATTTTCACTTGAAGTTAAGGAGAAGCTTCCTTCTAGGTCAAAAGGGGCATGGAAGTTGGTTGACTTTTAAGTACCAAAATCACATTCTTCTGATGACCTGTAACTTGTCTGCTTCATAACTTGAGTTCTATAAATCCTATCAAGGACTTCTAGTACTCAAATTAAAGCTATGAACATGCTATACAAGTCTCATGTTTATGTCAAGATGAGATGAAACTTGTATCTTGAGTTAGGTGGTCTTGAAGTTAGGCACTAAACTAGGGGATTTTACAATGTTATACTTAGAAACCCTAGCTTAGTAACTTCTCACACTCTTGATTCTTGATGTATTGATCCTGAAATGATATTTTACATGTCTCAACACAACATTCCATGATCATAGTTGCTTGGAATTGAGTCTTAATCTCCTCCAATTTCACAGTTGACTGAGGGTTGACCAGGTGAAAACCCTAGCTGCACCACCTTTGGTTGTGGCCTCTCGCACTTTGAATAATGACATGGATGAGCTCCATAATGATCCTCAAAACATCCCATGAGCTCCTATAATATTCTACACTCATATCCATAGACTTGCAATTCTCTGATGATTTTCAATGGATCCTCAAGATAGGAAATACAACCATTTCCACCATCCACTTCTTCAATAAGCTTTGACCTTCTCTGATGACTTGATGAGGATGATAAACCTTCATATGCTTGAATGAAGCTTCTCGATTTGGCTTGGACTTTAATAACCTCCTCTTGATAGGCACATTTCTTGATCCCCTGCATAAATGACAATGCAATGCATATGCTAATGCTAGAATGAATGCAATGAAACATAAGCTAGGTAAAGAAATAGGTTGGGTAAATTTTGGGGTGCAACACTTTTGCATTTGCATTACATTATGGGTAATTCGATCTTTTCCCCTTCCTTTGGACAAATAAAAGACTGGTTGTAATGAATTAAGATTCAAGCTAATCAATAGCTTGGTATCCAATTTTCACCGTGACACTTTGTATTTAAATTTTGTTGGAATTCTATCAGGCGAAATAATCAACAGACCAATGTTTGTCCCATTTTTATGGCAGGAGCCGTCGAAGTATAACTTCCAGGGATCTAATTCAACCTAGTTCAAAACGTCCTCATTTATGGAGTGGTCGACAATGAAGTTTGCCACTATTTTTCCTTTAACCGCCTTCAAAGGTTTATAAGTTAAAGAATACTCAGTTAATGCAAGTGCCCACTTCCCTATTCGACTATGCAGAATAGGTTTAGACAACATGTGTTTGATAATATCAAAATGCGAAGAGACATATACATCAACTGGTTTTATATATTGTTTTAATTTATACAAGAGAAATACAAGCATAGACATAACTTTTTTATCATGCTATATCTAGTTTCTGCATCATTCAAAACTCTACTGAGGTAGTAAATGGCTCTTTCGACGTCATTCTCATCCTCTTGAGCTAACATGCTCCCTAAAGTCTTGTCTGACGCTACTATGTACAGCCTCATGCTCTTGCTCCTGCAAGGTGGCGAAAGCACTAGAGGATGGCTCAAGTAGTCTTTGATTTTGTCAAAAGCCTCCTGTTGATCCTTCCCCCATTTGAACCATTCCTTAGTGAATCGAAGCTATGGTGAGAAGGCCTGCGTTTTGCCGCTCAGGTTTGATATAAACCTTCTTAAGATGTTTATCTTACCTAGTAGTGACTGCAGCTCCTTCTTAGTCGATGGCGCTTTCGCTTCCATGATAGCTTTGGTCTTGTTTTGGTTGATTTTGATCCCCTTTTTATGGACCACGAAACCTAAAAAATTCCCCACCTGTACACAAAACGCACATTTTAGAAGGTTCATCTTAAGATCATATTTCCTCATCCTTATAAAGGACTTTCAAAGATGGTTCACATGTTCTTTTCTTGAAACTGACTTAACCACAATGTCATCAATATATATATGCATGAAAGTCTCTATATAATCATGGAAAATTGAGTTCATTGCCCGTTGATAGGTTGCCCCAACTTTTTTTAGGCCAAAAGGCATCACTACCAATTCGTAGGTGCCTAAGGCTCCAGGACAACGAAAAACTGTTTTGGGAACATCATCCTCTGCAATGAAAATTTGATTATATCAAGAGTATCCATCTAGCATACTAAGGTACTCATGTCCTGCGGCGGAGTTGACTAGCATCTCTGCCACAGGCATGGAGTACTCATCTTTAGGAGTTGCTGAATTTAGATCCCTAAAGTCTATGCAAACTCTTAAAGACCCATTTTTCTTAATAACTGGGACAATATTAGCCAACCATTCGACATACCTGACGATGTGGATGAACTTGCATTGAAGGAGTCTTTCGACTTCCTCTTTTATTTTCGAGAGAATTCTTGGGGCGAAACGCCTTGGATTTTGTTTGATTGGCTTCTTCCCAGGCTTGATTGGCATCTTGTGCTCGACCAATTCCCTCTTTAAACCAGGCATATCATCATAATCCCAGGAGAAACAGTCTTTAAACTATCGCAGTAATTGAATGATCTCGACCTTAAGCTGGGGTCAAGGTTGGCACTTACATATGTTGGCCTTTTGATCACCCCATAGATCGACCTCCTCCAACGGGTCCTGCGCTAGCATCTTGACATCATTCACCAGTGGATCCTTTTTGAATCCCAAAGGCTCTTCATCATAGATGGCATCAAGCCTCTGGCCTTGCTCTTCGCCCTGAATCTTGTCAGGTGGTTCTGGGTCGAAGTCCTTGCTAGGACCTTCTTGGCAAGATCCCGGCTTGGCCTTTTCAGCCATCTGGTTGTTATCAGCCTCTAAAGCCGCCTGAAGTTTGGTTTCGGCCATGTAGGCTGATATTTTTTGTAGTGCTTTGAACTCAGTCATTGTCACTAAATTCACTTCCACAACCTGTGGGGTCTACTGGAGGTTTGCCAAGGTATGAGAGTCTCTCTCCTGGAATCTCTTTGTCCCAACAAAAACCATCAACGGGGTGTAAGTACAGTGAGCAGAGAGTCTCATCATTTGGAACAAATTCAAAATCTGCTGGGGTACATGGGCCTATACTAGCCAGATGTTTGTCAAACTGCCTCCGATCTACATGGTTTATGGGCGCTCTGAAGTAACCTTGGTCAGCTTCGATGTTCTCCACAATGCCGTCTAGCCTCCAAATGGCAATTCACTAGTACATTGATGATGGTATTGCATCGATGCCATGAATTCATTCTGGTCCTAACAGCAGATTATAATTGGCCTTCATTTCTACCACCATGAAAATAGTAGGTCTTGTTATTATTCCAACCGTTAAGCCCACCTGTATCACCCCCATTGTCAAACTAACCTTGCCTTCGTAATTTGACAAGACCATGTTATGTGGCTTCGTGTTAGTGTCATATTTGCCAATTTTGTTCAGCAAGAAATGTGGCATCAAGTTCACCGTTGTGCCACAATCTACTAGAATCTTATTCATTGGCATATTTTCCACCTTCCCTGTGATATAGAGGGGCTTCAAATGGTTCTTTATTGCCTCTGTGGGCCGCTCGAGGAAGGCATTTTTCTCCTCTACATAGCCATTATTCATAATGTAGTAACACACAGGTTTGTGTGCCGCCATTTCTGCCTCAGTATTGGCGTCCAGATTTTTTACCTCTGAAATTCTGTCAAAATCCCTAGGCATTACTGACACTACATTAACCAGGATATCTAGAGAGGCATCAGAGTCAGAGTCGAAATTATCAGTCATCTCGTCATCCTCTTCGACTGATTTTTTTTGTCCCACTTCTTGAGAAGGGAACAACCTTCGTCCCACAGGAATTTTTTCAGCAGTCTTCGACTTTCCCCTTTTATTTTCGATAAGGACATTGGTGTTGGACTCTGCCTGATTTTTCAATGAGGCTTCCCTCAGGGCTTTCCTTCTTCGCTGTTCTCTTCTCCACTGAGATCGTATCATTGGGTTTTTTTCCTTTGTAGTTTTCAGAGATATGTGCAGTCTTAGAGGATTGGAATTCCTTTCAATAAGTAACTAAGGATCCTCGATTAACCTCGAAATTTTTCCATTTCTGTTGTCCCTTTTGTCTTTCCACATTAGGTCTCACCCATTTTCCGTTAGAAATCTCGGAAAATGGCTTAAAGGTAGCAGGCCTGGCCCTTAAGGCCCTAATGTTAGGTCCAGGCTTTCTTGGAATACTGCTTTGAGGGTCGAAACTAGGTTTCTTCCACTTTTGCTTTGATTTGTGTGCCCCTTCGAGTTTCTGGGCAGCTTTCATGTCGAAGATGGCACTACATCTAGGACACATCATGACGCTGGATCCCTTCTTCTGGCAACAGTGGAGGAATTCGACGATGGACTCCTCGTGTCTCGGATAGGCCACTTTGTTGTGTTCTTCCTGACAACTTGACTCATCATTCTCCATGGTCTCATGTAGTGTTATTTCCACCATATTCATGTTGACATCCTCTCTCAGGTTGATCTTACCTAGGTCCAGCTCCAGACCTTTAGTGGCCTGGTCCATCTTAATGAAACTATCGGTAGTTTCTCTGGTCACCAGTATCAGGCTTGAACTCTCTGTGTGTTTTTGACTCGAGTCATCAATACCCTTGTCGAGGCCATCAGCAACCTCTTTCACCCAGCTTTCTTGTCCAAAGCCTACAGTGGTCTTGGCCATTATAGCTCCAGTAACGAAATCCTCAGTGATCTCCACCATGTTGATTGAGAAATCATAACCGTCAGTAACTTCGACCACATGTGCCTCCGTGGGCTTCGCGTAGTGAGCGTCCACTACTTGTAGTGGGTCCCTGTCGACTTTCATCTGACTTCTGGCTTTCTCCCCAAACTTCAATCTTCCTTCTTGGATGGCATTCTGCACCAAATCCTTGAAAAGAAAACATTGAGACGTTTTATGACCCAAAAAATTATGGTATTTACAAAACCCTCTCTTTTTCCTTTGTTCTAAAGATAGCATTTTAGCACCAGGTGGTACTATCATTTGCCCATCCTTAACTAACAAATCAAAAATTTCGTCACATTTTGTGATATCAAAAGTATATGTTTTCTTTGGGAATTTGTCGTTCTTCTCAAATTCGACAAAACTTTTTCCAAGTGGGGGGCCAATACTTTGCAAGGGTAAGGAGCTCCTTGTTTTAGTTCAGCTACATCCATTTAATTTTCATCGAAGTGTAATGGGTCCTCACGTACACCTTTGATATTTTCGTTATATTCGACATAAGCTACTTTCTTACTTTTATTGAATTTAACTTTGTCGTGTTTACGACGCTCTAGCTGTCGAACCCTATCGGCTAGTTAGGCCATGTCCCTCAGGTACTGGGTGTCCAATTTCTTTCTAATGGAGTAGTCGAGGCATCCCGCGGCCATTTCGACCAATTCGTGTTTGGGTACTTGAGTGAAACATCTTGCCTTGAGTAGCCGGAACCTATTCAGGTAATGTTCTATTGGCTCAAAAAACTTACATTTCACGCTAGCCAATTCTTTTAGGCGGATCTTGGTTTGCCCCATATAGAACTGTTCATGGAACAAACACTCTAACTAGGTCCAATTACAAACCAAGTTGGGGGATAGGGTCATAAACCAAGTAAAGGCATTTTTAGTGAGAGAACTAAGGAAATATTTTACCCTAAGGCTCTCATCATTAGCTATTTCTCCGACTTCGATTATATAACGAGCCACATGTTTGACTGTAGGTTCTGTCATGTCCCCTGAGAATTTAGTGAATTTAGGCACCTTCGTCCTAGGGGGTAATTCTGACTGGAGAATATAATCCACTATTGGTGACATGTAATTTGGCCTAGTAAAACCAGTGTTTACCCTGTTTCGAGCCATTATTCTTTCGACCATGGCTGCTAAGTTATTGTTGATAGCCATGTTGTTACGTCGAACCTGTTGGATAACATTGTTCGCATCTTGGTTTTGATTTACTATGATCACTCCTGGGACTCTTTCTCCCGGGATTGGTATCTGATCCCTTGGTGGTTCGACTCTGTTTGGGTCAAGCCTGGGGAGTTCGACCCTCCCTTGATTCTCTAAATTAGGCTCAGGTAGGTTTCCTAAGTTCTGTCATGGAATGTTTTCCACAGTAGCTGTATTCCTAACAGCGGCTGGTACACCCATGGATTTAGCCAGCCGTATCAATTGTACTGCTAATTGTTGGTTGGTTTGATTAGTATTTTGGATCAAAGGCTGAAAGATTTCACCCATAGTTTGGGACAAAGTTTGAACCATTTGCAAATTGCTCTCATCCATTTGCTGTCTCAAACACGCTATCGAAGTATTAGTCAGATTGGGGCCCTGTGTGGAATATCCTAAGCCTACACTTTGGGGGTTTCGACCGATGCTCACCCCAGACCCTGATCCTTGTAATGGTGATGCCATTGCATTATTTGAGAATATTGGGGGGGCATTCTGGAGGCCCTGCATTACGGTCGTTGGCATTCCATACGGAGGGTTTCTTGGTAATAATTGTAAAAACCATGGAGGGACAAACTACCTAGACATCGAATTTCCTCCTGGCAGAGTTTAGGGATTCGACACTTGAGGTCCAACATATTCCAACACCGGCTGGGTGTAAGTCCTTATGCTTGTTGACCCGGGCCTTAATACTGATGGTACTGGTTCCAATCTCGCTGGAGATGGTATTTTCTCTCCAGTTGAAGGCATTGAGGGTGGAACCATGTCGTTTCTCAATCCTTCGTGAGGACCAATGGTGCTAGGCTGAGGGTTAGAACCATCTCATCGAGGATTAAGATTATTTGGCTGATTTGCATCTATCGCCATATCCCTAATATATTTTCTTCGTGGTCTTTCTTTGTTTATAGCGGCGATTTTGCCACTTCTTAATAACATGTAACGAATTTTCTATGAAAGATGAATAAAAATACAGTTTTGCGAACTTTTTGTAAAACTAAGAAAAAATTCTTTAGCATTGTCCCACTGGGCGTCCCATTTTGTTTCCCTTGAAAAATGGAAAAAAAACCGCTGATCTTCCAAATCTAACTTTGGTGACTCACCGGATCGATCAGATTTATCCTAGGATATGTGCTAAAGATTATGTTTTGAACTAGTCTATCTAACCTATACACTTCGACAGTCTTTCAGTAAAAGTACATATCATAAAAAGTGTTTGTTCGACTGAAGAGAGGAAAGATAGAGAATTCTAAGGAGTGAAGTAAAGAACTTTGAGAAGGGTTTGACAAAGTAAAATAAAATAAAACACTCTAAAGGGGTAGATTACAGGGAAAGTAAATGAAAGCTTTTTAAAGTTAAGCAAGTAAATTAAACTTCATTGAAACTAAGGATGGTGTGTTTACATAACGTACATTCTCCTTGAACTCGTTTCTCTACACTCGGGTACTTTGAGTAATTTTAGGAGTAACTTGTACAAGTAGTAAATTACAACACACTGAATACTATGTCTAAAACTCTTATTTATAATAGTAAAAATAACTATCAATATCAGCTTTTGACAAGTGTCATTGTGCATGCAGTCACTTGCTAATCGAACGCTGTAACACCCTTTTCTACCCACAATTAAAAGGCACATTTTTCACATGAATCAGAGAAAATATTTAACTCAATAAAAATCACCTTAAAGGGTGTATATTTCTTTATAGCTCAAAATAAGTCAATGCTCTGTGTACAACAGGTTTTCCCAAAATACATCAAATTGCACAAAACAGCGGAATTCAAAGGCATAAGTCAAGGTTTTCCTCATCAGGGAAAATAAGCAAAATAACTCAACAGTATATAGTTTAACTCAAAAGTTCCCAACCTGATGTTACATGTCAGAGCAAGACCCTCTAAGTTAACCAAAAGGCTAACAATTCAAAGACTTCAAAAATAATCCTCGACGACGCCCACAGCTAAACTTGGTCATCTGCATGTTACCCACGTGGAGGTAACATTCAAACAGGCAGGGTGAGTAAAACAATTCATAATAATCAATGTATAAAAATCAACATATAAATGGTGTCATAATCATATTCTACACAAAGACTCATAAATGCAAAATGCAACAGGACTCAATGCATGTGGTACCAATCATCACAGCGCGATGGACATTGGGCCATCAACCTCCATAGATCCCCATCAATTGGATCGATTCTACTAGAGAACTGGAGCACATCAAAACACTTCACATCCACATAGTGGGATTGAAGCCAAAGTAATCAAGGTTCTGAACCAAAGTCTGGATGCAGATGAATGCATGATGCACACGTCACAAATCATCATCATAATAACATCATAAGTGCATCATCATTCATCATATTCATCATCATCAAACATCATAGCTCATCATCATAATCATCATCGTACGTCATGTCATCATAACTCATCATAATAATCATCTTCATAAATCATGTCATCATACCTCATCATAATAATCATCATCATACATCATGTCATCATAATTAATCATAATAATCATCATCATACCTCATAGAAAATCATCATATAATCATGTACATATCACATAGAGCTCAAAGTCATACTCATATTAATTCATCATATTATCACATATTAATTCATAATTATACTCGCGGTAATCCTCATACTATCGCCTATTAATCACATAAACATCACAGTCCCACTCATGCTAATCCGTCACAGAAATCACAGAATCAAACATCAAGGCATCACTGCACACGATCAACATTCGCGAAACACTGCTACATTCACTGACATGTTCGCTAGGCGAGTCTGGGGCAAATTTCTTCGTTAGGCGAGTCTGGGAACAACATGGTTCGCTAGGCGAACTGTGTGATGACCGCAAATTCTGATACACACCAGAATTCCAAATCACTCAAAAAGCTCTACGATTCACTTACCCAATGCCCCCAAAACATCCCTAAATCATTCCTAAGGTCTTACAGCGATAAAGGCATAAAACCTACGGTTCATTATGACAATCCCGGAACTTATTCATGTCCTAAATCATAATTTTTCCTTCAATTACACCCTAAGGCATTAGAGTTACTCACATTCAAATATTCATATTCCTTCAGGGTCAGACATGTTCAATTCATGGTATTAGCCACGAAGGCCTAAGGTTTCCCTTTCTCATATCTATGCTCTAACTGTCAGGAATACTTGCCACTACACCACAACATCAGAGTTCCCAAAACTAGATTTAGGCCACGAAGGCCAAAAACTCTTTTCCTCATAATTCTCAATAAATCCCTTAAATAAGCCATAATCACATTGAAGGTTACACATGGAAAATCATGAAAAGCTATACTCCTCGTACCTTAATTATTGATCGAAGTCCTCTCAATCTTTTAGGGAATCTCTCGAAGCTTTTGCCTCCAATCTTTTCCTCAGAGCTCTGGCCTCAATATTTTTCACGGTTAACAAAATGAATCCTAATTCCCTTCAGAATTCCTTTTTGTCAAACCTAGTCTTGGGCCACACAATTGGGTTTTTTCCCATAACATCCTTACTAACTCCTCTTAATGCCCAAATTACCCTTATTTCACTTATATTTATTTTAACTAATAATAATATTAATACTTCCATATTGTATACTATTAATTAAATAAATAATTCAAAAATGCAGAATTCCCAATAATCCATAAAACAACCGAAAACCTCCAAAATACAAATATTCTCAATTAAATAAATTAATTAAAATATTCCAATTAAATTTGGGGTGTTACAAATCTACCCCACTTAAAAGAATTTTCGCCCTCGAAAATTACCCCAAGGAAATAGAGTCGGATACGACTCCCTCAACTGATCTCAACACTCCCAATTCCAACTTTCTCCAGCTAGTCCTCCCCACAATACCTTTACCAAGGCAATCTCTTTACCTTGCAGTTGCTTCTAGTTCATCAATCCGAACTAGCAACGCTTCAACAATCATATTATCTCTCACTTGTACACCATCCATCTGAATCAGTGTACTTCCTCAACTTAAGCACACAAAACACCTCATGCAATTTCACAAGCGACAACGGTAAAACAGTCTAACATGCTACTTCTCCCAGGCTTCCGCTGCGCCACTCTGATACGGACCAACAAATCAAGGTGTGAGCTTTCGAGACTCCAAAGCTCAGCCAACACCAGTTACCGACGTAACTCTCAAAAACACATGATCTCCCTCTTGGAATTCAAGTGGTTTTCTCCTCTTATCATGATAACTTTTCTGACGACTCCGCGCCGCTTTCATCTTTTCCTGGATCATCTTGATCTTTTTAGTTGTCTCTTGCACAATCTTAGGTCTGAGTCAACACTCTCGCCTGACTCATACCAACACAACAGAGTCCTACACCTCCTACCATACAAAGCCTAATACGGTGTCATTCCGATATTAGAATGATAACTGTTATTGTAGGTAAACTCAATCAATGACAAATGACTATCCCCTATTCCACCTTGATCAAACACACAAGCTCTAAGCAAAACCTCTAAAGACTGGATAGTTTTCTTTGTCTGTCCATCCATCTGCGGATGATAGGCAGAACATGACCTCAACTTAGTACCCAAAGCGCCTGCAACTCTCCCAAAACCTCGATGAAGATCTCAGATCCCTATCGGGCACAATGCTCAACGGTATCTCATCCAACTCCCAACTTCCTCAATATACACCTCAGCTAGCTTCAATATAGAATGATTAATCCTCATTGTTAAGAATGAGCTGATCTAGTCAAGCTATTCACAATTACCTAAATCGATTCATATTATTCAAAGCCTTCGGTAAACCCAACACAAAATCCATAAAAATACTATTCCATTTCCACTCTGGAATATTCAACGGTTGCATCAGACCCGTCAGTCTCTGATGTTCAATCTTCGACTTTCGACAAGTCTAACCATCACATTCAACTTAACCACCTCTTTCTTCATACTCGGCCACCAAAACAATTCCATCAATTCTGGTACCTCTTCATAGCACCGATATGGATACTCAATCCACTTAAATGTCCCTCCTGAAGTATACTCTTATCCAACTCACACTATTTGCAACACAAACTCTATCACGACATCCCATGATACCATTTCCAATAACCCAAAATTCAACTCTTTGACCTTGATTCATCCCATCCAACCGATCTACCAACTCAAATCAGGTTTCTCACCTTCTCGAATCTCATCAAGAGTTCCACTAGTAAGCTTCACCATACCAAGCTTAAATCCATAAGAAGTCTCTTCATAAACCAAACTCATATCCCGAAATTGCTCAATCAGTTCTAACTCTTTCACCATTATCATCGATATATGCAAAAGTTTACAAATCAATGCAGCAGCTACCACGTTTGCTTTACCCGAATGGTAATTCAAATCAAAACCATAATCTTCCAAAAGTCCCAATCATCTCTTCTGTCCCATATTTAACTCTTTCTAATCAACCAAATACTTTAATCTCTTAAGATCATTAAACATCTCAAATCTCGAACCAAACAAATAATGTCTCCAAAGCTTCGACACAACCACCACAACAACAACAACAAACTCTAAATCATGCGTCAGATAATTCCTCTTATGCACTTTAAGTTGCCTGAAAGCATAAGCTAAGAATCGCTGATGTTGCACTAATACATCTCCCAATCCCATCAACAAAGCATCACAAAATACAACAAATAGTTTTGTCGGATTCGGCAAAATTAAAACACGAGCTGTTGTCAGCCATCCAAAACAAAATCTTGAACCTTCCTTGTCCACTACGTCAATGGCAAAGATAACTTGGAAAAATCCTTTAATGAATTTTCGATACTAATCTGCCAACCCAAGAAAACTTCTAATCTCAAAACAGGTTTTGGAGTTCCCCATTACGATACGGCTTCAACCTTCGACATATCAACCATAATAACTCCACTCGAGATCACATAACCAAGGAACTTACTTCCTCCAATCAAACTCACACTTTGAAATTTTTTGCATACAACTGCTTCCCTTTCAACACTGATAACAAATTTTTCAGATGCTCATCATGGTCCTCTTTACTCTTCGAATATACCAAAATATCACCGATTAACACAACCCTCAACTCGCCCAAATAAGTATGAAAAATCTCGTTCATATACTCCACACACCCACATGGTGCCTTAGTCACCCCAAATGACATCACGAAATACTCATAATGTCCATACTTCGTTTTAAAGGCAGTCTCTTGACTATCTTCAGCCATCACACGAATATGATGATATCCAGATCTCAAATCTATCTTACTGAACACATTTGCAACAACCAACCGGTCCATCAAATCATCAATCCTTGGAAGTGGATACTTATTCTTGGTAGTCACCTTGTTCAGTTGTCTATAATCCATACAAAGCCTCATTGAACCTTCTTTCTTCTTAATCAACAAAACTGGTGCACCCCACGGTGACACACTCAAACAAATGAACCTCTTCTTGAGCAAATCTTCAAGTTGAATCTTCAAATATTTCAATCTCAACGCAAACGTACGATATTGAGCCATCGATATCGGACTAATTCCAGGAACTAAGTCGATCGCAAAATCCACTACACGTTCCGACGGTACATCACTTACCTCATCAGGAAAACTTCCGGATAATCACAATTACTTGGCAACCCACCAACTTCCCCACTTTCATTAACGCTCAAAGTTTCCATCAAAATAAACATCTCAGCACCATCCTACACCGACTCATCAAAACAATTCATAAGCACTTAGCTTAACTCAAAACAATTCACTGCACATGCCATCTAAGCTTACAAGACACGCCTATCCTCTCAAACATGACTCTTTCTACTATCAACAAGAGATTAAGGGAGATCAGTTCCTCAATTTGTCAATAGACAGCCGAAAATCATGATGGGGCATAAACCATCTTTACTAAACTATAAGAGCGTTCATCGACACACTGAGCCACCACTCCACACTTGCAGCATCCTGGAGAAGCACAACTTCTCCCCCACTTGTTACATTCCAACTTCTACAGACAAAGGTTAGAAAACAAACATGTACCGACAGTGTTTTCACACACATGTCACATACAAGGGAACGAATAACATTAGACAACTTAGCCGGACGGACCGACCTGCTCTGATACCACTAATGTAACACCCTTTTCTACCCACAATTAAAAGGCACATTTTCACATAGATCAAAGTAAAATATTTAACTCAATAAAAATCACCTCAAAGGGTGTACATTTCTCAATATCTCAAAATAAGTCAATGCTCCGTGTCCAACGGGTTTTCCCAAAATACATCAAATTGCACAAAACAACGGAATTCAAAGGCATAAGTCAAGGTTTTCCTCATCAGGGAAAATAAGCAAAATAACTCAACAGTATATAGTTTAACTCAAAAGTTCCCAAACCGATGTTACATATCAGAGCAAGACCCTCTAAGTTAACCAAAAGGCTAACAACTCAAAGACTTCAAAAATAATCCTCGACGACGCCCACGGCTAAACCTGGTCATCTGCACATTACCCACGTGGAGTTAACATTCAAACAGGCAGGTTGAGTAAAATAATTCATAATAATCAATGTATAAAAATCAACATATAAATGGCTTCATAATCATATTTAACACATTCATATTTATCAATAGGCCTCGATGGCAACAACATCATAATTCATACAAAAAGACTCCTAAATACAAAATGCAACAGGATTCAATGCATGTGGTACCAATCATCACAACGCGATGGACACTGGGCCATCAACCTTCATAGATCCCCATCAATAGGATCGATTCTACTAGAGAACCGGAGCACATCAAAACACTTCACATCCACACAGTAGGATTGAAGCCAAAGTAATCGAGGTCCTGAACTGAAGTCTGGATGCACATGAATGCATGTTGCACACGTCATAAATCATCCTCATAATAACATCATAGGTGTGTCATCATTCATCATATTCATTATCATCAAACATCATAGCTCATCATCATAATCATCATCATACGTCATGTCATCATAACTCATCGTAATAATCATCTTCATACATCATGTCATCATAGCTCATCATAATAATCATCATCATACATCATGTCATCATAATTCATCATAATAATCATCATCATACCTCATAGAATATCATCATATAATCATCATCATACCTCATAGAAAATCATCATATAATCATGTACAAATCACATAGCGCTCACAGTCATACTCATATTAATTCATCATATTATCACATATTATCACATATTATCACATATTAATTCATAATTATACTCGCGGTAATTCTTATACAATCGCATATTAATCACATTAAATTCATAGTCCCACTCATGCTAATCCATCACAGAAATCACAAAATCAAACATCAAGTCATCGCTGCACACTTACTAACTCCTCTTAATGCCCAAATTAATCTTATTTCACTTATATTTATTTTAACTAATAATAATAATAATAATGATACTTCCATATTGTATACTATTAATTAAATAAATAATCCAAAAATGCATAATTCCCAATAATCCACAAAACCACTGAAAACCACCAAAATACGAATATTCTCAATTAAATAAATAAATTAAAATATTCCAATTAAATTTAGGGTGTTACAAACTCCACTTGTCCTGCTTAGTCATGGGAAAGCATAACCACTCCCTCCATTATTTGGATTTCAAAAGCCTTCACTAATCTTCAGCCAATGTCTCGGTCGAAGGCCATTTTCCTTAATATTTTAGATATTTCTCTAAGTCCTAAAAAATTTGAATTCCAATTCGAAGGTCTCCTTGCTCGAAACCCTGTTCATTCTAAAAGGCTTTAATGTTTCATTTAAACATTTTAACCTATACCTGAGGCGTCGAATTTGTGAGCTAACACCAGTCAGGGGCATCTTCTGCAAGACCGTGGGCGTTCCTCATGATGTTTTTCAACCTTTTGTTTATCAAGCAACACCAGCCCAGCCAAGGGAATTTTCTACAAATTTGTGGGTGTTCCTCGTTGAGTTGTCTTCCCAACCTTGTGTTGTTGTGGTTGGCTTCCCCAGTTCAACCAGTGGCATTTCTCCGAGTTAGTGGATGTTCCCCATTGGTTTGTTTTAATTCAACTTTCCTCTTGGGCATTCCCAAGTGAGTTGGTCTTCTTTCAACCTTTTGTTGATAAGGATGGTATTCCTCAGTGACTTCTTTGCTTCAACCTTTGGTCTATGTTAGCGCTACTCGGAAAAAAATGCAACGACGGAGAGGCGAAAGTGGAAGAACAGAAGAGTCGCCATCGAACTTTATTTATTCCAAAAGGGGAAAGGAAAACATCGAGAAAACCCCACAAGAAGAAAATGGATAAGATGGTCTTGCAACCAAGAGAAAGGGTTCGGAAGCCGGTTATGCGAAGGGAAGGTATTAGCACCCTCCACATCCATCGTACTCGATGGGAACCATTCGCTTGTCTCATGTGTAAGGATTTTTGCTAAAGGATATTGCTTACTAGTATTGTTCTAAGAGGGAGAGAGAAGAGTTAGAGACAAAGATTGAGAGAAAAGAGAAGGTGGAAAGAGGGAGGAGACTTGGTAGGATTTCGCGGTCCTATGTCTACGTATTCTCAACAGGTATGAGAAAGTCAGAGTCAACGTAGTTCAGAGGACTATGGATGAAAAAGATGGAAGAGTGCTCGCCAAGGATTGGGGCCCTTGTGCCTACGTATCTTCACTTGAAAGAAGTGAAAAATCATAGTATTTGTAGTTCGAACTACGGTTTGTTGGTGTTTTTTTATGGACAATGCTAACATACGCATTCTACCAGTTAGGTGTATTGCAGCTCGCTTGTGGGGTTTTAGGCGTTACTTGTTTGCGATAGAACGGACGTAACATGTGCTTTTTGAAAAGATCAACTTTCGCCATCAAGGAAAGATGTCACATTTGATTTGTGAATGATTGGTTTTAAAGGTGAAATAAGTCCTCGGGTAGTAACCCCTTGCACGTAGTACCCAATTCTTTATCTCAAAATATTTATTGTGGAAATGGTGTGGTCAATAGTGTCACGTCTTCGTATTGAAAGACGAGTATCAAGACAACACACTCTAAAGTGAGAATCCTAATACTTGGAGAGAAAGAAGCCTTCACTCAATCTTCTCTTTTTAATTAAATACAAAGAGAACCTTATTCTCTTATTAAAGATGTTGTGGTTTTGAATGGTAAGTGCTTTATAACAGTGAATCCTAAAGGTAATATCAAGCACTCGGGATAGGACAAGGCCTTTTCCTAACCACTCCACAACCATCTAGGTTTATTAAGAAAAGAGTTTGAAAATGCACTTGGTATAAGACCGAGGTTTTTAGACTTAAGGAGACAAAAGAAATAGAGAAAATATTTTGAAAAGAAATGGTGGTGAATAGAACAAGGTAGGTTGACGGTGATGCACGAAGCAATCCACTTACAAAGGTGGAATACATACAAGGTTAGTATGGGGTATAATGGAAGAGATAAGAAATGAGAATGAGATGAGAGAAACCCTAAGGTGTAAACCAAGTTATTGGATTTTGAAAAATGACTTGACATTGGATCAAGCCTTATTTGTTCTTTATTTTGAAAAGGTGTTCTAGCCTAGTTCATTTTAACATTCTTAACAAGCAAGCAAGCACAAATAAGAAAATAAAAGAACTACACTATTACATTGTAAATGGGGAGAGGTATGCATAATACCACCAAGGGGGGAAATGAGATGCAAAGTATGAAGGAGTAAGAGAAATGCGTCAATTATGGAAGGAGAGGATCATCAAGAATTCATTTCAAGCAACCAAAGCAAAAGACACAATCAAACCAATTAGGATGAAACAAACAAGTATTCAAGACAAAACATGTTTCAAACTTGAATTAAATTAAACAAGAGGCACACAAACGAATACTCATACATATTTAAATCATCCATACATGCTTAAAGGAGTCATACAACACAACTCAAGCAATTAGGCAAAGTCAAATGGTTAATGCATAAGCATATATGCCTTGAAATGTTAATCACATATCCATAAATGAACAAACCAAAACAATGTGATTCAATCAAGATGAAAGAAATTAAGGTCAGAACCTATATCATGTCATGATCTACATATCTCAAAAATGAGGGAAGAGGCATCAAAGCATTCAACATGAATCCAAACAAAAACTAGGCATTTGTCAACAAATGTCTCATGGAAACAAAACAACAATGGTCAACATTATGCAATTAGAACATGTGAACATGGGAGGTCAGAAGCAACCATAAACATTTCAATATATATTCAAAACTAAGACATCAAAGAAATTTAGTAGGAATCATCCTCAAAACATGAGCAAAGAACTAGGCATGCATCATTCATAAGCAACATCAAACAAATTCAAACAACCACATAGGACATAGGAGTTCAAAAGGTAAGTCATACACAATGAGTCAAAGGAAATAATAAGCTTAAACATAGCCTTTCATGTCAATTAATATCATCAATCATTAAATGGATTCATACAAAAGAATAGACTTACGAACTAGGTCAAAGTATGCACAATATCATGGTCAAAACATCATCGACTTAATATAGCATCCAAAAATAGAAAAATGATCAAATAAATTCCAATAAAAACTCAAGCTCATGTCAACACACTCAAGTAAGGCACAAGAACATGCACAAAAGCAACCAACAAGCTAGGGTACCTCACACGTCGAGCATAAATCGAGGATCAAGTTAAATGACATGAAAAGCAAACAAAAATTCTTTATTCAAACACCAAAACAACACTCAAACAATATTCACTCATGTGTTAAAGCATCCCCAAAATCATAGCTCAAGGAAGCACCGACAAGACCTTAAAAATCAAAACCCTAATCTAAGGGCATTTTGGGAAACACCTTTCAAAGATAATTCCAAATAAAATAGGAAAATAATGGAAAAATAAAATGAAAATTTTGAAAAATATCACAAGACATTAAATAATCAGAAACATGTTTTTTGGTATTTTAAAATAAAGGGAACATCAAAAACAAAATAGAAATGAAAAGGAAAGAAAATGAAAATAAAAATAAGGAAATAATGAAATGGGGGTGCTGTCGCAACTGCGAAAAACACCTGGCAGAAAGCAGAAGAGTTGCCACCGTTCGCTATTTATCCCAAAGCGAGGGAAAGGAAACGATCAGAGAAAACCTAACAGAAAGGGAAAAGACAAGGTCATCGCAACCAAGTCCTGGATTCGGGAGTCGGTTACGCAAGCGGAAGGTGTGAGCACCCCTCACGTCCGTCGTACTTGACGGGATCCATGCTTGTTGTCTATCTAAGGGTGTGTTTAATCTATCTACGCTACAGGCTTACAGGACAAAAAGAAAAGAAAGGAGACTCGGCAGAGCATCACCGCTCTATGACTACGTATTCCCTCGTGCAATGTGAAAGTCATAGTCAATGTAGTTCGACAAACTACTGGTGAAAGGGGAAGGTTGCTCGCCAAGACATCGCAATCTTGTGCCTACATATCCTCATCTGGTATGAGAAATCAGAGCAAACGTAGTTCAGGCTAACAAGAACACCGGTTGGTTCAACTGTTTTTTATCCGAGTAGGGTTAAACCTTCGTTCTAGCAGTTAGGGACAATGCCTGTTTGCGGTAGAACCAAAGCTTAACAACACTCTTTTTTATGAAAAAGGTTTTCCAATTAATCCCGAAGGAAAAAGTTTGATGTTTTGTTTTATGTTTTTTAGTGAAGTGAATTAATTTGGTTTGTGATTCACATTGCACTAAAGACTATGACATAGGAACGAATGCGTCGCATATCGCCCCCAAACGGGACGTACACTAAACACTCTAGACAAGCGAGAGGAGACCCCTCACTCATTATTCCCCATATGCTTAAGGCTCGTAGGGCATAACGTTCGTCATATTTATTATATGAATTAGCATGTTTTGAGATGAGAAGAGAGACACAAGAAAGGTCTAAGGGAAACTCGGTCCTAATGTTGTCATGCAAAGTGGACCTAAAGTTTGGATTAAAGAGGGGAAATCTACCCTAATATTAGCATGCATGGTTTGAACCTAATTTCTACCATAATCCATCTTGAACAAGAAAGAATAGAAGTCCTACGGGAACATGGCAAAGGAAGATAAAAGAAGAAGAAGAATCAATCACAAGTAAGAGATGCAAACATGCAATGCAACACACAAGCAAAGGGAGGAAAAATTATGGGGTAAATACTCCACAAGCACATCTCGACCTTTATTAATGCAAGAAAGAAGCTGCAAAAAGAAATGCACACAAAGCAAAGAAATGCAAGAATGCAAGCAAACATGCGAAAGCAAGCACCAAAGAGAAGGGATGGGAGAAGCGAACTTCTACGACCATCGGCCATCAGCCATCGGAGATAAGTGGGAGGAAAAGAAGTGCGGAGCAGTAGCCTCTACAAGCGCATCTTGACCACTCGATTCTCACACTCAAGCAAAACAAAAGAAACCGCACATCACTTCGAACAACATATACGAGAGTATGCATCCAAGTGGAAAGCAAGCACGCGTGTCGATGAAATCACGATTACATAAACACGAACAACGACATATATCCAAAACATCTCACTCCTAATGCATCGCACTGATCCATGATGATTCGAAGTGAAACGGTACCGAAACAAGCATGAAAAACAGCAAACACAGGCCTGCTGGAGCAGTGTTAATCGATTAACACCAGATGTTAATCGATTAACACCAGATGTTAATCGATTAACCACTGAAAAACGCTTGCAGAATTGAAAATTTGATCTGGTTAATCGATTAACACTTGACGTTAATCGATTAACACTGCTCCAACAGTAGAAAACAGCAACAGAAAAGCACTTTTCAGCAACTTATCACTTTAGCAAACATCCACATGATCTCATAAACAATTGTGCACGAAATTAAACCAGCAAACAACGATCTAAACAAGATGTAAACACATCTAAACACCACCATCACAATTCATATGAATCAACATGAATCAAATCAATCAAAAATGAAGATCGACATGATTATGCAAAATAAGCTCAAAATGCAATGGATCTAGAATTCCAACCTTCGAAGTGGAGAATTGCTTCGGTTAATGTTGATTTACTTCGAATGTATGGATAAACAAGAAATCCGGAATACTTCAAGATCCAAGCCAATTCTTGTAATAGAAGTGATGATCAACTAAAATTAAGCCAAATTACTCCAAATAATCACTTCTAGATCCACTTCAAAATTCAGATCCAAGCTTGCACAAAAATCAAATGGAAAAATGGAGATGATGAGGATGATGGATGAAGGTTTGAGCTCAAGAATTCATTGATTCCAATGGAGAATCAAGGAATTCTAATGGAAGAGAGCTTTGGTGAAGGTTTTGGAAAATGGAAAGTTGAGAGAAACTTGAGAGAATTGAGATGAATTCTGAAAATGAATGAAATTATGAAGATTAGATGTGTGAGGTTTGGAGTAAACCAATTAAATACCCCTTAGGTTTAGATCCAAATGAGAGGTTTGGAATGTGGTTTGTGAAATTTGGTTTGGAATGAGGAATGGGAGTTTGGAGGGAAAATGAAATTAACCAAAATTCAAGATGGTTCTAGATCCTTCCCAAGGTGTAAAATTGAACTTCCAAGTGATCAAAATTGGACCCCAAAGTGACCCCCTTTGAAAATTCATGTGCAGAGGAAAAATCTGCATTGGTTAATCGATTAACAATTTGGGTTAATCGATTAACACTGTTAAAAATTAAAATCTGGCCTGATTTTGATTTGGTTAATCGATTAACACATTTGGTTAATCGATTAACACCTTCAAAATTTTGAATTTGGCGCCTTTTGGAGGGAAATCTGCACATTTGCCCGTTTTTAGCCGTTTTGGGCTCTGTTCAGCTTCTGAAACTTGCTCTTGAATATCATAACCATGAAGATGCTTGAGATAGCCTGAATGCTGCTTTCTGAGCTGAAAATACCCTGCAAAATAAAATAAAATCGGTCGCCCGACCGCTGGGCAAAATAAATGCCAGAGCCTCTGAAGCTCGCTGT
Organism: Lathyrus sativus; assembly: GCA_963859935.3. NCBI lineage: Eukaryota > Viridiplantae > Streptophyta > Magnoliopsida > Fabales > Fabaceae > Lathyrus > Lathyrus sativus. Next base: position 172,159,811 of record OZ012739.1, read on the forward strand.
TCAGGTTCATGCACTGAGATGAAAACTGAACCACAGGAAAACCTTGATCCCGTGTCTCAAGAACGAATGCTATGCAAATGCAGAAATGCGAAAGTGCAAAGAAACAAAAGCCAGATGCTGCTAAAACGGAAAGGCAAATTTTGGGGTGCTACAGCTGCCCCTATTCAAACAACTTGGACCTGAAGTGATGAAAAGCATCCGCTTTCAAACATTCAAGGTATAAGGTGATTGAATACAAAAGAACCCGGAAATTTGCACCCTGCGGGGATGCCAAATAGCGAATACCAACCAAGAGTTGGAATACGACACGCTGGGGGATAACAATCCAATACGAACAGAATTTCATCCAAAAGATACCAACCAAGAGTTGGGATAACAATCAAAGGATACCAACCAAGAGTTGGGATAATGAACAGAGGATACCAACCAAAAGTTGGGATACAACCAAAGATACCAACCAAGAGTTGGGATAACGACTCCTACAAGATACCGACCAAGAGTTGGGATAACGACCCTGCTGGGGAACAAAAGAGAAAATTACCCAAGCAACCTTGTGGCGACTTCACTGGGGAAAGAGTAGACTAACTAGACGAATCTGCACGGGATAAACATCCATCCCAAGATATCATCCAAAAGACGGGATAATACTTACTCTCTGGGGATAACAACCAAGCACTACCAACCAAGAGTTGGAATCACCACAACACTAACCGAAATTTAAATGGCGAGGCGACTTTGCTGGGGAGGTATACTGACCAAAAGTCGGAATCATCAACTAGGAAACCATGGTTACCAACCAAGAGTCGGAATAACGTCAACAAGACAACCAAACCGGATATTACGACCTTACTAGGGAATCAAAGACTACCAACCAAAAGTTGGGATAACGTCAACCAAACCTTACCAACCAAAAGTTGGGACAACACCTCCGCTAAGGAATAGAGGAGGACTACCAACCAAAAGTTGGAATAACAAATCCAGGAAAGGAAAACTGCCAACCAAAATTCGGAATAACAGCAACACGGGAAGACTACCAACCAAAAGTTGGGATAACATCCAATCAAGCGACAGACTACCAACCACAAGTTGGGATAACATCCAATCAAGCGACAGACTACCAACCAAAAGTTAGGATCACTATGAAAAGATTATCATCGACCAAAAGTCTGAACAAAAGCTACTAACCAAGAGTTAGGATGCCAGGAAAAATCCTCATCGACCAAAAGTCAGAACAAGAGCTACTAACCAAAAGTTAGGATCGTCGGGGATGCTAAATGAAGCTGACTCCACCACAGAAGACTACCAACCAAAAGTTGGGATGATCATCCAGAACTACCAACCAAGAGTAGGAATAAAAGGCTACTAACCAAATGTTAGAATAGAAGCTACTAACCAAGACTTAGAATAGAAGCTACTAACGAAGAGTTAGAACTGCCAACCACGCTAAATGAAAATGAGCTGACCACAACAAAGGTTACCAACCAAAAGTTAGAATCCCCGATTTTGCTGAGGAAAATAAGGATTAACCACCAAAAGTGGGAATAACATACAAACGCCAATGGGTCACCAACCAAGAGTCGGAATGAAACAAAGTGAAAATTTTGGCAAACACGCGATGGATGTTATTCCCAAAGTTATAACATCCACTATGACATTGACTAATGTACTAACTAATAACACTGTAAGTAAAAGCAGTAAATAACACAACAATTGTTCACCCAGTTCAGTGTCAACAACACCTACATCTGGGGACTACCAAGCCAGGGAGGAACTTCACTATTAGCAGAGTTAATTCAGAGTCAAACAACACAGTTTGCACTCCTCACTTAAAACCTACCCAATGACACTTCAGCCTAGAGACACTCTATACCTGAGTATTCCCACTCACTCCCCCTCAATCACACCACAGTGATTTATAACTCACAATTACAAAAAAAATATGAAGAGACACTTCATACACACCTTGATCTTTTTTCACAGCTTTGATCAAGGTACACACACTCTTGCTTCACAGCTTTGAGTGAGACACAACTTAGAATCTACCTAACCAATGCAATCATCCAACAGACAATTGCTTGGAGTACAAGTATTCCTAAGACTCAATTCACACGTGAAGACTAGCCTTCTTCACTCACAAGGACTCTCAATTAGCACTCTCTATTCTTCTATCAAGAGCTGTTGTTCATGATTTCTTCTTCTGATATTTATAGCAGCTGTCAGTCCTTTTGAACCTTGGTGCATAAATTAGGTTTTATTCATAACAAACCTAGTTTCAATAATCTGCATGCTTGCCACTTAATTCAGGGATATTTTAGTTCGCCTAGGGCTTCTAAAAAGTCTCCTGATATCCAGCTTGAGCTCCTATTATGTTTCCTGGTTTCTAGCTACCAGAAAAACAAACCTGCGTTTGATGTATACGCCCTAAGTCATAACATTGGGTATGACATTCAGCTTAACTTGTTTTTAGCTAAGTCAACTTACCCTGCACAGACCATATTATGTATGCACGAACAACAGTCATGACATACATACATGCTCTAGTGTTTTGCCACAAAATGCAGCCAATCAAGAGCACTTACACAAAGCTTACCAACCAAGAGATGGAATAAGGACTCTGCATAGGGAATCAAAGATTACCAACCAAAAGTTGGAAAAACGCACGCAAAACAGGCATGCAACGAAACCAATCTGACTAACCAAGCAAAGACATCCTCAATAAGAGAAGTTTACACCAACGGCTCTACCAAGGAACATTGATTCAACCGCCACTCTGTTGGGGGGAAATATCTGACCAACAGACTCGATCAGGGAAGACAACACTCGCAAGCGACTCACCTAGGGAGAAAGAAGACATTTAACCAAACAACCTAGCTAAAGAAGAAGACGTTTGACCAAATGACTGACTGTGAACAATCCACCAACATGAATAACCCAAAGATCCATCCTGACACGGATAACACGAAAACCTCTTGAATCAAACAGCCTCTGTTGAAAAGACATTCGGTCTTAAAGATACCAATCCTGGCTTATGCTTCAATGCATATGTTTGAAAATAGTGCAATGCTCCATACGAAATGGAAATGCTACGCATTTGGGAGGATGCTATGCAAAAATGCAAATGCAAAGGAACCACCCCAGTAACATAAATGCTGGAGAGAAGCGACCAATTCTGCCGGGGATAAATAGGATGTGCCGAGTACGATCAGACTCATACTGGGGAACAAACAAGCCCTGGATGACCTCCTTGTAAAGCACCTACCGGATTCCGCCGTTCTAAAGAGAACCAAAATCCACTCCACCGGGAATCAAAACTCTACTGAGGAAAATGCCCTGGATGGCTTCCCAGAAAACAACTCTTGTGGGGATCAAATGCCTAGGTTGGGGAAACGCCCGGAATAACCTTCCAACATTCTGGGGAATAAACACACTCAATCGGGGAGAACCGTTCAGAATACGACCCTACCGGGAAGTAAAGTAAACTGTTGGGAAGTAGCTCCATTCTGCTTGGAAAGAAATTCCACCCTGCTGGAGAATATTAGATACTTCTACTGAGAACTCCACTCTACCGAGAAATGGATCACGCTTCGCCTAAACATCCGTCACGTCTAGGGAATCAGCACTGAACTCTGCTCGAGGAAGAGACCTTGAATACCGATACTACCGAGAAAACACCAGAAAGTCGACTCCGTTGGGGAGAGGGCGTCAAAAACGTTGCCTCCGCTGGAGAATAATACGTTGAGAACAAACCCACCCCGCCGGAGGTTAGCCTTTGCAGGGAGACGAAACCCCATTTCGCTGGAGATTCTCTACACACCTCTGCTGGCGATGCCTGACCTGATAGTGAGACTCTGTGGGTAAGACAAAATCTCTGTTAGGGGAGAAATGAATATGTATTATAACTTCAATGTCGTGGAGGAACACATCTGTTGGGGAGAGTGGCCATCCTGCAATAAAACAAAAGAATGCACGCACGCGAAATGGTTACCTCAGTTACCATTCATGACACTTACCATGCGAGCCAAGTCATTTGCTTTCGCTACGCTCTGTAAAGCCTCCTGTTTTCACCTGCAGTGTTTATCAAAATATCGGACGTTTTTGCAAACAAAACAGTAAAAGTAAAACAAGAAATGGAAAGCTCTTTGACTGAAGTGAATACTTTATTGATAAAAGACCTGTAAATAGGCAAATTACAATTCGGATGCAATTCCTGAAAAGAGGAAATTGCGTAAAAGCAAAAGAATATATACAAATGTCGGCAACATGGAAACAGAAAACCACCATGTGTTGATTCGGCTATGACCTGTATGTCTTCGATGTGCCCTGTGTTTCGCCTTCTGAAAAGACTGACTGGACTGATTCCTTTCCTTCGGGATAACTGCTCGTAAGCTCACAGATCGGACGCAGACCGCATTCGTTTGCTTTCAAATCCCTAACTTTTTCTTGGATCGCCCTTTCGGGTTTTCAATCCACCGGGATACCCATTTTTGCCAAAGTCGCCTTTTCAGGTTTTCAACTTTGCGGGTTTACATCTTTCCTTTTTGTCCCTAATTTTTGCCTGAACCTTCTCTTTTTATGGTTCGTCGGGATGCCCCATTTTTGCCTGGACTTTTCTTTTCCTTTCCAGCGGGTCTCTTTAAGCAAAGTATTTTTTAACCACGTCTGCGTTCACAGGGGACGAAAAATCTTCACCATCCATGGTAGATAGTAATAAGGCTCCGCCAGAGAAAACCTTTCTTACCACATACGAACCTTCATAGTTAGGAGTCCATTTTCCCCTGTGATCTGTCTGAGGAGGAAGGATCCTTTTCAAAACCAAATTACCCATCTGGAAGCACCGAGGACGCACTTTCTGATAAAAGGCTTTCTTCATTCTGCTTTGATACAGCCGGCCATGGGCGATTGCTGCCAATCTCTTTTCATCAATCAGACTAAGTTGATTCAACCTAGCCTTTACCCATTCTGCTTCATCAAGATTCACATCAACCAATACCTTAGGGAAGGAATCTCAACTTCTAATGGTAGGACAACTTCCATACCATACACCAACGAGAAAGGAGTTTCCCTAGTCGACGTACGCACTGAAGTACGGTAACCATGTAAAGAAAAGGGCAACATCTCATGCCAATCTCTGTAAGTCACCACCATTTTCCGTACAATTTTCTTGATATTCTTATTGGCCGCATCGACAGCACATTCTTCTTCGGACGGTATGGAGAAGATTTGTGGTGTTCGATCTTGAAATTCTGGCACAGTTCCTTCATCATCTTATTGTTCAAATTCGAACCATTATCAGTAATGATTCACTCTAGCACTCCATAACGGCAGATGATGTCCTTCTTGATAAAGCGAGCCACTACCTGTCTGGTCACATTGGCAAAAGAAGTTGCTTCTACCCACTTGGTGAAATAATCGATTGCCACCAAGATAAAGCGATGCCCATTGGAGGTCGTCGGTTCAATCTTGCCAATCAGGTCAACACCCCACATTGCAAAAGGCCAAGGAGATGTCAAAACATTCAGAGAGCTCGGTGGCACATCCACCTTATCCGCATAAATCTGGCATTTTCTGGCGTATTTGAAGCAATCGAATTCCATAGTCATCCAATAATACCCAACTCTCAACAATTTTCTAGCCATTGCATGTCCATTGGCATGAGTACCGAAAGAACCCTCGTGGACTTCCTCCATCAACAGGTTTGCTTCAAGTTCATCAACACAGCACAACAAGACCATGTCGAAATTTCTCCTGTAGAGCACATCGTCTTTGTTCAGATAAAAGTTACCGGCTAACCTCCTCAAGGTGTTCTTATCTTTGTTGGATGCCCCAGATGGGGTATTCCTGAGTCTTGAGAAAATGCTTGATATCAAAATACCAAGGCTTTCCATCTGATGCTTTCTCAATTAAAAAAAACAAAAGCAGGTCTATCAAGACGCATAATGGTGATGGCTGGAGCTTCATTCTAGAAATTCAATTTGTACATTGAAGATAGCGTGGCCAAGGAATCTTCCATCTAATTCTCGACTCTTGGCACATGATAGAACTCGATTCTATCAAAGAACGACAACAATCTCCTTGCATAATCCCTGTAAGGCACTAGGTTGGCCTGACGAGTTTCCCACTCTCCTTTGATTTGGTTAACGACTAACGCTGAGTCACCGTACACATCCAGATTCTTGATCCTCATATCAACGACCTCTTCTAAACCCATAATGCACGCTTCGTACTCGGCTTCATTATTGGTGCAGGCGAAAGTCAATCGGGCAGTGAACGGTATATGAGAACCGTGAGGAGTAGTAATAACAACCCCGATTCCATTGCCATATGAATTAACCGCTCCATCGAAAACCAGTTTCCACTGAGATCCAATCTCAGGACCCTCGTCAGGTAAAGGCTCATCATAGTCTTTCATCTTCAAAAACATGATGTCTTCATCTGGAAAATCAAACTTCATCAGCTGATAATCCTCAATTGGCTGTTCCGCGAGATTTTCCGACAGAACGCTTCCCTTAATGGCTTTCTGGGAAACATACTAAATATCGTACTCTGTTAAAACCATTTGCCATCGGGAAATCCTTCCGGAGAGTGCTTTTTTTTCAAAGACATACTTGATCGGATCCATCTTTGAAATCAACAGGGTTGTGTGGTTTAACATGTACTGTCTCAAACACTTAGCGGCCCAAGCGAGTGCACAACATGTTTTTCCAGCATCGAGTATCTTGACTCATAATCAGTGAACTTCTTACTCAAATAGTAGATGGCATGCTCTTTTCTACCCGACTCGTCTTGTTGACCGAGCACACATCCCATTGAATTCTCAAGAACCGTGAGATACATGATCAGTGGTCTCCCTGCAACTGGAGGCATGAGTATTGGAGGTTCCTGCAAATATTCTTTTATTCTTTCAAACGCTTTCTGGAAATTTTGATTCCACCTGACCGTTTGATCTTTTCTTAGAAATTTGAATATTTGTTCACAAGTGGCTGTAAGATGAGATATAAACCTTGCAATGTAGTTCAATCTCCCTAGGAAACCACAAACCTCCTTTTCCATTCCCGGCTCAAGCATATCTTGTATAGCTTTTATTTTGGCAGGATCTGCCTCAATACCTTTTTCACTGACAATGAAACCCAGTAACTTTCCAGATCTCACCCTGAAGGTGCACTTGTTAGGATTCAGCCTCAACTTGAACTTCCTCAACCTTTCGAACAATTTCAGAAGATCGACCAGATGTCCTTCCTTTGTCTGTGACTTTGCAATCATATCATCAACATAGACTTCAACCTCATGATGAATTATATCATGAATCAAAGTGACCATTGCCCGCTGATAAGTTGCTCTCGCATTCTTCAATCCAAAGGGCATTACTTTATAGCAAAAAGTCCCCCATGATGTGATGAAAGTAGTTTTCTCCATGTCCTTTGGGGCCATCTTGATTTGGTTAACCCCAGAGAAGCCATCCATGAATGAAAACACAGAATACTGAGCGGTGTTATCAACCAACACATCGATATGGGGGAGCGGGAAATCGTTTTCGGGCTTACTTTATTTAGATCTCGGTAATCGACGCACGTCCGGACCTTTCCATCTTTCTTAGGAATAGGAATGGTATTAGCGACCCACGGAGGATAATCCGTGACAGCAAGAAACCCAACATTCAACTGCTTCTGAACCTCTTCTTTGATATTGACTGCCATGTCAGGCCTTGTTCGTCTTAACTTCTGCTTGACTGGAAGATATTCTTCTCTGAGAGGTAATCGGTGTACCACAATATTTGTATCCAGCCCAGGCATGTCTTGGTAAGACCAAGCGAAGATATCCTTATACTCACGGAGCATTTCAACCAATCTTCTCTTGACACTGTCTTCCAATACAGCCCCTACTTTAACCTCTTTCTTACCATCCTCAGTGCCCAGATTGATAATCTCAATATCCTTCTGATGAGGCACAATGACCCTTTCCTCCTGCTTGAGAAGCCTGGCTAACTCTTCAGGTAGTTCAAAATCTTCGTCAGTCTCTTCTTCAGCTTGATAAATGAGATTATCAAAGTCACACGAAGTCATAGCCGAACTTGAATCGATGGCATCTGCTAGAAAAGATCTGCATGATGATGTTATGTTTATTATGCGATACAACAAACAAAACACATTGCCATTTTTCTGTTTAATATAAATGCAAAACAAAAACAAGACAGATAGGGATCACAATATTTGAATGCGAAAACGTCCTTTATTTAATGATAAAGTGCAAATAACAAGAGGCCACACAAATTGGGTCACTACATCTTGGGCATAACGTAGGACTGAACATAATCAAAACAATGAACATTACTCTACAGTAGTAACATGAATGACTTCTTCGGTAGTCCAGTTCCACAGCTTCTGGCCAGGAGTACATGGACGAATCCAAGCATCCACATCGCAGTCACTGTCACCTTCATCATCTCCAACGACATTAATCCTATCAAATATCATGCCACTGCTGGTGAATTGCATAGGTCCCCTGAACCTCGAAACTCTTTGAGAAGAACTGGAGGGTTTGTATCCCAGGCCGAACGTGTCCTGCTTGACGGGAACATTAAGAAAATGGCCTCACTTTTGCGATGAACCGGATTCTACGATAGCACGAGCTTCCTTGAGTGATGACATCGAAGCCTCTGGGCTCTTGGCTTCTACAGGAGACTTCCCCTGAATCTGAACTGCTTCGAACGCCTGGCAGAGTGTTTCGTGGATCTCCCCATCCACTTCCACGTACTTGAAGGATGACAAATGGCTAACCATAATATCCTCTTCACCGCATACCGTGACTATCTTCCCTTCCACCATATACTTTAACTTTTGATGCAACGTTGAGGTGACTGCCCCTGCAGTGTGTATCCAGGGTCGGCCAAGAAAATGGTTGTATGTTGGTTGGATATCCATAATGTAGAAAGTTGCATCAAAGATCTCTGGTCTTATCTGAATAAGCAACGTGATCTCCCCAAACACTGATCTCTTGGATCCATCAAAAGACCTCACGACCAAATCACTTGGTGTGCATATCAAATCTTGAATGTCCAACTTCATCAACACCTTCTTTGGAAGCACATTGAGGGATGATCCTGTATCAACCAGGACATGCGACATCAGAGACCCTCTACATTCCAAGGATATATGAAAAGCACGGTTATGGTTCCTCCGAGCAGGATTCAGATCCAAATCAGTAAAACCGAGACCATTACCGGCGTTTAAATGAGCTATTACCCCCTCCAACTGATTAACAGAAATCTCCTGGGGTACGTACGCTGCATTCAAGATTTTCAATAGAGCATTGCGGTGCGCCTCCGAACACAACAATAATGATAGGATAGAAATCTTCGAAGGAGTCTAATTTAAGTGATCCACGATCTTGTAGTCACTTTTTTGAATAAGTCTCATAAATTCCTCTGCATTGTTCGAAAGATCATCAACACCGACCTGTGGTTGAACATTCTCTTCAATCACGGCCTTACATTTTCCTTTGTAATTCTTATCAATGTTAGCTCCTGGTGGAGAAAAGACCCTACCACTTCTAGTGATACCTCTGGCCCCAACTATATTCTCAACTGATGAACTTCCATCTGTAGACGCTTTTCATTCCTGCCTTTACCCATTATAGAACCCCTCTCCCCCATAATTCCACGGGATAGCTCTAGTGTTCTCGTATGGCACAGGTCCAGGTACAATAATGATAACCAGAGCTGGCCTAGCAGGCGCCAAAATATTGATTATCCGGTATGGAATAGAGATCGTAGCAACTTCGCTTCCATCATTACTCACTTTATTCTCAGCATCTTCTTTCACAACTCTATCAAATGGCAAACAACCCTCATTCGTCATTCTCTGAATACCCTTTCTCAAAAGATCGCAACCTTTAGGATGCACTTCACACTTTGAGCAATCAAGAGAACAACCTGGAAACACCCCTTTTTTCAACAAACTAGCCTTCACGAAGCCCAGCGGAGTCTTCAAATCCCCAATATCCTTTACCAGATTTAGCTTCTCCCCCTCGATAATGGCATTGGTTCCTACCGCCCCATGATTCGGCATCGGGTTTTGATTCACATTGGGCCCATCGTTGGTGAAGTTGATAGCTTTGGAATCAAGCAGATCCTGGACTTTGTGCTTGAAGGCTTTGCAATGGTCAATATCATGGCCCGGGGCGCCTGAGTGAAAATCACAATGAGAACTCGCATCGTAACTAGGAGGCAATGTACCAATGCGAGGAGCCAAAGTCCTCTTCTGAACCAATTGTAACTGCAGCAGATGTTGTAACAACTGAGAATACGACATCAGAGGATTCTCGAACTGTCTATCACGCATTCTGCGTCTAGGAGCATAAGGTCGCGGAACATTGACTTGTTGCTGAGCTGCGGCCGGGATATTTACTGTAACAACTTGTTGATGATGACGGGGCTGAGCTCTACCTTTACCCTTGTGAGAAATATCGTTTGCGTCCCCTTCCCTTCTCTTGGGATTCGCTGAATATGGTTTCTTTGTTCCTCCCGAAGAGGATCCACCATCATTTGGAATCTTTCCAGACTTAGTTCCACTTTCGACTCTCTCACCAGCAATTACCAGATCCGAAAACCTTGCAGACATGCAGCCTATCAGCTTCTCAAAGTACACGTCAGGCAGTGAAGCCATGAACAGGTCGATCAACTCACTTTCGACCATAGGGGGTTGTACCCTCGCAACTAGATCCCGCCACCTCTTGGCGTATTCCTTTAAGCTCTCAGTACTTTTCTGCGACAAGCTCTGTAATTGTACCCTGTTTGGGGCCAAATCACTATTATACTGATAGTGACGTACAAAAGCTTCGGCCCATTCTCTCCAGCTGCGGATATGAGTTCTCTCAAGTCCCATATACCATTCCAAAGACGCCCCTGCCAAACTGTCTTGGAAAAAATGCATTAGCAGCTTTTCATCACTGGAGTAAGCAGACATCTTCCTGAAATACGCCCGAATATGCACTCTTGGACAGGTCGTCCCTTTATATTTGTCAAAATCGGGCACCTTGAATTTGGGAGGAATCCTAACTCCAGGAACTAGACCAAGATCAGACATATCAAGGCCCAAAGATTCTTGATTCTCAAAAGATTTCATCTTCTCCTCGATCAGTTTAAACCTTTGGTCAACTTCAGTCGGTAAACCACCCCCCATATCTCTCATGGAAAACACATCATCTTGGTTATCTTCCTAATGAGGGCCAGCAGCCCCGTGCACAACGCACACACTTCCATTACCAGCAACATTACCATTCTCATTCACAGCTCCTCCGCCCGGAGGTACGACAACAGTAGGGATACCCTGTGGGATAGATCCACCGATCGGTGGAGGAATAACACCAGCTCCTCCGTGCAAAATTCCCTCTTCGTCAACCCGTGCTATCAACGGCTGAACCAAAGTTCTTAATTGTTCCTGCCCACTAGCAACAGTCTGCATCAACTCCATGAATTGAGCCATGCGAGCCCTGACTTCCTGCAATTCAGCCTGCACTTGATCCATTACTCTTTGCTGATTCCCTCGAGTTGAATACATGTGGGAACTGAACTCTTCAATCCTATTATTACGAAGAAAACCAAGCAGAGTTAGGAACAAAAGCCACTAAGAACACCTGCGATGCAAATTAAAATGCAAGATGTAAAATGCAAACATGTCTATGTATGAACAGGGAGATCTCCCCCTTGATTCCGGTTTCAATAAACAAGAACGACAGAGATGGATAAGAACACCACAATAAATCTTCTCATATATCAGGTAAAGTTGAGATAATACAATGACCAATGATAAATATCCGCATACAAATATGTATTGATCTCATCCAACATCCCTGTGATGATCAAGATATAAAAAACAAATAAACTACAAAAGATAAACACCCCTAGTAACCATGCTCTTTGCCCTAGGCCTGAGCCTCCCTAAGCATTGTCCTCGTATCTGGATGATCTGGTCTATCAATCAACTCTTTGATGAGGGTGTCCCTTTTGCTTATCTCATCCCGGAGATAGTGACAATGATCCTCGCAAGCATCTTCGCCGAAGGCATCTTCAAGCCTGGGCTTCTTCACCTCTGCTCGAATCTTGAACTCTTCAAGTGCTGATAAATTTTCCTGGTACTTCTGCTCGATCGTGCATCTGCGGAACGATTCTGTCAATACCTTTTTCTCCTTAGCCTTGAGTTACGCCTTCAACTTATCAACCTGAATATGAAGCTGATCTTCTCTACTCTTGTTGGCAGTCACAGTAGCATTCCACTGTTTCTCGAACTTGGATATCTTCACATGTGCTCTGTCTAAATCCTCCTTCTTACTCTTCAGAATGCTACAAGTGCTTTTCAGGTCAAGACCGACTTGCTTCCGTGCTTGTACCTAATTAGAAAGTTCTTTCTCCAACTTGGTCAATACTTCTAACTTCGTCTTGGCCAAATAAACAGCTTCACCCTTATCATGTTTCAGCTGACTGATCTCATGTTTCAACTCTTCATTCTCTTTGCGCAACTCTTCCTTCTCTGCCCAAAGCTTGTTATCTATTAGGATGTCAACGGTTGTAGACGGCTCAATGACTAAGGGATACAGTGATGCTTTAATAGGAAATGGCAGTAGTACCTCTCCAACTCTCTTCTGAATCCACTCCAAGTAGGGATCATAGGCTCTACAATCTCCTTTGTCTAAAGAAAGCTTTCCCTTCTTGTAAATTTTACCCCAAGCGTCCACGAATCTGGCCGAGATAGAAGGATCAACTACACCTATGATGTACATAGATTCCTGCCCTTCTTCTTCTTTTGGAGGTCCTCTCAAAGCATAACCAAACTGTCTGACAGCTAGAGAAGGATTATAGTTGATGTCGCCTTTCCTCCCTATCAAGGGCACATTAGGAAAACTACCACAAGTAAAGATAAGCTCGCGACCCAGCAGGTCTCGGTTGAACCAGACGATATTCTTTTCTGTTAAACCCATAAGCCTCTTTGACCATTCAGACGAATTCCTCAAATCCATAAAAGCTCCAGAGTGAGGAAGGTGATCAACAAACCATTTATGCAATAGCGGTGCACAACAAGAAAGCATCTTTCCTCTTCTTTTCTCGTTCTTATAATGTACTGAATGATATAAATCTCCCAGAAGAGTAGGTACGGGGTTCCTGGAAGCGAAGATATGAAAAGCATCAAAATCCACAAAGTCTGGTACATTGGGAAACAACACAATGTCATAGACACACAGAGCCAAGATAGCACTGAAAACCACCCAACAACCCTTTCCAGCATACTCACGGGCTTTGTCCACCAAGAAAGATAAAGTAAAGCCGGAAACTCCATTTTTGCTGATAACATGGTCTACCAAGTCAGAAGCGCTCAAAGAAAGAGTAGCGGATAACTTCTCAAGATTAGGTTCTTCTTCAGAACTGAAGAATGGCACCTTATTTAAGATCGGAACACCTAAGATGAAGGTGAATTCTTCCAAAGTCGGAGCCAACACATAGTTTGGGAATGTGAAATAGCGCAGTGGCAGATCATAAAACTGTAACAGGGTATGAATAGCTCCATACTCATAGCTCGTTATCTTACGGACAAGATTCAGAATACCCCCATAATCTTCCCTGAAGGTTGCAAGTTTACCAGGATCAACTAGAGAAATCAGACCAAATAAAGGTCCTAACTCAGGTGCAGGAAACTTGTACACAACAATCCTCATTCTGCTTGCTTCCATCTCTACAGAATGTGAGTAAGTAATACGCCTAAGAGGGGGGGTGAATTAGGTTCTTTGAAATTTTCTAGTTTTAAGAGGGCTATGTTACTTTCTTTTTAATGAAGTGGTGATTTGAAAGCTTGTAAAGGCAGAAAGTAAAAGAGACACAGAAAGTTATAGTGGTTCCCCTCACACCCCGAGGGTACTCCACTCCCCTTTCAACACGAAAGAGATTTCACTATAGTTAGGATCAATATAAAATTTGTTCTAACCTATAGGAGATCAAAGTTTCTTAAAACACCTTTAAGATTCTAAACACTAAGTGCAATGAGAACAATCCTCTCTAATGCACACACTTGCTTTCAACAATCCTGAACATCAAGGGGAAACTAAAATACAATTCTGAGTTTGTAAGATTTGTAACAATGTATGTTGCGGTGAAAATTGGATATCAAGCTATTAAATTAACTTGAATCTTAATTCTTTTTACAACCTAACTTTATTTTATCCAAAGGAAAGGTCTAAAGAAAGAAAAACCTTTTTTGCGATGTAACGACAACGCTTAAGAGATTCGGGGATCGGGGGATAGTTATACCTAGGAAAGGTGTTAGCACCCTAAGCATCTGTAGTATTCTACAGGAACCTTTTGTTTGATTGCTTTCTAAGTTTGTGAAAATGTACTATGGATTGGGAAAAGATATGAGTTGAAACCTAAAGTTATATATACTAAGTTTGCTCGCAAAGACGTCGCGTCTTCTGCCTACGTATCCTGACTAGGATAGAATTAGAGCAATCGCAGTTCACCTCACAAGGGATGAAGAACACTTGATTATGATCAAGGTTCAAGGGGGAAAAAACATAATAATGTTTGTGTGGAGTTTGACAAAACTCCCTAATCTAAGTTGTAAAAAAAAAGGGGAAGTAAGATATCATGACAATGATTCTTACACAGAGTTGACAAACTCTTTCCTAGGGTTCTAGTTGAAGAACACTCCTAGTACAGGTGGGTTTATTAGACTTGAAGCAAAGTCTAATGGCTTCTAATCTAGGGTTAAAGTTACTTAACAAAGTCAAGAGAGGGATGAGGGATGTATCCATGACATGAAGGTCAAATGGACAGACTTTTCCTTTGGAAGGGGACAAGAGGTAACTGGGATGAGAGTTAACAAACTTCATCACTTGGGGAAGGAAAATATTGGACAAGATAACAACATAATAAAGATGCATTCATGGTGACAACCAATAAATGAGCATGTGGAAAGATAAAATGAAGATGAATGGATGACAATCAAAGCAGTTGTTTAAGCAGGAAGTGTGACAACAGATCAAGCTCAAGTAAAATTAACAGATGAAGTAAAATGAACATGGTAACCACCAAAATAAAAATCCTAGCATGTTAACTAACATCTAAGTATACAAGGGCAGGCAAAACATAAGCATATACGATTACAACAAGAGAGAAATTCATCTGCATACGTGAAAACGATCACAAACTGCACATAGTTTGCACATAGCCAAAAGGGATGAAAGTTTATGCAAACATGGAAATTAAAAATATGACATGAAATAAGACATTAATATGAACACAATGCAAAAAGAATGGGTGAAAAATGATTAAAAATGAGAGAGATATGAATTTTTGAAGATTGGATGAAAAATGACAAAATTAATCAAAAGGGTTGCCCTCCTCAGGGGTCGAACCCAGGTTCAAGGCTTGCAAGGCGTGTTTAGGCATATGGTCTTACCACTGGGGTGGCTATACATCCATTGATGGAAGCCACCCCATAAATATATGAGGGGTATTCAAAAACCAGGTTGGGCAAAATTAAGGCACCAAATCAGTTTTGCAAATTGGCCATAACTTTCTCAAATCTTGATGTTTTTGCATGAAATTTAAGTCTAAATTATGTAGAAAAACACAAGGAACATGATGGTGGTTTTAGATTTTCAAAATTCCTTCTCTAATGAAAAACCCGATAGTAGTTGCTTTTGGTTGTTTGAAAATGCAATTTGAAATGAATCCCTCAATCCAATCATTTTCCAATCAAAACAAGTGTACACACATGACACAAATATGCTATGGAGTGATTATGAGCATAAAAGAGAATTGAAAGCAGGCTGTAATGTACACTGCTATGTGAGTTGCAATGAAGTGCATGAGTAAGTTCAACTCAGGTTTCAATCACTTTCAGGTAAAACAAATCATGTGCACATGTTATATTTATGTTTTTGAATGAAAACACACAAAAACAAAGTTCAAGACAGGCTGTAAATGAAAGTGACATAAGAGTTGCAAACATGGTATGAATGAGATGCAAGTTGATGTCAATTCAGAGATGCAGCTTGTTTCAATTCAAATTAACCATACTCACATGCTACAAATACATACTTAAGTGAATTCAAATAGTTAAATTGATGCAAGGCAAACTGTTATGAAAAAATGACATGTCAAGTGTAGGCTTGTGTTTTGTGAGAGGCATGATCATGTGCAAATTCAGTTCAATACAATTTCAAGTCATTTCAATTACACACACACACACACACACACTGCATATAAGATATAAGATGAGTTTGAACACGATTTATAGCTTAAAACTAGCTGTTGTGAAATGTGATGTTTCATGTGCAATTGCGTTGGTGGAGTGCAATGTAATGTTAAGTTTGAGTTCCAAGCAATTTCAAGTCAAGTAAAACATACATACATGCCATAAATATGGCATTAAGTGGATCCAAACAGGTGCTGAGACTAAAAGCAAGTTATCATGAGAAATGGCATTTCAATTGCAAAGTAGAGCATGATATGATGCAGCTGATTGGTCAGTTTAGTTTTGAGACATAATTTCATCCAGTTAATCATACATACACACTTCACATAGATATGTTCATGCTCAAGAGCCAACTTAAAACAGACTGTTTTGAAAAATTGCAGACAAGTTGTGGTTTTGTGTTTTGTACATACATGAGAATACTCAAATCAGATTCTAAGCATGTTTGGACCAAACTAAATGCACACATAAGTCACATACATGCAGGTAAGTGTGTTCATGCTCAAGACTTGGTCATGTTCCAAACAGAACAAATTTTGGTAGGTTTCATGGCATATTAGCTTGATCAATGCATTTTGAATGTGAACATATGTACCAGATGCAAAACAGGCCATATAACTTACACCTACACATCATAAATATGAAACTAAACATGCTTACACCAAAAAGTTAGGCACAAAGACATCAGGGCAGAGTTTGATATGTTGGATGCTAGGCAAAATATTTGTGACAGCAAGGCATTTTTAAATGAGAATGAAATGAGCAAGCAAATGCATATTACACCAAACACATATACACATGACAAACAAGATTCAGACTGTAATCAAACCTATAAAACAAGTATGCCTCAGTTCTCACAGCTTTGACATTATTGGATGTATGTGAAAAAAACAAGTGGTAGTAAGCTTCTAGGCAAAACAATTCAAAATGATTTTCATGATATTGTAATGAATGGAATGAGTTTAGACACTACATACCTGTTGTAGATAACCTTGAGCAAGCAAAATAACCCAGAAAACCAGAGGAATTTCAAGCCACCACCAAGTTTTGTGCCTTTCTTCTCTTTTAAGCCAAACTGCAAATCCTAAGTCAGTTGAAAAAATAAACTCCACTGCTTGTTTCCAATGCCTTAGACAGTTGAGAAATGATATATGTGAGGTGTTTGAGTGATTAAAACGCCAAGAAAATGTATGGAACAAGACATGGCAAATTTTGTGGCTTTTGGTCAAAGTAACTTAGTGTGGAAGTTGACTTTTTGAATGGTAAGGGTTTTGAGTGATCTAAGGTCTTGGACACCCTCTATACCATATTTAGAGATTGTGTGGATGATTGTTGAGGAGTTTGAATGTAGAGAAATGAATTTGGTAGCCTTGGTAGCAAGACAGATTTTTGGTGTTTTAGTGAAAAAGTGACTTTGTGATTCTTGAAGCAAGGAGTGGAAATAGCAAGGGCTTGGGTTTTATATGGTTTTTAGAATTTATAATGTGTTGAAAATGAAGTGGTGAGGGTTCCCTTTTATAGGCAAATGAAAGGAGGGGCAGATTTGGAGGTTTCTTCACTTTGAAGAAAGGTTTTGGACTTTTTTATTAAACCTCCAAAAGAGGGTTTTCTTGGCTGATAGGCAAGCCTCAATAGTCAAGAAAAATGATGAGCTAGTGTGGTTAGTTGCAGGCCAGGAGGTACAGCTTGTGGCTGGTTCAGAATTGCGTTTTACACCTCATGCTTGTTTTTCACTTTTTGGTGCAAGTTGCAAACCAACTTGCAAGGCAACTTGCAAAGCTTGGCCTTTTGAGTTCTTCTGCGTAATTCCTTTGTTTTTCATGCTACAAACTCCTCACATATCAGATACAACATGGTTCACCAGCTGAGTTTGGTCAATTTTGATGGAAGTATGAATTCTTGAATTTTGACAATGTGGGACTAAAGTATGAAACCCTCAACTTGCCATAACCATATCTTTCAGCTCACAACTCCTTTTGAGATGTGCTAGTACTTTTTAGAAAGCCCTCAAATAGCTCTAAAACATTCATGTTTTCATGAGTTTCAATTTCCCAAAGGAACGTGGTCAAAAAGTCTCTTAGAGTTTCTAGAAAATGAACTTAAAAAGTGAAAATTCTCTAAGTCTTTTTCCCTTCTTGAAATGAATTTGATCATAACTCCAAATCTATGCATTTTCTGATCATGGACCACTTAGGGACTTTTGTAGGATTTGTCAAGAGCTTCCAAACGAGATTTGAACCAACTCAATTGGATGTGTGGTTAAGGAGTTATGGTTTAGCCCTTTTCAAAACCCTAATTTCTCGATTTTTCGATTACTCCTTCATCCTTGATCCAGTGGTCATAAAAATTGATAGCAAGTGCAATATGATATAAGGAACATTTTTTATTTACACTTTGAAGTCCAATTCCTTAAATTTGAAGAGTTGACTTTTTGGTCAACCGTTCGATCGATCGGCGACTACCGAGTCGTCTGTTGACACTCTGGACCTCCTGAGAATTTGAAACTTCTTGAATGAACTTTATTAAGCTATATGAACTC
The DNA here is from genome assembly GCA_963859935.3 of Lathyrus sativus. Classification (NCBI taxonomy): domain Eukaryota; kingdom Viridiplantae; phylum Streptophyta; class Magnoliopsida; order Fabales; family Fabaceae; genus Lathyrus; species Lathyrus sativus. The sequence continues at coordinate 172,178,594 of OZ012739.1, forward strand.
CATGGATCATAATATCACCATTTAAACACCTTCCAACATCAAAGTCAAACTACAGTTGACTTTTACTAGTCAAAAACCCTAATCGGGTGCCCTGAAATACACTGTTCTTGATTCTGGGGTAACAACCTCAAATTGGATTCTCAATTGACATTATATGATACCCTTGATCTTGTTTCATGATTGAATTAGCCTAAAACTTTGATTGATCGCAAACCCTGAAGCTTTGATTTCACTGTACAAAACCCTGATTCATCTGTAACTTGACAAAGACAAACTTGCACTGGGTTAAGGTTAGATAATTCATGAGTATGCTCCTAAAATGATAATGAGAATCTAAGGGATCAAAATTTAGGGTGCAACAGTTGCCCCTATTTAAATATCTTCATTAGATGGAACCGAGAGATGACAATCCTCGTAGAATCGCAATGAAAGGTATTTAAATATAGAAAACCGAAAATTTTGTCCCTTGGATCCGATGATATGCAAAAGGATAGGCCATGATATGCCATGAATTCTAAATGATGCTTCATGATGCTTGGATGCAAGACATATGCAGAGGACAGAAAAACAAACCACAAGTAATTACTCATGGGGACCAGGTTTTGTGGATCCGACACTGGGGAAAACCGAGATATAACAATCAATAGTTCAAATCACGACCAGTGATAACTGAGAGGAAAATTTCACATGAGGATGTACAAAGTCCAATGACAATCTCACTGGGGAAGAGAGCGACTTTTTACTGGGGAAATTAAAACACGAACCTCACTGGGGATGATCAGATGAGGAGCTTCCTATAGTGAAGAGTTCAAACGGGATCTTCTGGAATGGACTAGAAACAAAGACAAAACGTATTGGGGATACTAGTGATGACTAGATCTCCGAGACTTGTCTGGAAAAAGGTCTCACTGGGGATAATGATGTCACCCAGTTTTAAAAAATGGGTCAGGCAGTGCTAGCAACCACTAGACTTTCTGTAGGTAATGGTGACGACAAACCTGGGGTAATAACAAATGAGATTTCTCAAATCCAGTCGATAACACGTAAGATTTCGACTGGGGAAATTGGTGATGACCAAATTTCAAGCAGTGCCAGTAACTACTGGACTTTAAAGGGGATTAATAACGACCAAGTCCGGGTACCAATGACGATTGGGTTTCAAGTAATTCCAGTTATGACTAGACTTTGAAAGAAAACATGGTGACGACCAAATCAGGGTATACCAACACATGTGGTTACGAGAATGCTAGCAAGCTACTAGGCTTTAGCTGGGGAGGTTGGTAACGACCAAACCAGAAGATACCAATAACGATTGGATTCCAAATGACGCCAGTTACGACTGGGCTTCATGGGGAAGGTTGGTAACGTCCAACAAGACACTAATGACAATTGGATTTCAAACATCTGCCAGTTACGACTGGGCTTAAATGGAAAATCAACTAGTAACGACCAGACTTCACAGGGGATCTGCTAGTGACGACTTAGACTTCAGAGGGAAGAGGTTGGTAACAACCGAACCAAAAGGTAATAACGAGTGAAGTTAAGACAATGCCAGTTACGAATGGACTTCAAAGGAAAATATGGTGACGACCAAAAGAATACCAATGATGATTGGATTTCGAACACTACCAGTTACGACTGGACTTCACAAGAAATATGGTGACGACCAAAGAACTACCAATAACGATTGGCTTCTAAAACAACGCCAGTTACAACTGGACTTTAAACAGAAATTCACTAGCAGTGATTAGACATTCACGGGGAATCAACAGATAGCACACTGACCCCGAGAGACCAAATGAATCACACTGAACCCAAGCTGAAAGGTGTATGTAGTTCTTTGAAAATAAATCCAATCCTAACATGGGAGTCGAGCTTTCTAAACAAGCTATTCAGAGATGACAAAGTAGATTCAAGTGCTCATACATCTTCTACTGGGACGAGCCTTCACATCATCATAAGAAGTTCCTTGAGAAAACAACCTTCAAGGTTTGATACCCACACATGATCAAAGGGAAATCAGCAGTTCGACTTGCTTACACTTCATTGGGGAATGTAATTGGATTGCATATCAAAGCTTTCGCTACCCTGAGGTTTCTGGGAAGTATGATTTTCCTCGACTTTTTCCATGAGTTGAAGTTTTTACGTTTGTTAATCTTTTCAAGTTTTATTCAAATAATTTGACCCTAATGTTTTCAAAACTATCGTTGATCAACGAACAATATTTGGCATAACAAAGAAAATAAAGGAAATGATAAATTTGCAAAGGAAAGAAAGGTTCAAAACTGATTTTATTCAAGGATGAAATCTTGCAAATGACAAAATTCCATAGAAATTTTACAAGTGAAAAATGGAAAAGTGGACAAGGTTACATTGAATCCCATGACCAAACTATCCCTAAAGACTAAAATTCCCCAAAATCCTTGCTTCTGATAAGAGCGGTTGGAGTGAATTCTTGTAGGACCTTCTGTGTTAGTGACAACTCATCTGATGCAGTGAAACGCCTTTGTCCCTAACTTTTGCCTGGACCTTCCTTTCGGGTTTTCAATCCACTGGGAAGCTCATTTTTGCCTAAGCCGCCCTTTCGGGTTTTCAACTTAGCGAGCTCTTATTTTTCTTTTTCTCCTTTTTTCTCTTTTCTTTTCTTTTTCTTCAACCCTAACTTTTGCATAAGACGTTCCTTTGAGTTTTCGGCTTATCGGGTTCTTTTAGGCGTAATATTTCCGTACTGCATCAGAATTTACTGGATGAGTAAACTGCTCCCCATCCATGGTAGTGAGAATCAACGAGCCTCCTGAGAAGATTGTTTTCACAACAAACGGGCCATCATAGTTAGGCATCCATTTTCCCCGTGCATCTTTATGAATTAGTAAAATCTTCTTGAGTACAAGTTCCCCTTCTCGGAACTCTCAGACGCGAACTTTCTTGTCAAAAGCCCTCTTGATTCTTTTCTGATATAACTGACCATGACACATTGCAGACATGCGCTTCTCATCGATAAGATTCAACTGATCGAACCTTTCTCTCACCCATTCTGCTTCTTCCAGCTTGGTTTCCATTATGACTCTCAAAGAAGGTATCTCGACCTCAATAGGAAGTACCACATCCATTCCATATACCAAAGAAAAATGAGTTGCCCCTGTTGAAGTGCGGACATACGTTCTGTACCCATGCAAGGCAAACGGTAGCATCTCATGCCAATCCTTGTAAGTTTTCACCATCTTTTGCAAAATCTTTTTGATGTTTTTATTTGCAGCTTCTACAACTCCATTCATCTTGGGACGATAAGGGGAAGAATTTTGATGTTCAATTTTGAAGTCATCGCATAACTCTCATGATTTTGTTGTTCAAGTTGGTACCATTGTCCGTTATGATCCTGCTTGGAATTCCGTAACGACAGATAATCTCCTTTTTGATAAAACGGGCCACCACTTGCCGAGTAACATTAGCGTAGGATGCGGCTTCAACCCACTTTGTGAAATAGTCAATTGCAACCAGAATAAATCGGTGTCCATTAGAAGCTTTTGGCTCAATTGCCCCAATCATATCGATGCCCCACATAGAGAAAGGCCATGGTGATGACAACACATTTAGCAATGTCGGTGGTACATGCATCTTGTCCGCATAAATCTGACATTTGTGACATTTCCTGGCATATTGAATACAGTCAGTTTCTAGGGTCAACCAGTAATAACCAGCCCTCAAGATCTTTTTAGACATAGCATATCCGTTTGCATGAGTATCGAACATTCCTTCATGAATATCTTGCATTAACAACTCTGCTTCTCGTCTGTCGACACATCTAAGCAGGACCATATCATAATTCCTTTTGTAGAGCACACCATTACTGAGAAAGAACATGGATGCTAATCGTCTCAGAGTTTTCTTGTCAAGTGACGTAGCATCTACTGGATACTCTTGTTTTAATAGGTAATTCTTTATGTCATAGAACCATGGCTTATCATCAGTTTCCTCTTCAACCATCTGACAGTAGGCGGGCTCGGTCTTGCATTTAATTCGAATGAGAGTGGCATCATTGACATCCCTGACTTTCCACATTGAGGCTAACATGGCTAGGGCATCGGCGATGTGATTCTCAGATCTCGGAACATGTTTGAAAGTGATTTCATCGAAATATTCCATCATTTTGACGATGTAGACTCTATAAGGAATCAAATTCTCATGTCTAGTTTCCCATTCTCCAGTAACTTGATAAATAACAAAAGCTGAATCTCCATTCACTTCAAGAAGTTTGATTTTAAGGTCGATAGCTGCCTCGAGGCCGAGGATGCACGCTTCATATTTGGCAATATTGTTTGTGCAGTCAAAATCCAACCTGCCTGTGAATGGAGTGTAACCACCTTCCGGATTCATTAAAACAGCGCCTACGCCATGCCCACTGTAGTTGGAGGAACCATCGAACATCATTTTCCACCAAAGACCTTCCTGCGGACCCTCATCAAGACTTGGCTCTTCACAATCTTTTACTAACATAATGTCTTCATCTGGGAAATCAAATTTGAGAGGCTCATAATCTTCCACTGGTTGATCTGCAAGATATTCTGACAAAACACTACCCTTGATAGACTTCTGGGCTATATATTGGATGTCGTATTCTGATAATAACATATGCTAACGGGCGAGTCTTCTAGTCTGAGCAGGCTTCTCAAAAATATAATTTATTGGATCCATTTTTGAAATCAACAAAGTGGTATGACAAATCATGTACTGCCTCAAGCGTCTGGCAGCCCATGTCAAAGCACAACAAGTTTTCTCCATAAGTGAATATCGACTTTCACAATCAGTAAACTTCTTACTCAAATAATAGATAGCATGTTCTTTTCGTCCAGACTCGTCCTGCTGACCTAACACACAACCCATTGAATTCTCAAGCACTGTCAAATACATGAAGAGAGGTCTTCCTGGAACAGGAGGTATTAAGATCGGAGGCTCTTGTAGGTAACCCTTGATCTTATCAAATGCTTGCTGACAATCTGAATTCCAAACAACCGTTTGGTCCTTGCGTAATAATTTGAAGATGGGCTCGCAAGTAGGAGTCATATTGGAAATAAATCTGGATATGTAGTTCAGTCTTCCAAGAAAACCTCTGACTTGCTTCTTAGTCTGCGGAGCTGGCATATCTTGAATGGCTCGGACCTTATCTGGATCTACCTCAATCCCTCGGTGGCTGACAATGAAGCCGAGTAACTTCCCAGATCTTACCCCAAAGGTACACTTGGCTGAATTCAGTCTCAACTGATATTTTCTGAGTCTCTTAAACAATTTCAAAAGATGTTCCAAATGGTCCTCTTCGCTTTGAGATTTGGCTATCATGTAATCAACATATACCTCTATTTCCTTATGCATCATATCATGAAATAAAGTTACCATGGCCCTTTGATAAGTAGAACCTGCGTTCTTCAGACCGAAAGGCATAACTTTGTAACAGTAAGTCTCCCACAGAGTAATGAAAGTAGTTTTATCCATGTCATCGGGATCCATCTTAATCTGATTGTAACCGGAGAACCCATCCATAAATGAGAAAACTGCAAAACGAGTCGTATTATCCACCAACGTGTCGATATGCGGCAAAGGGAAATCATCCTTCGGACTGGCCTTGTTTAGGTCCCTGTAATCCACACACATTCTGACTTTCCCATCTTTTTTCGGTACAGGTAGAATATTGGCCACCCATTTGGGGTATTTGGACATTGCTAGGAAACCCGCATCAATCTGTTTTTTCACCTCATCTCGAATCTTGAGAGCCATGTCGGGTCTTGTCCTTCGGAGCTTTTGTTTAACCGGTGGGCATTCTAGTCGAAGCGGTAACTTGTGAACCACTATGTCGGTGTCTAGACCCGGCATATCTTGGTATGACCAAGCAAATACATCCACATATTCTTTCAAAAGTTCTTCTAGTTGTTGCTTGACTTCTGCCCCTAGAGCTGCCCCAATCTTGACTTCTTTCTTGTCTTCTTCGGTGCCAAGATTAATGACTTCTACCTGTTCTTTGTAGGGTTGAAGCTCTGCATACTCATGGTGTGCCAACTTTACCAGTTCATCAGGTACTTCAAAATCTTCGTCCTCATCTTCAGCTTGGTATATTGGTGAATCAAAGTCAGGAGGGAATGCAAAGTCATGGGACTCAATGGGTTTTAGGACATCACTGCACGTTGGAATGGCTTAATTTATTAAAACACACAAAGACAAATGCAGCACACAAAAGAGAAAAATTTTGTTTTGGTTTTTTAAGATTGCCATTTTTTCGTTTAAAATGAAAGCAAATGCAGTAAAGGAAATAACACAAGGAAATTAACAAAATAGTTCATTTTTCATTGATTTTCTTGAAAGCTCGGGGCCCTTACAAAACATTCCTATAGCCTTGGGCATGGCTATTGAGATTCAAAACAACAACAAGAAAAGAAAGACAAACAAATTACTATGACTCAGGAAAAACCAAAGGAATCTCGATAGCTTCCCAGTTGCTCAAGGTAGTGTTGCAATGATACACTAACTGCTCCAGGTCTTCATCTTTAAAATCTTCTTCCACAGCACTGACTTGGAAACCTCCACTGATGAATACTTCTTGCATACTCTTTGGACGTCCTTTGTCATGTGTCGGTGCTTCATTATGAGTTGGTTTGTAACCCAACCCTTGGCGATCCATCTTTGGTTTTACTTCAATAATCTCTCCCCAACCTGCAGGAGTGCCTTCTTCCAGTGTAGACTTGATGCTCCGAGCGGATGTAAAAGACGGACCACTCTTAGCCATTGTTTCTTCCAACATCACTGCATTAGCTATCTCGAGTGCCTGAAAGGAAGTTTCTAACGCGCCCTCATCTGCTTCGATATACTTGAACGATGACAGATTGCTCACCATTAGGTCTTCTTCACCGTGTACAATCACTAATTTATCATTCACAACAAATTTCATTCTCTGATGTAAGGTGGAAGTTACTGCCCCAGCGGCGTGAATCCACGGTCGTCCCAACAAACAACTATAACATGGGTTAATGTCCATGACTTGGAATGTAATGTCGAACACATAAGGTCCGATCATGATTGGCAATTCTATCTCTCCAATAACCGTTCTTCTTGAACCGTCAAAAGCTTTTACAATCAAAGATGTCGGTCTCATTTTCGCCCCTGTATATGCTAGCCTTGCGAGCAAACTTGTGGGCAATACATTCAGTGAGGACCCAGTATCGACCAAAAATTGTGCCATTGTGTCTTCTTGGCACCTGACTGATATGTGCAATGCATGGTTGTGATTGCGTCCTTCGTTCGGCAATTCTGCATCACTAAAGCTCAGGGTGTTACAGGCTATAATGTTGGCTATTGCTGAATCAAATTGTCCGAGAGTTATGTCTTTTATCACATGTGCCTGTTTTAATACTTTTTGCAGAGCTTCTCTGTGAGCTGGAGAATTTATTAAGAGAGACAAGATCGATATCTTTGATGGAGTTTGGTGAAGCTGATCAATAACCCTGTAATCACTTTTCCAAATAATCCTTAAGAATTCTTCGTCGTCTCCTTCAGTACCTGGTACCTCTTGTTCTTTTGTCGCAGCAGGGGTAACCTCTTTCGGAGCGGCTACTGTTATCTTTGGTTGATAGATGCGACCACTAAGGGTCATTTTGCTTGTACCTGCAATGTTTGTCACGTCCACTTGGTCGTCTTTCACTGTCTCTTTCTGACTAACCCTCCCAGATCCTCGGTCTATCACAGTCATGTCATACTTCCATGGAACAGCCCTTATGCTTTCAAAAGGGAATGGTCTTGGTTTCTGAATAATAACCGGTCGTGGTTGATCGATAGCCGGTTTGTTGAAAACAGGTTTCATACTTTTGTTGGTCATTTTGAACACCGAAACTTTCTCACTTTTCTTTGGTAAATTAAAAACAGGCTCAATTACCAAAACTTCTTCTTTCCTCACTTTACTATATATTTGTAACACTCCATCATCAATCAATCTTTGTATATTTCCTCGTTCCACATCACACCCTCTAGAATCAATAGAACATCCTTTACAATCATTATGGGTACCTTCTATCAATCCTGCTTTCAATAGTTTCTCTTGAAGTAACCTCAATGGGGTTTTGATCTCTGACACACCTTGGACCATCCTTTCATCCGACATTTCTTCTACCGCATTAACCCCTCCATGATTTGGCAATGGATTACTTTTAACATTTGGGGGGTACATCATCAAAAGACAATATCTTATTTTCCATCAACTCCCTGACAAGATGTTTTAAAGCAAGACAACCTTCTAAATCATGACCGGCAGCGCCTTCGTGAAAGGCACAATGAGCGTTTGGATTATAGTGAGGAGATGTAGTGTCTGGATTTAATGGTCGTGTTGTTACCAATCCCTGCTGTACTAAGGAGGGGTACAAATCTGTGTAAGTCATCGGTATCTGAGGAAGTGGAGGTTTTGTTGTTGGTCTACGATTCTAGTAGTTCTGTCTGGGTGCCTGAGCTCTAGGCTGATGATGTTGTTGATAGGGTAGAGCATTGGGCGCTCGTTGATACCCTTGTTGAATTGGCTGATATACAGGTGCTGGATGCACTGTCTGATAACTGGGAACAGGATGACTGAAAGCCAGAGTTACAGCTGCCACATATGGTTGTTGGGCATTCTGCAACGGATACATTGGTCGTTGTTGATGTGATTGATGAACATAACTTGCTTGAGGCTGCTGAACAAAGCCTTGCTGAGGTTGTTGAACACAACTCTGCTGATACTGTTGGTAAGGTGGTCTCCAGGTGCAACTCTTTCTTCCCTTAGTTACTGCATTTGTCTCCCCTTCCTTCTTTTTATGGAAGTTACTGCTAAGTTTTTTGACATTGTTGTTACCAGAACTGTTGGAACCACTAGCCACCTTTCCATTCTTCATTCCTAACTCCACTCTCACCCCCACTGCTACTATATCAGAAAAATTGGTGGTTACACTACTGATCATCTTCTCATAAAACTCCGGTCTTACTGTATCGACGAACCAATCTGTCAATTCTTTTTCACTCAAAGGAGGTTCTACCTGAGAGGCAGTTTCCCTCCACCTCTGTGCATATTCTTTGAAAGATTCCGAACTCTTCTGTGACATACTCAGTAATTGTCTTCTATCAGGGGCTAAATCCATGTTGTACTTGTAATGTTTCACAAAAGCATCATCCAAGTCTTGGAAACTATGAATACGAGACTGATCCAAACCCAAATACCATTTAGTAGGAGCTCCTTTCAAACTATCTTGGAAACAGTGAATCATTAACTTGTCATCTTCCACATGAGCGGCCATTCTTCGGTAATACATAATCAGATGCGTCCGAGGACAGGTAGCCCCAGAATATTGATCAAAATTGGGAACTTTGAATTTAGGCGGAATTACCAATCCAGACACTAAGCACATATCTCTGGCATCAGTACCAAATATGTCATTCCCTTCCATTGCTCTGACTTTCCTTCCGATAGTTTCTACACTTTCTTTCAACTTATCATGTCGTCCGCTCTCTTCTTCATACCTATCAAGACCTTCGTACACTGGTGGAGGATTATGAAAAACAAGGCGTGCTTGAATCTGAACAGAGGGTTGAGTGTAAGTAGGAATAGCTTGAGGAACTTCTGGCCCTAAAGGAACTGCTTGTTGATTGATTACTGGTGGAGGTACAAAACCAGGCGATAACCCATATGGTGGAACATTTGCAACAGTGACTGTCGTTGGGATCGGCTCTGCAGCTATGCCAGTGATTTCAAAAACAACAGTGGCTTGAGTCTCCAACTTTGCACGAATGACTTGTAGGGCTTCCATGATCTGCCCCATGCCTCCTCGTAGCTCTCTAAGTTCATTATCAATCATGTCCACATCCAAATTCTGTCCTTCCATTCTTAGGCGAGCTTGGGCTCGGGTGTTGTATCGGTGTTGAGGATTCAGTGTGATTCTCTCTCTCTGGAGACAAGACAGCGAGATGAGACACAACACAAGAACATGCACATGTGATGCTTATGAATGCAAAATGCAACAAATGCAAAATTAATCATTCAAGGAATCTAAAGAAATATTTGCAGAGATTATAACAATGGGGAAATAAGAAAATTCAAAACTCTTCATAGATTAACAACTGAGAGTTTTACAATAACGATTCTGAAACTGAAATACAAGTCTTCAATACAAAATACATGACGAAATAAAACAGAAAACAAAAGGATTTTAGATCCTCTTGGATGGCCCTTCGTCTTCTGGCTGACTTCTCTTTCCACCTTGGCGGATCAACTCTTGAAGTTCTTCCTTCTCTTGCATAGCCTTGAAATACTTATCTCTCCAAGTCTTTCCTTCTTTTTCAGCTTTTGCCAAAGCAGCTTTCAATTCTTCTATGAGAGTAGGTTTGGGTGAGTCAGGCTCAAAACGAGTATAGAGCATCTTCAATGCTGCTTCTTTTACTCATGATAAGTAAGATTTTGAAACAGTAGAGTCGTGGTAACCTAGGGCAGTTACTCCCCTCGTGTGGATATAACGCCAAGCATACACAATTCGAGCCCTGTAAGCAGGATTCTTCCCTTCTTCAATGTAAAAGCTTCTCAAAAAGTCTGGATCCGGTTCATCCTCCATGGGGTGCCCCAACTGTCGACGAGCTAGAATAGGATTATAGCTGATGCAACCATTGACGCTGATGAGCGGTACATTTGGGAAATCTCCACAGCTTTGGATCATGGAAATCCCTCCATACATAGGGTCATACCACTTAATATCTGAGTGTTTGAGCAATAGCAGCTTTTCTGTCCATGAGAGCCCATTTTGCTTATCCCAGAGGGATGAAATTTTTGGCAAGCGCAAAATAAACCACTTGTGTAGAAGAACGGTGCAACACTTAATTCGTCCAACTCCATAACGGTTCCTACGGTGGATGGTAAAGTACATATCAGCCAACAAGGTAGGTACAGGATTTTTGATTAAGAAAAGGTTGATTGCATTTGCGTCCATAAAATCATTAGCAGTCGGGAACAGGAACAGTCCGTAAATTAGTAAAACCAGGATGGCCTCAAATGCTTCAATATTCTTTGACAATGCATAGCTCTGAGCTTTTTCATACAGGAACATAGCTGGAAATCCACACAACCCTCCCTTAGCAACCATATGAGATCGTACCTCGTCCACCTCCAAATACGCGGCCTCTGCAACTGCTCTTTCATTAGGAGTCCCTTCTCTTCCAGAAAATGGTCTAGGAGTGACGCCTACTCCCATCAGGGCGGAATATTCTTCCAAGGTTGGTAGCAACTGATAGTCTGGAAAGGTGAAATAGTGATAGGTTGAATCATAGAACTGCACAAGTGCGGATAACATCTCTTCATATACTTGAACTTCTAACAAAGACAGCATATTCTCATACTTCTCTCTGAATGCCTCGGGGTCTTTTACTAAACTTCCCAGTTTCTTCAAGTTCTCCAATTTTGGCCTTTGGAACACAACTTCTGCTTTCTTTCCAGAATCCATCCTATAATTTCTGCAAAACAATCTTTAGTTCCTTGAGTGATTAATTAATGTAAATGCAAATGCAAAGGTTTCATGGAACTCAGATCAAAACATCATTTCATTTCATTGCTTTTCAAGATTGCATTACAATATATCTAGTACATTTTACAAAAGTCCTAAATATAAGGTTGACAATATTCTAAATAAAAGTCTTCTTTTGCTTTGAGTTTCTTGATTTCTTCTTCCATCTGAGTCTTCTCAAGAATGAGTTTGTCCACGACTAGCTTCCATGGAGTTGGCTGAGAGCTGGAAGAAGATAAACCTTCCTGTGTCTTCCTCTTCTTATAAGCAATCATTTCTTCATCCTTTGCCTGGAGTTGTCTACGGAGTCCATCATTCTCTTCCATGGCCACTTGGTACTTGTATTTCCAGGCTACTTTAGTTTGTTGTGATTTCCTCAAGGCAATCTTTAACTTCTCCTCTTCAGACATAAAGATCATTGTGTGTTCCTCCTCTAAAACCATGGGTTTCTGCTGAGGATAAGGCATCTTCAGCTGAATAGCTCTCTTTCGGACCCATTGGAGGTAAGGCTCGAGAGAGACGCAATTAGGCTTCCCTAAGTCTTCCTTTCCTTTCTTGTGTACATGACCCCCAGCTTTTAGAATTTCTCCTTTCAATTCTGAACTTCCCTTAAAGAAAATATTCTCCACATGAGCGCTATTTGGTTTGTCCTTCAAAGGATATCCAAGCTGTCGGCGAGCGAGAACAGGGTTATAATTGATTCCTCCACTTGTACCCAGGAGAGGTATGTTACCAAAGCTTCCACAACTGTCAATGATTTTTATCCCATCGTAATTACGACTGTACCAATCGATATCAGAGTGAGTAAGAGCCATAACCTTCTGAGACCACCAACCTTCCTTCCAAAAAGCATGAGCCTTAGGTAAGTGAGAAATAAACCACTTATATAACAAAGGGACGCAGCAGATAATCATTCCTCCTTTATGCAGATTTCTCAAGTGAACAGAATGATAGGCGTCAACTAATAAAGCAGGCACAGGGTTTTTCTTCAAGAAAATCTTAATGGCATTGAGATCCACAAAATTATCAAAACTTGGAAACAAGAAGATTCCATAAATGAGCAAGGCAAAGATAGCCTCGAATGCATCCATACTCAAGTGATCAACATAGTATTGTGCTTTCCCAACCAAGAACTCGGCAGTCAAACCAAATACTCCTCCTTTAGTAACCATACTTTTCTGAATATCCACCAATCCCAAACGTGTAGCTTTAGCAATTTCTTCTTCCTTAGGGTCCTTCTCCATGATTGGAAAAGGAGAGTCTTCAAGAATAGGCAAACCAATCAAACAAGAATATTCCTTAAGTGTAGGTACCAACTGATAATCAGGAAAAGTGAAACAATGATAGAGTGGATCATAAAATTGGAGAAGTGTGGAGAGAAGTCCCAAATCCATCTTCATTTTTACCCTCAATAATGGCAATAAGTTCTCATATCTGCTCTTGAATCCTTCCATGTCTGTTATCAAAGTGCTCAACCTTTCTATGTCATCCAAGTTAGGACTTTTGTAAGTGTACTTCATAGTTTTCTTTTTTCCACTATCCATGATGATCCTAATGTTTACAAACAAGAGATCTGAGTTCCATGAAACTTTTATGATATGATGTTCATGAATGCATGAATGCACAAACACAGGTAAGCACAGATTCACATATACACAAAGGTAAATAGGTGAAGGTTTAGGTTTGGAGAACATGAGCATGGAGCCAAGGTCTACCCATCCCAAAGGTATGTACTAAGGCTTTCAAAAACTGTAGAATAAGGTTCTAAAAGAGTTCCCAAAGTCCTCGACCCATCTTTCGGATATTATCAATTTCCCAAATACTTGGTGGTCGATAATATTCTCAAGAGAGTCTCGTCCAAGTGTAGTATCGAGTATCAACTACTTTGGAATTACTTCCTTATAGTCATCGCACTACATCCTAATAAAGCCATGGTGGGTAAAAGGTAATCTAAAGGTCCTCAGTATCACGGGCTCCTATGTAGAAAGTAGCATTGTTTTCACAAATACTCGATCAACAATACTAACTCTCAGAAGGGCCTCTACTGAGCGGAGGTTTTCTCAAGTAAACTTGGTCGGGAATCAACTCCCTATAAGTCTCCTTGAATATACCACCATCCTATCATAAGTACGCTCAAACACGGGTATAGTGTTGTCTCACCATTCCAAGTTCCCAAGATCCAACAGGGCACATATATACATTTTTACAAGTATTCACAAATATAGCAAGTATTCAAACAAGATAGGCTAAACCTTTAAAGCAATAACTGTCCCCAGTGAAGTCGCCATTTCTGTTGCGGTGAAAATTGGATATCAAGCTATTAAATTAACTTGAATCTTAATTCTTTTTACAACCGAACTTTATTTTATCCAAAGGAAAGGTCTAAAGAAAGAAAAACCTTTTTCGCGATGTAACGACAACGCTTAAGAGATTCGGGGATCGGGGGTTGGTTATACCTAGGGAAGGTGTTAGCACCCTAAGCATCTGTAGTATTCTACAGGAACCTTTTGTTTGATTGCTTGCTAAGTTTGTGAAAATGTACTATGGATTGGGAAAGGATATGAGTTGAAACCTAAAGTTATATATACTAAGTTTGCTCGCAAAGACGTCGCGTCTTCTGCCTACGTATCCTGACTAGGATAGAATCAGAGCAATCGTAGTTCACCTCACAAGGGATGAAGAACACTTGATTATGATCAAGGTTCAAGGGGGAAAAACATGATAATGTTTGTGTGGAGTTTGACAAAACTCCCTAATCTAAGTTGTAAAAAAAAGGGGAAGTAAGATATCATGACAATGATTCTTACACAGAGTTGACAAACTCTTTCCTAGGGTTCTAGTTGAAGAATACTCCTAGTACAGGTGGGTTTCTTAGACTTGAAGCAAAGTCTAATGGCTTCTAATCTAGGGTTAAAGTGACTTAACAAAGTCAAGAGAGGGATGAGGGATGTATCCATGACATGAGGGTCAAATGGACAGACTTTTCCTTTGGAAGAGGACAGGAGGTAACTGGGATGAGAGTTAACAAACTTCATCACTTGGGGAAGGAAAATATTGGACAAGATAACAACATAATAAAGATGAATTCATGGTGACAACCAATAAATGAGCATGTGGAAAGATAAAATGAAGATGTATGGATGACAATCAAAGCAGTTGTTTAAGCAGGAAGTGTGACAACAGATCAAGCTCAAGTAAAATTAACAGATGAAGTAAAATGAACATGGTAACCACCAAAATAAAAATCCTAGCATGTTAACTAACATCTAAGGATACGAGGGCAAGCAAAACATAAGCATATACAATTACAACAAGAGAGAAATTCATCTGCATACGTGAAAACGATCACAAACTGCACATAATTTGCACATAGCCAAAAGGGAGGAAAGTTTAAGCAAACATGGAAATTAAAAATATGACATGAAAGTAGACATTAAGATGAACACAATGCAAAAAGAATTGGTGAAAATGATTAAAAATGAGAGAGATATGAATTTTTGAAGATTGGATGAAAAATGACAAAATTAATCAAAAGGGTTGCCCTTCTTAGGGGTCGAACCCAGGTTCAAGGCTTGCAAGGCGTGTTTAGGCATATGGTCTTACCACTGGGGTGGCTATACATCCATTGATGGAAGCCACCCCATAAATATATGAGGGGTATTCAAAAACCAGGTTGGGCAAAATTAAGGCACCAAAATTAGTTTTGTAAATTGGCCATAACTTTCTCAAATCTTTTTGTTTTTGGATGAAATTTAAGTCTAAATTATGTAGAAAAACACAAGGAACATGATGGTGGTTTTAGATTTTCAAAATTCCTTCTCTAATGAAAAACCCGATAGTAGTTTCTTTTGGTTGTTTGAAAATGCAATTTGAAATGAATCCCTCAATCCAATCATTTTCCAATCAAAACAAGTGTACACACATGACACAAATATGCTATGGAATGATTATGAGCATAAAAGAGAATTGAAAACAGGCTGTAATGTACACTGCTATGTGAGTTGCAATGAAGTGCATGAGTAAGTTCAACTCAGGTTTCAATCACTTTCAGGTAAAACAAATCATGTGCAAATGTTATATTTATGTTTTTGAATGAAAACACACAAAAACAAAGTTCAAGACAGGCTGTAAATGAAAGTGACATAAGAGTTGCAAACATGGTATGAATGAGATGCAAGTTGATGTCAATTCAGAGATGCAGCTTGTTTCAATTCAAATTAACCATACTCACATGCTACAAATACATACTTAAGTGAATTCAAATAGTTAAATTGATGCAAGGCAAACTGTTATGAAAAAATGACATGTCAAGTGTAGGCTTGTGTTTTGTGAGAGGCATGATCATGTGCAAATTCAGTTCAAGACAATTTCAAGACATTTCAATTACACACACACACACACTGCATATAAGATATAAGATGAGTTTGAACACGATTTATAGCTTAAAACTAGCTGTTGTGAAATGTGATATTTCATGTGCAATTGTGTTGGTGGAGTGCATTGTAATGTTAAGTTTGAGTTCCAAGCAATTTCAAGTCAAGCAAAACATACATACATGCCATAAATATGTCATTAAGTGGATCCAAACAGGTGCTGAGACTAAAAGCAAGTTATCATGAGAAATGGCATTTCAATTGCAAAGTAGAGCATGATATGATGCAGCTGATTGGTCAGTTCAGTTTTGAGGCATAATTTCATCCAGTTAATCATACATACACACTTCACATAGATATGTTCATGCTCAAGAGCCAACTTAAAACAGATTGTTTTGAAAAATTGCAGACAAGTTGTGGTTTTGTGTTTTGTACATACATGAGAATACTCAAATCAGATTCTAAGCATGTTTGGACCAAACTAAATGCACACATAAGTCATATACATGCAGGTAAGTGTGTTCATGCTCAAGACTTGGTCATGTTCCAAACAGAACAGATTTTGGTAGGTTTCATGGCATATTGGCTTGATCAATGCATTTTGAATGTGAACATATGTACCAGATGCAAAACAGGCCATATAACTTACACCTACACATCATAAATATGAAACTAAACATGCTTACACCAAAAAGTTAGGCACAAAGACATCAGGGAAGAGTTTGATATGTTGGATGCTAGGCAAAATATTTGTGACAGCAGGGCATTTTTAAATGAGAATGAAATGAGCAAGCAAATGAATATTACACCAAACACATATACACATGACAAATAAGATTCAGACTGTAATCAAACCTATAAAACAAGTATGCCTTAGTTCTCACAGCTTTGACATTATTGGATGTATGTGAAAAAAACAAGTGGTAGTAAGCTTCTAGGCAAAACAACTCAAAATGATTTTAATGATATTGTAATGAATGGAATGAGTTTAGACACTACATACCTGTTGCAGATAACCTTGAGCAAGCAAAATAACCCAGAAAGCCAGAGGAATTTTAAGCCACCACCAAGTTTTGTGCCTTTCTTCTCTTTTAAGCCAAACTGCAAATCCTAAGTCAGTTGAAGAAATAAACTCCACTACTTGTTTCCAATGCCTTAGACAGTTGATAAATGATATATGTGAGGTGTTTGAGTGATTAAAACACCAAGGAAATGTATGGAACAAGATATGGCAGATTTTGTGGCTTTTGGTCAAAGTAACTTAGTGTGGAAGTTGACTTTTTGAATGGTAAGGGTTTTGAGTGATCTAAGGTCTTGGACACCCTCTATACCATATTTAGAGATTGTGTGGATGATTGTTGAGGAGTTTGAATGTAGAGAAATGAATTTGGTAGCCTTGGTAGCAAGACAGATTTTTGGTGTTTTAGTGAAAAAATGACTTTGTGATTCTTGAAGCAAGGAGTGGAAATAGCAAGGGCTTGGGTTTTCTCTGGTTTTTAGAATTTATAATGTGTTGAAAATGAAGTGGTGAGGGTTCCCTTTTATAGGGAAATGAAAGGAGGGGCAGATTTGGAGGTTTCTTCACTTTGAAGAAAGGTTTTGGACTTTTTGATTAAACCTCCACAAGAGGGTTTTCTTGGCTGATAGGCAAGCCTCAATAGTCAAGAAAAATGATGAGCTAGTGCGGTTAATTGCAGTCTAGGAGGTACAGCTTGTGGCTGGTTCAGAATTTCCTTTTACACCTCATGCTTGTTTTTCACTTTTTGGTGCAAGTTGCAAACCAACTTGCAAGGCAACTTGCAAAGCTTGGCCTTTTGAGTTCTTCTGCATAATTCCTTTGTTTTTCATGCTACAAACTCCTCACATATCAGATACAACATGATTCACCAGCTGAGTTTGGTCAATTTTGATGAAAGTATGAATTCTTGAATTTTGACAATGTGGGACTAAAGTATGAAACCCTCAACTTGCCATAACCATATCTTTCAGCTCACAACTCCTTTTGAGATATGTTAGTACTTTTTAGAAAGCCCTCAAATATCTCTAAAACATTCATATTTTCATGAGTTTCAATTTCCCAAAGGAACGTGGTCAAAAAGTCTCTTAGAGTTTCTAGAAAATGAACTTAAAAAGTGAAAATTCTCTAAGTCTTTTTCCCTTCTTGAAATGAATTTGATCATAACTCCAAATCTATGCATTTTCTGATCATGGACCACTTAGGGACTTTTGTAAGATTTGTCAAGAGCTTCCAAGTGAGCTTTGAACCAACTCAATTGGATGTGTGGTTAAGGAGTTATGGTTTAGCCCTTTTCAAAACCCTAATTTCCCGATTTTTCGATTACTCCTTCATCCTTGATCCAATGGTCATGAAAATTGATAGGAAAGTGCAATATGATATAAGGAACATTTTTTATTCACACTTTGAAGTCCAATTCCTTAAATTTGAAGAGTTGACTTTTTGGTCAACCGTTCGATCGATCGGCGACTACCGAGTCGTCTGTTGACACTCTGGACCTCCTGAGACTTTGAAACTTCTTGAATGAACTTTATTAAGCTATATGAACTCCATGGATCATAATCTCACCATTAAAACACCTTCTAACATCAAAGTCAAACTACATTTGACTTTTACTAGTTAAAAACCCTAATCGGGTGCCCAGAAATACAATGTTCTTGATTCTGGGGGTAACAACAGCAAATTGGATTCTCAGTTGACATTATATGATACCCTTGATCTTGTTTCATGATTGAATTAGCCTAAAACTTTGATTGATCGCAAACCCTGAAGCTTTGATTTGACTGTACAAAACCCTAATTCATCTGTAACTTGACAAAGACAAACATGCACTGGGTTAAGGTTAGATAATTCATGAGTATGTTCCTAAAATGATAATGAAAATCTAAGGGGTCAAAATTTGGGGTGCAACAATGTATAATTGATAATCAATGCTGAGATTGAATCTTATCTTTCAATGGAATTTCTGCAAGTATCTAAGACTTATTGCTCAAGAATTTTCTTTTCAAAAGATATGAAATTGATGAAGAAAATTCTTTGTGAAAATTGTTTAAAGAAAAAGTTCAAGGGTTTTTGATTGAAAGAGATTTTAAAGAATTGATGTAAAATTTAGAGTTGTTTTTGAATTTGAAAAGCTAGGTATTTATATTACATAAATATCTCTTGATGAAATCATGAAAATCTTCAGAAAAATTGAAGAACAGATGTTATGTTTCAAAGGAAACATTTAACAGAAATTTGAATGAAGAGATGCAATTTTCAGAAGGAATTTTCAAAAATGTTCAGTGAGCAATAGATTGCACCAAGGCAGCAATCGATTGCACTTTAAAACAGAAGTGAAAACTGAGAATTTTTTGAAGCATGCAATCGATTGCACTAAGGCAGCAATCGATTGCTCTTCAAAACAAAAACAAAAATAGTTAAAAATTTGATCATGCAATCGATTGCTCTAAGAGTGCAATCGATTGCACTTTGAAAAACTTAGAAAAATTCTGTTTTCAAAAGCTTGTGAGAGTGTAACAAGTCATGAGAAATGTTTTAAAAGTTTTGAGCAATTAGGACTTAAATGCTTAATGGATATTCTCATTATACCTTTGGATGAGAACATCTTCAAAGTTGTATCTTTGTCCTGATGCTTGATGGTTGATCATCTTTGCCTTCTTGAGTGATTTGTCTTCATCAAAATAAATGTTGATCTCTGAGGATCTTGATTTCACATTCTCCCCCTTTTTGATGATGACAAAGCATTCTTCTTTTGTTGTGATGATTTCTTTCCGGTACGTTTTTCTCCCCCTCAATGTATGACGTGTTGAGAGTTTCTGAATTTGTATTGAGGTTCGAGATAGTCTTGAATTTTGAAAAATTGTACCTTTAAGGAAAGATAATAAATAATAAAAGAGTAACATCCTTCTCCCCCTTTTGACATTATCAAAAAGAAGGGAAAGATGGATTAAGGCAATAATATATGAAAATAACGGACAATCTTGATCATAAGTCAAATTAAAAAGTACAATAAAGCTGGAAAGTACAGATTTCAACAATAACAGAAATAAAAACAAAAATAACACTCATTTCTAAGATAGATCCATGTTTGGGTCAAAGCTTGGTTGGTTGGAAAAAGTTGTCTAGAGAGGTGATGGACGAGTAGGAGAAATAGCCGGGTTTGAAGGATCGTACGACGGGATGTATAGGTGAGAGTACAGGTAGGAGAATTGTTGGTTCATGTTCTCTTAAAATTTGTTGATCCGAGTATTAGTTGACTCTTGAATAGCATTGTATTGAGCATTGATGGAATTGTTTAGATTCCCAAATTGTTGAGTCATGTAGTCCATTAACTGTTGATTACTCGGACCATTTCCAGACGGAACAGGAAAATCATCATCATCTTCATCCTCTTGTTCATCATTATGAGCCACACCTTCGCCAAGGTAAATGATTGTCTTGGTATCTGGATTGTATTTGACACCCATCCGAGAGTCCACATTCTTGATTGAGATCTTGTTGATATTTGAATCCATGAGATACTTATCAAATCCTTCAAAGTCTACTTGATAATGCTCCAAGATCTTTGTAATGAACCATGCATATGGCAGAAACTTGGATTTTTCATTGATTTCGTGCCTGTGAGTTAAGATCATATTTGCCCAATTTATCTGAATATTATTCTTAACAGTATATAGCATCTGCCAACCATGAGTTACGAGATGGTTCCAAGCCGCCTAAGGATCAGACCCTTTTTGCATGGAATTCAGCTTCAGACATTCTGCTGAGGCTCCAATAGAACTTATTTTTGTCGTATGTGTTCCAGACTTCTTCGTGTTCTTCCGAAGTTCTTGCAGCAGACATTGGAATGTTGAGAATCCTACTAAGTGTCTTTGAGAAGAGCGAGATCCTTTTACCTTGAACATATGTCACTAGCTTGACTTCTTCTTTATGTAGGTTGCAATAGAATAGTCTTACCAAATCCGGATAACATTCTTTAGAAAGAGAAACATTCTTTAGGGAAGGATGAAAGGATATCGTACTTGGGGGTCTGCACAACCTTCTTTTGGAAATACTTGATGAATTTGTCCCATTGGTCATTATCCAAATGTTGAAGAACAAGTGGAGTTTCGGAAGATGAGGAGGCTGGACCTTTGCCTTTGTCTTGTGCTGAAATCTTCCTCTTTGATCGTGAAGTCATTGAAAAAGATGAAAGAATGAAAGCTAGGGTTTATGAGAGAGTTTTGTGGGGAGTTTTGGTAATTGAGAAAGATGGTAGAAGTAAGTTATGAGAGATTATTTTTATAATGGTTGATAGAAGACATAGAATTAAATGTGGGATATGAGTGGTTGAAGGTATTTAAGATTTTGGGAATATGAGAATTTATGGTCAAATCTTGAGACTAGGGCTAAGAAGTAATGGCTAATCATAGGTAGGTCAAAAAGTTTAATGAGAGTAGTTGGAAGTTTTAAGGATTCATGGATCTATTAAATAGAAACAGAAAAAACAGTTTTTTTTAGTAGGTGCAATCGATTGACACAGAGGTGCAATCGATTGCTCCATAAAACAGAAACGAATTTTGGCAAAACCTACAGAGTGCAATCGATTGCTGCAGGGGTGCAATCGATTACTTGCTTTAAAAAATTAATAAAAATTGTAAAACTTACAGTGTGCAATCAATTGCTGCAGGGGTGCAATTGATTGCTTGCAGTGAAATTTTGAGAAAACACAACAAATGAAGTTCTTTTATGTTTCCATGTCAGCCTCATCCAATATTCCAAGTTCCCTTCATATTTTGTAGAAAGACTCCTTTGCCAAAGGTTTTGTGAAGATATCGGCAAGCTGATTATGAGTATCTACAAATGTTATCTCGACATCTCCTTGAAGTACATGATCTCGAAGAAAGTGATGTCGTATGTCAATGTGCTTGGTCCTTGAGTGCATGACTGGATTTTTGGTTATGTTGATTGCACTGGTGTTGTCACAACGAAGAGGAATGCTGCCCAGGTTGAGTCTATAGTCACGAAGTTGTTGCTTGAGCCAAAGTATCTGCGCGCAGCAACTTCCTACTACTATGTACTCAGCTTCAGTCGTACTAAGTGTTACGCATGCTTGTTTCTTGCATGCCCATGAGACTAGTGCATTTCCCAAGATGTGACACGTTCCACTTGTGCTCTTTCTATCAGTTTTATAGCCTGCATAATCCGCGTCAGAATATCCAATTAAATTGCATATACTACCTTTAGGATACCATAAGCCGACATTTGTTGTTCCTTTGAGATACTTCATGGTCCGCTTGACTGCCATCAGGTGAGATTCCTTTGGATTTGCTTGAAAGTGAGCACAAAGACAGACGCTAAACATAATGTTAGGGCGGCTTGCTGTCAAGTATAGTAGGGAACCAATCATACCTCTATATTTTGTGATATCAACCGATATATCGGATTCATCTTGATCTACATATGTACCAGATCCCATAGGTGTAGATAAAGTCTTGCAATTGTCCTTATCAAACTTCTTCAATAATTCTTTGCAATACTTCGGTTGATTGATAAAGATCCCATTCTCAAGTTGCTTGATCGGAAGTCTAAGAAAGTAGTTCATTTTTCCCATCATAGACATTTCGAATTCTCCTTGCATCATGGATGAGAATTCTTCGCATAGCTTGGTGTTGGTTGAACCGAAGATTATGTCGTCAACATACACTTGTACCAAGAGAGTATCTTCTTTTATTTTCTTGATGAACAAAGTTTTGTCTACCTTTCCCTTTACAAAGCCTTTATCACATAAGAAATTGCTGAGTCGATCGTACCATGCTCTTGGTGCTTGTTTTAATCCATAGAGAGCTTTCTTTAGTTTGAAGACATGAGATGGATATTTGTAATCTTCAAAACCAGGGGGTTGCTTGACATACACTTCTTCATTTATGAATCCATTCAAGAATGCGCTCTTCACGTCCATTTGGAAAAGCTGAAAATTCATGGAACATGCATAAGCTAATAATAATCTAATTGCTTCTAGTCTTGCAACATGAGCGAATGTTTCGTCAAAATCGATTCCTTCTTCTTGGTTGTATCCTTGGGCGACCAATCTTGCTTTGTTCTGAACTATAATACCATTTTCATCGAGTTTGTTCTTGAAGACCCATCTTGTTCCAATGATATGCTTGTTATTTGGCCTAGGGACAAGATTCCAAACTTGATTTCTTTCAAACTGGTTCAGTTCTTCTTGCATAGCTATAATCCATTGATCATCGCCTAAGGCTTCTTCAATTTTGGCTGGTTCAATTTGTGAAACAAATGCCATGTTAAGACAAGCATCCTTGAGATTTAATCTTGTTGAAACACCTTGACTAATATCACCAATGACTTTATCGATTGAGTGATCTCTATGAGTTCTCCATTCCTTCGATAGATCATTGTGTACTTAGTTTTGTTGTGAATCCTCTTACTGTTGATTTGGTTGATCACTTGCAATATCTTTGAGAGTGTTTTCTTGAGAGGTTTCTACTACATCATCATCATCATTAACAATAATATCATCCTCCTTGGAGGGGTTAGATTCATCAAAAGAGACATGCATAGATTCTTCAATAGTTAATGTTCTTTTGTTAAAAATTCTAAAAGCCTTACTTGAGAGAGAATAGCCGAGAAAAATACCTTCATCGGATTTCTCGTCAAACTTACCGAGATTGTCTTTGTCACTGTTCAAGACAAAGCATTTACACCCGAATATGTGGAAGAAGGATATGTTTGGTTTTCTTCCTTTGAACAGTTCATAAGGGGTTTTCTTGAGAATTGGTCTAATGTTCACACGATTACTTACAAAACATGTTGTGCTTCCTGCGTCTGTTCAAAAATATTTAGGAAGGTTTGAATCACTAAGCATTATTCTTGCAAGTTCTACCAACGACCGATTCTTTCTTTCTACGACACCATTTTGCTGTGGAGTTCTTGGTGTAGAGAAATTGTGAGAGATTCTATTTTCCTCGCAGAATTCTTCAAATAGAGCGTTCTGGAATTCTCCACCATGGTCACTTCTAATGGAGACAATTGAAAGTGACTTCTCGTTCTGAATCTGTTTTGCGTACTTCTTGAATGCTTTAAAAGCTTCACTTTTCTGCACTAAGAAGATCATCCATGTATATATAGAGAAGTCATCAACAATTACTAATGCATAAACATTACCTCCAAAACTTTTCGTTCTTGATGGTCCGAAGAGATCTATGTGTAACAACTGCAGTGGCCTAGTTATGGACACCACATTCTTGGATGTGAAAGTTGATTTGGTCTGTTTTCCCTTTTGGCATGCGCCATACAATCTATCTTTGATGAATTTGATCTCTGGAAGACCAACAACTAAGTCATGTTTGATCAATTTGTTCAAATACTCCATATGAATGTGAGCAAATCTTTTGTGCCAAAACCAAGATTCGTTGTTGTTTGCCATAAGACATTTAACCTTCAAAGATAAGTTATCAAGGGAAATCATAAAAATGTTGTTAATTCTATTACCTTTTAACATTACCTCAGAAGTGACTTCGTTTTCTATCAAGCATTCATCTTTAGTGAAGTTGATCCTGAAACCTTTGTCACAAAGCTGACTAATGCTAAGTAGGTTATGCTTTAGGCCTTCTACATAAAGGACATCTTCTATGGTTGTAAAATGTGGTGCACTAATGCTACCTATACCAAGGATCTTCCCTTTGTTGTTATCACCATAGGTTACGAATCCTTTGGCCTTAAGCGTTAGATGTGAAAATTTGGTAATGTCACCTGTCATATGCCTTGAACACCCACTACCAAGATACCACTGATATGAGGAGGTCTTCAAGCATACCAATAAAACTGGATTAAGTTCCATTAGGTACCCAACTTGTTTTGGATCCTTCATAGTTAGTGCCTTTCTTGACCCACACATAATGCCCCTTTGCAACACTAAAGTTTCTCACATAACAGGCATTAGGTTTATGGTGTGACGCCATTTTAATTATTTAAGTTTTCCCGTGTCGTTTTGTTTCGGCGTGCTTTGTGTGGAAGTTGTTGAGGAAATAAGGAGCATATTATTAATATTATATCATCGATAATGATAATAATTAATAATTAATATTAATGTTGATATTAGTATTATTATTATTCTTATTATTATTAATATGAGGTTTTAATATTAATTTGGAATTAAGAAAATGAGGAAATATTATTAATGTTTTGGAAATTAAAAAGAAAAGGAGGATTTATATTAATTGAAATTATTTTGGGGTATTAAGGGCAATAGTGGCATTTGGAAGAAATTGAGAAAGGGAACTACGATCGTGAGAGGAAGGGGAAGAAGGACAAGGTCTAGCAAGTGAAGAGCAAGCTTGAGAGACGATCAAGAGGAAGGAGAGGGTCTAAGCTACCAGATTTTAGAAGTTCTACTTCGATCAAGCTACGTATTTGAGGTAGGGGGAAGAATCGGTTAAATTTCGGTAAATGCATGAATATTAGGTAGAAGGGGATTTCCCTTAATCCCATAGGTTGATGATTATGTTTTATGTGATGTTATGATTTTGGGTTTGATGTTGATATGCTTGAATTCATTGCATGTGTTGTTTGCTAGATTTGGGGATTTCGGATAGTGTGAAGTTTATGCCGAAACTGAGTAAACGTGTAGAGCTGACACTTAATCGGATTAAATCGAGGGCAGATGTGGTAGTTAGGCGGTGGAATAATGGCCTGGTATGATGTGGTTTGGTTTGGAATAGAATCGGCTGATTTTAGAGCGTTTTTCTGACTCTGAGCAGTGGTATTATTTTTCTGGATTTGTATACGCTCTCCAACTGCTTCACTGAGCGAGCAGGTAGCGAACCTTTGCCAGGGGTTCGCTGAGCGAATGAGGTAGCGAGTGCTTCCAGAATGCCTCTGGTTGGCTTCTCTAGGGTACTCGCTGAGCGAGCAAGTAGCGAGTGTTCGCTGATGCTTCGCCTAGCGAGTGAGTCAGCGAGCATGACATTGTTTTGTTTTCTTTGTGCCATGTTGTTCTGTGCTCTTGTGCTGTTGGACCCTTGTTGGTCGTGATTCATTATGAGATTGATGTTGATCTATGGAGAGTATATGCATAGTGTGGCATATGATTCCCTTGATATTGTTTAATTTGAATGATGAAACCGGTGTATATGATTTGGTATGAATGTGGTGATACGTGAGATATATGTATGTAGATATATGATTTGTGATGAAATGTGATCAGTGGAATTGTGTACACATATTGTGTTTGTTGTTTTGTGTTATGCATTGGGGTTATGCATAGCATGGTGTGATATTGTGCTCCCGTGTGGAGGGTGATGTCCTGGTGCCCATCGGTGGTGATAGTGTGCTCCTGTGCGGAGGGTGATGGCCTGGTGCCCATCGGTGATTATGAGGGATAAATCCTGTCTCAGGGGAGCGTAAGTGATCTATCCTGTTATGATGTGCTCCTGTGTGGAGGGTGATGGTCTGGTGCCCATCGGTGATGATAATGTGTTTCTTTGGGAAGGGTGATGGCTCGGTGCCCATCATTGCTATTGTTGAGTCGATACCGCATAACATGGGTTGAGTTGCATGTGTTGCATTATTTTATATGTTATGGTTGTGCGGGACAGTAGATCCGGGTAGATGTATGTGAATGATAATTGTGTGATTTACTGCCTTCTATTTATGTACATTATTACCGTTATATTTTGATCGTGATTTCTCACCCCTTTGCTTTTGTTGTGGTCTGTGCTTCTTCGGAAGTACAAATAATCCAGGTGCGTAGCTAGCTTGGTTGTGGCGAGTCGTAGGGATGCTCTGATACTTAGCACCGGGGCTTCAGGGAGTTATTTTGTTATCTGATGATTTTGTGTGCCCCTGTGGCGTATCGTGTGTGATGAATCTTTTGGGTGAACATGTTTTGTATATTTTGGGCAGTGGCCGAGGATGATGTATATGACATGCAGGTGATGTTTTGTGTGTGTGTGTGTGTGTGTGTGTGTGTGTGTGTGTGTGTGTGTGTGTGTATATATATATATATATATATATATATATATATATATATATATATATATATATATATATATATATATATATATATATATATATATATATATATATATATATATATATATATATATATATATATATATATATATATATATATATATATATATATATATATATATATATATATATGATGATGATGAATTTCCGCTGTTATATTTGTTGAAAATCATTTAATGGGAAATGTTTTATTGGTTTAATTCTGTGACATCCCGTTTTGTGGTGTGAAACTCTGATGATTGTTTATTTTAATTGCATTTATTTTATTTTAGGGAACGGGGTATTACAAGCTGGTATCAAAGCAGGTCGGTCCGTCCGGCCAATGTAGTGTTTTAAGTATGTCCTTAGGATAGAGGTTGTGTGTCTTTTGACCCTGTGTTGTTGTTGATGAGCAGTATGGCGGGAAGGAATGATGTTGCGTTGGCTGCAGCTATGCAAGCAATGGCGCAGGTGGTTGCTAATCAGAACCACGCTGCGGGTGCGCAATTCAGGGATTTGGCGCAGTTTCAGAGCAACAAGCCGCCGACGTTCCAAGGAGGAATTTTGGACCCTGAAGCGGCACAAAAGTGGCGTACGGCGATTGAGAAGACTTTCCAAACCATGGGTTGCAGTGATGAGCAAAAGGTGAGGTTCGGTACTCACATGTTAGAGGGAGAAGCTGAAGCTTGGTGGGACAACAGTCTCCAGAGGTGGGAGACTGCAGGAACTCCAATTACTTGGGATGTTGTTCACACTGGTTTTCTAGAGAAGTATTTTCTGGGGAATATTCGAAGTGCTAAAGAGATTGATTTCTAGAACTGAAGCAGGGAAATATGACGGTGGCCGAGTATGCGGCTAAGTTTGAAGAGTTGGTGCAGTATTGTCCCCATTACAATACTGATGGAGTGATGACCTCCAAGTGTTTGAAGTTTGAGAATGGGCTGCATCCGGAAGTGAAGATGGGAATAGCTTGTCAGAAGATCAGGGATTATCCTGATCTGATAAGCAGAAGCAGGATTTATGATAATGATAATCGGGCGAGGATCGCACATTACAAGGCTGCAAATGATCGTAAGAGTAAGCAAAGGTTCGGTGGTACTCCTTACAGTGTTCCTACTGATAAGGGGAAGTTTAAGGCTGCTGTTGATAAGAAGCCCGACGAAAGAAGAGTGTCTGCTGGTGGGAAGTGTTTCCGGTGCGATGGCATGGGTCATCATGCTGATGATTATTTTCATGAAGTGAAGAAGTGCTTCAAGTGTGGTAAGTCGGGTCATGTGATGGCTGATTGTCAAACTGCTATGCATACTTGTTACAACTGTGGTGAGAAGGGCCACATCAGTATGCATTGTGAGAAGCCGAAGCCAGCTCAGGTGCCTCATACCAGTGGCAAAGTGTTTGCGGTGGTGGGAACTCAAGCTGCTAGTGACGATCGTTCTATCCAAGGTACTTGTTTCATCAATAATGTTTCTTTGTCTGCTATGATTGATACGGGTGCTACCCACTCGTTCATTTCCATGGATTGTGTGAAGAGGTTAGGTTTGGTGCCTACTACTCTTGAGCGGAGGATGACTATTGAAACTCCCTCTATTGGTTCAGTGACTACTTCTTTGGTGTGTTTGAAGTGTTCACTGACTATCTTCGGTAGAGATTTTGGGGTAGATTTTATTTGTCTACCACTTGGTGGTTTGGATGTTATTCTGGGTATGAACTAGTTGGAGTTCAACCGAGTGTATATTGATTGTTTTTGGAAGGTGATGTTGTTTATGACTCTAGATGAGGAAGCATTGGCGGATTCCTTGTCTAGTAAGGAATTGAGGATCTTGTTGGATAATGAAGCTAAAATGTTTGCTTTATTTGCATCATTAGCTGTTGACGAAAAAGCGTCATTGGAAGAGTTGGAAGTGGTGAATGAGTTTTCGGAAGTGTTCCTTGATGACATTACAGAGTTACCTCCGAAGAGAGAAGTTGAGTTTAGCATTGATCTTGTTCCTGGTACGAGGCCTATTTCTATGGCGCCGTACAGGATGTCGGCAGTGGAATTGGCTGAATTGAAGTCTTAGATTGGAGAGTTGTTGGATAGGAAGTTTATCAGGCCAAGTGTGTCGCCGTGGGGAGCTCTAGTGTTGTTAGTGAAGAAAAAGGATGGTAGCATGTGGTTGTGCATCGATTACCGTCAGTTGAACAAAGTGACCATCAAGAATAAATATCCTCTTCCAAGGATTGATGATTTGATGGATCAGTTGGTGGGAGCTCGTGTGTTCAGTAAGATTGATTTGAGGTCGGGTTACCATCATATCAGAGTGAAAGAAGGTGATATTTAGAAGACGGCGTTTAGAACTCGATATAAACATTACGAGTATGCGGTAATGCCTTTCGGAGTGTCGAATGCGCCGGGAGTGTTCATGGAGTATATGAACCAGATCTTCCATTCTTATTTGGATCAGTTCATTATTGTGTTCATTGATGATATCCTGATTTATTCTAAGTCGGAGGAAGAGCATGCGGAGCATTTGAGAATTGCTTTGCAAGTGTTGAAAGATAATAAGCTGTTTGTGAAACTGTCAAAGTGTGAGTTCTGGTTGAAAACGGTGAGTTTCTTGGGGCATGTTATTTCTGGTGTTGGTATATCGGTAGATCCGTCAAAGGTGAGTGCGGTGTTGTAGTGGGAACCGCCGAAGACAGCGGCGGAGGTTAGAAGCTTTTTGGGTCTGGCAAGGTACTATCGAAGGTTCATTGAAGGGTTTTCTACTTTGGCTTTGCCGTTGACTCAGTTGACGAGGAAGAATCAAGTTTTTGTGTGGGATGCTGCTTATGAAGAGAGTTTTATGGAATTGAAGAAGAGATTGACTACGGCACCGGTATTAGTGTTACCGACTTTGAGTGAACCGTTTGTGGTGTATTGTGATGTGTCTAAGATGGGTTTAGGCAGAGTTCTTATGCAGAATGGTAAAGTGGTGGCGTACGCTTTACGGCAACTGAGGGTGCATGAGCGGAATTATCCTACTCATGATCTTGAGTTGGCTGCGGTGGTTTTTATGTTGAAGATCTAGAGACACTATTTGTATGGTTCAAGGTTTGAAGTGTTCAGCGATCATAAAAGTTTGAAGTATCTGTTTGACCAGAAAGAGCTGAATATGAGGCAAAGAAGATGGTTAGAGTTCTTGAAGGATTATGATTTTAGCCTAAGTTATCACCCGGGAAAGGCTAATGTGGTAGCCGATGCCTTGAGCAGGAAGGCGATTCATATGTCGGCTATGATGGTGAAAGAGATGGAGCTTATTGAACAATTCAGAGATTTGAGCATGGTTTGCGAAACTTCGGTAGATTGCGTGATGTTGGGCAAATTGCAAGTGAACAATGATTTCTTGCACATGATCAGAGAAGGTCAGAAGCTTGATGTGAAGCTAGTGGATGCGATTTCTGGAGTGGGAAGAGACTCCAATAATGATTTCAAGTTGGATGGTTCAGGTGTGTTGAGGTTCCGAGGTAGAATTTATGTGTCGGATAATGATGAGTTGAAGAAGTCGATTCTGAGTGAAGGACATCAGAGTGGTTTGAGCATTCATCCAGGAGCTAAGAAGATGTATCATGATTTAAGGAAGATGTTTTGGTGGTCAGGTATGAAAAAGGATATAGCTCGGTTTGTTTATGCCTGTTTGACGTGTCAGAAATCGAAGGTGGAGCACCAGAAGCCGAGCGGATTGATGCAACCGTTAGAGATTCCAATTTGGAAGTGGGATTGTATCATCCTAGATTTTGTTACAGGTTTTCCGAGCACGACGAGGGGATTTGATGCCATTTGGGTAATTCTGGATCGGCTTACGAAGTCCGCACATTTTGTGTCGGTTAATATAAGTTTTCCATTGGAGAAGCTGGCGGGGATTTATATTCGGGTGATTGTGAAGCTTCATGGTGTGCCGTCGAGTATTGTGTCGGATAGAGATCCGAGGTTTACTTCAGAATTCTGGAAGAGCTTGCAGGAAGCTTTGGGTACTAAGTTGAAGCTGAGTTCAGCCTATCATCCACAGACTGATGGTCAGTCAGAGAGAACTATTCAGACTTTGGAGGATTTGTTGCGGGCTTGTGCGTTGGAAAAAGGTGGTGTGTGGGATACTCATTTGCCATTGATTGAGTTCACGTATGACAACAGTTACCATTCCAGTATCAGGATGGCACCGTTTGAGGCTCTTTATGGTAGGAGATGCAGAACTCCTTTGTGTTGGTATGAGTCTGGTGAGAATGTGGTTTTAGGGCCAGAGGTTGTGCATCAGACTACTGAGACAGTTCAGATGATCCGTGAGAAGATGAAAGCATCTCAGGATAGGCAGAAGAGTTATCATGATAACCGAAGGAAAGAGTTGGAATTTAGTGAAGGTGATCACGTGTTCTTGACGGTGAACCCAGTGACGGGTGTAGGTCGTGCATTGAAATCCAAGAAGCTGGATCCGAAGTTTATTGGGCCGTATCAGATTTTGCATAGAGTTGGCGTTGTGGGTTATAGGGTGGCGTTGCTGCCGGAGCTTTCGAATTTGCATGACGTGTTTCATATGTCGCAACTTCAAGAGTATGTCGCGGACCCGTCTCATGTGATACAGAGAGATGAAGTGCAAGTCCGGGAGAATCTCACTGTTGAGACGATGCCATTGAGGATCGAGGATCGCAAGATGAAGCGACTCAGAGGGAAAGAGATACCTTTGGTGAAAGTAGCTTAGGGAGGTGCTGCAGGAGGCAGTGTGACCTGGGAATTGGAAAGCATGATGCGGGAAGCATATCCAAAATTGTTTCCATCAGGTATTTTTGAGGACGAAAATAATTAAAGTGGGGGAGAGTTGTGACGCCCATTTTAATTATTTAAGTTTTCCCGTGTCGTTTTGTTTCGGCGTGCTTTGTGTGGAAGTTGTTGAGGAAATAAAGAGCATAGTATTAATATTATATCATCGATAATGATAATAATTAATAATTAATATTAATGTTGATATTAGTATTATTATTAATATTAATATTAATAATAATATTATGAGGTTTTAATATCAATTTGGAATTAAGAAAATGAGGAAATATTATTAATGTTTTGGAAATTAAAAAGAAAAGGAGGATTTATATTAATTGAAATTATTTTGGGGTATTAAGGGAAATAGTGGAATTTGGAAGAAATTGAGAATGGGAACAACGATCGTGAAAGGAAGGGGAAGAAGGACACGGTCTAGCAAGTGAAGAGCAATCTTGAGAGACGATCAAGAGGAAGGAGAGGGTCTAAGCTACCAGATTTTGGAAGTTCTACTTCGATCAAGCTACGTATTTGAGGTAGGGGGGGGAGAATCGTTTAAATTTCGGTAAATACATGAATATTAGGTAGAAGGGGATTTCCCTTAATCCCATAGGTTGATGATTACGTTTTATGTGATGTTATGATTCTGGATTTGATGTTGATATGCTTGAATTCATTGCATGTGTTGTTTGCTCGATTTGGGGATTTCAGATAATGTGAAGTTTCTGTCGAAACTGAGTAAACGTGTAGAGCTGACATTTAACCAGGTTAAATCGAGGGCAGATGTGGTAGTTAGGCTGTGGAATAATGGCCTGGTATGACGGGGTTCGGTTTGGAATAGAATCGGCTGAGTTTAGAGTGTTTTTCCGACTCTAAGCAGTGGTATTATTTTTCTGGATTCGCAGACGCTCGCCAGCTGCTTCGTTTAGCGAGCAGGTAGCGAACCTTCGCTAGGGGTTCGCTGAACGAATGAGGTAGCGAGTGCTTCCAGAATGCCTCTGGTTGGCTTCGCTAGGGTACTCGCTAAGCGAGCAAGTAGCGAGTGTTCGCTGATGCTTCGCCTAGTGAGTGAGCCAGCGAGCATGACAGTGTTTTGTTTTCTTTGTGCCGTGCTATTCTGTGCTCTTGTGCTGTTGGACCCTTGTTGGTCGTGATTGATTATGAGATTGATGTTGAGCTATGGAGAGTATATGCATAGTGTGGCATACGATTCCCTTGATATTTTTTAATTTGAATGATGAAACCGGTGTATGTGATTTGGTATGAATGTGGTGATACGTGAGATATATGTACGTAGATATATGATGTGTGATGAAATGTGATCAGTGGAATTGTGTACACTTATTGTGTTTGTTTTTTTGTGTTATGCATTGGGGTTATGCATAGCATGGTGTGATATTGTGCTCCCGTGTGGAGGGTGATGGCATGGTGCCCATTGGTGGTGATAGTGTGCTCCTGTGTGGAGGGTGATAGTCTGGTGCCCATCGGTGATTGTGAGGGATAGATCTTGTCTCAGGGGAGCGTAAGTGATCTATCCTGTTGTGATGTGCTCCTGTGTGGAGGGTGATGGCCTTGTGCCCATCGGTGATGATAATGTGTTCCTTCGGGAAGGGTGATGGCCCGGTGCCCATCGTTGCTATTGTTGAGTCGGTACCGCATAACATGGGTTGAGTTGCATGTGTTGCATTATTTTATATGTTATGGTTGTGTGGGACAGTAGATCCGGGTAGATGTATGTGAATGATAATTGTGTGATTTACTGCCTTCTATTCATATACATTATTACCGTTATATTTTGATCGTGATTTCTCACCCCTTTGCTTTTGTTGTGGTCTGTGCTTCTTCGGAAGTACAAATAATCCAGGTGCATAGCTAGCTTGGTTGTGGCGAGTCGTAGGGATGCTCTGATACGTAACACCAGGGCTTCGGGGAGTTATTTTTTTATCTGATGATTTTGTGTGCCCTTGTGGCGTATCGTGTGTGATGAATCTTTTGGGTGAACATGTTTTGTATATTTTGGGCAGTGGCCGAGGATGATGTATAAAACATGCAGATGATGTTGTGTGTGTGTGTGTATGTGTGTGTGTGTGTGTGTGTGTGTGTGTGTGTGTGTGTGTGTGTGTGTGTGTGTGTGTGTGTGTGTATATATATATATATATATATATATATATATATATATATATATATATATATATATATATATATATATATATATATATATATATATATATATATACATATATATATACATATATATATATATATATATATATATATATATATACATATATATATACATATATATATATATATATATATATATATATATATATATATATATATATATATATATATATATATATATATATATATATATATATATATATATATATATATATATATATATATATATATATATATATATATATATATATATATATATATATATATATATATATATATATATATATATATATATATATATTTATGATGATGAATTTTCGCCGTGTTATATTTGTTGAAAATCATTTAATGAAAAATGTTTTGTTGGTTTAATTCTGTGACATCCCGTTTTGTGGTGTGAAACTCTGATGATTGTTGATATTAATTGCATTTATTTTATTTTGGGGAACGGGGTGTTACATATGGCCTTTTATACCACAATAAAAACAAGTGGGCTCAAAATTACTCTTATATCTAGAAGGATAAGGTTTTTTCTTATTAACAACCTTCTTCTTGGGATATTGTTGAATCACTTTAGGTTTTACCACTTTCTCTTTTGGAGGTTGTTCACTAGCTTTAACAAAGATGGTTTTGTTGGGACTTGGTTTTGAAAATTTTGAATAACCAAGTCCACTTTTATCATTTGAAAATCTTTGTTGGCTAAGAACAACCTCTAATCCAATTTGTCCTTTTTCATATCTTTCAAGAACTCTTTTCAATTGGACAATTTGAAAAGAAAGTGACTCACACTTTGTGCATGCAAAATTCTGTTTTTCATTTTTGAAATTCTTTTCCATTGTTTCAATTTTTTCTTCTAAAATTGAAATTTGCTTTTTCTGTGAGGAAATAATTTTATACAAAATTTTACATTCACTCAGGAGTTCATCAATGGCCCTTTGAGCATCATCATCATAAATTAGAAAATTATTACTAACCTTGTCATCTTCATCATCAGAATGGTGTGAGGCCATTAGTGCCAGATTTGCGCTTTGATCACTATCTGATTCTGATGAGGAACTTATCTCGTTGTCTTCCCATGCCACATATGCTTTATTTTTCTTGAATCCCTTTTTGCTCTTAGAAACCTCGTTCTTGGAGAGTTTAGGACAGTTTAGTTTGATGTGTCCTAATTTTCCACATTCATAGCATTTGACATCTTGTGTGGATGTTGACGCCTCTTTCTCTTTGCTTTTTGAAAACTTCTTCTTTTTCATGTAGTCAAAATTTCTAATATTATTTTTAGAGCCAAAGTATTTCCCTAACCTCTTTACAAGAAGCATGAAGTTTTCATCTTCAGCCGGATCGTCTACTTTCTCTACTTCTTTGGAAACAACCTTTAATGCGATGTTTTTAGATTTCTTCTCTTGATTTTCATGTTTCTCCAATCGCCCGAGTTCTGTTTCATATTCTTGAAGTTTGTCGAACAAAGTGGCGGATGTCATCGTGGCTAGGCTCTTCTTTTTAGAAATTGCTGTCACCTTGGGCTTCCATTCTCTGGACAAGGATCTAAGCACTTTAAGTTTTAATTCATCGTTAGTTAGTGTCTTAACGAGTGCTATAAGATGATTTGTCAAGTGCACGAATCTCTTCTGCAAGTCAAGAATTGATTCTCTTGGCTGCATTCTGAACATCTCGTATTCCTGACTCAACGTGTTCAACCTTGATCTTTTAACTTCGATGGTTCCTTCATGTGTTTCCACTAAAGTATCCCAGATTTCCTTTGTTGTTGTACATGTTGAGATGCGAAAGAATTCGTCCATGCTTAATGCACTTTGTAGAAGATTGATTGCCTTTTTGTCATAGAGAACCTTTTTCTTATCATCGTCATCCCATGAGATTTTGGGCTTTGCTGATCCTACACCGTTAACGACCGTTGTAGGAGTGAAAGGACCATTTTGAACAGCATCCCATATTTTGTCTCCTTGTGCTTCTAAGTGAGCCTTCATACGGATTTTCCAGAAATCAAAGTATTCACCACAAAACAGTGGAGGCTTGTTGCTGCTACCACCGTCTTTGAATACACCTTTGTTATTTGTGGAAGCCATACTGGATCAAATAGGAACAGGTTACCCAAACCTGCACTGATGCCAATTGTGAATAAGTAATGCGCCTAAGAAGGGGGGTGAATTAGGTTCTTTGAAATTTTCTGGTTTTAAGAGGGCTATGTTACTTTCTTTTTAATGAAGTAATGATTTAAAAGCTTGTAAAGGCAGAAAGTAAAAGAGAAACAAAGAGTTATAGTGGTTCCCCTCACACCCCGAGGGTACTCCATTCCCCTTTCAACACGAAAGAGATTTCACTATAGTTAGGATCAATGTCCAATTTGTTCTAACCTATAGAAGATCAAAGGTTCTTAAAACACCTTTAAGATCTAAACACTAAGTGCAATGAGAACAATCCTCTCTAATGCACACACTTGCTTTCAACAATCCTGAACAGCAAGGGGAAACTAAAATACAATTCTGAGTTTGTAAGATTTGTAACAATGTATAATTGATAATCAATGCTGAGATTGAATCTTCTCTTTCAATGGAATTTCCACAAGTATCTAAGACTTATTGCTCAAGAATTTTCTTTTCAAAAGATATGAAATTGATGCAGAAAATTCTTTGTGAAAATTGTTTAAAGAAAAAGTTCAAGGATTTTTGATTGAAAGAGATTTTAAAGAATTGATGTAAAATTTAGAGTTGTTTTTGAATTTGAAAAGCTAGGTATTTATATTACATAAATATCTCTTGATGAAATCATGCAAATCTTCAGAAAAATTGAAGAACATTTGTTATGTTTCAAAGGAAACATTTAACATACATTTGAATGAAGAGATGCAATTTTTCAGAAGGAATTTTCAAAAACATTCAGCGAGCAATCGATTGCACCAAGGAAGCAATCGATTGCACTTTAAAACAGAAGTGAAAACTGAGAATTTTTTTAAGCATACAATCAATTGCACTAAGGCAGCAATCGATTGCTCTTCAAAACAGAAACAAAAATAGTTAAAAATTTGATCATACAATCGATTGCTCTAAGAGTGCAATCGATTGCACTTTGAAAAACTTAGAAAATTTTTGTTTTCAAAAGCTTGTGAGAGTGTAACAAGTCATGAAAAATGTTTTAAAAGTTTTGAGCAATTAGGACTTAAATCCTTAATGGATATTCTCATTATACCTTCGAATGAGAACTTCTTCAAATTTGTATCTTTGTCCTGATGCTTGATGGTTGATCATCTTTGCCTTCTTGAGTGATTTGTCTTCATCAAAACAAATGTTCATCTCTGAGGATCTTGATTTCACACAGAAGACCAGTACCAGAATCAAGGGAAAGACAAGAACCTGTAACACACACAAACATGCCGTGTCAAATGCAGTATGATTATGCAGATGCAAACATGGGATCAAGGTATCCAATGCTCAAATTTGTTGTTGCGCCGTTGACTGAACTCAACCAGAGCTCCGCTCTAATCAGAACACTAAGAGAATAGAAAATCGGAGTACTCAAGATCAAAAGTCCGCACTAGCAAGAAAACCAGGGTTGGTTGAAGGTCAAGTTTCCTGCAAAATCCATCCCCCCTCACATGTGGGTTCTAGTCTTAAAAGGTACGACATCCTATGCGGGTGGTCAGCATCACAGACTTTCGAGGAACGATGATACGTTCACCATTTCTGGTTTGGCATCATAGTTAAACGAAGCGGCCTCACTTAGCTGACTTCCCAAATGAACAGTCTCCAGAGTCAACAGTCTCTCTAAGTCAATATTCCCTCAACTGCAGCAGATGCGCATGATAGAATATTTCCAAAGGAAAACCTCGTATGAACGTGAATTTCGCACGAGCTATTGCATGGCCAAACACCACTCAAGCTCCCGTTACTCTCCACACTAATCCTGTGTGTATACTCAAGCCCGGGTTCGACTTATCTCTCAATAGAACAACCCCACAGCACAGTGTCACTACTGTGAAAATCGGCGCCGGCTATGACAGAAGAGTCGCCACCGTGCGTTATTTATCCCAACGGAGGGAAAGGAAACGCTTAGAGTAAACCTAACGCAAAACGGGAAAGGAATGGTCGTCACAACCAAATTCCTGGATTCGGGAGTCGATTACGCAAGGGGAAGGTATTAGCACCCCTCACATCCGCCGTACTCGACGGGATCCACGCTTGTTTTCTAGTACGGATTGTTATTCCATCTACTCTACAGGTCTGGGTTAAAAATAAAAGAAAATGACTCGGCAAAGTATCGCACTTTATGCCTACGTATTCCCGTCTGGAACGAGAAATCA
Organism: Lathyrus sativus; assembly: GCA_963859935.3. Lineage (NCBI taxonomy): Eukaryota > Viridiplantae > Streptophyta > Magnoliopsida > Fabales > Fabaceae > Lathyrus > Lathyrus sativus. The sequence continues at coordinate 172,216,815 of OZ012739.1, forward strand.
GATTCAACGTAGTTTGCCTACCTACGGGAAAGGAAGGGAATGTTGCTCGCTAGGATACGGCATCCTATGCCTACATACTTTCATACAGCATGAAAGATCAGAGCAAACGTAGTTCGGGATATGGAAGACACAAGCCTGTCTGATTGTTTTTTATTACCTTATGAAAGGGTTTTTCTTGATTAAGAGTCCAAGCGGACAAAAATGACACTTTGATGTTTGTTTTGAATCTTTTAAGAAAGAAGTGTTTTTTAGTTTGTTTGCAATCTCTGACGCACTAGAGACTATGATTTGAGAGTGACTACGTCGCGTGTCACCCAAAGGGTGCCACACTAAGCAGCCAGACTACTGGAAAGAAGCTCTCTAGCAACCCTTTCTCGAATAGCTTAAGGCTTGTAACGTACGACATCGATTACCCTTATTACTGCATTTTTGAGTTATTTTGAGATAAGAAGAGAAAGAAGCTCTAAAAAGCCTAAGGTTGAAAAGGGAATAAAACTAACCTAATGTTGTCATGCATGGATAAGAATCCTAATGTCTGTCATAATTCCCTCCTGCACAGAGGAAATCAGAGGTCCTAGGGGGTAAACAGAAAAGAAAGCAAGCAAATACGGTAAAATGCATGCAATGCAGCAATACAAGCGAGGCAAAGGAGTCCCACTCAACCTCGAACCTGGGAAAACAACAGGCAAAGTGAATCAACATTCACTTCAAACCTAGGGGGCAAGCTGCACAAGCCAACAAACAATACAGAAAACAAAACCCAAAGCAGAGGAGGCAGCCCAAGCAGCAGCATCAAACTCCTACAGCAAACAGCACAAACAGCAGCTCTGACAACAACAACCTTCATCTTCATGAATAACTCCCCTCTTCAAGCTTCAACAAACTTTAAATCTTCAACAATCACCAAGCTTCAACAAGCAACCAGCTTCAAGAAGCTCAAACCCCAACCAGTAAACAGCTTCAACAAGCTCCTGACTTCATCTTCAACCAGCAGTAAAACCCTAGCTTCAACAAGAAACTAGCTTCAACAAGCAACACTCCTAGTCTTCAACAAGCACTAAACTTTCTCTTTACCAAGCTTCCACAAGCACCTCCAGGGGAGAACCATTCAACAAGATCAAGTTGAAGTGTTAAGAAACTCAATGATAACCAAGGGAAGCCATTAAGATCTTAACACTGTATGAGAATGGCATCCTCAAAGTTCTACTCTTAAAGCATGCCATTCATCCCTCCAAAGGAGAGATGTGACTTCTTTAAGAGGAATTTATGTCATTGGATTGAATGGAGATGAACAATATACTCCATGTTTGAAGAAATAAATAAAACTAGTCTAATGCTCTTCCAAAAACCCTAGTTTTCCTAAGCTCTTGACAAGCACTCCACCAGATAAAAAAACTTCAACTCTAAGCTCCTTCAATCTCTCCAAAGCATATTTAATTGGCCTTCACCTTCATCCAAGCAGAAGAGCACCACCACCCTAATCTAAGGGGAACTACTGAATCAAACTAGTCAAGTTAGTTCATCAGAAACACCTAGAAGTTAGTCCTAAAACTAAATCTAATTAAAATACCAAAAATGATTGTAAAATCCTATAAAAAATTATAAGGGTTCCTAAACCTCTTATGAATATCTCCATACAAAAACCAGGGGGTTAATCATTAATTTGGACCTAAAACTATGCCCTAAACCTAAGGGTACTATCCTAAAACCCTAATTCTACACCACTTAAAGTTCAATGTTCAAACTAGCCTAAAATTCTATCACAAAAATATGAGAAAATTACTAGAGGTACATGCATATCTAAGATATCTATCCCAAAAATAATCAACTCAAAAGTCATCACCAATCAATCATACCAAAATCAGCAAGATAGCATACCAACCATATTCAAAATAAAATGAACTAAACTTCAAAAAATGCAATAAAAATATAAAATGCATGAAAAATGAATTTATTAAATTCCTAAAATTCTAGACTCTCTAAGGAGTCAAGGGAAAAAAAACCTGGATTAAAAAGATTAATTTTCCTAATTATGGTGAATTATTTCCTAACTATATGCAAAATACGAAATTAAAAGAAAATATGAAGAAAATTAATAAAGCTGCGTTGCAAATAGCAATTAGATCCAGTTAGAATCCAAACCTGGGCCTAAGGGGGGGTGCGCGTATCAAACATCTCATAAGCCCAAACCAACTAACAGAAAATAAATGGAAAATAAAGGAAAATGGAAAATGTTTGTGATGAATAGCAAAGGTTTCACGTTATAATTCACCAATGGGCCTAAAGGGGATTGTGAAGAGCAAGAATTCACTTAAGCCCATCCAACTCAGATTAAATGAAACGGTGAGTTTTGATCATTTCAATTCTCTTCAGACGTGAAATCAAATCTTGGCCATTGGATGGGGTTCTCAGTCAAGGTCAATGCATGATCCTAGGGTTGGGAGTCATCGTCCCCAAAACATTTGAAAACTAGGAGGGAAACTCAGACGGTGGCCTGAGCTTTGCGCTACCGTCTTCTCCGGCGAGGGTTTGCCCAAACCGCATCAAACAAGCAAACTAAATACCCTATCTCACTCCAAATTCTCTCCTGATCACGAATATGCCCTCAGAATTCATTGATTCATCCTCTAAAACCAAACCCGATCCAAGTTGCAGAGAAATCACCAAATCTAGAACATCTCAAATCTTGCAATTAATAAGCCTAAACTCATCTACATGTTTCTCTGATCAATTCTCACCATCCAAACGCCATTAAAACCTCAAGAACTAGGAGATATGAGCTTCAACAGAAATGGTGACATGCCTAATTTCGTCTCTAAACCTCAATCTTTTGTACTGGAATCCAACCTAGCATCCATACTAACCTATCCACATGATCATTTCTACTTAATTCCCTATGAATTAAGCTAAAGCTTGAAAGTTACAAACCTGGAAAAACTGGATGAACAGATGAAGATTTTGCTTGAATCAACCTCCAATCTTTTGCAGAATCACTCAAGAACCAACCCCTAAGCTTCTACAATGGTCAATTTGCCTTGAAACTCCCTCTATCTCCAAACCCGATTCTGAGATGCAATGAAGAAAATTCAATTGCTCTTTCTTGTTTCCCTCCAATTTTGGCCCCAAAAAAATGATCTGAATCTAATGCATATGTTATATAGAGTTGATTAGAACCCTCTAGAAAGTTCTTTAACAACCACAATGAGAAATTGAAATTCTCATCTTCCTTGAAAATCTCTTTCACCACAGTCGTGTTTTGCCTTGCTACAACTTTCAATTTCAGTTTAATTTCTCCTCTTATGATATTTTGAATTGAATGGGAATGATATCTTCCTTGTTTTTTATCCAAAGGTATGTAATTCAAATGTTGCTTCCTTCTTAAGTAACAAAAGGGAACCATGTGAAATTGGCCTCAAATCCAAAATATGGTAATGTCATCATCTTTAAAATGCCTTTTCTGATCAATTTGGTATATAACCTTGCTTGGTTTGGCCATAAATCAAGAATTTCACATTTTTGGCCTTTAAATGACTTATTTTTCTTCCTTTTCAAAATTTCTCAAACCAACTTCTCCTATGAGACAATTCAAAGCCTCCTTGATGCATGGTCAAGGTTAAAACCCTATTTTGAGCAACTTTCTAGTTGAACAATTTTCCATTTGAAGCTTGCAAGTTGAAGATTTTGGCCCATGCTTGAAAATGACCTATAATCATCAATACCCAAAATACCCCTGGATTGCAAAGATCATAGCTTGAGTTCTACAAATCCCCTTGAGTAATTATAGTACTCTGCGGAAATCTAAGATCATGAGGAACAACTATTATGTTGGCCAAAAATCCATTTGAAACCTCCTTGAAGGGAAAACGTTGCTTGGAAGTCAAGTGACTTTCACAGATAAATTTCAGTGTCATCTGATGACCTGTAATTTGCAAGAACCATAACTTGAGTTCTATAAATCCCCTTGAGGACTTCTAGTACTCAAATTAAAGGTATTGAGATGCTATACAAGTTTCATGTTGGCCAAAGATCCATTTGAAACTTGTATTTTGACTTATGTGGCCTTGAAGTTAGGCACTAAATAGGGGATTTTACACTGAAACCCTAATTTAGTAACTTCCCACATTCTTGATCTTCCTTTGCTTAACCTTGGCACAACACCACACATGTATCAACATACCAATCCATGAAACCCATGACTTCAAAGTAGGCTTTGATGCTTTCCAATTTGCATAATTAACATAGGATTGACCCAGATGAAACCCTAGTTGACTGCACCTCAACTGTGGCTCTTGAACTTGAATCAATGACTTGTCTCAGCTTCAATATGGCCCTCTAGGCATCCCATGAGATCCATACACACCTCAAATTCACATTCCATGCTTCACATCCCACTGATGATTCTCAATATTCCTCAAGATAGGAGCAAAACCCACATGTACGCACTCAAACTTCTCAAGACTTCAAATCACTTCTTGATGGCTTGAGTGACTTCTCAATCTTGGATAACACCTCTTGCTAGGCTCTTCTCTTGATAGACACCCTTGATCCCTTGTTGGAGGCATGCTATGCTATGATATGCAAATGATTGGACTATGTAGATGATGTAACTATACAAATGAAATGCAATGAAACACAAATCAGGCAAGAAAAGGTTGAGCAAATTTTGGGGTGCAACAGCTGCCCCTATTCAAACGGCTTGGACCCGAATGGGTGAAGAGCGAACGACCTTCAAACTATCGAGGTACGATACGGTTGAATACCAAGAAACCCGGAAATTTGCCAACCGCAGAAATAAACTGCAACTGCTTGGGGAACGACATCCACCAACTGAGTCTGGTTGTCACGGCAACAACTGATCCCACGTCTGATAATAATTTTGATTTCAACTTCAACCACCTATGTAATGTAACACCCCCTCTAAACTATCGCAGAAAAATAAGATAAACAACAGAAACAATTCAGAGTGCAGCAAATAAAATCTCATGACGACCGTCATGGATGTCACGACCGTCACGGTCATGACGAGCGTCATGGAGCTGTGATGACCGTCACGCTCCCAAATTCTTAGACGTAGCAGAGGTGTCACATTCTACACTTAACCAAAACACATACACCTGCAAAAGCTCATTTACTAACAGACGTAGCACAAAATTCGGATGAACAAACAACGGTAACTTGTTTAACATTTTAATCATAAACGCCATGTTATAATACACTTCCAACGATTCGTACTAATTAAATTCCATTAAAATTCAGCAGGTAATTATCTTGCATCAATTCGCTAAAACAACTATGCATCCATGCAACATTTGGCATTATCAGAAACAACCAATCTATTTGCCATAGTACTTAATAAAATTCAGCAACAAGGAATTCAATTAAAACAATAACATTAATCGTTCATCCCCCCAGAGTGCTACGTATCAGAGCGACCAACGACCTTAAACATAAAGCTACACTTTCTTCCGAGTTACCTGCAAATTACCACCAACGGAGGTAACATACAACATAAAGGGTGAGATATCAACAATATAACATAAGGCATGATAAAAGTCATGTCAGAATATTATCACAGTATTATAATTCCAGTAGTCCGCATAAATATTAGTAATAATTAAACTGCAACAATTCATTATTCATAACCACAACAATTATCATCATATCTCAGCAACTCATCAAAACAACTCAACAACGCAACTCAACAATGCAACTCATCAATGCGACTCAACTGTGCATATGCATGTGGTACCATTTAGGAGCCAACACTCCAAAACTCGGGACAGGGCCAACACCCTGAACCCATCTAGGAGCCAACACTCCAAAACTCGGGAGACAACTCTCCACAATAATTCGGGAGACAACTCTCCACAACTCGGGACAGGGCCAACACCCCGAACCCATCTAGGAACCAACACTCCAAATAACACCAATACAGGCACAACCGTCACCAATCCAGGCCAAATGATACGTTATGAGATGCAACTATTATGGACTATAACACAACAACAACAACTGTGCAACAACCGTGCAACAAGGCATCACGCCTACAACCAATTATCCATAACAGAAACATCACATTTTGCATATATTGTGGACTCACCATTTCAATCTGTTCATATCAGAGAACTACCAACAGTATCGTTCCCACGAATAAGACTCTAACACATTTTCGCAGAGAACAATTAAAAACAACCCCGTCTCTACAATCGAGAACTCAACAGCATTTTCATGTCAGAGAACAACTGACAACATCATTACTACAAATAAGAACTCAACACGGGTAATATAACTACAACTTATCCATGTAATCCAAGGAGAAAATTATAATAACATTTCCTCAACAAATGGGAAATTAGCGCGTGTCGGCGCCGATTCCCAACATTGCTACATAAACTAACGACATAAACATTAATGCAGGCATAGACAAACATTAACCCTTAATATTTCTCAACCTACGGGAACATTTACCCTTAATATTCCTTTAATATTTCTCAACCTACGGGAACATTACTACGGTAACGTTACTACGGGGACATCACTACGGGAACATTACTACGGGAACATTACCACGGGAACATTAATCTTTAATATTTCTTTCTTCAACTTACGGGAACATTACTACGGTAACGTTACTACGGGAACATTACTACGGTAACGTTACTACGGGAACATTAATCTTTAATATTTCTTTCTTCAACTTACGGGAACATTACTACGGTAACGTTACTACAGGAACATTAATCTTTAATATTTTATCGTAATAACAACATTACGACATCTTCTCACATAATTAATAACAAATCAATCACAACCAGGTAACTGTCCTTTTTGAACCAGTACCTGAAAACTGGCCCCTTAGACCAACTCGACCATCTTGACGCCCATTAGGGAAAACCATTAGAGCGTTGTACGAATAACCGTATAGCATATTCGTTCTACGTATTTGCCCATAAGGAAAACCTTAGAGCATCGCACTAATAACCACATAACACATTCATTCCTACATAAAAATATTGTCCCAATAGGGAAACCTTTTCCTTAATATTTATTGATTTACGAAAATTATACCTATGAATCAATTCCCTACATGAAATTGATCATACCCACGGTTATAGAATTGAACCCCACCCTTACCTTGAATAGAGGCCAATTCCAAGCTTTCTGGTTCTGGTTCCGTTCTACAGTAACCCTCCTGCAACTTTCTTCCAATTTCACCGATGGAAAATTCTTCTTCTTACTTTCTCCACAGTCACGTTCCTTTTTCCTTCTCTTCTACCTTTTTCCTCAATTTTGGTTTTTTTTTAGCAGTTTATCGTGATAACCCTCTTTCTCCCACAACTTCTCTAATAACTGCCTTCTCTCATTCCATCCACTAATATTCCAAATAATAATAATAATAATAATAATAATAGTAATAATAGTAATAATAATAATAATAATAGTAATAATAATAATAATAATAATAATAATAATAATAATAATATTACTACTAATTATTAAATTATCATCATTATTAATTATATTATTATTAAACTCCAATCGTTATTAAAATAACTCTTACAGTCTAAGGGCATCCACCAACGCACTCAGACACACCTCCACATAAAGGCACACCAACAATTCATAAATAATTTAATTAAAATGAACGGGCGTTACATGTAACGCCACAGGTACTGAACAAATTTGCAAAAACACCTATGTCCACAACTGGACTAACCTTGTCAACACAATAAGAGAAACAAATTCGTCAACACGAATAGAAATTCTGTCGTCACAGGAGTAACCTTGTCCACATCTGGACCCAAATTTCGTCAAATCACGAATAAATACAAATCTGTCCACGTCAGGACTCACATTTCGTCAACTCGAAGAAATCTCAACAACACGGTAATAGAACTTTGTCCATGTTAGGACGCTTGTTTCGTCAACACGAAGAAATGTCAACAGCACTTGTCCATGTTAGGACTCCACATTCCGTCAACATAGAGCGATCCCATCAGAAACTTGTCCATGTTAGGACTCCACATTCCGTCAACATGGAGAAATCCTATCATCATAGGAATAAAACTTTGTCCACGTTAGGACGCTACATTCCGTCAACACGGAGAAATCCCGACGACTTCGCTGGGGATGAGTTGTCCGCATCTCGTCAACACGAGGGGATCCTATCAACATAGGAATAAATTGTCCACGTCAGGACTCACATCTCGTCAACACGAGGAAATAAACCCGTCACCATGAACAAAAATAAGTTTGTCCACGTCAGGACTCCATCTCGTCAACACGAAGAACGGTAAACTTGTCCACGTCAGGACTCGCATCTCGTCAACACGAGGGAAAGTAACTTAACTTGTCCACGTCAGGACTCACATCTCGTCAGCACGAGAAAATCCTATCAACGTAGGAGCAAATTGTCCATGTCAGGACACTATTTCGTCAACACGAAGAAAGATAAATTCGTCCACGTCAGGACTCGCGCATCTCGTCATCACGAGGAACCATAAACTTGTCCACGTCAGGACGCACATTTTGCCAATACGAAGAAAGATATCTGCTGGAGATAACTGGTCCACGTCAGGACACCCTTTCGTCAACACGAGGAGTAATCAATTTGTCCACGTCAGGAATGCACATTCCGTCAACACGGAGAAATCCACTCTGTCCACGTTAGGACTAGCACATCTCGTCAACACGAGGGAATAAATCTGTCCACGTCAGGACTAGCACACTTCGCCAACACGAAGAAATCCCGTCAATACAGAAACGAATTGTCCACATCAGGACTCATATCTCATCAACACGAGGAACTCCTATCAGCATAGGCTATAAATTTTGGCGACTTCCGGGAAAATACTTCTGTCAACCAGAAGGAAAATACATTTGTTTATCCATACGGGAAGATACTATGAATACAGTTTCTCTGCTTATCTCTGCCGTAGCTAACTCCATTGGTCCCAACCCACAAACCTTTTAGCACTGACGTGACAGCGATTTGGGGAGGACTCCACTGGGGATATTTGGAAACCAAACTGTCGGACGCCTGTTTCGATAACCGGCGGCAGCTTCTAAAATTTTGATTCATGAAACCCTTTGATGCTGACGTAATAACAAACTTGAAGAGAATAATCCGCTGGCCGGATAAGAGAAACTTCAATAAGCAACTCTGGCGGAGAAAACAAGAGAAATTTAAACAAATAACTCTGCTCGGGGACAAAGAGAAACTTAACCAAGTAACCCTGTGGGGAAAATAGTAAGATGAACCGTATCATCACACATCTCACGGTGAGACCTCGAATACCTGGTAATAGATCTTAGCTAAAACTCCATACTCCTGCTGAGAAAACACACCTGAAAGCAAAAGGTTAACCAACCTGATTTATGTTTCAAAATGCGTATGTTTGAAAATGGCGTAATGCTCTGTACGGCACGGAAATGCTACGCGTTTGAGTAGATGCAAATATGACGATATATGCAAATGCAAATGCAGACTCAAGCTGCCGAGGCCACTCTGATAATGATGTCTCAACAACATGAATGCTGAGGATAAAGCCAACTCCGCTGGGGAGGACAAGTATCATAAGGTATTCCGGTAAAATAAATGTCGGAAACACAATCAACTCCGTCGGGGAGAGAACAAACACCAATTTCCACTGGGAGGAAAGAACAAACACCCTGCTGGTGAACAAACTTAGCTGGGGAAGAAGCGACACTTCTAGGAAAAGCACACTGTCTGGGCACAGTTTACACATTCAGAGTTACCACTCTGCTGAGGATCAACATCCTGTCAATGGCATGACGACCTGCGGGGAGTAAGAAAACCATCCTTCACGGATATAAACCTTTCGAACCAACAACTTGGTTAACTATTGCGGGAATCTCCCATGCTGGAGATTGAACGTGCACGTCTTCGATTTGCTGAGGAGCGCAACCTCTGTAGGGGACATCGATTTTGACTTGCTAGGGTTAATCCTATGGACGGCTTTCCATGAGGACACTCTCCTGGGGAAAATAGTTCCCTCCTTCGGGAAGGGATAAATGTCATTTCAACCCTCTAGGGATAAGCTGCGACTAGCTGAGGAATGACATCAACTGGAGTCAGGTCTTACGTCAAGCGACCTTGGCTGGGGAATACAATTCACGACCATTTGCTCCAAAGGTAAGAACCCTGCAAAACACAAACGAGACAAAACAGGCCTATACAACAAAACCTATCCGGGTTAGCATCTGTGACATTACTTCAGTCAATTCGAAGTTTTAGCAATTATTGGCAAGGGCCAGCAAGATTATGTAAGTGCAAGTTTATCAAAAGCATCGGCGTCTTTCACAAACAAAACAATAAAGAACAAGCATCAAGTACTGAATAACATGTTTTATTGATAATGGGCCTCTGAATAGGCAAAGTTTTGTACACTGGATGCAACTCCTGAAAAGAGGAAGTTACGCACAACCACACATAAATATATGCACAAGAAGCATAAAGAAAAAACAATATTTGTATACATGTCGGCAACGTGGCACAGACAAACACCATGAGCTGATCCTCCTATGACTCGCCTGACTCTGCGCTTTCCTGGTACTCGATCTTCGGAAGAGATTGTTTTTGGATAGACGGCCCCCCAGGTACTCCCAAACCACTAAGCAATGCCGTATCAAATCCGGACCGCAGTCAATTGCTTTTTCAATCCCTAACTTTTACGTGAACCGCCCTTTGCGGGTTTTCAATTCACCGGGATACCCTTTTTTGCCGAAGTCGCCCTTTTCAGGTTTTCGACTTCGCGGGTGTACATTTTTTCAATTTTATCCCTAACTTTTGCCCGAACCTTTTATTCATTTTTTATGGTTCGCCGAGATGCCCCATTTTTTCCTGGACTCTCTTTTTACTGTCCAGCGGGTCACTTTCAAGCAAAGTATTTTTTAACTGTGTCCGAATTCACAGGAGACGTAAAGTCCTCACCATCCATGGTGGATAGTAATAAGGCTCCTCCAGAGAAGACTTTTCTAACAACGTAGGGACCTTCGTAATTGGGAGTCCATTTTCCCCTGTGATCTGATTGTGGTGGGAGAATCTTTTTCAAAACAAGATGGCCCGTCTGAAAGCTTCGAGGGCACACCTTCTTGTCGTAAGCTTTCTTCATCCGGATCTGATATAACCGACCGTATGCGAGAGAAGCCAGTCTCTTCTCATCCATTAAGCTGAGCTGATTCAGTCTATCTTTGGTCCATTCTGCCTCGTCGAGTTGGACATCACGTAAAACCCTCAGGGAAGGAATCTCGACCCCCAATGGTAACACCGCCTCCATTCCGTATACCAATGAGAAAGGGGTTGCCCCGGTTGATGTGCGTACCGTCGTACGATAACCGTGCAAAGCAAAAGGTAACATCTCGTGCCAGTCCTTATACGTCACAAGCATCTTCTGAACGATCTTCTTTATGTTCTTATTGGCCGCCTCGACAGCGCCATTCATCTTGGGCCAGTAAGGAGAAGAGTTGTGATGCTCAATCTTAAAATTCTGACACAGCTCTTTCTTCATTTTATTATTCAAATTTGAACCGTTATCGGTGATAATCCGCTCGGGGATCCCATATCTGCAGATAATATCTCGTTTGATAAATCTGGCTACCACTTGTTTAGTGACATTGGCATATGATGATGCTTCCACCCATTTGGTGAAGTAATCGATTGCCACCAAAATGAACCGGTGTCCGTTTGATTCCATAGTGTTGCGGTGGAAATAGGATCACAAACTATTAATGAGTTTGAATCGCAATTCAATTCACAACCGCTCTTTGATTTATCCGAAGGAAAAGGTCAAAAAGGGAAAACCTATTTTTGCATCGTAAACACAATGCGGGGAAAGATCTAGGGTTCGGGGGTTGATTAAATTTAGGGAAGGTATTAGCACCCTAAACTTCTGTAGTACTCTACAGGAACCTTTTGTTCAGATGTTTACTATTTTGCTTTATTATTCTTAAGATATATGTACAAAGGATTAAAAGTGAGAAAAGAGACCTAAGGGGTTAATTCTAAGTTTACTCGGCAAGACATCGCATCTTGTGCCTACGTATCCTTACGGGAGTGGAATCAGAGTAATCGTAGTTCCCCTCAAAAGGGAGGTTAGAGACTTCTTGACTGTGGTCAAGGTCTCAAGGGGAATAAACGCATCTTAAGGACACGCTTACGTGGAGTGTAGAAACTCCAAATTTCTATGTTGAAATGTTAAGTTGTAATTAGGGTTAAATTAGGGATTCCACGGCGGGAAACCCTAAAATGAGCGCGGCGGCTCTTTGACCTAATGCTAGGGGTAAAATTGTAATTTTGCCTGCGGCGAGGCATTGGTGAAAATTTAGGGTTTGTAGTTTGAAGTTTTGAGGGTTTGAGGTTGAGGACTATTGGCGCGGCGACCAAAAGCTAGACCTAACCTTCGGATGTGTGTAGTGTGACAGAATAATTGATAAGTGTAAAATGTGATGGTAGGTGAATAAATGCACAGTTATGAAATATAAAGTACTGGAAAAAAAAAAAGATAATGCGACAATTGTCTCGCAAAATTACAACCGGGAAACAGATACATATATAATAATGAATTGGAATTTAATCTGCAGAGAGAAACTGAAAAAAAAATCGTTAGTGAAAGGTTAGATGAAAACAAATAATATTAAAGGAGAATACAAAAATGCAAAAAGATTTTAGAGTAAATTTTAAAGAGAAATTAATATTAGTTTAAAAAAGAGACTTAAATTTTAAAAAGAAGGTTTAATTTTTATCTTAAAAAAAAGTTTAATTTTAAAAAATATTTTAAGTTATTTATAAAAAAGTTTTATTTTTATTATATAAAAAGAGGTTTTTTATAAAAAGGTTTTTAAAGTTTTTACTTATTTTAAAAAAAAACAATTTCAATATTTTTTACAAAAGGGTTTTTTTTTAACAGTTTTTTAATTATAAAATAAAATAGTTTTAAAAAAAGCAAAAAAACAAAAATAAAAGGTTAAAAAACAATTTTTTTAAAACAAAAAAAAATAAAGGGGTTGGGCCGGTCATCACCCTTCTTCTCTCTGCTCTCTGAGTTTGCGTGTGTTCCTCTCCTTCTTGTTTGCCTCTCACGGATGTTATCTTCTTCTTCTTTTGCATGGCCGCCGATTTGTCTTCTTCATCTCTTTTTCCTGAAAAACATGAAAAACAACACAAAAATTGTAATTATATTTTTTGATCCTTACGGAATGATGATGGTCGATGATGCTTTGTCCTGAGGCTAGAGGATTTTTGACGGGGTTTGCTTGGATTTTACGAAAAAGTTTTTTTTCTTCTTGTTATGATTTTCGTCCCTTTTATACTTGATTTTTAAATCTTTTTTTTTTAATCTCAGATTTAATTTGAATATCTCAATCTTTTTCAATCTCTGATTTGATTTGAATGAATTTTTATGATGATTTCAGATTTGATTCAATGATGGTGATGTTGATATTTAGATCTGATTTTCTTATGATGATGATTGATCTGATTGATTTGATTTAACTCTATCTGGAATTCATTAAGATTGGATTAGATTAAAAAAGTGTTGAGATTTAAATTTAAAAAGTTAGCAAAGAAGATTAGAGTTTCAAGTTAAATAAAAATTAGAGTTTTAAAAAAAAAATGAGTTAGAATAAAAAAAAATATTTGAATGTTGATTTTAAAAAATGTTAGAATTATTTTAAAAACTGTTAGAATTTCATTTTAAAAGGAATTTAAAATTTAAAAAAAAAAAGAAAAAGAAAAGGGCGTTAGAATTTAATTTTAAAAAGAACTTAAAATTTTAATTTGAAAAAAAAAGGTGTCAAAAAAAAAAGATTTAGATTTAATTTTTTTAAAAAAAAGGATAGATTTAAAAAAAAAGGTTAGATTTAATTTTTAAAATAGTTAGAAAAAAAAGATTTAATTTTAAAAAGAAATTAGAGAAAAAAATATTTAACTTTAAAAAAGTTAGAAAAAAAAGATTTAGTTTTAAAAAAAGTTAGAAAAAAATATTTAACTTTAAAAAGTTAGAAAAAAGATTTAATTTTAAAAAGAAGTTAGAAAAAAATATTTAACTTTAAAAAAGTTAGAAAAAAAAGATTTAGTTTTGAAAAAAGTTAGAAAAAAATATTTAACTTTAAAAAAAGTTAGAAAAAAGATTTGATTTTAAAGAGTTAGAAAAAAAGTTTTAATTTTAAAAAGTTAGAAAAAGATTTAACTTTAAAGAGTTAGAAAAAAAGTTTTAATTTTAAAAAAAAATAGAAAAAGATTTAACTTTAAAGAGGAGTTAGAAAAAAGATTTAAAAAAAGTTAGAAAAAAGATTTAACTTTAAAGAGGAGTTAGAAAAAAGATTTAAAAAAAAGTTAGAAAAAAGATTTAAAAAAAGTTAGAAAAAAGATTTAAAAAAAGTTAGAAAAAAGATTTAAAAAAAAGTTAGGAAAAAGATTTAAAAAAAAAGTTAGGAAAAAGATTTAATTTTAAAAAGAGGTATTAGAATTTGATTAAAAAATGTGTTAGAAATTAATTTAAAAAAGGTTATAAAAAAATTTACTCTTAAAGAAAAGAAAAAAAAATTAAATTTTAATCTAAATCCTAAAAGTTAGTAAGAAGAGCTTAAAATGATTTAAATAAATAAACTAAATAGAAAAAAAAAAGTTAATAAAAAAACATTAGTAAAGTTAAAAAAAAAAATTTAATTAAATTATTATTAGTTAAAAAAACAAGATTTAAAAAAAGAAGGTTAATTTATTAAGTTAATCAGAATTTAAAATAAAAATAAAAAGAAAGGGTAAAATTTGGGGTATTACAGTTGCCCCTATTTAAATAGCTACACCGGATGATTTGAGTGGCGGAGACTCGAGGAATCATGGTGGAGGGATTTAAATATAGATAACCGAAAATTTTGCCCTTATATGTGGCGATATGCAATGCTATAGACAAAACGAGAACAGACTAATGCAGACAATGATATGATGCGTATGCTGGAATGATGAATTGCGAAAATGCTGACGAATACGACGACACAGGGACATACGCTACGAGGAGAACTCACTGGGGAAAATGACGCGCTGAGACACAGTACAACACTGGGGAAATTTAAAAAATGATAGTCAACTGGTGCGAATGACCAATTGTCACTTTTAGAAAAGGAACGAGATCCTCAAATGGAGATAGTACCTACGAGACGGCCTTCACTGGGGAATCTAAAAATAAAACTGGATCACGTACGATTGTAAGATCGATTACAGAATACTGGAGCATTGAGCAAGGAATAACATCCAAGCTTCTGTAAACTACCCCTCGTGACAGGATCAAACGGACTTTTCGGAACTCCGTAGCAAATATACAAGGTAAAGACCGACTGTATGCCAAAATAAATGGACTTTGATGGGAATTGCCCTGATAAGCTTCTCGAGGGAGAACTGTCACTTATCGTTGGAAGGGACTTATGTGCAAAGAATGGATAAGCACTCAAATAAAGAGGCTGCT
This sequence comes from Lathyrus sativus, assembly GCA_963859935.3. Taxonomy (NCBI): domain Eukaryota; kingdom Viridiplantae; phylum Streptophyta; class Magnoliopsida; order Fabales; family Fabaceae; genus Lathyrus; species Lathyrus sativus. The sequence goes on from OZ012739.1 coordinate 172,232,297, forward strand.
GCTTATCTGATAAATAAATCTTCTCGCATTTAAGGTCGGCGCCTGGAATACGATTCTGATTCTTCTCTTACTGAAGGATAAATAAACTTCTTCATGCTTCAAGATTATGTTCTCCTGAACATGAAAAAGGGTAAACTGAATTTCATCATACTTCAGAATCGTGCTCTCCTGAATATGATTCGGATAAAGGGTAAATGAAAATCTTCATACTTCAGAATCGTGCTCTCCTGAATTATGAAACTGGCTGACTGGATTTACTCATACTTCAGAATCGTGCTCTCCTGAATATGATTTGGTTGTAAATGAATTTTTCCATACTTCAGAATCGTGCTCTCCTGAATATGATACTGGATGACTGAATTTCTTCATATTTCAGAATCGTGCTCTCCTGAATATGAAACTGAATGACTGAAGATACTCATATTTCAGAATCGTGCTCTCCTGAATATGAAACTGGATGACTGAAGATACTCATATTTCAGAATCGTGCTCTCCTGAATATGAAACTGGGTAATCGAACTTCCTCATAACTCAGAATCGTGCTCTCCTGAATATGATTCGGTTCCTGAAATTTCTTCATTCTTCAGAATCGTGCTCTCCTGAAAAACGGCCAACTGAACTTCCTCATAACTCAGAATCGTGCTCTCCTGAATATGATTCCGTTCCTTCTTTTACTAAAGGATAAATGAACTTCTTCATAACTCAGAATCGTGCTCTTCTGAATATGATTTCGCTCAAACCTTCTCGTAACTCAAGATCGTGCTCTCCTGAATACGAATTGGTTCGTACCTCAAGACGGCAGATAAATGGAAGCCCAACTGCTCCATGGAGATGGCCATTTGCTGCGAGTCGTAACGAGGATATGATCGACTTCTTAGGTGAGAAATGTCGTATGCTGATGCTGTAAGATGTAAAGTGTAAAGGGTTGTAACATGTAGGATTGTAAAGTGTTTTACTGATAGATTTTCCAGGCGTGAACTGGCATGTATCTGTAAAGGATTGTGCTGTTTTTCTTGAAAGATAGTGCAAAATAAATGCACGTCCGGGTATAGTGATAAACTTCTCAAGTGATATAGTCGCGTATCTGTCATGGTATGGTGAAAATCTTTAGATGGTGCAAAATAAATGCACGTCCGGTTGGGATTGACGACCGACAAGACTGAGATTCAATCTAGAATCGAGCTAGAAAGAAGACTGGTAATCAAAACTCCATCGAGGGAATGATCTCGGAGGGTAAATATCTTATCCTGGCGAGGAAAGATAGCTGAAGTAACCGTCATCCACGAGGATCGAGCTCTGTGGGGAAACTGGAAACAAGTAGGTATTTTATGCTTAAAGCTGACAATCTATTTGAAGAGAATGGACAAACCCAATTACTCGGCGATAACAACCAATGACGGTGAAACGCAGTGAACCTGTGAATGCTAATGCATATGTTAATGTCTATGTATGTTAATGTTTATGTATGTTAATGTTTATGTATGTTAATGTTTATGAAATGAGTATGTAATGAGTATGTAATGAATATGTAATGAATATGTAATGAAATAGGCACGTGATGCTTATGCCTTTGCGTATGCTGACGAAACAGACTAGAGACAGGACGAGAGACGAAATAAACATCTCGACGGAGATACCCTGCGTTCTCTGCAACCAATACGTCAATCATGGGTAAGAAGGATCAATGGTGGAACCAACTCTGGTTTTAAAGTCCTGAATTTTCTGGGGAGAAGGTAATTTGCTTGGGTGCATAGTACCACGTCTTCGCATGGGGAGAAGAAAACCTGAGGGACACTTTCGAGTTACCCAAGAAAAAATTGTCAGCTTATAGTCTCTCTGGGGACTATGATGAGGCAATAGTTTAGGAGTCTGTTGCAACACTGAGGCTTACTGGGGTATGAAGGCCGCTGTGAGTAAAATCCATCGGGTGCATGAAAAAATTGTGAAATCCCATGGTTTTGATCTTGCAGGACCTTATAGTAGCCGCCATTTGTTTCTTCAAAAACATGGTGCCCTAGGATACTTGCGTTGCGAGGTAGGGTCATCTCAAGAGGATTTTATAGAGAACACCGAGTCCGGTTGCCCCATTGTTCTCAAACTCTTTGAGAGATTTGTCAGGTCTCGACGTAACTGGCACAAATTAATCGTGTTACGACGAAATGTTTGGGAAATAGCTCTTAAGAACGTCAGACTCGCGTTGGTAAGAGAACTGGGAAACTGCCTGCCCCTGTTTAGCGGGATCTTCAAGTTCCAAGGGTTATGTCCATATATAAATCTCTAAGATATCAAGCAAAGTCGTCATGCCTGAAATGCCTATCCTGAGCTTGTCAATGCACACATATATTTGTCTTGAATTTTTGTTTTGAAAAAAGATATCGCAATAACTTGTGACCGAAATCACTAGTCAGGATATAAGTTTTAATTATAATGCCAATATGAATTTTTTTCTGAGCATAGCTCGTAGGAGTCAGGAAACGTGATCTTGTCGAGTATGCTTTCAACCGAAGTCCTACTTCAATTAGGTCTTTTAAAGGTTGTATTGTGGCTCGGTTCACGGTTTAAGAAACAAAGGATAAAGGCTCAAAGTTATATTTGTACCCACCCATTCTTCGTGATGTTCTCCAATCCTAATTCAGTTAATCAGATACGAACGCTCATATCTCAAGCGGATTTGCTATGGTCGAGAACTTATCAAGGCTTTGGACATGGCAGTCACTCACCTATTTCTTTTGGCGTTTCTATCACACGACCTTGTTCTTTAATAGGGATTATAAAAAACTACTGGTTTGGTGTTCTTATTCCCTAACTTTTGCCTGGACAACGTCTTTTGATCTGACTTTGGAGTCCAGCGGGATGCCCCAGTTTTGCCTAAGTCTCCTTCATAGGTTTTGACTTAGCAGGCTCTTATTTTTTTGAATATTCTTTTATGCACAAGTCGTGTAAATCTTTTGAAAGGCTCGTGACTGCCCCACTCCTTAGGTAACCGAGGGATAGTCATTGTATTGGACTTCTTAAGATGCTAAGGATAAATTCTCGAAGGTTTGCTCTTCCTTTTTAAGAGTATAAACGCTCGATCGGTTTAACTGAAACCTACCCTGCCCCAGGTTAGGATGAAGGTTCTTAAAAAGAAAGAAAAACTCCTACTTCAAGGCTCAAAGGGTTGACTAGGGATTAACATCCTTATATCTCCAGTGTTTGGGATTTGAAACAATGCCTTACATCATCAGCGGGTTTCAATCGAAAGCATACGACAAGAAATCTGACGTTTTGGGTTCGTTATCCTCCCCCCAATTCTCCATCAGAACAAGAGATCGGGTAAAGTTGGCATTATGATTTATGAAAACGTTTTTTGAATGAGTGAAACGAATGGATTTATTCAAGACAAACATATGCGTTGCATTAATTAATCAAAGATAAACAAGTTCGTGCATGCTAAATATGCTTAATCAAAGAGAAATGCATATAAATAAACAAATGAACTGTCTAAAAAATCCTTCTAAATGTTTATGAAATCTTGCATTCAAGAGTAACAGTTTCCTTTGGCAGAGCCTCAATGGAAAGGACGTCTGGTTCATGATCACTGTGAGTCGTCATGGCTTACCCCAGTTATGCTGGTCACATCTTCAACAGTTTTCAGTCGTTGCTTCAAAATAGATTTCCCAGATCCTTTGTTGATCCCGGTCATATCACCTTGAGGGTTACTGAAATGAAGCGGGCTAGGCCTTTGAATAATGACTGGATTCGGCTGATAGGCGTAGCATGCTTTGCAGAATTTGCACTTGACGAGTGAGGAACCCCGAAAGGAGTCTCGATCTTCAGCTGAGCATCGCCAAAAGACAACTTCTTCGTTTCTAGCAACTTTCTGACAACTTTCTTAAGAGCATAGCAATTCTCTAGATCATGGCCGGCCGCACCCTCATGAAATAAACAATGAGCGGTAGCGTTGTAACTTGCAGGTAATGGATTAGGTGGAGGATTAGGAGGCGGACCCAAAGCCCGAGTAGTGATGAGACCTTGCTTGACCAAAGAGGGACACAACTCGGTAAAAGTCATCGGGATCGGCGGACAAGGTTTATACGTTCTTCTGTTTGGCATATTCTGGCGAGGAGCCGGACTCTTTGGCTGTTGAGGAGCAGGAGTATTGGGTGCCTGTAGGTAGTTGACAGGAGGCGGCTAAACAGGAGGTTGTTGCATAGGTTGATACATGGGAACCTGTTGATTGAAAGAAGGTGTAATAGCTGCCACATAGGGTTGTTGAGCATATTGGACCGGGTACCCTTGAGGTTGAGCATAACCTTGCAGATGCCGATAAAAGCGTTCCCTTGGTTTACCAGAGGATATAGCATTAGTCTCACTCTCCTTCTTTTTCTGGGAGCTATAAGGAGGTTTCTTCGGCTGATCCTTAGAAGCGCCATGATTATTTGTCATTTTACCACTCTTCATACCCAATTCAATCTTGACACCCACAGCAACGATGTCGGAGAAATTTGAAGTCACGCTACCCACCATTCTCTCGTAAAATTCTGGACGGACCGTGTCGACAAACCAATCAGCTAACTCTTTCTCGGTCAAAGGAGGTTCTACCTGCGAAGCAGTTTCTCTCCACCTTTGAGCATACTCTTTGAATGACTCAGAATTCTTTTGTGACATACTCAGCAACTGTCTTCTGTCAGGAGCCAGATCCATATTGTACTTGTAGTGTTTGATGAAAGCGTCAGATAAATCCTGGAAACTCTTAACGCGAGACTGGTCCAGAGTTAAATACCACTTGGAGGAAGCACCCTTCAAACTGTCTTGGAAGCAATGAATCATCAGTTTATCATTCTCAACATGGGCAGCCATTTTGCGATAATACATGATCAAATGGCTCTTAGGACAGGTGGCACCTTCATAGCGATCGAAGCCCGGAGTTTTGAACTTCGGGGGAATAACTAAACCCGAGACCAAACAAACATCCCTTGCAGCAGTCCCAAAAATTTGATCACCCTCTACCTTTTTCAATCTCTGGACGATAGTGTTTACTTCCTCACGAAGCTTATCATGTTTCTCATAACCCTCAACATTCTCATCAAGATTATCAAAAGCTGTCTCATTGAAGTACGGTTGCGCACGAGTGTGTACAACAGGTGGTGCAAAGATAGGAGCCCCCCTAGAAACTTCAGAAAACAAGGGCACGGCTTGCTGAACAGGTTGATTAATCGGAACAGTGGCTTGAGGAGGCACAAAACCGGGAGCAAGACCATAAGGTGGGTCCCTTGCTACGGTCACACTTGGTGAAGGGTCCACAGTAACGCCGGTAATCTCAGAAACAACAGTGGGCTGGGTATCCATCTTAGCATTCATGACATGTAACAATTCCATCATACGCCCCATACCCCCTCGAAGGTCTTCGAGTTCATTGCTAAGGCGATCAATCTCTTTTGCCTGATCCTCCATTCTTTTCCGAGTTTGAGCTCTGGTGTTGTATTGGTGCCGAGAACTCAGGGTGACAAAACTGGAAGGTGAGAGAACCGAGTGTGAGAAATCGGGAGACACATGCAATGCAAGAGTATGATGCTAAAATGTGAATGTAAATGAAGATTTCATGGAATTCAAAACATTCATGAATGTCGTGGGGTACCGAAGAAATCTTTTTCTTGTTTTTTCATTTTATTTTTTTTTTATTTATGGTATCCCGCGATATCCATGAATGATATTTGAACTCCATGAAATACAATGCAATGAGATGCTTTATGGATGCAATGCATGAAAACACACAAAGTCCTAGGTTAAAGGCTTGCATGAGGTTCAAAGGCAAGTACCCTCCCTTGAAGTTAGATGGTTCATCCTGTCCTACAAAAGTAACCAGGTTCTAAGGGATCTCAATATCATTGATCCTTCACCAGGGTGGTTGTTCAGAAGGCAACTTACTTGCCAACCAAAACCCTCCAAGTTTAAGATCTCAATGAGCGTAGTATCGAGTGTCAACCAACTTCAGTCTGCACCAAAGTCGGTTACCTCACTACTTTCTAAAGGCCAAGATGAGTTAACTAGGGTTCTAAAAGTCAGTTAGTGCATTGACAACATATGGCAGCCTCAATATTATCCTCAACTTGACTTAAGGAATATAAGCACCAACCAAGAAGTCGCACTAACTATGGCCACCAGATCAACCGTATCGATATACGTCGTACAGTTTCCTTGGTCTATTGCCATTTACCTAAGGTACACTAGATCCGGGTGTAGGACCTATCTCACAGCACAAGGAACAGTCCCACAATCAAAGCACAAATATATACATGCAAATGAATAATGTCACAGATAGTAATAAATATGAACAAGTTAGGGATAACCCTCAAAAGTTAAAGGAGTCCCCAGTGAAGTCGCCATTTTCTGTTGCGGTGGAAATAGGATCACAAACTATTAATGAGTTTGAATCGCAATTCAATTCACAACCGCTCTTTGATTTATCCGAAGGAAAAGGTCAAAAAGGGAAAACCTATTTTTGCATCGTAAACACAATGCGGGGAAAGATCTAGGGTTCGGGGGTTGATTAAATTTAGGGAAGGTATTAGCACCCTAAACTTCTGTAGTACTCTACAGGAACCTTTTGTTCAGATGTTTACTATTTTGCTTTATTATTCTTAAGATATATGTACAAAGGATTAAAAGTGAGAAAAGAGACCTAAGGGGTTAATTCTAAGTTTACTCGGCAAGACATCGCATCTTGTGCCTACGTATCCTTACGGGAGTGGAATCAGAGTAATCGTAGTTCCCCTCAAAAGGGAGGTTAGAGACTTCTTGACTGTGGTCAAGGTCTCAAGGGGAATAAACGCATCTTAAGGACACGCTTACGTGGAGTGTAGAAACTCCAAATTTCTATGTTGAAATGTTAAGTTGTAATTAGGGTTAAATTAGGGATTCCACGGCGGGAAACCCTAAAATGAGCGCGGCGGCTCTTTGACCTAATGCTAGGGGTAAAATTGTAATTTTGCCTGCGGCGAGGCATTGGTGAAAATTTAGGGTTTGTAGTTTGAAGTTTTGAGGGTTTGAGGTTGAGGACTATTGGCGCGGCGACCAAAAGCTAGACCTAACCTTCGGATGTGTGTAGTGTGACAGAATAATTGATAAGTGTAAAATGTGATGGTAGGTGAATAAATGCACAGTTATGAAATATAAAGTACTGGAAAAAAAAAAAGATAATGCGACAATTGTCTCGTAAAATTACAACCGGGAAACAGATACATATATAATAATGAATTGGAATTTAATCTGCAGAGAGAAACTGAAAAAAAAATCGTTAGTGAAAGGTTAGATGAAAACAAATAATATTAAAGGAGAATACAAAAATGCAAAAAGATTTTAGAGTAAATTTTAAAGAGAAATTAATATTAGTTTAAAAAAGAGACTTAAATTTTAAAAAGAAGGTTTAATTTTTATCTTAAAAAAAAGTTTAATTTTAAAAAATATTTTAAGTTATTTATAAAAAAGTTTTATTTTTATTATATAAAAAGAGGTTTTTTATAAAAAGGTTTTTAAAGTTTTTACTTATTTTAAAAAAAAACAATTTCAATATTTTTTACAAAAGGGTTTTTTTTTAACAGTTTTTTAATTATAAAATAAAATAGTTTTAAAAAAAGCAAAAAAACAAAAATAAAAGGTTAAAAAACAATTTTTTTAAAACAAAAAAAAATAAAGGGGTTGGGCCGGTCATCACCCTTCTTCTCTCTGCTCTCTGAGTTTGCGTGTGTTCCTCTCCTTCTTGTTTGCCTCTCACGGATGTTATCTTCTTCTTCTTTTGCATGGCCGCCGATTTGTCTTCTTCATCTCTTTTTCCTGAAAAACATGAAAAACAACACAAAAATTGTAATTATATTTTTTGATCCTTACGGAATGATGATGGTCGATGATGCTTTGTCCTGAGGCTAGAGGATTTTTGACGGGGTTTGCTTGGATTTTACGAAAAAGTTTTTTTTCTTCTTGTTATGATTTTCGTCCCTTTTATACTTGATTTTTAAATCTTTTTTTTTTAATCTCAGATTTAATTTGAATATCTCAATCTTTTTCAATCTCTGATTTGATTTGAATGAATTTTTATGATGATTTCAGATTTGATTCAATGATGGTGATGTTGATATTTAGATCTGATTTTCTTATGATGATGATTGATCTGATTGATTTGATTTAACTCTATCTGGAATTCATTAAGATTGGATTAGATTAAAAAAGTGTTGAGATTTAAATTTAAAAAGTTAGCAAAGAAGATTAGAGTTTCAAGTTAAATAAAAATTAGAGTTTTAAAAAAAAAATGAGTTAGAATAAAAAAAAATATTTGAATGTTGATTTTAAAAAATGTTAGAATTATTTTAAAAACTGTTAGAATTTCATTTTAAAAGGAATTTAAAATTTAAAAAAAAAAAGAAAAAGAAAAGGGCGTTAGAATTTAATTTTAAAAAGAACTTAAAATTTTAATTTGAAAAAAAAAGGTGTCAAAAAAAAAAAGATTTAGATTTAATTTTTTTAAAAAAAAGGATAGATTTAAAAAAAAAGGTTAGATTTAATTTTTAAAATAGTTAGAAAAAAAAGATTTAATTTTAAAAAGAAATTAGAGAAAAAAATATTTAACTTTAAAAAAGTTAGAAAAAAAAGATTTAGTTTTAAAAAAAGTTAGAAAAAAATATTTAACTTTAAAAAAGTTAGAAAAAAGATTTAATTTTAAAAAGAAGTTAGAAAAAAATATTTAACTTTAAAAAAGTTAGAAAAAAAAGATTTAGTTTTGAAAAAAGTTAGAAAAAAATATTTAACTTTAAAAAAAGTTAGAAAAAAGATTTGATTTTAAAGAGTTAGAAAAAAAGTTTTAATTTTAAAAAGTTAGAAAAAGATTTAACTTTAAAGAGTTAGAAAAAAAGTTTTAATTTAAAAAAAAAATAGAAAAAGATTTAACTTTAAAGAGGAGTTAGAAAAAAGATTTAAAAAAAGTTAGAAAAAAGATTTAACTTTAAAGAGGAGTTAGAAAAAAGATTTAAAAAAAAGTTAGAAAAAAGATTTAAAAAAAGTTAGAAAAAAGATTTAAAAAAAGTTAGAAAAAAGATTTAAAAAAAAGTTAGGAAAAAGATTTAAAAAAAAAGTTAGGAAAAAGATTTAATTTTAAAAAGAGGTATTAGAATTTGATTAAAAAATGTGTTAGAAATTAATTTAAAAAAGGTTATAAAAAAATTTACTCTTAAAGAAAAGAAAAAAAAATTAAATTTTAATCTAAATCCTAAAAGTTAGTAAGAAGAGCTTAAAATGATTTAAATAAATAAACTAAATAGAAAAAAAAAAAGTTAATAAAAAAACATTAGTAAAGTTAAAAAAAAAAATTTAATTAAATTATTATTAGTTAAAAAAACAAGATTTAAAAAAAGAAGGTTAATTTATTAAGTTAATCAGAATTTAAAATAAAAATAAAAAGAAAGGGTAAAATTTGGGGTATTACACATAGGCTCAATCTTGCCAATCATGTCAATTCCCCACATCGAGAAAGGCCACGGTGATGACATCATATTCAGAGGACTCGGAGGCACATGGATTTTGTCCGCATAAATCTGGCATTTATGACACCTCTTTGCAAACTTGAAACAGTCTGTTTCCATAGTCAGCCAATAATAACCTGCCCGCAGCAGTTTTCTCGTCATAGCATGCCCACCAGCATGTATACCAAATGTACCCTCATGTATCTCTTCCATGAGCAACTTCACCTCTTTCTCATCTACACAGCGTAGCAACACCAAATCATGGTTTCTTTTGTACATGACACCGTCCGAATTCAGATAGAAATTGTCAGCCAATCTCCGGAGAGTCTTCTGATCTCGAATGGATGACTCAGCCGGATACTCCTTGTTCTTCAGGAAATTATGGATGTCAAAGTACCAGGGTTTACCATCATGAGCCTCGTCAATGGCAAATATGAATGCAGGCCTATCGAGCCGAGAGATAACAATCCGGGGAGCCTCGTTCCAGAAGTTAACCTTATACATTGAAGACAATGTCGCAAGGGCGTCAGCCATTTGATTTTTTGCTCGCGGTACGTGATGCAATTCCACCTTGTCAAAGAAAGGCAACAATCTCCTTGCATAGTTCACATAGGGTATGAAATTGGGCTGATGTGTCTCCCATTCTCCTTTAATCTGATTCACCACTAGAGCTGAGTCTCCGTATACATCCAGGTTCTTGATTCGCAAATCAATGGTTTCTTCCAGACCCATGATGCAAGCCTCATATTCAGCCTCATTATTGGTAACCGGAAAAGTCAATCGGGCGTTAAATGGGATGTGCGACCCATGAGGAGTAGTGATAATTGCACCTATTCCGCTACCATAGGAATTTACAGCTCCGTCAAATATCAACTGCCATTTGGAACCCAACTCTGGTCCTTCGTCCGGCAACGGTTCTTCATAATCTTTCATCTTCAGGTATATGATATCCTCATCAGGAAAATCAAACCTCATCGATTGGTAGTCTTCAACCGGCTGCTCCGCAAGGTACTCTGATAGAACGCTACCTTTAATAGCCTTTTGCGAGACATATTGGATATCGTATTCTGTTAACACCATCTGCCATCGGGCAATTCTTTCGGAGAGTGCTTGCTTCTCAAACACATATTTGATTGGATCCATCTTTGAAATTAGCATGGTTGTATGATTCAGCATGTATTGCCTCAAACGTTTGGCGGCCCAGGCTAGCGCGTAACACGTCTTCTCGAGCATTGAGTATCTGGACTCATAGTCGGTAAACTTCTTACTCAAATAGTAAATCGCATGCTCTTTACGTCCGGTCTCGTCGTGTTGACCGAGAACACAACCCATGCTTTCCTCAAGAACCGTCAAATACATAATCAAAGGTCTCCCGACCACTGGAGGTATCAAAACAGGAGGTTCTTGCAAGTATTCTTTTATCTTGTCGAACGCCTTTTGACAATTTTCATTCAGGTCAACACCTGATCCTTTTTCAACAACTTGAATAACGACTCGCATGTCGCAGTTAGGTGAGATATGAACCGATCAATGTAGTTCAACCTCCCTAAAAATCCACACACTTCTTTTTCTGTTTTAGGCGTCGGAATTTCTTGTATAGCTTTTACCCGATCTCACCCCGAAGGTGCACTTGTTAGGGTTCAGTCTCAACCTGAACTTCCTAAGTCTTTTGAACAACTTCAGCAGATTAACCAAATGCTCTTCCTCCGTCTGGGATTTGGCAATCATATCATCAACATAAACCTCGATCTCTTTGTGCATCATGTCATGAAAGAGAGTTGTCATAGCACGTTGATATGTTGCCCCAGCGTTCTTCAGTCCGAAGGGCATCACTTTGTAGCAAAATGTTCCCCAGGGAGTAATGAAGGTAGTCTTCTCCATGTCTTCTGGTGCCATTTTGATCTGATTATAGCCTGAGAAGCCGTCCATGAAGGAGAATACGGAGAACTGAGCAGTGTTATCAACCAGCACATCAATGTGAGAAAGTGAAAGGTCATCTTTCGGGTTCGCCCTATTCAGATCACGGTAGTCTACACACATCCGCACTTTACCGTCTTTCTTTGGCACTGGTACTATATTAGCGACCCATGACGGATAAGTTGTAACAGCTAGGAACCCAGCATCCCACTGTTTTTGAACTTCCTCCTTGATTTTTACAGCCATGTTTGGTCTGGTTCTCCTGAGTTTCTGCTTAACAGGCGGACATTCCTCTCGCAACGGCAGACGGTGCACAACCATGTCCGTATCCAGCCCAGGCATATCCTCGTACGACCAAGCAAATATATCACTATACTCTCGCATTATCTCAATCAGCCTTTGCTTGATGTCGCTCTGCAGTGCAGCCCCTATACGGATATTTCTCACAATTTCTTCCGACCCCAAGTTAATAATCTCAATTTCCTCCTGATGAGGCAGAATGATTCTCTCTTCCTGTTTCAACAAACGAGTCAGCTCCTCTGGCAGGTCGCTATCCTCAACAATCTCTTCCTCTGCTTGGAATACCGGGTGCTCGAAATCGAGACGAGTCATAGGCGGTTCGTAGGAGATGTCATCTGAAATATTAGTTCTGCAAAGGAAATGGTTAAACGCTTCAACACGCAAACAAAGCAAATAACCACGTTGCCATTTATTGTTAAAGTAAAAACAAGAAAAACAGGGATCACAATATTTGAATATGAAAAACGCCTTTATTTCATGATTAAAACAGTGCAATACACATAATCAAGTAGCCCTAAGGTAAAATCGCTATGCCCCGGGTAGGACATAGGATTATTCAACAATTGATAAAACAAATCATTACTGTTTAAGAGTCACTGAGACAGTTTCCCAGATGGACCAGTTGCAGAGACTTTGTCCTGGCACGCTTGGCTTGATCCACGCGTCCATATCACAGTCACTATCTCCGTCTTCAGCATCGGAAATAGCGTTGATTGTATCAAAGCACACCCCGCCTGGCGTAATCGTTATCGGTCCTTTGAACCTGGGCACTCCTGAAGATGACGCTGACGACGTCGGTCGATACCCTAGCCCAAACTTGTCATTCTTCACAGGAATCTCCAGTACCTCCCCCCAGCCTTTAGTCTCACCAGTCTGCACTAAAGCTTGAGCCTCCTTGTAGGATGACACTGCCACCTCTGGTATTTTGCTGGAACCCTGAGCTTTGTCTTTAATCCGCAACCCTTCAAAGGCTTGACAAGGTGTCTCGTGTATTTCTCCGTCGACCTCAACATATCTGAACGATGACAGGTGACTGACCAAAATATCTTCCTCACCGCAAACGGTAACAACACTATCACCCACCATATACTTTAACTTCTGATGCAAGGTGGACGTTACGGCCCCTGCAGCATGAATCCATGGGCGCCCAAGAAGGCAGCTATAAGCTGGATGGATATCCATGATGTAGAATTCAGTATCAAAAATTTCTGGCCCCACCTGAAGCGGTAATGTTATTGACCCAAACACTGATCTTTTCGTCCCGTCAAACGCCTTCAAAACCAAATCACTGGGCGTGCAAATAATTCCCCGTATGTCCAATTTCATCATGGCTTTCTTTGGTAATACGTTCAACGACGATCCAGTATCCACCAATACGTGGGACAGTACAGTGCCCTGACATTCCACCGATATATGCAAAGCCATGTTGTGCTCTCGACCCCTGGGCGTTAGATCAAAATCTGTGAAACCCAGGCTATGTCCAGCATTGACATGTGCCATTACCCCCTCTAACTGATTTACAGAAACTTCTTGAGGCACAAACGACGTATCCAGAATCTTTAGCAAGGCGTTCCGGTGGGCCTCGGAACATAACAACAACGACAAGATAGAAATCTTCGACGACGTCTGTTGTAGGTGTTCAACAATTTTGTAGTCTCTTTTGCGAATCAGTCTCATGAACTCCTCTACGTCCTTGAGAGACGTATCCTTTTCTTTCGACTGAGTAGGCCCGCTTTCATTTACTTTGGCTTTGCCTTTGGCCAATCTCTCCGCTTCTATTTCAGGTGAGGTAAATATCCTTCCGCTACGGGTCATGCCCCCCGTTCCAACGACATTATCAACAGCCCTAGCTGGCTGGCTATTCACCACAATCTTTTCACCGTTGCAATACGCTTCTAAACCGTACGTCCACGGGACAGCTTTCGTACTCTCAAAGGGAACAGGCCCTGCTTTGGTAATCGTAATAGTTGGCCGCTGGGCGGACGCCGTTATCGTTATAGTCTTCCTCGGGATCGTCACCGTTGCAATATCGCTCTGCTCGTCACATAATGCCTCCACAGGCTTCTCAACTGCAGTTCGATCAAATTGCAAGGTCCCTTCGTCGATCATGGCCTGAATGCCCTGCTTCAAATCAGTACAACCCTCAGGCTGGGTCCAACACTCTAAGCAGTATTCATCACAACCAGGAAAAACTCCCCCTCTGAGCAACCTGCTTTTCACCTCACTCAATGGTGTCTTCAGCTCATTAACATCCATCACCAAGTTCAAATTTTCTTCTATCAAGATAGCATTCGCCCCATGATTAGGCAAAGGCTGTTGTACAATATTGGGCCCCACCTGGCCAAAGTTGATGGCTTTACTGTCCAACAAGTCTTGAACTTTATGCTTGAAAGCATGACAAGATTCTACATCATGTCCGGGCACCCCGGAATGGAACTCGCAGTGCTTATTAGCGTCATATCCATAAGGAAGTACGGTCCTGTAGGCGGTTCTAATGTTCATTTCTCGACCAAATTCAAACCCAGCAATGTCTGAAGAAGCTCTGCATATGTCGACGGAGGCTTGTCAAATACTCTCTTCGGCTTTGCATTCTGAAACCTTCTCTGACCCTGATTCTTCCTTTGCTGCTGCTGCTGCTGTTGTTGTTGTTGAGGAATTGGAATAATAACACTGGCTATTTGCGGAGGTTGACTGTACTGATTTCTACCTCTGCCCCGACCTCTGTCACCAAATACAGTGCTAGTATCACCCTATCGTCTTCCGTCGAACGCTTTTCTCGTACCCCCAGCTGAAGTAGATTCACCTGCCTGAATCTTTCCAATTTTAATTCCATTTTCGATCCTCTCTCCCATAAGGATCATATCGGAGAAACTGCCCATTGAAACATTGAGTAACTTGTCATAGTACATTCCTGTAAATGTCCCCACAAACATGTCATTCATCTCTCTTTCAACCAAAGGAGGGTGCACCCGAGCTGCCATATTGCGCCACTGCTGCGCGTACTCTTTGAAACTTTCACCACTTTTCTGCGACAGATTCTGCAACTGAACTCTGTTTGGCGCTAAATCACTGTTATATTTATAATGCATAACGAAAGCATCAGCCAACTGCTTCTACCTTCTAATCTGAGTGGGCTCCAGTCCCATGTACCATTCCAATGATGGTCCTGATAAGCTATCCTGAAAGAAATGCATGAGCATCCTTTCATCGTTGGAATATGCAGACATCCTTCTATAATAAGAACGTACATGGACCTTTGGGCAGGTATCCCCTTTGTATTTGTCGAATGTTGGAGCCTTGAATTTTAATGGCACCCTCAGCCCTGGTACCAACCCCATAGTAGTCATATCTAACCCAGCGGAGTTCTGATTAACCACACCTTTCATCTGCTCTTCTAGCATTCTGATCCTCTGAACAGGGTCAATGGGGCCCTCAGGTCCCATACCTCTTCCCGAAAAAGCGTCGTCCTGGTGATCCACATTCCAGTCATTGCCATACCCGTCGTAACCCATGTTACGCCTAAATCCTTGCTGATTGAACATATGACCCTGTCCTCGGTTGCCGAACCCTAGATTGGCCCTAGTAGGTCCAAAACCATAGTTGAAAGGAAATGCTCCAGCGCCGTTGTTATTCACATTACCGAATCCACCATTACCATGGCCATACCCCAGATTGTTGTCGTAACCGTCATTACCAAAGCCTTGATTATTGAACCCGAAGTTCCCGTCCTGATTGACATTGCCATATCCATTGTTTCCAAAGCCAACATTGTCACCGAATCCTTGATCGGCATCCCCAGTGTTGCCTTTGTTGTTAACAACATGCCCATCACCACCATTTCCAGTATTGCCATTACCAGCGCTAGCACCTGCACGAGTACCAGTGTTTCCGTTGACAGTCACAATAGGTGGAGTAACAACTGCCGGTATCTCATCCTCCCGGCGAGGAGTTTCGACAGAAATGTGGTCAGTATTGCCATTTCGGTTTGCCCGCGCCAGCAGCGGCTGCACCAAGGTCTGAAGATTCTCTTGGCCCTTGGCCATGCTCTCCATAGCTTGCATGAACAGAGTCAGCTTCTCACGGATTTCCTGCATCTCGACTTGAACTTGATCCATTGCTTTCTTGCAGTTGTTTCTGGTTGAGTAGCGGTGGACTCTTTGGTCGTCAATCCTGAAAAATCTGTGAGATGCAGGAAATAAGATACAGATTCAACAAGTAAGTGGTAATGAAAAATGAATATGCAGATGCAATATGTGTCTGTGCGTTAGGGAGATCAACCCCTGATTCTAGTGCCAAAGTGCCAGTGCAGTGACAATGAAGAAGCTTAGATTCATCCACGGAGAAAACATTTCATATATTGCTGAAAAGCCTATCAAGGCAGAAATACAATATCTCTGAGTGTACAATACAAGAAGGCATGACCTCAACCAACAATCCTGGTGATGGCCAGCACAATGCAAATAAAGCATACAACAGTACATAAGGTAATCAAGTGCGACCATATGCCTGATACTCCTCTAACAATCTCTTAGTCTTGGGATGATCCGGCTGGGAAAGCAACCCTTCAACGAGCGAGTCTCTTTGCCTGATAACACGCTGGAGATCCCCAATGGATTCCTCCCAAGCACCCTCTCCAAAGCACTCCTCCAATTTCCGCTTCTGGGATGCAGACTCTTTCTTGCGCTTGACAATTTTGTTCAACGAATTCTGAACGTCGTATCTCCGCATAACCTCTTCTTCACACTTTTTATGGCTAGCCTTCAGCTGATCTTCCAGTTTAGAGATCTACAGCTTCAGTTTGTCTTCTCTTTCTTTGTTGTTTGCCAGTGTAGCATTCCAGGTTTTGTTGAATGTGGAGATCTCCCGGTAGGCTATATCAAGTGCTTTCTTCTTAGACTACAGCATGTCATGAGAGCTCTTGAAATCTATCCCCAAACGTTCCTGCTTCTTCCTTTGCTCAGTCAGTTCTGCACCTAACTGGTTCACCAGCTTTGTTTGCTGCTCGAAGGAATATACGGCTTTGTTCCTTTCGTTCCTGAGTTGAACTAGCTCTTCTTCCAACTTCTCGTTGGCTTTCATCAGCTCTTCTTTCTCCTTCACAACCTGCTCATATCTCTCAATAGACACAGTAGTTGGCTCCTCAACCACGAGGGGAGAAGGAGGTAATACTGCAGGAAACGGCATCAGCGCCTGCTTTGCCCTATCTTGAATCCAAACCTTATACGAAGCATAGGCTTGACAATCATTATTACCCAACAACGGCTTACCCTTCTTGTTGATATTATTCCAAGCATGCTGAAGCTTGGACAATAACTCTCCCTTCAGATCACCTGTGAAGTACAGAGATTCCTGCAGTTCCTCCTCTTTTGGCGGGCTTTTCAAAGCATAACTGAATTGCCTGATCAACAATGACGGATTGTAATTAATGCACCCTTTCCTCCCAATCAGAGGAACACTAGGATACCCTGTGCAGCTGTAGATAATCTCAGATCCCAGTAGATCCCTATCAAACCAGGCAACATCTTCTGAAGAAAGCCCCATCAGACGCTCAGACCATTCCACCGTAGCTGCAGACTCAACAAAGATACCCTTCTTGGGCAGGTGACTATCAAACCACATATGCAACAAAGGCACACAACAAGAGACGTTCTTTCCCCTCCTATTCTCTTTCTTATAATGCAGAGAGTGATAGAAGTCTCCAATCAGTGTAGGCACAGGATTGCCTGAAGCAAATATATGGAATGCATCCAAATCAACAAAGTCGGGCATATTAGGGAACAATACAATGCCATAGATACACAAAGCAAGGATAGTATTAAACACAACCCAACAGCCACTCTTAGCATACTCTTGTGCTTTCCCAACCAAGAACTTGAGAGAAAAGCCAGAAACTCCATTCCACGAGGTTAACAGCAACTCTGAGGAATCTAAGTGCAAAGCAACAACCAAATCCTCCAGCTTGGGCTCAGCACCCATATGAATGAAGGGTACCCTGTTTTGAATGGTTAACTCAAAGATCTCAGCATATTCCTCCATGGTCGGAGCCAGAATGAAGTCAGGGAAGGTAAAACACCTCAGTGGGGGATCATAGAACTGCATCAGTGCGTACAACCCGTTCAGCTCATACGTAGTTAGCTTGCAGACCAACCTAAGCAGTTTCCCATAACTCTTCCTGAAGCTTCTCTTCACATCATCATCAGCTAAAGACATCAACCCAAACAAAGAGGAAACATCTGGAGTAGGCAACTTGTATGCCACAGTCTTCTTCAAAGTATCCATAATAGCAGACAGACAGAAATCCGGGCAACTAGAATTAGAGGGTATGAAATGCACCTGCAGCACAGACACACGTTAATGATATGCAAAATGGTATGCAACAATGCAATATGCAAGCAATGCAACAGGGATCAAGTGATATATTGCTGAAGAGATCCATCCATAATCCTGTCTCAACAGACCCACAATACTGCTCAAACCCGGTCTCAACAGACCCATAACAATGCTCCACTTTGGTCTTAACAGACCCATAACACTGCTCCAACCTGGTCTCAACAGACCCATAACAATGTCTTGATGAAGAACCCCAAGGTAACCACACATACTGATCCAATATTAAGAAGACCGGGTAGTCTGGAGGTCAAGTTTCCTGCATGCCCCAATCCCTCTCACAGGTAGGTGTCCTATTAACTGACACAAGGTATGGCATCCTATGCGGTCGTCGGCGTCACAGACTTTCAAGACTGATGATACGATACCCAGAAGGTGTGGCATCATCATGTCCTGAAGAGGCCTCACTTAGCCAACTTCCAATTGATCGGTCCCCAGAGTCGACAATCCAACTAACCAACAACCCCCCTCAACCCAAAGGGTTGAAAAAGAAGTCAACCAGAAGAACCTCGTCTGAACTTGGATTTTGCAGGACACTAGTACATGCAAAGCATGCACGCGCCCACTACTTTCCACAACTAATTCTAGGTGCACTCAAGCCCAGGTCTGGCTTATCTCACAATCTGACCCCCTACCCAGCATAACAACAATAATATAATGCTGAAAGTAAATACAGAAAAGTAAATCCATACAAAACCCACGACGGGAAAACAAGCGCTAGGATTGACTCGCGTAGGGAACCGTTGGAGTCCCCAGCAGAGTCGCCAGCTGTCGCTACTGCGAAAATCGGCGTCGGCTATGACAGAAGAGTTGCCACCGTGTGTTATTTATCCCAACGGAGGGAAAGGAAACGCTCAGAGTAAACCTAACGCAAAATGGGAAAGGAATGGTCGTCACAACCAAATTTTTAGATTCGGGAGTTGATTACGCAAGGGGAAGGTATTAGCACCCCTCACGTCCGTCGTACTCGACGGGATCCACGCTTGTTTTCTAGTATGGATTGTTATTTTATCTACTCTACAGGTCTGGGTTAAAAAGAAAAGAAAATGACTCGGCAAAGTATCGCACTTTATGCCTGCGTATTCCCGTCTGGAACGAGAAATCAGAGTCAACGTAGTTCACCTACCTACGGGAAAGGAGGGGAAGGTTGCTCGCTAGGATACGACATCCTATGCCTACGTACTTTCATACAGCATGAAAGATCAGAGCAAACGTAGTTCGGGCTACGGAAGACACAAGCCTATTTGATTGTTTTTTATTACCTTATGAAAGGGTTTTTCTTGATTAAGAGTCCAAGCGGACAAAAATGACACTTTGATGTTTGTTTTTAATCTTTTACGAAAGAAGTGTTTTTTTAGTTTGTTTGCAATCTCTAACGCACTAGAGACTATGATTTGAGAGTGACTACGTCGCGTGTCACCCAAAGGGTGCCACACTAAGCAGCCAGACTACTGGAAAGAAGCTCTCCAGCAACCCTTTCTCGAATAGCTTAAGGCTCGTAACGTACGACATCGATTACCCTTATTACTGCATTTTTGAGTTATTTTGAGATAAGAAGAGAAAGAAGCTCTAAAAAGCCTACGGTTGAAAAGGGAATAAAACTAACCTAATGTTGTCATGCATGGATAAGAATCCTAATGTCTGTCATAATTCCCTCCTACACAGAGGAAATCAGAGGTCCTAGGGGGTAAACAGAAAAGAAAGCAAGCAAATACGGTAAAATGCATGCAATGCAGCAATACAAGCGAGGCAAGAGAGTCTCACTCAACCTCGAACCTGGGAAAACAACAGGCAAAGTGAATCAACATTCACTTCAAACCTAGGGGGCAAGCTGCACAAGCCAACAAACAATACAGAAAACAAAACCCAAAGCAGAGGAGGCAGCCCAAGCAGCAACATCAAACTCCTACAGCAAACAGCACAAACAGCAGCTCTGACAGCAACAACCCTCAACTTCATGAATAACTCCCCTCTTCAAGCGTCAACAAACTTTTAATCTTCAACAATCACCAAGCTTCAACAAGCAACCAGCTTCAACAAGCTCAAACCCCAACCAGTAAACAGCTTCAACAAGCTCCTGACTTCATCTTCAACCAGCAGTGAAACCCTAGCTTCAACAAGCAACACTCCTAGTCTTCAATAAGCACTAAACTTTCTCTTTTCCAACTTTCCACAAGCACCTCCAGGGGAGAACCATTCAACAAGACCAATTTGAAGTGTTAAGAAACTCAATGATAACCAAGGGAAGCCATTAAAATCTTAACACTGTATGAGAATGACATCCTCAAAGTTCTACTCTTAAAGCATGCCATTCATCCCTCCAAAGGAGAGATGTGACTTCTTTAAGAGGACTTTATGTCATTTGATTGAATGGAGATGAACAATATACTCCATGTTTGAAGAAAGAAACAAAACTAGTCTAATGCTCTTCCTAAAACCCTAGTTTTCCTAAGCTCCTGACAAGCACTCCACCAGATAAAAAAACTTCAACTCCAAGCTACTTCAAGCTCTCCAAAGCATCTTCAATTGGCCTTCACCTTCATCCAAGCACAAGAGCACCACCACCCTAATCTAAGGGGAACTACTGAATCAAACTAGTCAAGTTAGTTCATCAGAAACACCTAGAAGTTAGTCCTAAAACTAAATCTAATTAAAATACCAAAAATGATTGTAAAATCCTATAAAAAATTCTAAGGGTTCATAAACCTCTTAAGAATATCTCCATACAAAAACCAGGGGGTTAATCATTCACTTGGACCTAAAACTATGCCCTAAACCTAAGGGTACTATCCTAAAACCCTAATTCTACACCACTTAAAGTTCAATGTTCAAACTAGCCTAAAATTCTCTCACATAAATATGATAAAATTACTAGGGGTACATGCATATCTAAGATATCTAGCCCAAAAAGAATCAACTCAAAAGTCATCCCCAATCAATCATACCAAAATCAGCAAGATAGCATACCAACCATATTCAAAATAAAATGAACTAAACTTCAAAAAATGCAATAAAAATATAAAATGCATGAAAAATGAATTTATTAAATTCCTAAAATTCTAGACTCTCTAAGGATTCAAGGGAAAAAAAACATGGATTAAAAAGATTAATTTTCCTAATTATGGTGAATTATTTCCTAACTATATGCAAAATATGAAATTAAAAGAAGATATGAAGAAGATTAATAAAGCTGTGTTGCAAATAGCAATTAGATCCAGTTAGAATCCAAACCTGGGCCTAAGCGGGGGTGCGCGTATCAAACATCTCATAAGCCCAAACCAACTAACAGAAAATAAATGGAAAATGAAGGAAAATGGAAAATATCTGTGATGAATATCAAAGGTTTCACGTTATAATTCACCAATGGGCCTAAAGGGGAGTGTGAAGAGCAAGAATTCACTTAAGCCCATCCAACTCAGATTAAATGAAACAGTGAGTTTTGATCATTTTAATTCTCTTCAGACGTGAAATCAAATCCTGGCCATTGGATGGGGTTCTCAGTCAAGGTCAATGCATGATCCTAGGGTTGGGAGTCGTCGTCCCCAAAACATTTGAAAACTAAGAGGGAAACTCAGACGGTGGTCTGAGCTTTGCGCCACCGTCTTCTCCGGCGAGGGTTTGCCCAAATCGCATCAAACAAGCCAACTAAATACCCTATCTCACTCCAAATTCTCTCCTGATCACGAATATGCCCTCAGAATTCATTGATTCATCCTCTAAAACCAAACCCGATCCAAGTTGCAGAGAAATCACCAAATCTTGAACATCTCAAATCTTGCAAATAATAAGCCTAAACTCATCTACATGTTTCCCTGATCAATTCTCACTATCCAAACGCCATTAAAACCTCAAGAACTAGGAGATATGAGCTTCAACAGAAATGGTGACATGCCTAATTTCGTCTCTAAACCTCAATCTTTTGAACTGAAATCTAACCTAGCATCCATACTAACCTATCCACATGATCATTTCTACTTAATTCCCTATGAATTAAGCTAAAGCTTGAAAGTTACAAACCTGGAAAAACTGGATGAACAGATGAAGATTTTGCTTGAATCAACCTTCAATCTTTTGCAGAATCACTCAAGAACCAACCCCCAAGCTTCTACAATGGTCAATTTGGCTTGAAATTCCCTCTATCTCCAAACCCGATTCTGAGATGCAATGAAGAAAATTCAGTTGCTCTTTCTTGTTTCCCTCCAATTCTGGCCCAAAAAATGATCTGAATCTAATGCATATGTTATATAGAGTTGATTAGAACCCTCTAGAAAGTTCTGTAACAACCACAATGAGAAATTGAAATTCTCATCTTCCTTGAAAATCTCTTTCACCACAGTCGTGTTTTGCCTTGCTACAACTCTCAATTTCAGTTGAATTTCTCCTCTTATGATATTTTGAATTGAATGGGAATGATATCTTCCTTGTTTTTGATCCAAAGGTATGTAATTCAAATGTTGCTTCCTTCTTAAGTAACAAAAGGGAACCATGTGAAATTGGCCTCAAATCCAAAATGTGGTAATGTCATCATCTTTAAAATGCCTTTTCGGATCAATTTGGTATATAACCTTGCTTGGTTTGGCCATAAATCAAGAATTTCACATTTTTGGCCTTTAAATGACTTATTTTTCTTCCTTTTCAAAATTTCTCAAAACAACTTCTCCTATGAGCCAATTCAAAGCCTCCTTGATGCATGGTCAAGGTTAAAACCCTATTTCGAGAAACTTTATAGTTGAACAATTTTCCATTTGAAGCTTGCAAGTTGAATATTTTTGCCCATGCTTGAAAATGACCTATAATCATCAATACCCAAAATGCCCCTGGATTGCAAAGATCATAACTTGAGTTCTACAAATCCCCTTGAGTACTTCTAGTACTCTATGGAAAGCTAAGATCATGAGGAACAACTCTTATGTTGGCCAAAAATCCATTTGAAACTTCTTGAAGGGAAAAAGTTGCTTGGAAGTCAAGTGACATTCACAGATAAATTTCAGTGTCATCTGATGACCTGTAATTTGCAAGAACCATAACATGAGTTCTATAAATCCCCTTGAGGACTTATAGTACTCAAATTAAAGGTATTGATATGCTCTACAAGTTTCATGTTGGACAAAGATCCATTTGAAACTTTTATTTTGACTTATATGGCCTTGAAGTTAGGCACTAAACATGGGATTTTACACTGAAACCCTAATTTAGTAACTTCCCACATTCTTGATCTTCCTTTGCTTAACCTTGGCACAACACCACACATGTATCAACATACCAATCCATGAACCCCATTACTTCAAAGTAGGCTTTGATGCTTTCCAATTTGCACAATTGACATAGGGTTGACCTAGATGAAACCCTAGTTGACTGCACCTCAAGTGTGGCTCTTGAACTTGAATCAATGACTTGTCTCAGCTTCAATATGGCCCTATAGGCATCCCATGAGATCCATACACACCTCAAATTCACATTCCATGCTTCACATCCCACTGATGATTCTCAATATTCCTCAAGATAGGAGCAAAACCCACATGTAGGCACTAAAACTTCTCAAGACTTCAAATCACTTCTTGATGGCTTGGGTGACTTCTCAATCTTGGATAACACCTCTTGCTAGGCTCTTCTCTTGATAGACACCCTTGATCCCTTGTTGGAGGCATGCTATGCTATGATATGCAAATGATTGGACTATGTACATGATGTAACTATACAAATGAAATGCAATGAAACACAAATCAGGCAAGAAAAGGTTAGCAAATTTTGGGGTGCAACACACAACAACAGCAAAATGCAAATGCAATAATATACAACAGATAATGTACATAAAGAAAAAATAACTGCACAACACTAAACACCCAAAGACGCAACAGACAGGCACTAGGATTGACTCGCATAGGGAACCAGAGATCTCCAGCAGAGTCGTCAGCTGTCGCAACTGCGAAAAACACCCAGCGGAAAACAGAAGAGTCGCCACCATTCGTTATTTATCCCAAAGCGAGGGAAAGGAAACGATCAGAGAAAATCTATCGGAAAGGGAAAAGACAAGGTCATCGTAACCAAGTCCTGGATTCGGGAGTCGGTTACCCAAGGGGAAGGTGTGAGCACCCCTCACGTTCGTCGTACTCGACGGGATCCATGCTTGTTGTCTATCTAAGGGTGTGTTTAATCTATTTATGCTACAGGCTCACAGGACAAAAAGAAAATAAAAGAGACTCAGCAGAGCATCAGCGCTCTATGCCTACGTATTCCCTCGTGCAATGGGAAAGTCAAAGTCAACGTAGTTTGGCAAACTACGGGTGAAAGGGGAAGGTTGCTCGCCAAGACATCGCAGTCTTGTGCCTACGTATCCTCACCTGGTATGAGAAATCAGAGCAAACGTAGTTCGAGCTAAGTAGAACACCGGTTGGTTCAACTGTTTTTTATCCGAGTATGGTTAAACCTTCGTTTTAGCAGTTAGGCACAATTCCTGTTTGCGGTAGAACCAAAGCTTAACAAACTCTTTTTTAAGAAAAAGGTTTTCCAATTAATCCCGAAGGCAAAAGTTTGATGTTTTGTTTTGTGTTTTTTAGTGAAGTGAATTAATTCGGTTTGTGATTCACGTTGCACTAAAGACTATCACATAGGAACGAATGCATTGCATATCGCCCCCAAACGGGACGTACACTAAACACTCTAGACAAGCGAGAGGAGACCCCTCACTTATCATTCCCCATGTGCTTAAGGCTCATAGCGCACAATGTTCGTCATATTTATTAGATGAATTAGCATGTTTTGAGATGAGAAGAGAGACGCGTGGAAGGTCTAAGGGAAACTCGGTCCTAATGTTGTCATGCAAAGTGGACCTAAAGTTTGGATTAAAGAGGGGAAATCTAACCTAATATTAGCAGGCATGGTTTGAACCTAATGTCTACCATAATCCATCTTGAACAAGAAAGATTAGAAGTCCTAAGGGAACATGGCAAAGGAAGACAAAAGAAGAAGAAGAATCAATCACAAGTAAGAGATGCAAACATGCAATGCAACACACAAGCAAAGGGAGGAAAAAGTGTGGGGTAAATACCTCCACAAGCACATCTCGACCTTTATTAATTCAAGAAAGAAGCTGCAAAAAGAAATACACACAAAGCAAAGAAATGCAAGAAGGAAAGCAAACATGCGAAAGCAAGAACCAAAGAGAATGGATGGGAGAAGCGAACTCCTACGACCATCAGAGAAAAGTGGGAGGAAAAGAAGTGCAGGGCAGCAGCCGCCACAAGCGCATCTCGACCACTCGATTCTCACACTCAAGCAAAACAAAAGAAACCACATCACTTCGAACAACATATACGAGAGTATGCATCCAAGTGGAAAGCAAGCACGCGTGTCGATGAAATCACGATTACATAATCACGAACATCGACATATATCCAAAACATCTCACTCCTAATGCATCGCACTGATCCATGATGATTTGAAATGAAATGGTACCGAAACAAGCATGAAAAATAGAAAAAATAGGCCTGTTGGAGCAGTGTTAATCGATTAACACCAGATGTTAATCGATTAAACACTGAAAAACGCCTGCAGAATTGAAAATTTAATCTGGTTAATCAATTAACACTGCTCCAACAGGAGAAAACAGCAACAGAAAAGCACTTTTCAGCAACTTATCACTTAAGCAAACATCCACATGATCTCATAAACAATTGTGCACGAATTTAAACCAGCAAACAGCGATCTAAACAAGATGTAAACACATCTAAACAACACCATCGCAATTCATATGAATCAACATGAATCAAATCAATCAAAAATTAATATCAACATGATTATGCAAAATAAGCTCAAAATGCAATGGATCTAGAATTCCAACCTTCGAAGCGGAGAATTGCTTCGGTTAATGTTGATTTACTTCGAACGTGTAGATCTAAACAAGAAATCCGGAATACTTCAAGATCCAAGCCAATTCTTGTAATAGAAGTGATGATCAACCAAAATCAAGCCAAATTACTCCAAATAATCACTTTTATATCCACTTCAAAATTCAGATCGAAGCTTGCACGAAAATCAAATGGAAAAATGGAGATGATGAGGATGATGGATGAAGGTTTGAGCTCAAGAATTCATTGATTCCAATGGAGAATCAAGGAATTCTAATGGAAGGGAGCTTTGGTGAAGGTTTTGGAAAATGGAAAGTTGAGAGAAACTTGAGAGAATTGAGATGAATTCTGGAAATGAATGAAATTATGAAGATTAGATGTGTGAGGTTTGGAGTAAACCAATTAAATACCCCTTAGGTTTGGATCCAAATGAGAGGTTTGCAATGTGGTTTGTGAAATTTGGTTTGGAATGAGGAATGGGAGTTTGGAGGGAAAATGAAATTAACCAAAATTCAAGATGGTTCTAGATCCTTCCGAAGGTGTAAAATTGAACTTCCAATTGATCAAAATTGTACCCCAAAGTGACCCCCTTTGAAAATTCACGTGCAGAGGCAAAATCTGCACTGGTTAATCGATTAACAATTTGGGTTAATCGATTATCACTGTTAAAAATTCAAATCTGGCCTGATTTTGATTTGGTTAATCGATTAACACCTTCAAAATTTTGAATTTAGCGCCTTTTGGAAGGAAATCTGCACATTTGCCCGTTTTCAGCCGTTCCGAGCTCTGTTCAGCTTCTGAAACTTGCTCTTGAATATCATAACCATGAAGATGCTTGAGATAGCCTGAATGCTGCTTTCTAAGCTGAAAATACCCTGCAAAATAAGATAAAATCGGTCGCCCGACTGCTGGGAAAAATAAATGCCAGAGCCTCTGATGCTCGCTGTTCAGGTTCATGCACTGAGATGAAAACTGAACCACAGGAAAACCTTGATCCCGTGTCTCAAGAACAAATGCTATGCAAATGCAGAAATGCGAAAGTGCAAAGAAACAAAAGCTAGATGCTGCTAAAACGGAAAGGCAAATTCTGGGGTGCTACAGGTGCAATAGTAAAAAGAGGAAGAACTAGATTCATGTGTTGCAACGTGTTGGGCTGAAATATGGGGGTCTAGAAAACAAAATGATGTAGGCCCAATCCACTATTTCAATATTCTTCAGAGTCAAACAAAACAAAACTTGAGTGGTACCTCATTAAAGGACGTGGCGTCCACATGTGAGCCACGTCGTCTGGTCAAAGGTCCAAACATAGCCACCTCATCCATTACACCTCAGACGCTGGAGCCCTAGCTCCGGTCGTTTTCCCCGGTGAGCCTCACTGGTGACTGTTTCACCCCAAAATTTGCCCAACCTTCTCTTTTATCTTGGCTTATGTTTCGTAGCATTTAGCATTTAGCATTTGCATGGCATTGGTTCTAGACAGGGGATCAAGATGTTGCTTTTCCATTAAAGAGAGAAATTTCATGTTCAAGTTCAAGAAAGGGTACATTTTCAGGTCATCGAGAGTTCATCATCATCAGAGTTGGGTCTCAAAGCTTCTTGAGAGGAGAGGTTATGTGTTTGTGCATCACCTTCTATCTTGAGGATGATTGGAGGTACATGAGGTCATTTACTTAGAGGAGATATGGTTCAAGGGTTCAATGTGCATCTTGAGAGTTCTTTATTGATGGGTATGAACACACAAATCATCTGCAAGAGCCTCAGTCAATGGAGAAAGTGTTAGGGTTTCATCTGGTCAACAAAAGGTCAACTGTGGACTTGAGAGGGCTCAAGGTTTGGTTCTTGATCTTGGAAGCCATGGGAAGTCATCCTAGACCATCTCAAATGACATGTTGAAGCTATGATAAGAATATTCAAAAGTTCAAGAGGTTACTAAATTAGGGTTTCAGATGAGTTCAAGTGTAAAATCCCCTCTTTTAGTCTCTAACTTCAAGGACAATTTTCACCATGATACAAGTCTTGTCTCATTTTCAATCAAACATGAGACTTGTTTTTAATCATTCAAGGTTTCTTTTGAGTACAAGAACTCATCCATTGGATTCATACATCTCAAGTTATCGTGTCAACAAGTTGGTGTCATCAGATGAAGAGAATTTAGAGGCACACAAAGTCAACTCACTTCTAAGGCACTTTTCACATGGAACCGAGCTCTTCCTCATCTTTCCTAAAACATGAAAGTTGTTCCTCATTGTCTTAGCTTTCCAAAAAGTGCTAGAACTCATCATTCTCATGTGTAGAGCTCTAGTTATGGCTTTCTCAAGTCAAGGGTATTTTTGGAAACCAAGCTTTAGGTCATTCACTTCAAAGACCATTT
This sequence comes from Lathyrus sativus, assembly GCA_963859935.3. NCBI lineage: Eukaryota > Viridiplantae > Streptophyta > Magnoliopsida > Fabales > Fabaceae > Lathyrus > Lathyrus sativus. The sequence continues at coordinate 172,260,613 of OZ012739.1, forward strand.
TCATCCATTTCAAGACCTCTAATCCAAATTCATGCCACATAAAAGTTGTGTCACATTGCCTTAACTTCATCTTGATCTCAAATTCAATGGAATTTGATTAATTATGAGACCATTTAAGCCATGATGAACATGAAACTTGAACATTTGGAACTAGAATGATTTTCTTCCAATTCAAGTTACTAAATGAAGTTATTTTTGAATTTTTAACATCATATCATCATGATATAATGGTCACGCCTATCCTTACCCAATTTTAGCCAACATTTTCATCCATTTCAAGTCACTTTTCAACTTTCATGACATAAAAAGTAATAGTTCAAAACTTGGTGTGAAGGCATTTCCAATAATCCAAATCACTAACATTCTTTTTCTCACCCCTCATTTGCCTTATCAGTTGACTAAAGAGGTGTGGATGTCATGCCATACCCGTGTGCACATGGAATGGAGTTTTTTTTGGCAAATTTTGGAAATCAAGTGAACCACCCAACATGGGCCTGCATGGACATTCCTAAGCCCTCATATTTAAGCCATAAACTAACCCTAAATGATCAGGATTGGAGGAGCTAAGCAGAATAGCAAGTTTCATTAAAAAATACACAAATTTCTCTCTCTTCGAGTTGCCTTTCACACTAACTTTTGCTCTCAACTTTTGCTCATTTCATCATCACACAAGATCAAGGAAGAGATTGGAAGCTTGAGGTTGAAGCTTGCTCAAAGTTTGAAGGGCTAACAGAGCAGCTGCGTTAGGTAAATTTCCATGAACTGAATCTCTCATTTTAGGCTTACATTTAGGTTCATGATTGGTGCATCTGGAGCCCTACCACGCGTAGGCCATGTTTGGATCATTTTTGTGGCTGTTTGAATGATTTTCAGTTTGAGCATCAAACTTTTGTGGCCTATTTTCACCTAGTTCTAGGAACCTTTTTCAAAAACCATGGCCATATTTGGATTGTACGTGAAAAGAGATTTAAAATGGTACCACTGGTTTTAATTTTTATGGAATTTTTTAGCCAGCTCTATTGAGGCTCACCAAAGAAGACGACCGAAGCTAGGGCTTCGGCGTCTGAGGTGATGTTGAGGTGTCTTTGATGTGGCATTGATTTTCATTTTGACTGGCTTGCGTGGGCGTGAACCATCTGACGTGTTAGATAGCTCGTTTAATGAAATGACGCGTTTCATTAAAACTGAGTTTTATTTGGTTTTGGGCTGTGCAGTTTTGATATTCCCACCCCCCCTTTTTTAAGGCCCATTCGCATGTAAACATGGAGCTAGTTCAATCCAGATTGCTGACATACCCCTCCTCATTTTATTTTATTTTTTATTTTCTTTTTATTTCATTTTCATTTTTAATCATTTAAGAATAGTTTAAATTATCACAAAATTCCCAAAAAATATATTTCTGACAGTTTAGGATGTTAGGATATTTTTCATTATTTTTATTTTATTTTTCAATTATTTTTAGTATTTTTAATTGATTTAATTTGTTAAGAGGTTTTATGGTTGATACCTTGATTCTAAGTTTGATCTTTGACTTCAATTGAACTCTCCCTTTGACCCATTTTCCTCTCACACTTAGGTGTTTGATTGAGGCATATTTGAGGGTTGGTTTGAGGTCTTGATGATCATTTCTCACTAGTTTTTCATTGGCTTTTCTTTGTCCCTCGATGGACGCTCGATAAGTGGAACACCTTGTCTTGATTGACCTGATTGATGGTGCTTTGAGTTGATTCTTGCCTTGACCTTTTGAACTCTGATTTGTGTTTCGTTCATCTTGGATTTCCCAATTTATTTGGATTTTATTTGAGCTTGCTTCTATTTTTAATGGATGCCTCAAATTCAAAGTTGTTTTCACCATGTGTATGCATATAATCCTTGACCTAGTTTTGGGACATGATCTTGTGTGATCCCTTGAGGACCTCAAGAGTCTTGTTAACTATTGTTGACATGCTTGAGGTGCTACCTTGCTTGATTAGAGGTCTATTGGATGCATGCCTTGTACCACAAGTCTTGTATGATCATGCTTTTCCACTTGTGTTTGGAGTGTGAGATGGTTGCATGGACTTTGGTCCTTAAATTTGACTTGATCATCCTTGTGTGTGCATGATATCTTGATTTTGAATTTGAGGTATCTCACTTGAGTTCACTTCTGACCTTGATGGTTGTGTGCTTGTTCATGATGCCTTGGTGATTTTGTTTCACTTTGAGGATGTTATGAACAATTGAACTTCTTTTGAGTTGTTTGAGTTGTTTTCTTTATTTGATCATGAATGAATGTGGGATTGAGATGTTCATGATGTGGTTGCTACTCCACTCTACCTCTCCCCTCACTTCTTTGATTGTGCTTCTTTGTTTAGCACTTTTCTTCTTATGATGATTAATGGCATTTGATTTTAGGAGCTTGCTTCTCTCATTTCCTCTCTTCTTTCTTGACTAGTTTAAGTCTTCTCTCTTGTTGATTTGAATGTGACTTGTGTTTGTCCTTGATGAATACTTCATGATTGCATATTTTGTTTTCTTTTGCATATTTCTTTTCATCTTGCATAGACTTGTTTAAGTCTCTTCTTTATTTTCATCTGTTATTGATTACGAATTGTGTTTACTTGTGCTTGTTTACACGATCCTTTAGGATTCCTAGTCCCTCTATTTAAGATGGGAGTAGGAGAGACATTAGGCTTTCAATCATTTGCATGATAACATTAGGTAGTTCCCTTCTATCCCAACTCTAGGACCATTTTGCATGACAACATTAGGGTTTCTTAGTCCCCTTTAGAGTCCTTGCGTCTTCTCTTCTCATCTCAAAACTCTTTCAAGACACATAATAAAAGATAACAAGTGTTGTACGCTACGAGCTTTAAGTATATGAGGAATGATAAGTGGGGAGGTCTCTCTTCACATTATCTAGAGTGTTTAGCGTATGCCCTTTGGGAGATATGCGACGCATTCGCTCTTATGTCATAATCTTTAGTGCAACATGAGTTTCAAACTAACTCAATTTACTTCTTCTAAAAAACATAAACCAAATTCAAACTTTTTCATCCTTCGGGATTGTTTTCAAACCTCATTTTCAGAAAGAGTATGTTAAGTTTCTGTTCTACCGTAAACATGCATCGTCCCTAACTGCTAGAACGAAGATTTAACATTTCTCATAAAACACTTGAACCAACCAGTGGTCTAGCTTTGCTGAACTACGTTTCCTCTGATTTCTCATACCAGATGAGGATATGTAGGCACAAGACGTCGATGTCTTGACGAGCAACCTCCCCCCCATCACCCATAGTTTCCCGAACTACGTTGACTCTGACTTTCCCATTGCACGAGGGAATACGTAGGCATAGGGCGGCAATGTCCTATCGAGTTTGTTCTTTCCGTTCACCCCTATTTAGCAGTAGCTTTAGATAGTTTTCACCCATAGATTTTAGACAACACGCATGGATCCCATTAAGTACAATGGACGTGAGCGGTGCTCATACCTTCCTTTTGCGTAATCGACTCTCGAACCCAAGATTTGGTTGCGATGGCCTTGTCTTTCCCTTTCTATTAGGTTTTCTTCGATCATTTCCTTTCCCTCTCTTTGGGATAAATAATGTTTGGTGGCGAATCTTCTGTGTGTTTGTCGGCCCTTTTTCGCAGTTGCGACAGTAACTACTATAAACAATACCAAAACACCTAAAATTTGACATCATTTTGCACGAAATTTCATGCTGATCAAGAATATAGAAACTATTTTCATTGAGACTCACCCTAACACCTTCAAAAACGAGAATGAAAATTGAACACACATTTTGAACGTTGCACAAACCAAAACAACTACCCCATAAACATGGATTATACAGATGTAGAAATTCAAATACAACAATGACAAACCTAAATAACGTCTAACATGTGAGAAAAAGGAAGAAGAAAGATTACTTAGTGGAGACAGTCCACTGCTTTTTGTTCACTACAAACACCTTCAGAAACCCTTGCTTGAGCTTCTTGGAACCTCAAGGTTGATGAATGATGCAAGGAAAGATAATGGTCTTAGAAGAAAAGCACAACTCGAGTTGAGAAATGTTTTAAGAGAGGAAGAGCTTTAGGGTTATAATATTGACCAAATGAAGTGGCTGCCTCTATCCTTTAGGGTTTGTGGTGACTTTATATGATGGGTTAGGGAGTTTTTTGAAGCCCAAATAGAAAGAAATGGTTAGCGAAAGTTTTTTGACCAAAAATGAGGTAGTGAGGGATTGGTACAGGCTCTCTATCATATGGTGATATTTATGGTCATTCTTGTTATTTATGAGGCCATCAGAATGGAGAGAGAGAGAGAGAGAGAGAGAGAGAGAGAGAGGTCAAAAAGAGAGTGTGGAATGAGGCTCTTTGGTGAGCAAGCTTGCATTTCTTAATATGGTATGAAATTGAAAAAAGAAGGTATTCAAAGTACATGGGATGTTTAGAAATATTGTTGCATAAACACAATGAGAAAAAGTGTCAAAACTCTCCATGAATCATGCCTTGGACCAATTTCATACCACTCACTTTACACAATCACAACTTGATGAGTGAGAAGCCAATGATGGTGAACTTGGTATGTTTGGAAAGATGGAAGATCATAGGACAACTTTCATGATCAAAGTAACTTGAGATGCATCTTAGATCAATGAGAAAAGATGGGTGGAAGTTGTGTCTTCAAAACAGTCCAAAGTAACTTAGAAAAATTCTATGTTATTAAACTTTTTAACATAATTAAAATCTCATCTTTGAATCCTCATATCTTGTTGAGTTTTGATCCAATGAGAAAGTTCTTGTAATGGATGTAAAGCTTGAAGAATGATCTTCAACTTTCATATTGTAGGAAAATTCATTTGGGATAAAGAGCTTACTGAAAAATTCTTTAGAAGTTTGGTCCAAAAATCTGCCTAGCCACTTGTCAATCTTGATAGCTTTGAGACTCTAATTTGGGATCTTCATAACTTGAGATATACACATCCAATGGAGATGATCTAGTACTCAAAATAAATCTTAGAGGATTCTCTACAACTCTCTTGTTGTAGGAAAATTCAATTGAACCTTGTATCACCATGAAATATGGGCTTGAAAGTAGGCACCTCAAACTGATTTTCTACACTTAGAAAAAATTCTAAGTGTTGGAATGTCAAAATCTCCTTTTTTCCAACTTTAGTTCATCATATCTCCTAAACCATGAATCTTTTGGACATGCTTCCTTCCACAAACTTATAGTTCATGATGTCCTCTTTAATTTGATAACATTTTTACCTTCATTGGACCAAAAAGGAGAAAGTTATGGAAGTTGCAAGATGGCTAGAATTAGACTTTTCTACACTTAGAAAATTTTCAATCAAAACCCTAATTTAGTCAAACTCTTGATTTCATGTTTCTCCTTGACTTTTCTTGCCCCAAACACATGGAATCACTTGAAAACACCTATCATGCCTTTGATTGACCTTGAGATCCAAGATTTTGATCTAGTTGAATCACAGTTGACTTTTGCTGACCAGATGAAATCCTAGGATCATTTCCACTAACTGAGGCTCTTGTGATGGCTTGTGGGCCCATAATCCATGTAAGGAACTTTCAAGGTGTGTGTTGAACTTTGGAATCATGTCTTTCCAAAGGAACTAGCCACAAGACTCCTTTGAACCAAAATCTTAACTTGTTATCCATGAGATAGGAGGAGAAGAATCAATGCTTGCATTCTTGATTCAAGATGTTGAGTGACATGCCTTGATGATGAAGAGACTTTGTGACTTGAGATTGCCACAAAGTTGAGCTTGAGCTCTTGATTGAGCTTTGAATATGAAGCCCTTCTCTTGATTGTTGGATAAGATACCTTGATTCACTGTCCAAGATCAATGCTAGATGCAAAATGCTAATGTAAATGATAATGATATTGAGGTTAAATTTTAGGGTGAAAAGAGGGTGTGACAGATGTCCTCACTCATCATATCCCTAGAAAACTTGACCTGTTGTCGATTGCCTTACTATCATCCTTTTGGTGATAACGAAAACCTCGTCAGTTCAACCTAGCCTACATCCTTTTGGTGTTGGTCGCCTTCAGATTTGGTAAGTTCCTATCATCCTTTTGGTGATGTTAACTTGTGTTGTTATGTTCTCAATTATCCGTTTGGTAATTGACCCCTACATCCTTTTGGTGTCAGGGTTGTGTATGTGTGTCTCTCTATCATCCTTTTGGTGATGGGTCTGTCATCCTTTTGGTGCCAGATTATGCGAGTGTTCTCCATTATCCTTTTGATAATAGACCCTTACATCCTTTTGGTGTCAGGGCTGTGTGTGTGAGTTTGCTCTATCATCCTTTTGATGATGGGTCTTTCATCCTTTTGGTGCTAGATTATGCGAGTGTTCTCTATCATCCTTTTGGAGATAGACCCCTACATCCTTTTGGTGTCAGAGTTATGTGTGTCGCTCTATCATCGTTTTGGCGATAGGTCTGTCATCCTTTTGGTGCCAAATTGTGCGAGTGTTCTCCGTTATCCTTTTGGTAATGAGCCTCTGCATCCTTTTGGTGCCAAGGTTATGTGTGTGTTGCTCTATCATCCTTTTGGTGATAGGTTTGTCATCTTTTTGGTGCCAGATTGTGTGAGTGTTCTCCATTATCCTTTTGGTAATGGACCCTTGCATCCTTTTGGCGTCAGGGTTGTGTGTGTGTGTCGCTCTATCATCGTTTTGGCGATAGGTCTGTCATCCTTTTGGTGCCAGATTGTGTGAGTGTTCTCCATTATCCTTTTGGTAATGGGCCTCTGCATCCTTTTGGTGCCAAGGTTATGTGTGTGTTGCTCTATCATCCTTTTGGTGATAGGTCTGTCATCCTTTTGGTGCCAGATTGTGCGAGTGTTCTCCATTATCCTTTTGGTAATGGACCCTTGCATCCTTTTGGTGTCAGGGTTGTGTGTGTGTGTTGCTCTATCATCCTTTTAGTGATAGATCTGTCATCCTTTTGGTGGCAGATTGTGCGAGTGTTCTCCATTATCCTTTTGGTAATAGACCCCTGCATCCTTTTGGTGTTAGGGTTGTGTGCGTGTGTTGCTCTATCATTCTTTTGGTGATAGGTCAGTCATCCTTTTAGTTCCAAAATGTGTGAGTTTTAACTATCATCCTTTTGGTGATAGGACTGTAATTCTTTCGGTGTCAGATTGTTTATGTTATCATCCTTTTGGTGATAACAAGCTTTGCAAGTTACTCAGTGTCTACTCAAGGGTCGACATTGATATATATTTGACTTCCCAATCACTACATTTATTTTCAGGAAAATTCAGAGTCTTCTTCATACTAATCGTCTTCTACCTCGAAGGAATGAACACCATAGCAGTTCATTTTACCAGGTTTAAGCTAATTAGGTAGGGCCATTTGTTATATCCCAAATTTGTCCTACTTGTATAATTTTCATTTGTACTTCCATCCACTAACCATATTCAAAAAAAAAAAAAATCTTTTTGCTTTCCTAAATTCAGTTTTTATTCAAGGACGTCCAGGCCAGAGTGCGTGATTTAAATGACGTGTGTCTGAAGCCTCAATCTGGATTTTGTGTCATATTCAAGACAATTGTGTTTAGGTCAGGTTGTCAGGTCAAGTGTGTGCGATAATGGTCAAGGTTCGGTAAAATTTGACTTAATCTTGGTCTAAGTGAGATTGATTCAATTACAAGTATGTGTATCAAGTTATCAGGATGTGTTGAATTCAGATGTGTCATACTAGAGAATCATATAAAGTATGTTCCTTTTCATCTCTATTCCTTCAACCAAATACAACAAACCATCTTCAAACGCCGTCCCTCTCCTTCACTAAAACCCACCTTCTTCCGAGCATTTCTTCTTTAAATCAACCTCCATCCTTCAACTCAAACATTCCAAATCATAAAAATTTTTGCAACACCTAACTAATTCATACGCACAAATTGAAACAGAAATAGAAATTAGAAGAGGAAGTATGAGATGAGGAACTAAATAAATTGAGACGAAATGAAATCAGAAACAAACCTGTTGCGAATCGAATCCAAAATGGAGAAGGAATCTGGACGAATTGAGCGAGGGAGGTGATCGGTTGAAGCAGGATTGGAGAAGGTCTTGTTTGTGGACCCTTCGTTTGCATTCATTTTGTTTTTACGTTTCCGATTCGGTCTTTAGAAGATGAAGTTGAACAAGTGTGGTCTCTTGTTTTTTTTAATTATACTGTTGTTGTCATTGCCTAAATGGTTTTATATTTTTAGGGGTACTTGGATTTTCTTGGCCTGCATTTTTTTTAGAGGGGGTGAATGGGCTTAAAGCCCATGATAATCCCATATCTCATCTTTAGTTCACACATAGTACAACCCCTTTGCTAACTCTTGCACCCCCCTTTCCTTTTACTTTTTTGTTTTTTAGTTTTTTTTGAAGTTTTTCTTTATTTGTTTTGTTAAGAATCTTGCTAAACCCCTTTTCTAAATAATTTGATATTTGGTATTGTTAAATCACTCTTGTTTTTTATTTCGCATATTACTTATTTTTCTTCGTTTTGATTCCGTCTTGGATTTCATTTTCTTTTCATTTTTGGTCAATGAAGAAGCCAAATATCACTATTATTGATTTATCAATAAAATAGTGATTTAGATGAGACCACACTTAATTTTCTTTTCATTTGTCTTCTTCATTTTGTTCATCTCTATTTTTATTTCAATTTCGATCAATGAAAGTCTTTTATTCGTAAACATTGATTTATCAAGGTTGATAATCTTCATTATGTCAAATCTGTAGAAAATGATCATTGGGATCATTTTCTATACTTTGGGATCATGATAGGTTACCCTTAAATAATTAACACAAGTTTGTGATTATGACGAGACTGTCCCCTTTTTTGGTATGTGTGACATGATTACGTTGGGTAATGATCCTCAATATCATTCTTCCATCGTGTTTTTAGCACGGATACCAACTTGTACAACCTCATATAGCTTGATCTTCATCATAGATCGAGCTACGACGGTTTAGCGCTACATTTTGTCGCAATTCAACACAAATCAAACTAATTACTAACTTTACTCTCCGTCAATATATTCTTGTTTTATTTTCCGTCAATATACTCTTGATTTATTTTCAGTCATTATTTTTATTTTATTATCTTGTTCATATAATTGTTAATACTATCTTGACTATATTACTGTGAATATTATCTTGATTATATTGTTATATATCTTGTCATATTATTCATATTGTTCATATTATTTTATTGTTCATATTCATATTGTTCATCTCTTATTCACATTCTTTTCGAAAACATATAACAATTATCGAAATAATAAAAGCATAAATTAGTGGACTTTTGGTTACTTTTCTGATCAACGGAATTTGGACTTTATCAAAAACCCTAACTTGGAGCTTTTGTCTGATTCTTGCTCAAGGCATAGTTTAGGACACTTCGCACACACACGGCTTCCTCTTGGGCTACCTGACAATGAACCCTTTTATTTCGTGCAATCCCGTGTAACTTACATGTATCCCTATCCTATTCTGATGTATGTATTCAAATTTCTTTGGTTGTGGTTTATCTTCTAGGAGCACCCTTAGGGACTAGCTTAGACTAAACCGTTTTCAAACTAATTCTCGATTCGTCATCGAGCCATTTTCAAACACCCCTCATAAGTCAAGTGCTCGTACGTATTTTCCATCAACCTATTGCACGCACTTTCATATTTCATCGTGGTTTCGTTATTAGGAGCACCCTCAAGGACTACTATCGTTTCTCACAACCTAACCCTTGATTCGTCGTTAAGCCGATTCCATTTTCAACCAAACCCTCGACTCGTTGTCGAGCCACTTTCAAACCAACTTCCATTCCACCATGGTTTTGGATGCAAATATAAGTCAAACCCTTGATCCAACGTCAAGTGGATTTTCTCAACAAACTATCAAAACAATTAACGACTATTTAATTCTTTTTAAGGTGAAAAAAGGGGGATTGTGCCTTTGATCTCTCTTCAGTTGTTTAGATGCGAGTTATCTTACTCGTGTCTGAGTAATTGACGCCTCTAAAACATTTCCAACTCAAGAACACACAACCATCTTCCAACCACTCATCCTTCAAGACACCATTAAAACATAACTTATTTTTAAGATGAAAAGGAGAGAGAGAGAGAGAGAGAGAGAGAGAGAGAGAGAGAGAGAGAGAGAGAGAGAGAGAGTGTGTGAAGTCTTTGACTCACTCTCCCAATTACTTGGGCCCGAGGAACCTTTCTTAAGCTTCGAGTAATCGTCATCGTACCAAACTTCAACCAACTTAACCCCTCTCTTTTTGTGGTCATCTTTACGAACTATGAATGCTCTAATTCTTCATTCTCTTCTGAATGTAAGACAAGTAGGCACATGATTGCAATGATCTTGGTGAGCACACTTCTATCCATCTTCCATTTCTCCTTTAACCTTCGTAGTCTAACTACGAGACTCTGATTCCTCATTCTCGTCTGAATGAGCATACGTAGGCACAATGGCCTCAATCCTTGGCGAGCACTCTAACCTAAAACCGCCCATTTCTCCTTATCATCTTATCACTTTTACCATACCATTTCATATTTATTATTGAAAATATAACAAATAAGCTTAGCTAATGTTCATTACAATTAGAATTAAGAGGTTCCCATTAAGTACAACGAACGTGAGGGGTGCTAATACCTTCCCCTTGAGTAACCGACTCCCGAACCCAGTACATTAGTTGCGACGATCCGTGTTCCTGTACTTTCATTTTAAAAAAGGTTTTCTCGATATTTTTCTTTCCCGTCTCTTCAGGATAAATAAAGTTTGGTGGCAACTCTGTTGAACCGCATTACGTGCCTTTAGCGCGAGGGTCGTATTCTTCGAATGAATTTTCGAGGTGCGACAATAATATCTTGCTTCCATATACGATTCACAATGTGCGTGTTTGTTGGATGGCTAATGTTTTGATCCAAGAACCTTAGCAGTGTGGGTTCAAACCCCATTGAGTGCATTTACATATTTTTAATGCCTTATTTGCATGTTTTCTTTCACAAATTGAATTGACCATAACTCCTTTGATTTTTATCACTTATATACCACTGTTTTTTCTAAATGCTCATAAGAATGTCTACTTTTAGTCTATATCAGAAAAATCCAAAAAATAATTATTTATTTGGTACTTGTACATGTCCAAAGCATGTGACTTTTTAGGGTTTTCTTAGGTTTTCTATTTATCCTTTTAATTGATTTTGTTGATTCCCCTTGCTTGAATGAACCCAACATTGCTTGTATGAACCTCACTTGATGTGTGAATTTGGATACCCTTATTGTTACATGATTGTTATTGTTTTTCAAGTTCATGTTCGTATGTGAAAGCATGATTGAATATCATAAAAAACTTGGTTGTTACCTTGCCCTTGACATGTGATTCTCTTCTATGATCAAATGATTTGAATGGGCATATGCTTCATTACTTTCATACCTTGCCTTGAGTATTCTTAAACACTTGTTGTTTTTGCTTTGAAACATGTTTATTATGCATGATTTACCTTTGAGATGTTTCTCATCTTCCATGATTGAATTCCTTTTACATGTTGGTTGTTACCTTCTTGTTTAACATGATTCACCATAATTCACATGTTGTTGTCACACATGTCACACCCTTGTTCAAATATGTTATGGTTGTTACCTCTATTTCTCTTGATTTGTATCCATGATAAGTAATGTTTTGACTTATGCATGATTATCTTGATTTGTATCCATGATAAGTAATGTTTTGACTTATGCATGATTCTCTTGATTTGTATGCATGCTTTAAGTATTGTTATGACTTATGCATTTTAATCTTGAATTTTGAACTTTGCCATGATAAGTAATGTTTTGACTTATGCATGATTCACTTGTACTTTTCATCTATGATGTTTGGTCTTGTAAGAACCTTATTTCATAGACATTTAGATGTTGTAACATTTATGTTTACCTTTGGTTGTAACCATTTGGTTTAATTCTAAAACTCTTATGGATGAATACTTGGTTGTAACCTTGTTATCTGTTTTGCTTGATGTTGTCACATGCTTGCCTTTACTTTATTGGTTGTCACCATTGATTTTATAAATTAATCATGTTTGAATGAATGTATATGTGTGCTTAAGCTTTGATAATTCTCCCCAAGTGATGTAGCTTGTTAGCTATCATCCAAAAAGAGTTGTTGTAACACCCTTTTCTACCCCACAATTAAAAGGCACATTTATTCACATGTCAGAGTAAATTATTAAATTCAATAAAAGCCACTACAAAAGGGCGTACATTTCCCAAATCCTCAAAATAGGTAAAGGCTCCGTAAACAACGGGTTTTCCCCAAAGTACATCAAATTGCACAAAGCAGCGGAACTCAAAAGGCATAAATCAAGGTTTTCCTTATATGAGAAGATAATCAAAATAAACTCAAATAAAACATAGTTTAACTCAAAAGACCCCAACCCGATGTTACATATCAGAGCAAGACCCTCTAAGTTAACCAAAAAGGCTAACAACTCAAAACTTCAAAAAAATAACCTCGACGGCGTCCACGGCTAAACCATGTCATCTGCACATTACCCACGTAGAGGTAACATTCAAACAGGCAGGGTGAGTAAAACGGTTCATAATAATAAATGTATGAAAATTAACATATAAATGGCGTCATAATCATATTCAACACATTCACATTCATCAATAGGCCTCGAAGGCCACAACATCATAAATTATTCCAAATGACTCATAAATGCAAATGCAACAAGACTCAATGCATGTGGTACCAATCATCACAACGCGATGGACACTGGGCCATCAACCCTCCATAGGTCTCCATCAATAGGATCGATTCTACTAGAGAATTGGAGCACATCAAAATACTTCACATCCACACAATGGGATTGAAGCCAAAGTAATTGAGGTCCTGAATCGAAGTCCGGATGCACATGAATGCATGATGCACACGTCACAAATCATCCTCATAATAACATCATAGGTGCATCATCATTCATCATATTCATCATCATCAAACGTCATAGGTCATCATCACAATCATCATCATACATCATGTCATCATAACTCATCATAATAATCATCATCATACGTCATGTCATCATAGCTCATCATAATAATCATCATCATACATCATGTCATCATAGCTCATCATAATAATCATCATCATACATCATGTCATCATAGAATCATAAAAAACTCATGGAAATATCATCATAGCTCATCATCATTACTCATAGGAATCATCATTATACAATCATGTATTAATCTCATCGGAATCATAGTTATACTCATGGTAATTCATCATACAATCACGTATTTAATCTCATAAAAATATTAGACAAAAAATTATCTTATTTATACTATGTTATATCCATGTTCATTAGCTTTTCAACACTTCGAACAGTGGTCAAAATGGACTTACGGATCAAAAGTTACGTCCAAAATAATTTCGACCGAAAACATGGACAGTCGTGACGGACAACATGTAATTTTCTGCGATTTTCACCGTTGGAGGCCTTCCGGACCTTCGATTTTGATTTTGTAAAAACTCAAACTCTCATAAAATTATAACCCATTCAACACTATAATTATCTCAAGTAAATTTACAATTTTAACACAATTAAACCATCTAATCATTGTTTTAAGATTATGCCTAAAACCTTTAAAATTAAGGGATATAAGTTCAATCCCGTATCATATTTACGCCCTAAATCACAAATTTCCCTACAATTGCCCCAAAGGCATCATAGTTACTTATTGTCTAATATTCCTACCCTTTCAGGGTCAAACAGGTTCAAATCATAGTTTTGGTCACGAAGGCCTAAGGTTTCCTTTTTCCCTAATGAACCACGGTTAGATTCACTAATAATAGATTTAGGTCACGAATGCCAAAGATCACTATTTCTCATATCTACCCTCAAGCTCTTAGGAATACTTACCACTACACCACAACCATCAGAGTTCTCACTATCAAATTTCCCTACAGGGTTAGACCAATGTCAAATCAGAGTTTTGTCCACGAAGGCCTAGTTTCCCTTTTACTCCAATGGATTCCCATGGTTAATATCTCAATACTAGATTTAGGCCACGAAGGACAAATTCCCTTTTTCTCACAATCAACCCCAAAATCCCTTAAACCCTTAAATCGACCTTAAATACGTTGAATTTACACATTGAAAATCATGAAGATAATACTCCCCATACCTTAATTGTCGATCAAAGCCTTCTCAAATATTTTCGGGAATCCTCCGAAGCTTTTGCCTCCAATCTTCCTTCTCAGAGCTCTGGCCTCAATTCTCCTCACGGTCTAACAAATGAATCATAATTCCATCATAATTTCCTTTTTGTTAAACCTAGACTTGGGCCTCACAATTGGGCTTTTCCCATATTATCCTCACTAACTCCTCTTAATTGTCCAATTTGCCCTTATTTTACTTATATTTATTTTAATTAATAGTAATATTAATATATTCATATTATATATTATTATTCAAAATAAATAACCCAAATTCCATTAATTCCCAGTATTCCACAAAACCACCGAAAATCACCAAAATGCAAATATTCTCAGTTAAATAAATTAAATTAAATATTTCCATAATATTTGGGGTGTTACATTTGTCTTGTGTTCCTAAGTCCAAAGGAAAATCTCTCTATTGACTCAATGTCATATATTACAGTTTATTCTCAAATCTCCCTTTGACCTTGTTAGAGTCATTAAGACTTTCAACTTAGTCTTAAGTTAGAACCCACTACCTTTTGACTTTGTTAAGTCAAGACCTTTAGCACACCTTGTTAGGAATCCTATAACCTAGAGCTTAGTTCTAGAGTTTGTTAACTCTATGTGTGTACCATTCTTATGGGTACTCACTTTTCCCCTTGGCTTTTGTTAAAGTCAATCCTTAGTTAGTATTTCAACATAGACTTAGAGAGTTTGTTAACTCTATATAAGTATAATTGTTATGGATGCTTATTACCCTTGAACCTTGACCATAGTCAAGAGTTCTCTCCCTTGTTAAGAGAATTACGGTTGCTCTAATTCCATCCTTGTTAAGATACGTAGGCACGAGATGTCACGTCTTGGCGAACATACTTAGTGTATATACCCATAGGTCTTTACCTTAGCACATAACCATTAGCAGACAAACATTGACAAAAACATAACTACCAAACAAGAGGCTCCTGTAGAATACTATAGATACTTTGGGTGCTAAAATCTTCCCTTAGTATAACTAACCCCCGATCTCTTAGCTTCGTTGTTACGTAGCACACTTAGGGTTTTCTTCAATCTTTACCCTTTCCTTTGGATAAATCAAAGCTCAGTGGTGAATATTTAAAGATTTGTGGTTCAAGTTAATTAATAGCTTAATATCCGATTCTCGCCACAATTGAAATGGCGAACTAATTGGGGATTATTATCAATATTGCTTGAGGGTTAAGCCCACTTTTTTTGCATTTGTGTTTTGTTCATATCTGTTTGCTTTATACATGTATATTTGTGAATATCCGTATATTACACCTGTTGTGTTGCATATGTGCATTGGGTTGTTATCTTGAGAGGTGAGATAAGTCCTAGCCAGGACTTGAGTGTATACCTATGATAGGATTATGGTATGATCAATAGTTGACAGTTGGGAGTAGTCGTAACATGTTTGACATATGATGTAACCACGCTCAGTTGAGGCCCCTTTGGGATTACTGATGGTATATGAGTAGTCGTACATTCATTACTTTTCCTGACCTGGGAGTCCGTGAAACTGAGGACCTTTTAGTTACCAATTTACCCCACTTGGCCTTTTTAGGACGTAGTGCGATGGCTGTGAGGGAGTAGTCTCGAATGGTTGATACGCGATACTACACTCAGACGAGTTTATCTTGAGAATATTTTTAACTCACATGAGTAGTCATGTAGGTTGATAATATCCAAAAGATTTATCGATGACTCTGGGAACTTTGTAGAGCCTGTTATGCAGGTACAAACAACCCATAGTACATGTCTATTGGGAAGGGTATACCATGGCTTCATGCTTGTAACCCAAACCTAGGACCTTTGTTTGTATGGATATGCATTATATATGTGAAAGTGTGCATACTTGTATATGTGTTGCTTATGCATCATCTCATCATCCCATCATAACCATTCATGCAGTTGGTTTTGAGAAACTCAGTCATTTTCTTTTATTGCAAAAACCATAGGTCATGGATTTTGGAAAAAGAAACACTCGAAAGTACAACTTCAAGAAACCATATTTAACAGAGTTAAGGAAATTGGTGGCTTTAGTGTCTTTCCTTTAAGACTTCAGAAAGAGATATGGAATATTATTGGGACTTGTCAAGATCAAGATGCAAGAAGGCGTTCTCAACACTCTTGTGCAATTCTATGACCCCCCCTATATCGATGTTTCACCTTTCCCGATTATTAACTCATCTCAACCTTGGAAGAGTACTCATATCATATTGGTCTGCCGGTATTAGATAAGAATCCATTTAGTGGTTTGGAGAAGTTCCCTTCACCGAAACACATTACAGATGCCATCCACCTAGAAGCTTCCGAAGTTAAAGCCAATATCACCACCAAGCATGGAATCAGAGGTCTACCTGCTGAATTTTTAATAGGGAAAGCTGCATTTTTTGCCAAAGAAAATAGCCCATATGATTTTCAAGAAATCCTTGTGTTTCTCATCTATGGTTTGGTTCTCTTCCCCGAAGAAGAAAGTTTTGTTGACATCAATGCTATCCAGATATTCATCATTGGTAATCTCGTACCTACTCTGCTTGAAGACGCCTACCATTCTATTCACTATAGGACTCTAAAAGGAGATGGGACTATCCTATGTTGTGCTCCTCTGTTGTAGAGATGGTTTGTTGCATATTTGTCGAGAACAAATATTTTCAAAGAAAATCCAAATGGACTAAGGTGGTCTCAAAGACTCATGGCTCTGACTCAGACCGACATACATTGGTATGATCCGCTTACGACAAAGGAGTGATCATTGATAGTTTTGGTTCATTTCCCAATGCACCTCTTCCAAGTATACAAGGGGTGATGAATTATAACTCTATCCTTGCAAGACGTCAGTTTGGGTTTCCCATGAAGGAAAAGCCTAGCAACATCCTGTTGTCAGGTTTCTTCTATCTCAACGCAGAAGCTAGTATGGGGTTTAGGGATAGCGTTGCAGATTCTTGGAAGACCATCAACAACAAGACCAAGAATGGTCTAGGGAAGAAGAACTGTATAGCATTTGAGCCTTTCCCGCAATGGGTCTGTTTTAGAGCCCGTGATCTCAAGATGCCTTATCTCCCAGAAAAACCTTTGCAGACTGTTGTCGCTTTCTCTGTCATTCCTGTTGAGCGTATGGAGGAATACCAAGGAACTTTGTCTAGGATGAAACTTAAGCGAGATACTTGGGACGGAAAGTACGACGTCATTGTCGCAACTGCGAAAAAGGGACCGACAAACTAGACAGAAGAGTCGCCACCGAACGTTATTAATCCCAAAAAGTGTGAAAGGAAACGATCAAAGAAAACCTAAGAGAAAGGGAATGACAGCACACTGTAGATAATTTTGAATGGCTGCATTTTATGGTAAAACATTGATGTATATGTGAATGTCATGACTAATGTTATGACATACATAATAAGTGTGCTGCAGGGTAAGTTTGGATAGCTAAGAGCAAAGTATGTTGGATGTCATGCTGGATGTTATGACATCAAGCAGCTAACATCAGGGCGCGTGTTTTAGGTTCTGGTATAGTGAATGAGGAAGCTCAGGCTATACTTCAGGAAACATTTTAGAAAGCTTGGTTATCTCAGGCGAAATGCCAGGCATGGCTGAGGATAACAAAGGACCAAACTGTTAGTGCGCAGCTTAATGAAAAGAGGTCTTAACTGGGTTAAACCTAATTTCTGCACTTAGGTCCAATATCTTTCTTCTGCTTATAAATAACAAAGTAGCAATCCTAATTGAAGACATTTCTTAGCAGGACTACTGGGCAGAGCTTTTAAGACAGAGAGTACAGAGTGTTTGTAAGTGAAGAATTCAGTCTGTGTACTGTGATCTTCACGTGGTTGTTTGTGTCTCAGGATTACTTGTGAGCCAAGCAATTATCTCTTGGATGATTGCATTGGACTAGTATGTTTTGAGTTGTACTCTGTGTGTGTCACTCTAAGCTTTTAAGCACGAGTGTTGTGTCTCTTGATCAAAGCTGCGACGCAGATCAAGGTGTGTTTGAAGTGTGTCTTCAATTTTATCTGTAAATGAATTGGTTGATATCAATGTTGTGATTGAGGGGGAGTGAGTTGGTAACTCAGGTCTAGTGTTAGGATGAAGTGTCATTGGGTAGGTCTTAAGTGAAGAGTGCAAACTAGTTGTTTGACTCTGAATTAATTCTACTAATAGTGATTTTCCTCCCTGGCTTGGTAGCCCCCAGATGTATGTGTGATTTGCACTGAACTGGGTCAACAATTCTATGTGTTATTCACTGCCTTCAATTCTTGTTTAATGTTAAGTTCTGTTGGTAAGCTAAGTAGTGTATGTCATAACATCCACTGTAACATCGATAGTTTGGTACCTAGAATTTCAATTGGCATCAGAGCAGACACCCTGCCTGTTATTTTCTGGGTGAGATCTAGGGAAGATAAATTCTGGTACTATGGACAAGGATATAGGATTCACAAATAGACGACCAATTCTGGATGGCTCTAACTATGACTACTGGAAACCTCGTATGATAGCTTTCTTGAGGTCTCTGGATAGCAAGGCTTGGAGAGCAGTTAATTCAGGATGGGAACATCCAGTGAAAATAGATAAAGATGGAGCAATTGTGCTAATCCCTAAAGAAGAGTGGAGCAAAGAGCAAGAGGCCTTGGCTCTTGGGAATTCTAAGGCCTTGAATGCTCTATTCAATGGAATAGACAAGAACATTTTTAGACTTGTGCATCACTGTGAACTGGCCAAAGAGGTTTGGGATACCCTCAAAACAACTCATGAAGGTACCTCTAAGGTCAAGATGTCAAGATTACAAATGCAGACCACAAAGTTTAAAAATATGAGAATGAAGGAGGATGAGACTACTCATGAATTCTACATGAATATTCTTGAAATTGCCAATACCTCAGGAGCTTTAGAAGAGAAGATGTTTGAAGAAAAGCTTGTGAGGAAGATTCTCAGATCATTGCCTAAGAGATTTTCCATGAAGGTTACTGCTATTGAAGAGGCTCAAGACATCAGCAACATGAAGATTGATGAACTCATTGGTTCTATACAAACCTTTGAGATGGGGATGTGTGAAACTGTTGAAAAGAAGAACAAAAGCATAACCTTTGTATCAAATACTTCAGAAGACTCAGATGAAGACAATGGTGGAAGTGAGGAGAATATGTCAGAAGCTATAGCTATGCTTGGAAGACTATTTAACAAACTCATGAAAAGAATAGATAAGAAGGGCAGACCCAATGTCAAGAACATTTCATCTGACATCAGTAGAAGAATTAAATATGAAGAAAGGGATAACCAAGGAAAATAAATTTAGTGTCATGAATGTGAAGGCAATGGTCACATTAAAGCTGAATGTCCTACTTACCTTAAGAGGCAAAAGAAAGGTCTAACTGCCACCTGGTCTGATGGAGAATCTGATAGTGGATCAGAAGTAGAATTTGCAAAACATGTTACTGCACTAACTAGTGTATGTGTATCTGATGATAATTCTAGTGGAGATGACTTGACTTTTGATGTACTTGCAGCCTCATATAAACAGCTGTGTATCAGAAGTGTAGAAGTGTGCCAACAAGGGAAGAGGCAAAAGACAATCATAAAGGAGTTGGAGGTTGAGAAGAAGGAACATCTTGCAACAATAGACTCACTCAACAGTGAAGTCACTTTGTTAAACTCCAAACTTGATCAGATGTGAAAATCCATCAGGATTTTAAACAATGGGATTGACACTTTAGAATAAATTATATAAGTGGGTCAGAAAGCTAGAGACGTGTCTGGAACAGGCTTTGATGGTGAACAGAGACTCATCTTGGGTTGCAAGAGGACAAAGCCTGAAAATCATGGGACAAACAGGATGTCACGACCAATGTCACAACATCAGGGGGACAGAAACATGAAACAGACCAAGAGAAAGTTTCAAAGATGGAGGTGTTACCACTGTGGAAGATTTGGTCACATAAAGCGCTTTTGCTTCAGCCTGCATGGATTTCCCAATCGCACTCATCAAGTCAAACCCAAACAGGATGTTCCTGTCAAGAAACAACAAGGGATTGCCAAGGAAGGTGCTCTAATAGCTCATACCTCTCTAAGGGTATCAGCTAAAGAAGACTGGTATTTTGATAGTGGATGTTCCAAACATATGACTGGAATAAAGAACTTGTTGGTGGACATTAAACCTCATTCCACTAGCTATGTGACCTTTGGTGATGGAGCCAAAGGGGAAATCAAAGGTGTTGGAGAACTGGAGTGTCCTGGAGTTCCTAACCTAGACAATGTGTTGCTGGTAAAAAGAGTGACTACCAACCTTATCAGTATCAGTCAGCTCTGTGATCAAGGACTCAATGTCAAATTCACTAAGGGAGAATGTGTTGTCACAAATGGAGAAAAAGAGGAAGTCATGAGGGGTTATAGGTCTAAAGACAACAGTTTGATGCCACAGTTTGACCTCATTTTCTTCTCTGGCCATAGAACACACAGTTGGTCAATCAAACGCAATCTGAGTTTGAAATGAGTTTGAGTGGAGAACTAACTTACTTTCTTGGGTGGCATGTCAAACAAATGGAAGACTCTATTTTTCTATCCCAAAGTAAATATGCCAAAAACATAGTCAAAAAGTTTGGCATGGATAATGCGAGTCACAAAAGGACGCCTGCACCCACACATCTGAAGTTAAATAAAGATGACAGTGGTATGAGTGTTGACCAAGGCTTGTATAGAAGTATGATTGGAAGCTTGTTATATCTAATAGCCAGTAGACCTCATATTGCATTTGCAGTTGGTGTGTATGCTAGATATCAAGCAGATCCCAAGGTGAGTCACATAAATCAAGTCAAAAGGATTCTCAAATATGTGAATGGAACATGTGATTATGGTATGTTGTACTCTCATGGATGCGCCCCTATTCTATATGGGTATTGTGATGCTGATTGGGCTGGGAGTGCTGATGATAGTAAAAGCACGTCTGATGGATGTTTCTTCTTGGGGAACAACCTCATATTATGGTTCAGCAAGAAGAAAAATTGTGTCTCCCCATCCACTACTGAAGCTGAATACATAGCAGCTGGTAGCAGTTGTTCCCAACTGGTCTGGATGAAGTAGATGTTGACTGAGTACAATGTCACTCATGATGTCATGACATTATACTGTGACAATCTTAGTGCCATCAATATTTCTAAAAACCCAATTCAGCATAGCAGAACCAAGCACATTGGTATCAGACATCATTTCATAAGAGACCTTGTGGAAGACAAAGTGATTACCCTAGAGCATGTGGCAACAGAACTACAGCTGGCTGACATATTTACAAAGGCTCTAGATGCTGCTCAATTTGAGAATCTAAGAGGGAATTTGGGAATTTGCATGTGTGAGGACTTATAGCAACGACTGGAAAGAGAGAGCTGTCAATTTGAAATAAGTCTTATTAGGGAAAACTTGTTCCAACCCCCTACTTTAATGCATTCAAAGTCCTTGACCACAAGAGCTCTCTATTCCATGCAATCGTGTTATCTCACTATACCTACAATTATCTTGCTTTTGCCTACTCTGCAGAATATGCCTCATCTCCTCAATTGTCCTTCAATCAAGATGCTTCTCCTTCCAAGAACCATCCCAAACCTTCTGAAGATGCTTCTGGTACGACATCCCCTCAAGCTGGAAATTCCAATCAACACTCCCAAGGTAATTCTTCTCCCACTACTGCTGACTTTGCTAGAATGAAAAATAGGGAATGTTCTACATATGTCGACAGCTCCATTAGGGAACTTGTCACGAAAATTCTCCAGAAAGGACGTATGGTGCGTGGTATCTCCACCCTCTTGCTCGCATTGATCCACCTCACAGTTCTGCTAATGTCCATGGCACAAATAGTGCAGTAGTGACAGAGGAAGAATCTGAGGATAGTGATGAAGATGTCTCAACAGATATTGAAGACCTTGTCTTCAGTTCTTTTGAGGAGGAAGATTAAATTGTCTTGCTTGGTGGTTTGCTGATGGTTTGCTGGTTGTCTTGGGTTGATGGTCTGCTATTGGTTTGGCTAGCTTTTCCTTTTGGTTGAGATTTTTTATTTGCCTTGTGAGCATGGGATATTTGTTGTGCTCTTCATGAGCTTTGTGTTGTAATAACCCTTTAACTTTGTGTTTCCAACTGTGTATTTGATATTTGTTTATTTATGTTCTAAATTTGTGGCTAAAAAGGGGGAGAAGTAGTAGTAAGTAGTAGTAGTAGTAGCATGTTTAGATGTTTGTGCCTCAGCAAGTTGAGTTGTGTGTATGCATCAGCAGGTGTGCTGATAATGTTGCTGCAGGTTAAGGTGGGTTTAGGTGTTAGATGAGGTTGTAGTTTGCTGCTTGAATGTGTGCGACTGCAGGTTGTGCTTGGCTGATGCTATGTGCATTAGTTGAGGGGGGTAACACAGGATGATGTGACATTTGTAGTTTAGACTAGCAGGTGATTTTTTTTGGCTGTGGAACATGTGTGATTCAGGATGTCATCCTGGATGTCTTGACATCTATAATCCAAAACAGTCTGGATGATACTGTGTGAACAGGTTGATCCTGAGTGGCTGGAAGCTGATATTGTTTATGTGTGTAGATAACTCTGATATGGTACTACAACATGTGTGTTAATTGGTGGTATTAGCTAGTAGCTTTCCTGCATGATTAGATACATGTTATGAACTTTTCTGCTTATGAACTCTTCTGCTGCTTGTTCTCTGATATGATGACAGAGTATTTTAGCCAAAAATTTGCCAAAGGGGGAGTTTGTATATGCTTTTGATTGGCTTCATTTTGTGGTAAAACATTGATGTATGTGTGAATGTCATGACTGATGTTATGACATACATAATAAGTGTGCTACATGGTAAGTTTGGATAGCTAAGAGCAAAGTATGTTGGATGTCATGCTGGATGTTATGACATCAAGCAGCTGACATCAGGGCGCGTGTTTTAGGTTCTGGTATAATGCATGAGGAAGCTCAGGCTATACTTCAGGAAATAGTTTAGGAAGCTTGGTTATCTTAGGCGAAATGCCAAGCATGGCTAAGGATAACCTAGGATCAAACTGTTAGTGTGCAGCTTAATGAAAAGAGGTCTTAACAGGGTTAAACCTAATTTCTGCACTCAGGCCCAAGATCTTTCTGCTGCTTATAAATAACAAAGTAGCAATCCTAATTGAAGACAGTTATTGGCAGGACTACTGGGCAGAGCTTTTGAGACAGAGAGTACATAGTGTTTGTAAGTGATGAATTCAGTCTGTGTACTGTGATCTTCACGTGGTTGTTTGTGTCTCAGGATGACTTGTGAGCCAAGCAATTATCTCTTGGGTGATTGCATTGGACTAGTGTGTTTTCAGTTGTACTCTGTGTGTGTCACTCTAAGCTTTTAAGCACGGGTGCTGTGTCTCTTGATCAAAGCTGCAAAGTAGATCAAGGTGTGTTTGAAGTGTGTCTTCAATTTTATCTGTAATTGAATTGGTTGATATCACTGCTGTGATTGAGGGGGAGTGAGTTGGTAACTCAGGTCTAGTGTTAGGCTGAAGTGTCAGTGGGTAGGTCTTAAGTGAAGAGTGCAAACTAGTTGTTTAACTCTGAATTAATTCTACTGATAGTGAATTTCCTCCCTGGCTTGGTAGCCCCTAGATGTAGGTGTGATTTGCACTGAATTGGGTCAATAATTCTATGTGTTATTTACTGCCTTTAATTCCTGTTTAATGTTAAGTTCTGTAGTCAGCTAAGTAGTGGATGTCATAACATCCACTGTAACATCGACAGTTTGGTACCTAGAATTTTAAGCACCCTTCACGTCCGCTGTACTCAACGAGATCCACGCTTGTTGTCTAATCTATGGGTGAAAGCTATCTAAAGGCTCCTGCTAAATGGGGGTGAAGAGAAAGAACATACTCGATAGGACATCGCCGCCCTATGCCTACGTATTCCCTCGTGCAATGGGAAAGTCAGAGTCAACGTAGTTCGGGAAACTACAGGTGATGGGGGAAGGTTTGTCGTCAAGACATCATCGTCTTGGGCCTACGTATCCTCATATGGTATGAGTAATGTTACGTTTCAATTCTAGCAGTTAGGGACGATGCCTGTTTGCGGTAGAACGGAAATTTAACATATTCTTTCTGAAAATTAGGTTTGAAACAATCCCGAAGGATGAAAAGGTTTGAATTTTTGTTTGTCTTTTTTATGAGAAGAAGTGAATTGAGTTAGTTTTTAACTCATGTTGCACTAAAGACTATGACATAAGAGCGAATGTGTCGCATATCGCCCAAAGGGCATACGCTAAATGAAGGAAAATTGCGATCTAAACGCAGCGGAAAACAAAAATTTTCCTTTAGTGATCCTCACGAATGAGCATGGTCAGTGATAGAATCGTTACCTCTTTGTGGCGATTCAGATCTTTGATGCAGCGATCACAAGCGTTGATGAAGTGCAACGCCTCTACTCAGTCCACACGAACAGCTTCCGGTCACAGTGCTAGCTGCTTACGAACGGAATTATTTGAGTGAGAAAAGAGAATCAAAAACGAAATTGCATCAAGTGAAAGCTTCATCACAAGGGTTCCTTTTATAGACTCTCTTGTGGGCTGCGGGCTAAAACCCTAATTCACATGATCCATAATAATATTATATATTATTATAATAACTATTATTATAATAAATATATTTATTTTATTATTATTTTATAACCATTATAAAATAACAATAATTATTATTATATTATCCGAATTTCTATTTTTTTCACTTAAGTGCACCGTACCTTACGGTGTTCCTTTTTGATTTCTCTATCTCTCATCAAACTGTCCTTATGTGTGTGACCCTGTAGGATTTCGTAACGTTGGCAATTATATTAAATTATATATTTAACATAATAAACAGTAAGCGGTATCTAGCAACACATCACTGCCACCCAAGTCACGAAAATGTCATGTGATCTGACAAAACCTTTTTCGTGATAATATATGTTTGTACAATTACCCTTTTGCCCCTATGTCTATATTGAACACAAGGCATACACTGTGTCATCCTTGTCCAGTTCAATATTGGGCCCTTAGACATTTCTCCTGTTATGCAGGATTGGCAAATTCCATCTAGGACACTCATATCCCTCAGCATGCTTCGTGGAGTGCCCATCAACTGTCTTTATGATCATCCAGTTACGGATAATGTTTGATCAGCAATAAAGCACCCGACTCTACATCTAGGGTCCATAGTGGTTTCAGGTCGAAGGGTGGTAATACACCATTATCACCATGAGAATAACTTATGACACTTTGCATAACATACTATGTAGTATTCTCATAGCGGGTCAATCCGGTATAAATATTACTCCTAATATTTATACCTATGTCAAGACTTGATAACTCTTTATCCATGATCCATGAGATGTGATCATCAGTCTATCTTCATAATAGTCTCAATGCTTTTAATGTTATCCCACTTTGCAATAAAGCTTGACTACGGATATTTTAAGAATAATGTCTTTATGTTTAATGGGATCTCATGATTAAGTCACACTTAACATTTCATTAAACAGACTAACTATTCTAGGGACTTTATTATTCTGAAAGACAAACATAATAAAGAAATGCCTTTTATTATTAAACGAATAATCTGATACAAGTACCAAAAAGTATTGGCCTCTAGGGCTTACACCAACAATCTCCCACTAGCACTAGAGCCAATTAGGCATACCCCTAATACCCATAGATCTAGTATGACCATCATGCTTCTGTTGCGCAAGAGGCTTTGTTAATGGGTCAGCGATATTGTCAAGTGTAGGTACTCTGCATATCTTCACATCTCCCCGATCGATTATCTCTCGAATGAGGTGATAACGCCTAAGTATGTGTTTGGATCGTTGGTGAGATCTAGGCTCCTTAGCTTGTGCGATAGCACCATTGTTATCACAATATAAACCAATGGGATCCACAATGCTAGGGACTATGCCAAGTTCACTAATGAACTTCTTGATCCAAACAGCTTCCTTTGCTGCATTTGAGGCAGCAATATACTCGGCCTCAGTTGTAGAATCAACAACTGTTTCTTGCTTTGAACTTTTCCAGCTCACAGCGCCACCATTGAGACAGAACACATAACCAGATTGTGATCTAAAATCATCCTTATCTGTCTGGAAGCTAGCATCAGTGTAACCAATTACATCAAGCTCTTCCTGACCTCCATATATCAAGAATGAATCCTTAGTCCTTCTCAAGTACTTAAGGATATTCTTGACAGCTACCCAGTGAGCATCACCGGGATCAGATTGGTACCTACTCGTTGCACTTAATGCATACGAGACATCTGGTCGAGTACATAACATGGCATACATGATAGATCCTATTGCAGATGCATATGGAATCTTATTCATGCGATCCCTTTCTTCCTTAGTTGAAGGGGATTGTGTTTTTGATAAACACAGACCATGTTGCATAGGTATGAATCCTTTCTTGGAATCATGCATATTAAAGCGTCTCAACACTTTATCTATGTATGTACTCTGACTTAGGCCAAGCAGTTTTTGTGATCTATCTCTATAGATTCTAATTCCTAATATATAGGCTGCTTCACCTAGGTCTTTCATAGAAAAACAATTCCCTAACCAAGTTTTCACTTGTTGCAAGGTAGGGACATCGTTTCCAATGAGTAATATGTCATCTACATATAATACCAGAAACACGATCATGCTCCCACTAACCTTCTTGTAGACACAAGGTTCATCTTCATTTTTGATGAATCCATATTGTTTTACGGTTTCATCAAAACGAAGATTCAAGCTTCTGGAAGCTTGCTTCAATCCATAGATTGATCGCTGTAACTTGCATATCTTTTGGGCATCTTGTGGTATGTCAAATCCTTCAGGTTGTGTCATGTACACATCCTCAAGAAGATTCCCATTAAGGAAAGCAGTTTTGACATCCATCTGCCATATTTCATAATCATGATATGCAGCGATGGCAAGTAAAATCCGAACAGATTTAAGCATTGCAACTGGTGAAAAGGTTTCATCATAGTCAACCCCATGAATTTGTTTATAGCCTTTTGCAACCAGTCTTGCTTTATAGGTATGTACCTTACCATCCATGTCAGTCTTCTTCTTGAAGACCCACTTGCATCCTATAGGGTTAACTCCTATAGGAGGTTCTACCAAGGTCCAAACCTGGTTTGTGTACATGGAATCCATTTCAGATTTCATGGCTTCTAGCCACTTCTCAGACTCAGGACCAGTTATGGCCTCTTTGTAGGTCACAGGCTCATCTTGATCCATGAGTAATACATCACCCTGATCACTTATGAGATATCCATATCTCTCAGGTTGGTGACGTATCCTGCTTGACCTACGCTGGTCTTGTTCTTCTTGAGCAGGTTGCTCTTCCACAACTACTTGTGTTTCCCGCTCTAGTTCCTCCATAGGTGTTTCAATGTTTTGTGATTCTTGAATTTCTTCAAGCTCTATTTTCCTCCCACTGTTTCCTTTGGAAATAAAATCCCTTTCCAGAAAGACTCCAGTTCGAGCGACAAACACTTTGCCCTCAGAAGGATTGTAGAAGTAATATCCTCTTGTTTCTTTAGGATACCCCACAAATAAGCATTTGTCAGATTTGGGCTCAAGCTTGGTTGAAATTTGTCGTTTGACGTAAACCTCGCAACCCCAAATCTTCATGTAAGACATATGTGGTTTCTTACCACTCCATATCTCATATGGTGTCTTATCAACCTTTTTGGATGGAACACGGTTAAGTGTGTAAGCTGCTGTTAATAATGCATGTCCCCAAAAGGAGTTTGGAAGATCGACGTGACTCATCATGGATCGGACCATGTCTAACAAGGTTCGATTTCTTCTCTCAGATACACCATTCCATTGTGGTGTTCCAGGAGGAGTAAGTTGGGATAGAATCCCATACTCTTTTAGATGGTCATCAAATTCTAGGCTTAAATATTCACCGCCTCGATCTGATCGAAGAACTTTAATATTCTTACCTAGTTGGTTTTGTACTTCATTCTTGAATTCCTTGAACTTTTCAAAGGACTCAGATTTGTGTTTCATTAAATACACATATCCGTATCTACTGAAGTCATCAGTAAAAGTGATGAAGTACTGAAAACCTCCTCTGGCTGGTATGTTCAGTGGTCCACATACATCAGTATGTATGAGTGCCAAAAGATCATTAGCCCTTTCACCTTTTCCTGTGAATGGGGATTTTGCCATCTTTCCAATTAAACAAGATCTGCATGTCTCGTATGATTCATAATCAAAAGAGTCCAAGAGTCCATCTTTATGGAGTTTGGAAATGCGTTTCTCATTTATGTGGCCTAATCGACAGTGCCAAAGGTAAGTTGGATTCAACTCATTAGGTTTCAACCTTTTAGTATTAATGTTATAAATTGGCATTTCAAGATCAAGGACATATAGTCCATTATTCATTTTTGCAGTAGCATAGAATATATCATTCAAATAAATGGAGCAACAATTGTTCCTTATTATGAATGAAAAACCAAACTTGTCCAAACAAGAAACGGAAATAATATTCCTGCTAATTGCAGGTACATAATAACAGTTCTCTAACTGAATTATTAAACCACTAGGTAAAGTTAAAACATAAGTTCCTACAGCTAAAGCAGCAACCTTTGCTCCATTGCCAACTCGTAGGTCAACTTCACCTTTTGCCAAATTTCTACTCCTTTTTAGTCCCTGCACATTAGTACAAATGTGAGAACCGCATCCAGTATCTAATACCCATGATGCAGAAGTAGATAAATTAATTTCAATAACAAAAATACCTGAATTTGAAGTCTCTACTCCATTATTCTTATCTTCCAGGTACTTTGGGCAATTTCTCTTCCAATGTCCGGTCTTACCGCAATGGAAGCAAGTGCCCTCCTTTGCTATTCCTCCACTAGGCTTCAAAACAGGAGGAGTGGGTTTGGGTTTGGCAACTTCCTTGCCTTTCCCTCTACCACCCTGTTTGATGGGCCTCTTGTTCTGTTTCTTTCCATTACTGACCATCAGAATGGATTTCCCTTTTGTCTTCATATTCTGCTCAGCAGTTCTCAACATGCCTAGCAGTTCTGGAAGACTTTTGTCCAAGTCATTCATATTGAAATTCAGGACAAACTGACTGAAGCTCTCTGGCAACGATTGCAAGATCAGATCAATCGCAAGTTCCTTTCCAAGGGGAAACCCTAATCTGTCAAGGTTCTCCACATACCCAATCATCTTGAGTACATGGGGACTTACAGGGGCTCCCTCAGCTAACTTGCTGTTAAAAAGGGACTTTGAAACCTGAAACCTCTCATTTCTTGCTTGCTCTTGATAAAGCGTTTTCAGATGTCCGATCATATCGAACGCAGACATGTTCTCGTGTTGCTTTTGCAACTCAGAGTTCATGGTAGCAAGCATGAGGCAAGCGGTTTCATTGGCATCATCGAAATGCTTCTTATAAGCATCTCTTTCTGCCTTTGGTGCAGAACTAGGAGGTTCCTCCTCAGGAACTGGTGTCTCCAAGACATACAGCTTCTTATCGTGCTTGAGGACAATCCTCAGATTACGGTGCCAATCCAGGAAATTTGTCCCAGACAATTTTTCCTTATCTAGGATGGATCGCAAAATATTGTTCGATGTGTTTGTTGTCATGGTAATCTACAAGAGAAATATGAAAATATAAGTATCATTAAAACAACATATTTAATTAGGCCTTTAATCAAATATGCTCCCACTATTTTATTCAAAACAAATGACCCTCATCATTTGATTCGGAAAATCCCGTTGGAAGACTTTCTAGTGGGTCGAGATCCATGTTTCACTTTGTTTTAAGTCAGCGTTAGGCTGATTACACAAAACTAAGTTATTTAGGTAGGAACTCCTTCCAATTGTATCTCATACAACTCTCGAATATTTTCAATTGGGTGAATAACTCCTTATTCTGATCCATCACATGAATCATTCCCAATTCTTGCTTCTAAACATATATAATCTTATTATAATTTGTTTAGTTAAGTTTGACCCATTGTTTTAGCAATTGGATATTACAATTATCCCATCACACCTTACTAATATAGAACATGCACCTCGCGTAGGCGAAACCTACAATGCTCGATACTAGTCTTGATGAGTGCTAAAAATTGGAAAGCATAAACTTAATATTTAATTTTGAGGGAATTTGTTATTAGTTTGATCTCACCGGCTTAACATGCAAAACGTCTCTCACATGCATCAACATACAAGTACATGCATCAACATACATATAAAAAGATACAATTATGGCCCCTAACGCAATTGTTCTCTCAAGCCAATGAGAGAACCTAAGCTAACCTAATAACGATCTAAGCTTCTCCAAGCATGATCTCCAAGGTTATCCTCCTTTAATATTGAATACTTCCTTTTTTTTTCATAACATAATATTACATTACATATAAGAAAACTCGTTTTACATACGAGGGAGTGAGATGAGAAAAGAAGTTACATAAAGAGATTGAGAGAGAGGCACGACACGCAGGCCGTATTCAAAATCCCAAAACAAAACTAAGGCCATAACTGATCACCACAAATAAGTAATAATAAACACACTTTTATTATTAGTTTAAAATTCCGATAATTAAATAAACTAAATTAAATTTCGACTGATTGATCACACTTTGCAGACTTAGCCGGGGGTTCCGCTGCCCGGTCAGCGGACGGGGGTCAAGGGGGCAGCGCCCCCTTGCGGGGTTGTTAGGGGCAGCGCCCCAGCGAAAATTTTTTTTTTATGAACACTTCATTGTATTTCACGTCGTTTCCTGCACAACTTTTGTGCATTTACAATCCCAACCGGAAAAGTCTGCGGCAATACAACACTTGTACTGCCATTAATCCTAATGCAACAATTTCATGCCGTCAAACACAACTCGATTGATAACTCAATATGATAGATCAACATATCATTGCTTCACCATACTAACGTCGGATTCCGAAGCGAATGAAAGTGATGATCTTTCAAAAGAATTACAATCCTTATGTGATTGAATGGATGAAATCAAAACAGTATATCCCATATACCATCTTTGCATCAGAATTTCTTATATCTTATATAAAAGTGATCGATCTAATTGTGTAACCTATGGATGATCAATGTATCGCACAACTTCACCATACTAATGTCGGATTCCGAAGCATAATCAACATTAATCATCCAAATCGTACACAACAGATGCCAAATTTAATTAATCGTTTATTGTTAAATTCATTCTGTGTTTTAATCGAATCAAATACAGAAAAGACGGAAATTTAACAGCTATCAGATCCATGGTTTCGGAAGTGGCTCTGATACCACTGAAGGAAAATTGCGATCTAAACGCAGCGGAAAACAAAAATTTTCCTTTAGTGATCCTCACGAATGAGCATGGTCAGTGATAGAATCGTTACCTCTTTGTGGCGATTCAGATCTTTGATGCAGCGATCACAAGCGTTGATGAAGTGCAACGCCTCTACTCAGTCCACACGAACAGCTTCCGGTCACAGTGCTAGCTGCTTACGAACGGAATTATTTGAGTGAGAAAAGAGAATCAAAAACGAAATTGCATCAAGTGAAAGCTTCATCACAAGGGTTCCTTTTATAGACTCTCTTGTGGGCTGCGGGCTAAAACCCTAATTCACATGATCCATAATAATATTATATATTATTATAATAACTATTATTATAATAAATATATTTATTTTATTATTATTTTATAACCATTATAAAATAACAATAATTATTATTATATTATCCGAATTTCTATTTTTTTCACTTAAGTGCACCGTACCTTACGGTGTTCCTTTTTGATTTCTCTATCTCTCATCAAACTGTCCTTATGTGTGTGACCCTGTAGGATTTCGTAACGTTGGCAATTATATTAAATTATATATTTAACATAATAAACAGTAAGCGGTATCTAGCAACACATCACTGCCACCCAAGTCACGAAAATGTCATGTGATCTGACAAAACCTTTTTCGTGATAATATATGTTTGTACAATTACCCTTTTGCCCCTATGTCTATATTGAACACAAGGCATACACTGTGTCATCCTTGTCCAGTTCAATATTGGGCCCTTAGACATTTCTCCTGTTATGCAGGATTGGCAAATTCCATCTAGGACACTCATGTCCCTCAGCATGCTTCGTGGAGTGCCCATCAACTGTCTTTATGATCATCCAGTTACGGATAATGTTTGATCAGCAATAAAGCACCCGACTCTACATCTAGGGTCCATAGTGGTTTCAGGTCGAATGGTGGTAATACACCATTATCACCATGAGAATAACTTATGACACTTTGCATAACATACTATGTAGTATTCTCATAGCGGGTCAATCCGGTATAAATATTACTCCTAATATTTATACCTATGTCAAGACTTGATAACTCTTTATCCATGATCCATGAGATGTGATCATCAGTCTATCTTCATAATAGTCTCAATGCTTTTAATGTTATCCCACTTTGCAATAAAGCTTGACTACGGATATTTTAAGAATAATGTCTTTATGTTTAATGGGATCTCATGATTAAGTCACACTTAACATTTCATTAAACAGACTAACTATTCTAGGGACTTTATTATTCTGAAAGACAAACATAATAAAGAAATGCCTTTTATTATTAAACGAATAATCTGATACAAGTACCAAAAAGTATTGGCCTCTAGGGCTTACACCAACACTAAACACTCTAGACAACATGAGAGGAGGCCCCCCACTCATCATTCCTTGTGTACTTAAGGCTCGTAGCGTACAACAATTGTTATCCTTTATTAAGTGTCTTAAGAAGTTCTGAGATGAGAAGAGAAGACACAAGGCTCTAAAGGGAACTGACAAACCCTAATGTTGTCATGCAAGATGGTCCTAAAGTTGGGATTAAAAAGGGAACTACCTAATGTTATCATGCAAAGGATTGAAAGCCTAATGTCTCTCCTACTCCCAACTTAAACAGAGGGACTAGGAATCCTAAGGGATCATGGAAAAAAGAACAAGTAAACACCAAACATAATCAATCACAGATGAAAATGCAATGAAAGACTTAAACAAGTCTTGAAAGATGAAAAGAGATATGAAATGCGAACCCAAATGCAAACATGAAAAGGTGCAACAAAACAAACACAAGGGAAGACTTAAACAAGTCAAAAGAAATAAGATGAAATGGGAGAAGCAAACTCCTACAACCAAATACCATCAATCATTAAGAAGCAAAGGTGCTACACAAAGAGCACAAACAAAGAAGTTAGGGAGGAAAGAGTGTGGGGCAGCCACCACATCTTAATCAACTCAACCAAACACTTACTTAAAGACCAAGTAATGAAATGCAACACAACAATGCAAAAGGAATGCAAGTGTTCATGACAAAACTTCAAAGTGAAACCACATCACCAAAGCATCATGAACAAGCATCAAAACCACTAAGGGCAGAAGTGACACACAAATGGAAGACCATAAATTCAAGAAAAGGAAGGCAAGCACAAGAATGATAAAGTTCAATTGAAAAACCAAAGTTCAAACAACTATCCCACACTTCAAACAAGTGGAAAAGCATGATCAAAAAGAAACTTGTGGCACAAGGTACACATATGATTGTCCTCTAAACAAGGCAACACCTCAAGCATGTTAACATGAGCTAACAAGGCTTAAGAGGTGCTCAAGGAATCACTCATGATCATGTCCTAAAATTAGGTCAAGAAAGGTATGCATACACATGGTCAAAACATCTTGAATTTGAAATATCCACCAAAAATAGAAGAAGACTCCAATAAATGCCAAATAAAATACCCAAGTCAAATTGAGACAATAAAAAATCAGTGTGTAAGAACTCAAGGCAAGAGTCAACTCAAGGCATCACCAACTAAGTCCAAGAAGGCAACATATTCAACTTGTCGAGCAATCATCGAGGCTCCACAAAAAGTCAATGAAAAACAATTGAATCATGATCATTAATACCTCAAACCAACCCTCAAAAATACCTCAATCAATCACTTAAGTGTGAGAGGAAATTTAGTCCTAGGGGTTTTTGTAAGTTATGGTAAATGATCATGTTCAAAACAAGGTATACACCATGAAACACATTAAATCATTAATTGCATTAAAAATATTAAAAATAATAGAAAAATAAAATAAAAATATTAAAAATAAACTTAACATATTGAAATAATAGAAACTAATTTTTTTTGTATTTCTGTGAAACATAAAACTATTTTAAAATAAATTAATTTGAAATTATAAATAAAAGAAAATAAAATGAAAAGAAAATGACCAGGGAGGTGAATTAGCAAAAGAGGTTTGAACTGGTTTCTTTCAAAATGCGCGCATGGGCCAAAATTGGTGGGATGTGGAAATCAATTGCACTAAGCCCAAAATAATTGAGCTCAGATTTTAAATGAAACGCTGAGTTTCATTAATCCCAATCAGATTCAAACGTACATGCAAGCGAAGTCAACACCACATGCGCATGACACCTCAGATGGTCAAGGAGTCTTCCCAGCCGCATCGGCGTCTCCCTCAGACACCGAAGCTGGGACTCCGGTCGTCTTCTCTAGGAGGATTGTCGGAGCTCAAACCTCCAACCTCCGTAAAAATGCCAACACCTTACACCATTTTAAAGGTTTTTTCATGTAGAGTCCAAAAATGCTATTAGTTTTTGAAAAAAGGTTCCTAAAAAGGGTGAAAGCAAGCCACGAAGAAAATGCGCACAAACTGAAACTCAAATGAACAGCTACCAAAATGATCCAAACATTGCCTATACTAGATAGGACTTCAGATGCAAACCAAATGAACCTAAATGGGTGCCTAGAATGAGACATTCAAGACATAGAATCTTACCTAACGGAGCTGCTCCGTTGGCCCTTCAATCTCTGCGCAAGCTTTGCTCTGATGCTTTCAAACTCTCCCTTGACCCTCATTGATGATGATTTGAGCCAAAGCTTGAAGAAATATTCAAGGAGAAGTGAGATTCAAAGTGAGAGAAAATGCATAAATTTCTTGATGGAGAGAGCTCTTCTGACCAGCTACCACCTTCTTCTGCTTAGGATTTTCATTTTCAACTTATATACAATGGGTTCTTAGGTCCCATTCAGGCCCATGTTGGCTTATTCTTTTGATTTCAAAATTTGTCAAAAATGACACATATGGAGCATACACGGGTTGGAGCTCTTGTACATCTCTCTTGGGTCAGCAAAATGAACCTTTTGGGTGTGTAGAAATGAATCATTATGTTTTTGGTCATTGAGAATGAGTGGACATCAAGTTTTGAACCATTACCCCTTATGGCATGAAATTTTAAAAAATGGCATGTAAAGTGTACTAATGTTGGTTCACTTTGGGTAATCTCTAGCAAGACCAATATACGATGATGTTATGTCCTCAAAATTTCAAAACCAACTTCATTTGATGACTTGTAATGGAAGGAATTCAAATCATGTTCAAAAATCAACTTTTCAACATCATCATGGTTCAAATGATCACACAAATCGTCAAACATCATGGATTTTAAGCTCAAGAGGGTGTTAAGGAAATATGACACAACTTTCATGTGGCACAAATTTGGATTTGAGGTCTTGAAGTTCATGAAAATGGTCTTTGAAGTGAATGACCTATTATGAAGTTTCCAAAAATACCCTTGACTTGTGAAGACCATAACTTGAGCTCCACACATGAGAATGATGAGTTCTAGGACTTTTTGGAAAGATAAGACAATGAGGAACAACCTTCATGTTTGATAAAAAGCGAGGAGAAGCTTGGTTCCTTGTGAAAATTTTCTTAGAAGTGAGTTATCCTCAAATGCCTCAAAAATCTCTTCATCTGATGACACCAACTTGTTGACACCCTAACTTGATATGTACAAACCCCATGGATGATTTCTTGTACTCAAAAAAGAAATCTTAAAAGACAATGAACAAGTCTCATGTTTATTGGAAAATGTGTCAAGACTTTTATCATAATGAATTTTGTCCTTAAAGTTAGGTACCAAAAGAGCGGATTTTACACTAAAATCAACTGAAACCCTAATTTAGCAACTCCTTGAATCCTTGAATCTTCTTGACTTTGCTTCTTCATGACATTAAAGATGACTTAAGATGACTTCTAATATCAAGAACCAAGTCTTGAGCCCTCTCAAGTCCACAGTTGACTTTTGGTTGACCAGATGAAACCTTAACACCATATCCATTGACTGAGGCTCTTGCAGATGAATTGTATGACCATACTGTCATACCCTAAATTTGTCCTACCCATTATCAAATATTTTCGCATTTTGGTTTTATAATTTGTCCTTATTTTTTTATTACTATTTATTTTATTTCTATCACATTTTATTCAATATTTTGTTTATATTAATTTATTTTCTTTCTAAAAAAAAAGTATAAGTTATTTCTTTTAGTTTCTATTTTTATTTTTTTGTCTATATTAATATTAAATCATTTATGTTAATAATATGAATTAGGTTTATATTAGTTTATTTGTATTAATTAATATAGCATTAGTTTTCTTATAGTTATGTCAATTAGTAATTAAAGGGGTTAATTAAGAAAATGAAAAGAAAAAAAAGGAGGAGGATGAACCGAAGGCCCAATAGTGGGAGGCCTGTTCTGATGCATATAAAGGAAAAATAGGAATTGATTGAGAAAACCTAATTGGAATTAGTTACTGTTCATCTCCCTTCTTAGAGCGAAAATGGCGCCGCTGAGAAACCCTAACCCTAGTTTTCCTATTCTTCTTCCTCTTCCATTGAAACGGCACTGTGAAACTCATATTCAATCCACACGAACCACCATATCTACCGCCACTAAAACCCATTTCCATGGCCGCCGAACCTCAACCTCAATGAAACCCGTCGCGCCACCATCTTCTTCCCCTTTCAAAAACCCTTTCAAAAAACGGACAACTGTACATCATTCTTCCATCAAAACTCTAAAATCTCCGCCACAAACCCTTGTTTAAACCACCCTTAGCAAAGTCAAACAAAGCATCAAACAACTCGCAACAGCAACAACAATGACATCATCAGATCATTATTCGCGAGCTACAACTGAGCTCAACATCACCCACCTCGCATGCTCTTGTATCTGCTCCCAGCTAGGATGCGACATCCTCAGCTCGTGCAGCTTCAGTCAGTGACGTAACAACCGTATTCTGAAGTAGCGGCAAAATGTTTTATTTTATCAAATATCATCATCCTCGTCGCGCAGCTCAAGTGTACACGAAGCATTATTGTTGTTAGTGGAGACAAGAACGATGATGATAATTGGAAGTGGATTTGACGTCTTAGCTTGGCACTCGATTCAGTAGCAAGAAACTCAACGATGCCTAGCAGCAACTATTTTTCCGATTGGGTAATGGTTCGAGTCTAGATTTTTGTTTCAGTCTTTAAGAGTAGAATTATTGCGGTTCTATTTTGTGTTCTTTCTTGGTTTTGATGCAGGGTTTACCGCAACAAAACTCCTCAAGGTTGAATCACAACGAATCTCGACGGTTCAAGTAGAACGCGAGCTCAAATGTTCTTGATGATTCAACTCAAACCCACCTTCGATTCACATCTGACAGTGATATTACAGTCTCCGCCCGCTTCTGCGTTTTGACGGCAGCAAGTTAATGCCACGACTACGCAGGGTGAAAGATTCATAGGTCAAGAGGAGCTTTTAGGAGATGAAGAAACTGCTGATGAAGGCTTTCCCTCCGAGAAATTCACGGCTACCTTCTGTTGCACCCCAAAATTTGCCCAACCTATTTCTTTACCTAGCTTATCTTTCATTGCATTCATTCTAGCATTAGCATTGCATTGTCATTTATGTAGGAGATCAAGAAGTGTGCCTTCAAGAGGAGGTTATCAAAGTCCAAGCCTAATCAAGAAGTTTCATTCAAGCATGTAACGATTTATAATCCTCATCAAGTCATCAGAGAAGGTCAAAGCTTATTGAAGAAGTGGATGGTTGAAATGGTTGTATCTCCTATCTTGAGGATCAATTGAAAATCATCAGAGGATTACAAGTCCATGGATATGAATGTATAACATTATAGGAGCTCATGGGATGTTTTGAGGATCATTATGGAGCTCATCCATGTCATTATGCAAAGTGCAAGATGTAACAGCCCAAATTTCATTAAATAATTAATTATAGTAATTAATTGATTTAGTGGGATTTTTATTAATGTTGGAATTAATTTTTATTAATTGGAATTTGTAGTAGAGAATTGAGAAGGAAATAGAATGGAAAGAAAATAATAGAGAGGAAGGAAATAAGAAAAGAAATAAAAGGATATAAAAAGGGAATTGGAGAGAAAGAG
This sequence comes from Lathyrus sativus, assembly GCA_963859935.3. Taxonomy (NCBI): domain Eukaryota; kingdom Viridiplantae; phylum Streptophyta; class Magnoliopsida; order Fabales; family Fabaceae; genus Lathyrus; species Lathyrus sativus. The sequence goes on from OZ012739.1 coordinate 172,299,099, forward strand.
AAAGATAGAAAAGAAAAAGAAGAGAAAGGAAGAAGAAGAGGAGAAATGAAGAGGAAAAGGGAAAAGCTTGGAGAATCTTCAAGAACCGATTTCGAAGCTCCGATTAATCGAGGTAAGGGTGAGAAATGTTTCTATTTGATCATTGCATGATGTTATGTATGTTGGGTTGGGGTTTTGGTAGAGTTTCCATCCTTTTTCATTTAGGGCAAAAGTTGGAATAATCGGTAGATTGATGATTTAATCGGTTGAAACTGAGTAATAATACCGTAGAATAGTCGGGTAACATGTATTGATGCTGTTTATACTGATTTGGATGTGTAAGAGAGGGTTGATGGTGGATTGAGAAGGAGAAGACAGAATGAAATTCTGTTCTGCGCAGGTTCGCTGGCTCTCGCCAGGTGAGCGAAGGCGAAGCTTCTCCAGGCGAAGCCTAGCGAATGCTGGCGAATAATTATGACTAAGTCCCAGTGGACTTCGCTGGCAAGTTCGCCAGGCGAAGTTGGGTAGCGAAGGTTCGCCCAGCGAAGGTGCTGGCGAATGGTGGCGAATGAAGTCAGTAGCTACTGACTTGGGCTCGCTGGGAAGTCTCGCCAGGCGAAGCCTAGCGAGTGTTCGCTGAGAGAGTTCGCCAGGCGAAGGTTCGCTGCGAGGGTTCGCCAGGCGAATGAAGGCGAATGTGACAGCATTTTTCTTTTGCTGTGTTGTTCATGTGGAGATGGTTTGGTTGCTTCTCATAGGGGAATGCCTCTATGATATGATATAGATATGATCTATTATGATAACATGTGCTGTGGGTAGCCTTCGGGCGTGAATCCTAGAGTTGTGATGTGAATGATTAATTGTTATCGGTTAAAATACATGAGAACATAATGATGATTATGTGTGTATTAATTGATGAGTTTGTGAACGTTTGATTGTTGTGTACAATTATGTGACGAGTATGCATGAGAACATTGTGGATATGTGTGCATGACTTATAATTGTATAAATAGTACTGTGACGTGTATACCTTGTATGAGATGGCATGAGATAAAGAGTAAACATACTATGAAAAAAGGGGTTGAGGATGCATATTGTTTATATGCGATTGTATGTTAAAATACATGAAGAATGCATGAGAGCATAATGATGGATATGCGTGCATTGCTTAATAGATGTTGTAAATGCATATTGTACGTATGTGATTGAATGTGAATAATGCATGAGAACATATCGTGGATATGTGTGCATTGTTTGATAACTGTGAAGAATGCATGGGAACATATGTGATATGTGTGCATTGTTGTTGAATATGATGATGATGTGTGAAATGAATACATTGATAAATGTTTGATATATGTTGTATGTGCAATCATGATGGAATTCTCGAAGGGGTGAATTATTCGAATGCATGAGATTAAGATGTCGGTCTTAAGTGCATTTGTTGTGGTTGATTGTACATGCATCATTTAGTCAAGAGGCAATGTCTGTTAGTTTCGTGGAAACTAGTGGCTTGTCCCAAACCTAGAAGTGTGGGTTTGAAGGCTTAGAGGACGGGCCTTTGTGGTTATCGGTCTAAAAGTATGGACTCGGTTTAATGTAAAAACCGAAAAAAGATAACGGGTTATCGGTCTAGAAGTGTGGACCCGGTTTAATGTAAAAACCGAAAAAAGATAACGAGAGTCGGTACCGCATTGCATGAGTTGCATTGAGTTGTTGAGTCACATTGATATATGACATATGCATGAAGTGATGCTTATGTGTGAATGATGAGATGTTTGTTGAATACTTATGAAGCGTGCATGAAAAGATGCTTACGTGTGAATGTTAAGATTGTGGAATTGTGGATGTATGCATGATGTAAAATGCTTGGTGAATATTCATGTTGTATATAAATATAAGTGACGATGTAAATGACTATGAGTTGAATTGTGGTGAGAAATAGGAAGTTAATCATATGATACCTATATATACATGATTTTATGCTTTGATTATTATGGTAATATTTCTCACCCTTCTGCTGTTTTATAATGCTCTATGAGGCATTGCAGATTAGGTTGCTGGAGGCCTTTATGAAGTTCTGCTTGTAGTTCGAGGTTGCTACATGTGTAGCGGTTTAGTAATTATTTATGGGTCGAGTCATGCTCTGGTAGTGTAACACGGGGATCGATTGCTTATGTTTTAGGATTTCATTATGTAACCTAAGTTATGTTTTCATATTTGGAATGATTGAGATGATGAGATGTTGGCCTTAGTGCCTAGAGATGTTGATTTTATATGATGAAAGTAAATGTTTCTTTTAAAGGATTTTCATTAATGAATCCGCTGCTAAATGGAAAAGTGTTTATGAGCATGACAGATTGAATTAATGTGGTACAAGTTTTGTGTGATGCCCTTTTATGGATGCATGTTAACTTTTACTCTGATTATGCATATATTATTTGCGGGGTTTAGAAGGGTGTTACACAAGAGGCCACAGTCAAAGTTGGTGCAACTAGGGTTTTTCACCTGGTCAATCCTAAGTCAACTGTGAGTCTTGAGGAGATTAAGACTCAATTCCAAGCAACTATGATCATGGAATGTTATGTTGATACATGTCATATATTATTTCAAGATAAATTCATTAATATTCAAGAGTGTGAGAAGTTACTAAGCTAGGGTTTCTAAGCTTGACATTGTAAAATCCCCTATTTTAGTGCCCAACTTCAAGACCTCATACATCAAGATACAAGTTTCATCTCATCTTGATATCAACATAAGACTTTTATAGCATGTTCTTAGCTTTCTTTTGAATGCTAGAAGTCCTTGATTGGATTTGTAAAACTCAAGTTATGAAGCAGACAAGTTACAGGTCATCAGATGAATGTGATTTTGGTACTTGAAAGTCAACCAACTTCCATGCCATTTTTGACCCTGAAGGAGGTCTCACCTATCCTTGACCCAAACATGAAAGTTGTTCCTTATGGTCTTAGCTTTCCAAAGAGTACTAGAAGTCCTCATTTGGATTTGTAGAGCTCAAGATATGAAGCTTGCAAGGCAAGGGTATTTTGGGAAACTTGGATTATAAGTCACTTTTGGTTATAGGTCCATTTCACCACTTTACATACCTCAAATGCAAATTTGTCCAACTTGAAAGTTGCTGAAAATGGGTTTATTTTCTCAATCAAACATCAATGATCCATTTATATGGATTAGATTGAAGATTGGTTGAAGAAATTTTCATGGAAGAAGCTTTTAAGGCCATTAAAAGTCAAAAATCCAAATTAATTCATAATGCATCATTTCAAGACATATTTGTGCATATTTTGAGCACACTTCACATTTCAAGAACAATGGCATTCATGGATTTGAAAGTTGATCCATAAAAACACACCATTTTTCATGTTACTTAAATTTGAAGAAACATGATCAAGATCCACCATTGATCACCAAACAGGGATAAAACTTCCACCATTAGATCAAATACATTGCCAGCAACATGATTGAAGAAATTCCAAGGCTTTGCAGGCTCTGTTTTGCAAACTTCACATTCAACACAAGCTTGAAAAAGTGAAAATCAATTGGGCTGTTTTAGACCTTCATTGGGCTTATTATCCATCAAGATCCAAAATATATAAGCTGGTGATCATGTACAATGGTTCAGAGATGAAAATTGGTGGCAGTTAGAGCAGTTCCAGTTGCAACAAACTCAAGAGAAGAGCAAAATTGGATTTCAAGATTGAAGTATTTTCCAAGCAAATTGATCATTCAAGAAGCTTCCTCAGGGATCATTGAAGCTTTCTGCATTGGTTTGATCAAGAATTATCACCTGAATCCACCTCTGTGCAAGCTTCTACACAGGTTTCTTTCTCTCAAAATTTCTCTTGATTTATGGCGAATTAGTATGTAATATGCATGTGGTTAAGATCCTGGTAACTCCTAGATGAGTTTAGGATAGGATAGAAGCCTGTTTATGACAATTGTTAGCAGAGCACGGTTTCTTTAAGCTTCCGGTTGGGTTGATTCTTGAGAGAAAAATGGATTTAGAACCTAGAATGTTGTTGTACATGGAGAGACGAAGAGATTGATATAAAGAAATCCAGGTTTGGTTGAGTTTTGATAACTGCCACGGTGGGGTCCCACCGGAGAAGACGACCGGAGTCTTCTCCGGCCACCACTAGTTATTCCCCCCTCTTTCATGTTTTAAAATGCCAGGTGCAATGTTAGCCCTTGGATCTTGATGGATTTTTTTACTTATTCCCTTCATCCAACATCTGTGAGTGAGTCAGCTAGGTTTTGGACTTTTTAATTGATGTGGCACCTTGGATCTGATGACTTAATGATTAGAAGGTTTAGATTAAGACGCACCATAGTCACGCATTGACTGAAGCGCATGAGATCACTGGGTTTCACTTGAGTCCTGATGGACCTGGGCCTCCTTTCACTATTGGCACCCCCTGACTTTGAGCCCAAGCATTTACACGTGAATCCTTTGCTATTCACCCCAACCATTTTTCAATTTCTTTTCTTTTTCCCTTATTTTTCATTTTAATATCTGTTTGGAATTAATTCTTTTGAAAATGATAATTGCTCCAATAAATCATGAGAAAAACAGTGTATAACTTAGCATGTGTAGAAATTTTTCATATTTTTTATTTTGATTTTCTGGTTATTTTCCATTTAATTGCATATTTTTCATGTTATGTGCTTTTAATAAATGTGAAATTGACATGTTCATCTTCTTGATTTTATTTCTCCATCAATATATCAAATAAATGTCTAATATTTTGCATGCTGATTCTAGACACATTGTGTGATATTGTAATATTTTTGTTCTGATTTTTAGAGGCTGTTTGGATAGGTTTTAGAGTAGGTCTTTAGAACCTTTCCCATTTGCGTTCCCCATAGCACATATCAAGGTTTTGCATTCTGTTCATACCCTTAGGCTTGGAATATTAACCTGGAATTTTGACCATATCCTCCTAGCATCTTGAGGATCCCTTAGGATTTTTATTAGGATTTTTAGGGTTATTTTCCTATTTTTCATAGATTTTACATTCTGGCTATTGTTAGGGTGTTCCCCATTTGAACCTCCACCTAGTTTTGCCCTTTAAGTGATCTTTAGGAAATCCTTAGTCACCCAATCATTACATGAACCCATAGTACATATGTTGAGACCTTTGTAGGGTAGTTTTCAAGCCTTTAGGATGTCATTAGCTCCCTTAGGATGCTTTTCCTTTAGAGCTTAACTATTAGGGGTTTTTTAGAAGCTTTAGGTGATTGTTTTTTCCTTCCCCATTCCTTATCCTATGATTTAGGGTTCCTTTGTGGGAGCCTATTCTTTCCTTTGGAAGGACTAGAGGCATAACATGAATGGTAAAACCCTTGAGGATACAATCTTTAAGATAATTGGTTGAGTGCCATGGGGGATTCCTTTGGTCTTCCTCATGCTTCTCATCATCATTCCATCTCTTTGTCCAGTGATCTAAGGATCTCTCTTGTGAGAGACTGGTCCTCCCTTTGGGAGGTCTAATGTGCATTCCATAAAGAGTTTGAGTGTAACACCCCACTATAAACTCTCGCGGAAAAATAAGAAAATACACAGAAACAATCAGAGTGCAGAATAAAGTTTCATGACGACCGTCATGTATGTCACGACCGTAACGGTCATGACGAGCGTCATGGAGCTGTGACGACCGTCACACTCACAAATTTTGGGACGCATCAGAGGTGTCACATTTTCAACTTAACAAAACAACATACACCTGCAATGGATCATTTAATAACATACGTAGCATAGATTCGGATGAACAGACAACGATAATTTGTTTAACATTTTAATCATAAAACGGCATGTTATAATATACTTTCAACCATTCACAATAACCATATTCCATAAAAATTCAGCAAGTAATTATCTTGCATCAATTCAACATAAACAATAAGTTTCAACCATAAAAATCAGCACTACTAATTCATCGATATAGGGCATCCAACCAACATTTGGCACTTAACAGCAGCCACCAATTTGTTAAAGAAAAGTGCTTAATAAAATTCAGCAACAAGGAAATTAAATAAAAGCAATAATATCAAGCGTTCATCCCCCCAAGAGTGCTACGTATCAGAGCGACCAACAACCTTAAACAGAAAGCTACACTTTATTCCGGATTACCTGCAAATTACCACCAGCAGGGTAACATACAACGTAAAGGGTGAGATATCAACAATATAACATAAGGCATGATAAAAGTCATGTCAGAATATTATCACAACATTATAATTCCAGCGGTTCGCAAAAGTATTATCAATAATTAAACCGCAATAATTTGTTATTCATATCCACAACAATTATCATGAAAATTCAGCAACTCATCAATTACTTGCAAATGCTTAACGACACAACTCAACTATGCAATTCAACAAATGCGACTCAACTATGCAACTCGACTGTGCATATGCATGTGGTACCATTTTGGAGCCAACACTCCACAACCGTCGCCAATCCAGGCCAAATAACGCCAATACAGGCACAAGTAAATATTTGCCACTAAGGGCCAACCGTCGCCAATCCAGGCCAAATAACGCCAATACAGGCACAACCTTCGCCAATCCAGGCCAAATAACGCCAATACAGGTGCAACCAAATATTTGCCACTAAGGGTCAACCGTCGCCAATCCAGGCCAAATGATATGCTATGAGACGTAACTATTATGGACTACAACGCAACAACAGCAACCGCGCAACAAGGCATCAAGCCTACAACCAATTATCCATAACAGAAACATCACTATTTCGCATACATCATGTACTCACCATTTCAACCTGTTCATGTCAGAGACAAATAATAACAACCACGCAACAAGGCATTAAGCCTACAACCAAATTGTCCATAACAGAGGCATACCCATCATCATATAACTACAACTTATCAACATAATCCAATGAGAATATTATAATTACACTTCTCAACAATGACATAACAACTTCATATGCATCAAGTATTCATCATCTCAATCTGTTCATGTAAGGGAACAATAACAACATACTTTCAACAATTAAGAATTCAGCACATTATCGTAAGAACAACATTATAACTTTTACTCACTAAATTAACTATAGTTCTTGAAAAGGTTCGTTAATTACGGGGCAACTAATCTTGCCCCATTAAGGTCAACCGTACATCATCGTGCAACACTAACGATATAAGACATTCATTCCTACACAGACAAACCTCGTCCCTAATATTTATCGATTAACGGGAACTATATCTATGATTTGATTCCCTACTTGAATCCGATCAAGTAAGAGCATAATAACAACCTTTTCTCAACAAATGGGAAATTAGCGCGTGTCGGCGCTGATTCCCAACATTACTACATAGAACTAATGACATAAACACTAACTCAGACGTAGACAAACATTAACCCTTAATATTTCTCAACCTATGAGAACATTTACTACGGGAACATTGCTACGGGAACATTGCTACAGGAACATTACTACGGGAACATTACTACGGGAACATCACTACGGGAACATCACTACGGGAACATTACTACGGGAACATTAACCCTATGATTCAATTCCCTACATGAAATCGATCATACCCACAGTTGTAAAATTGAACCGCACCCTTACCTTTGGATTGAGGACAACTCTAAACTCGCGGTTTGCTCTCTGGTGACTCTTCTTCAACTACCTTCAATTCTTCTGTTCTTACTTTCTCCACAGTCGCGTTCCTTTTTCCTTCTCTTCAACCTTTTTTTCCTCAATTTTGATTTTCTGAGCAGTTTATCCTAATAATCCTCTTTTTCCCACAACTTCTCTAATAACTCCCTTCTCTTATTCCATCCACTAATATTCCAAATAATAATAATGATAATAATAATATTACTACTAGTTATTACATTATCATCATTATTTAATTATATTATATTATTATTAAACTCAATAATTTTTTAAATGGTTTCCTATACTTTAAGGACACCCACCCACATTCTCAGACACACTCCCACATAAAGGCGCACCAACAATTCATAAATAATTTAATTTAAAATGAACGGGTGTTACAACTCTCCCCTACTTAAAAGAATTTCGTCCTCGAAATTACCTTAACCAAACATCTCCCAACCAGACCACTTTCACCAAAGCAATTTCTTCACCTCGAAGTTGCTTCTCGTTCATCCACCTGAACTAGCAACGCCTCAACAGTCAATTTACCTTTCACTTGTACACCATCCATCCGAATCAATGTACTTCTTCAACTTATGCACATGCCACATCATGTAAATTCTCATGAGTGACAGCGGTAAAACAGTCTAACCTGCCATTTTTCCACGCTTCCACTGTGCCACTCTGGTACAGATCAACAAAACACAGTGTGCTTCTGAGACCTCAAGCTCGACCAACACCAGTTACTGTCGTAACTCTCAAAACACGTCTTTCTTGGATCCTTTAGATCTGTTCAGTCGCCTCTTGCACAATCTCAACTAGCTTCAACATAGAATGATTAATCTTCCTTGTTAGGATAAGAGCCAATTTAGTCATTCTATCCAAAATCACCCAAGTAAAATCATATCCCTCAAATTCTCCGGAAATCCCAACACCAAATCCATGGGAATACTATTTGATCTCCACTCTGGAATATTCAACGGTTGCATCGGACCCAACGGTTTCTGACGTTTTTCTTCGACTTCCAACAAGTCCAATCAGCATATACAAACTCAACCACTTATCTATTCAACTATGGCCCTCAAAATAATTTCCTCAAATCCGGTTACATCTTCATAGCACCGGGATGGATACTCCATCTACCTCAATACTCTTATTCCACTTAATAATATTTAAAACACAAACTCTATCACGACATCTCATGATACTATTTCCATTAATCTGAAAATCATCCCTTCGACTTTAATTCCTCAGGTTCAACCAATCTACCCACTCAAACCAGAGTTCTGACCTTATCGAATCTTGTCAAAAATACTCTTAGTAAGGTCCAACATACTAAGCTAAACTCCATAAGAAGTCTCTTCACAACCCAAACTCATATCACAGAAGTTGCTCAATCAGTCCTAACTTTTTTCACCACCATCATCGATATACGCCAAGATTCCCAAATCAATGCCTAAGCTATCATGTTCACTTCACCCAAATAGTAATTAAATACAAAACCATAATCCTTCAGGAGTCCCAATTATTCTCTGCCTCATATTCAACTCCTCCAAATCAAGCAAATACCTCAAGCTCTTGAGATCACCAACATTTCAAATCTCACACTAACTAATTGAAGCATCCACCTTCGGCACAAACACAACAACAACCAACTCTAAATTACCCGTCAGATAATCTCTCTTATGTACTTTAAATTGCCTCCAAGCATAACTAAACTCGCTGATGTTGCACTTAACATATCTTCCAATCATATCAACAAAGCATCACAAAACACAACAAATGGTCATGTCGGTTTCGGCAAAAATCAACACACGATACGTTTTCAATTTTCTGCTATAATTGAACCAGGTACAGGCCTTAAAACAATTTTTCTTAGAAAGAGCTCTCGTTAGCTTTCCAACGCTTCGAACGGGGGTCAAAACTGACATACGGTTCAAGAGTTATGAATTTTCGATGTTTCTCCAAAACAGAATTTTTCTAAATAAAGACTGCTACGGGTTTGAGCATTTTTTCCCGAAAATCCGACCGATTTAATTATTTTCTTCGAAACAAACACATACCCATTCATACCAAACATATATTAGTGATTTAGAACCATTAAACGTGAAATCTACGAGTTTCAATTTTAATCCGAATCTTAAACCCTAAAATCTCCAAAAATGTAAAAACTTACAAAAATCAATCAAATTCGATAAAACAAGTATACTTGATCACGACCTAACATTACCCGACACAACTGCGTAATCTATTCCAACTTTCGTCCGTAAAACATCAATTCTGTAAAAAACTGCGATCTCGGAATTCGACGTACGACAACAATTTCACACTTAGAAGGTCATTCGACACATCTTCAACTCTTGGAATATTTAAAGGTCTAATTATACCAATATTTCATTCCACATCTTACTTTCTTTAATAATCATCAGAAGTCACTGCCCACTCTTCATATACTCGACCTTACACTCTGTTGCCTTAGCACACACACCAGACACGAGTCTCAACATTGCTTAATAAGTTTAATTCCTTAACCATCCAAACAAACACATAATATGGAGCTCTCACTCTCGGACTAGTTTCCGTAACTAAGTCGGTCACAACACCACTTCACATCCTGGCTGTATATCACTATCTTGCCAGGCTAACTTCCAGACAACCACAATTAATCGGCAAATTGCCAACTTCCCACTTTCATTATAACTCAAAAACTCCCATAAAAATTAAACACCTCAACACTGTCCTGCACCGACTCGTCAAAACAATTCTTAGGCACTTAGCTTCACCCAAGACAATTAACTGCTCATACCATCTAAGCTTGCAGGATACGCCCATCCCATCCAACATGACCCTGCCTACTATCAACAACAGATTAAGGTTGATCAGTTCCTCAATTTGTCAAATAGACAACCGAAAACCATGATGGGGTATAGACCATCTCTACCAAACTGTAAGAGAGTTCAACCATACACTGAGCTACAACTCCAGTCTTGCAGCATCCTGGAGAAGCCAATTTTCTCCCCCACTTGAATCATTCCCACTTCTGCAGATAAGGTTAGGCAACGAACACGTACCGAAAGTGTTTTCACACACATGTCGCATACAAGGGAACAAACAACATTAGACAACTTGGCCGGACGGACCGACCTGCTCTGATACCAATTGTAACACCCCACTCTAAACTCTCACGGAAAAATAAGAAAATAAACAGAAATAATCAGAGTGCAGAAAAACGTTTCATGACGACCGTCATGTATGTCACGACCGTAACGGTCATGACGAGCGTCATGGAGCTGTGACGACCGTCACACTCACAAATTCTGGGACGCATCAGAGGTGTCACATTTTCAACTTAACAAAACAATATACACCTACAATGGATCATTTAATAACATACGTAGCACATATTCGGATGAACAGACAACGATAATTTGTTTAACATTTTAATCATAAAACAACATGTTATAATATACTTCGAACCATTCACAATAACCATATTCCATAAAAATTCAGCAAGTACTTATCTTGCATCAATTCAACATAAACAACGAGTTTCAACCATAAAAATCAGCACTACTAATTCATCAGTATAGGGCATCCAACCAACATTTGGCACTTAACAGCAGCCACCAATTTGTTAAAGAAAAGTGCTTAATAAAATTCAGCAACAAGGAAATTAAATAAAAGCAATAACATCAAGCGTTCATCCCCCCGAGAGTGCTACGTATCAGAGTGACCAACAACCTTAAACGGAAAGCTACACTTTATTCCGGATTACCTGCAAATTACCACCAGCGGGGTAACATACAACGGAAAGGGTGAGATATCAACAATATAACATAAGGCATGATAAAAGTCATGTCAGAATATTATCACAACATTATAATTCCAGCGGTTCGCAAAAGTATTATCAATAATTAAACCGCAATAATTCGTTATTCATATCCACAACAATTATCATGAAAATTCAGCAACTCATCAATTACTTGCAAATGCATAACGACACAACTCAACTATGCAATTCAACAAATGCGACTCAACTATGCAACTCAACTGTGCATATGCACGTGGTACCATTTTGGAGCCAACACTCAACAACCGTCGCCAATCCAGGCCAAATAACGCCAATACAGGCACAACCAAATATTTGCCACTAAGGGCCAACCGTCGCCAATCCAGGCCAAATGATATGCTATGAGACGCAACTATTATGGACTACAATGCAACAACAGCAACTGTGCAACAAGGCATCAAGCCTACAACCAATTATCCATAACAGAAACATCACTATTTCGCATACATCATGTAGTCACCTTTCAACCTGTTCATGTCAGAGACAAATAACGACAACCACGCTACAAGGCATTAAGCCTACAACCAAATTGTCCATAACAGAGGCATACCCATCATCATATAACTACAACTTATCAACATAATCCAAGGAGAAAATTATAATAACATTTTCTCAACAATGACATAACAACTTCATATGCATCAAGTATTCATCATCTCAATCTGTTCATGTAAGGGAACAATAACAACATACTTTCAACAATTAAGAATTCAGCATATTATCGTAAGAACAACATTACAACTTTTACTCACTAAATTAATTATAGTTCCTGAAAAGGTTCGTTAATTACGGGGCAACTATTCTTGCCCCATTAAGGGCAACCATACAGCATCGTGCAACACTAACGATATAACACATTCATTCCTACACAGAGAAACCTCGTCCCTAAAATTTATCGATTAACGGGAACTATATCTATGATTTGATTCCCTACCTGAATCCAATCAAGTAAGAGCATAATAACAATCTTTTCTCAACAAATAGGAAATTAGCGCGTGTCGGCGCCGATTCCCAACATTACTACATAGAACTAATGACATAACCACTAACTCAGGCGTAGACAAACATTAACCCTTAATATTTCTCAACCTACGGGAACATTTACTACGGGAACATTGCTACGGGAACATTGCTACGGGAACATTACTACGAGAACATTACTACGGGAACATCACTACGGGAACATCACTACGGGAACATTACTACAGGAATATTAACCCTATGATTCAATTCCCTACATGAAATCGATCATACCCACAGTTGTAAAATTGAACCCCACCCTTACCTTTGGATTGAGGACAACTATAAACTCCCGGTTTTCTCTCCGGTGACTCTTCTGAAACTACCTTCAATTCTTCTGTTCTTACTTTCTCCACAGTCACGTTCCTTTTTCCTTCTCTTCATCCTTTTTTCCTCAATTTCTGTTTTCTGAGCAGTTTATCGTGATAATCCTCTTTCTCCCACAACTTCTCTAATAACTCCCTTCTCTTATTCCATCCACTAATATTCCAAATAATAATAATAATAATAATAATAATAATAATAATAATAATAATAATAATAATAATAATATTACTACTAGTTATTATATTATCATCATTATTTAATTATATTATATTATTATTAAACTCAATAATTTATTAAATGGTTTCCTATACTTTAAGGACATCCACCCACGTTCTCAGACACACTCCCACATAAAGGCGCACCAACAATTCTCAGACATACTCCCTTTCAAACTCAACATTAGGACCATCTTGCATGATAATATTAGGGTTTTGATTAGTTCCCCTGTAGAGTCCTTTTCTCTCTTCTCATCTCAAAACAACAGCAAAACACTTAATAAAGGCTAATTTGCACTGTACGCTACGAGCCTTAAGCTACCCAGGAAATGGTTGTTGAAGGGTTTCCTTTCAATAATCAGGATGTTTAGTGTGGTACCCTTTGGGAGACATGCGACGCATTCACTCCTAGGTCACAGTCTCTAGTGCAATATGAATTACAAACATTCATAAAAAACACTTCTTCTCCGATAAAAGACAAAAACAAACATCAAAATCCTTTTACCCTTTGGGACTCCCTTTAATTCAGAAAATCTTTTCAGATAAAAGAGTGTTGTTAACTCTCAGTTCTACCGCAAACGGTAACACGTAAGTCTCCAACGAGCGAGCTGCATACACCAAACTGCTGGAACTGTTTGTTAACCCTACTCGGGGAAAAAACAATTGAACAAACATGTGTTCCTTTTTATCCCGAACTACATTCGCTCTGATCTCTCACACCTGTCGAGAGTACGTAGGCACAAGGCATGACGTCTTGGCGAGCAACCTTCCCCTTCACCCGTAGTTAGCCGAACTACGTTGACTTTGACTTTCCCATTGCACGAGGGAATACGTAGGCCCAGAGCTGCAATGCTCTGTCGAGGCCTTTCTTTTTCTTTTGGATCAGCCTTGATAGGTAGATAGATAAACAACCCGTCATATAAACAAACAAGCATGGATCCCGTTGAGTACAACGGACGTGAGGGGTGCTAATACCTTCCCTTGCGTAACCGACTCCCAAACTCGAGATTTGGTTGCGACGATCGATCTTATCCCTTATCGCTAGGTTTTTTTCTGATCGTTTCCTTTCCCTCCTTTGGGATAAATAACGATAGGTGGCGACTCTTCTGTCTTTGCCGACACCTTTTTCGCAGTAGCGACAGGTGGCGACTCTGCTGGGGATCGAACCCAGAATCTATGGTTCCCTATGTGAGTCAATCCTAGTGCTTGTTTGGTTATATTTTTGGGTTTTGTACATACCTGTTGTACTTTAACTTTAATTTCCCGCATTTTATTTTCAACATTATATTATATTATTATTGTGCTGTTGTGGGAGAGGATTGATTCTGATGAGTGAAAAGCCAGACCCAGGCTTGAGAGAAAACATGGCACTAGAGTGGAGAGTAGTGGGGGCGTGCATGCTTTGCATGTACTAGTTTCCCATGAAATCCGCGCTCAGACGAGATTCTCTTGGATGATTTCTTTTCCAGCCCTTTGGGCTTGAGGGGATTTTAGACTTGAGAGTTGTCGACTCTGGGGACCGATCATTTATGACTCAGCTAAGTGAGGCCTCTTCAGGAGTTGATGATGCCAAACCAGAAATGGTGAACGTATCATCATTTCTTGAAAGTCTGCGACGCTGAGAAATGCATAGGATGTTGTACCTTTATCAATGGATAGGTCCATACCTGTGAGCGGGACAGGGGTTATGCAGGGAACCTTGACCTTTAGACAACCTGGTTTTCTCTTGACAGTATGAATCAGTCCTATTGGTATTAGTGGGTCCTAATTATCATAGCTGTGTTATTATCGCCAGAGCAGAACTTTGGTCCTCTTCAGACAACAGCACAACACTCTTGATCTCCTGCTGCAATTTGCATTTGCATTTGCATTATCATTTTTGCATCTCATTAACACGTGTCTATGCTGCAGGTTCATATTCACCCCTTGACTCAGGTGATCTGGTTTCTTATCTCCAACATGGAAGCTTTGAGGAAAAGTGTTGCTTACAAGTTGCCTACTCCAGATGTGAGTGTTCTGTCCAGCTTGATTGGTATGGCTGATAGGAAGGTCCTGGATGATTTCAGGAAGGCTTATGGGAAGTTGATCAGTATTGTCTGCAAACCCTCAGTGCATGTTTCGAATGATTTGTATGCCTTATTGCAGTTTTACGACCCCCAACTCAGGTGCTTTACGTTTCTAGGTTTTATCCTTGCGCCCGCTTTGAAGGAGTACTCAGCATTGTTTGAAGTGCCCATCCGTGATCGGATGCCATTTTATCACACTGACGCTAAGCCTGACATGGCTAAGCTAGCTGCTGCCCTTCACCTGGGTGCCTCAGAGTTGCAGGAGAAATTCACAAAATGGAATAGAGTTCCTGGTTTCTCTCTACAGTTTCTGGCTGAGAAAGCCAAAGTGTATGCCAAGAATGGTTGTTGGTTCGTCTTCAACGTTATTCTCGCTCTTTGCATTTATGGCACTATTCTGTTTCCCAACCTGCCGTACTCCATTGATTTGGATGCTATCCACATATTTGCCTCGGGTAATCCTGTGCCCACATTACTCGGTGACGTGTATCACTCAGTGCATTACAAAAAGAAAACAGGAGAGGGAAAAATGTATCGTGCTGCGTTCCTCTACTGTACCAATGGTTTGATAGCCATATGCCCAAAGTGGGCCCCTTTGTCACTTCAGCAAGTACTAGGGAATGTTCAGAATGCCTGATGGGTTTGATAGAAAAAAGTATTACTTGGTTTGATAGAGACAGACTAGGTGCTGAGATCATATACAGCTGCAGTGGTTTTCCCAACGTTCCTCTTATCGGAAGAAAGGGTTGTATCAATTACAACCCGTCCTTGTTGATCAGACAATTCGGGTATGCATTGAGAGACGCTCCCAAAGAACAGGAGGTGCAGGAACCTTTGTACCTCACCGGGCTATTGAGTAGTGACATGTTGGCCAGACTTGAGCACGCTTGGAACAACATTCATAGAAAGGGAAACGCGTTGCTAGGGAAAAGCAATAGCCGTGCCTATGCACCCTACTTGAGTTGGATTCAGGAAAGAGTGAAGATGATTCTGATGTCGTTTCCTCTAGCTACACCCCCTTGTGCACCCAGAGTTGAAGAGCCAACAGCGGTGGACATTCAGAAATACAATCAGTTTCAAGCCGAGAAAGAAGCATTAGTGAAAGCCAACGAAGCATTGGAGAAGGAAATTGCTCAACTCTGCCATGAGAAGATTGAAGCAGTGTATTATTTTAAGCAGCAGACCGAGCTGGTGAACCACTTAGGCACAAATCTAACCAAGATGACTGATGCTAAGGAGCATCTTGGATTAGATATGAAGGTTGTGAGCAGCGTGTGGGCTACTAAGAAGCAAGAATTGGATAAGGCGTATCTGAAGATCTCCAAATTCAATGTCCATTGGAATGCCACCGTGACTAATCATAAGGAACTGGAGGAGAAGCTGAAGCAGCAAATGGCCAAGCTAGAGGTTCAGATTAGAATCAAAGATAAGAAGATTGAGGCAGAGGCATCACTTCGACGTGACGATCAATACTGGTTAGTTGAAGCTACAGCAAACCTGAAGGATTGCCAACTCAGAGCTGACTCCAAGAGGAGCAGGTTAGAAGACTGCTTTGGAGAGGGTGCCTGGGAAGACTTTAGTGAAGGTCTCCAGGACACCATCAAGAAGAGAGAGCTACTTATCCGGGGTTTGCTCACCAGGCCTGATCATCCAGATACGAAGGAGCTGTTAGAAGATTTTCGTGCTCGCAGCCGCACTTGATTTCTATTGTATTCCCTTGTATCTTTTTATGCATTGATATGCTGACCACCACCAGGCCTGTTGGTTGGGGTCACACTTGTTGCTTCACTTGTATTCGATTATAGTTGTACACTACCTTCGTGGGCTTTTCAGATATATATACGAGGTTTTCTTTCCATGATTGGATGTTGGACTTTATTTGTCCTGGAAACTAGAATCGAGGGGGGACTCTCCCTAATACACAGACACGTTTTGGCATTCACATAAGCATTTTGCATAGCATGTGCCTCAGTTTATTTATCTAACCCCCTGTGGTTGTTCAAAACAGTTGGTTTCAGGATTGACCGCGGGACGAATTAGATCAGAGCTATGGAGAAGGTACAAGCAGAGCTGAGAGAGGTCTGAGGCCAGATAGGGCAGTTCATGAAGGACATGCAAGCACTACGTCTGGATCAAGAGATGCTCATAGAGGTGAACCAGCAGTTGAAAACTCAGGTGGGTTTGATCATGGAGGTAATAAGAAAGGTGCTCAGAAAAGAAGGTGACCAGGTGCCTAAAGCTGCAGTAGAGATGCTCGTTCCACTTTTGTCCATGGAACCTATCCCAAGGCGTGATGTGCCTCAAAGACCTACTGCACGACCTGAGATCCCAGATTTGCCATGTCAGCAGCTACCTCTTGCTCCCATAGACAATCTTAAGGCTAGAAGGTATGCTCCATGGCTGAAGCAGCACGACAGAATCTTTGACCAGGTCCCTATGACTAATACTCAGTTGCTGCAAGTCTTGCTTCAGCTTTGGTTGGTCGAACTACGGAAGTTATCTCCACTAACTGGTGAGCCACCACCAGGATATAATGCAAACACCCGTTGTGATTTCCATGCTGGGGCACCCGGACACCACATTGAGAACTGCAAAGCTTTTAAGCACGTAGTTCAGGATTTGGTCGATTCAAAGGCCGTTAAATTCGCGTCGGGAGGCACGAGTATAGCAGAGGATCTCATTCCAGGCATTACAGAAAAGGTGGACACTCCTGCTTTCATCCCTAAAACTACAATGGACCCAGAGGATGCCTTGCAATTTATGACCTCCAAATCTCCGTGCCCGCAGCTATTGCCAATTCCGGGGCTAAACCTGAGGATGAGTGCATCTGAACAAAAAGAGTCCTTGGTATCTCAGGCTCAATCTCTGGATGTCTTGACCGTTCAGAGTCAATAACCCCTAGGGTCCATGCATCAGACATCATCTCCCTTCCGGAGTCAACGGTCATATCGCCATCAATAGGGACGACACGCCAAGCAAAGACCAAAGAAGCCAGAAAGGCAGTTCACTCGGTTGCCCATGTCATACAGTCAAGTATTGGCATATTTGATCAAGGGTGGTCTGATAGTGCCAAAGGAGATTAGCCCAACGATTCCGACGTATCCGCCAGGTTTTAATGTCGAAGCCCGCTGTGAGTACCACGCTAGGGCACAGGGGCATTCAACCGAAAACTGCAAAGTGCTTAAGAGCCAGGTTCAAACTCTATTGGACGCCAACGGGTTCTCGATCACACCTCAGGGTATTTAAATTAACGACCTTCCGTCATCCAGCCAGGTGGGCGTATCAGTTCATGTTGTGGAAGAGTTCCTCGAGAACGAAGGTTCAGAAGCCCTCCAGACTGACTTCGACGAGTAATTCTGAAGATGGCTACCTCAGTTGCAAATCAAGTTTGAAAGCCCAGTTCCTAGAAGCTGGCAATCTGCATTTTTCATGTCATTTCTTTACATTTGTAGTTTCTTTCCTGTTTAATTACAAATTTCATTTGTAAAACTTATTGTTTTCAATTGATATTGATAATGAAATATATATATATATATATATATATATATATATATATATATATATATATATGCATGTTTTGAGTTAGTCCATTCGTGTTCACTCTATTGCTTTTCATTTATTTCAAACGCTGGTTTAAGCGGAGTCCAGGAAGGATGACAAAATCGAAGGACGTGTAAGCTTCCGATGGTATGCTTTTGAATAAAAACTTGTTGATGATGTACAGGCATTGTTTCAAATCCACAAACACCGGAGATATAAGGAAGATAATCCCTTGTTAACCCCTTTGAGCCTAGTAGTAGGAGTTTCTTTCTAAAAACGAAAAACCCTCAATCATAACCCGGGCCAGGGTAGGTCGTACCTAAAAAGCCGCAATGGTTAAACCTTGCCGATAAGGAGTGAAACAGTCACAATCGCTCTTAACAAGTTAGGCAAGCCGGTGTCACATGATTTGTTCAAAAAAAAAAGCGGAGAAGAAGAAAGAGAAAAATCAAAAGAAAAAAGCCCGCTAAGTTAAATCTTGAAAACAAGCAACTTAGGCAAAAATGAGGGCACCCCGTTGGATTTCAAAATCAAAGAAACTCAAAAGAGTTAGTCCAGGCAAAAATTAGGGGAAAGACGAGAAACGAAAAGCGAAAAGGATTACAAAAGAAAAACCCTCGAAAAGCAAATTGTGTGACTCCAGGCACCAAAGACAAAAAGAGAGTGACTGTCACTCCGAAAATGTGTGGTTTCCCAAACTGTCATTCCTTTCGTTCAACCGTTGAAAGGTAAATGCTAAGGTCGAATTAGCTGAACGTAGGATTGGAGAACATCAAGGAGAATGGGTGGGTTAAAATGAATCTTGAGCTTTATATCCTTCCATGTTAACCATGAAGCTGACCACGTTACAACCTTCAAAAGTACTAATTGAAACAGGTTTGTTTCGAAAGCATACTTCGGTAAAGATTACATCGAAACTGACTCCCAAAAGGATTCCTCTTACAATGTTGTATTAATGTTGACATTTTGATAAATGATTCATACAATTTATGTCACAAATTTTTTTCCAGTGAACCGAATTGGATTTTGAAAACTGTCATATGGATTGCATTTAATATATCATTTATGCAGAACAATTTGTTTTACTGACGAGTAAGCGTTTGACAGCGGGAAAGTTTCCATAGTGGAAAGTTTGATCAGGATAAAATGCAGAACGCCTGAATACTCCGGTGAACCGGGGCAAGCTATATCAGATGATCATGACATGGGAGTCAGCCATCCAAAAGTCAGTAATCAGGGGTAATCAAGTCGAGATTCGGTGAATCTCTCGCAGCCAAGGGTACTGCTCCACAAATCTGCCAATGAGGGGGCAAAGTCATAACAAGGCTGGGGCAGACCACCCCGAGAGCACTGAAGCTATACTTATCCTGAAGACAATTAACGTGAAGCACCTCTGTGAGGTTCAAAATGTTGAGGCCATTCGTATCAAACCGCCAGAATACAGATATCTTAGGTTTCCCTTCGAGAGGATGTTACGAAGATTCCACAAGCTGGGGCAAAGTTGAAAGTGAAGGAACCGTTTCTCTCCATATCTGCAGAGTTTATCAAAAGTTGTTACAGATTCTGGGGCAAGCCATCTCGAGTTCATTTCATGGCAAACCTTTTTTATTCAAGATAAAATGTCCCAGAGATCATTTTGCAAGGTCATAACCCTTGGGGCATCTGACAGGAGTGTATCCTCGTCATATCTTCAGCACAAGCATATGTGGAGTTATGAGCATACTCCTCAGCAGATTCAGTTATGTTTCCCCACAGAGTCTGAACATTGGACTGTGAGCGTTGATTTGTCTCCCCAAGCAGAGACAAGTTATCCCTAACCAGAGTTCATTCACCGGCAATTGAAGTTTGCATCTCATACCCCCATTAGAGTTATGAGCAAGATAACTAGAGCAGTCAAGTATGTACCCTTTTGTCCCTGGCAGTTGGTCGGTGCACAACCAATCCCCACAGATTGCAGGCGTATGCTTACTCCCCAGCAGGTCGAGATCAGGATTCTTCCCACTAGGTAGGTGTGGATTTTTTTCCTAAGCAATGGGTTAGCCCATGGTTTTCTCCAGCAGATTGTCTGTAGTGCAGGCCAAGGTATCTGATATAGTTGATTTCTCCGCAGAGTTATATCCTTCTCGGCAGGTAGGATCAATTCCAGCATCTGGTTGTCTATCCTCGGCCAAATTTATAGCTCCCCAAGAGGGTCGTATCCTGGAAGGCCAGTCGTGGCATTGTTTCTCTTCAGTAGGTGAGAGTGGCTGCTTAGCAAGCCGTTTTGTCACCCCAGTGGATTCGTCTATTTCCCCAGAAGAGTTCGTATCTTGGAAATCCGTTCATGGAATTGTCCCCAATTGAGTTAGCCATTCGGGCTCGCATCCTCAGCATAAGTCCAATCGTTGTTGGCACGTGTAAGCTATCCCCAGCAGGATTGTTTCTTTCCCTAGCGGAGTTGGCTTCATCTCTCCAGCATTTATTTTGCTGGAGCGGTTCCTTTTCATTTTGCATTGTGCATAGAATCTACCCAAATGGGTAGCATTTCCATTTCGTATGGAGCATTACGCCATTTTTAAACATCTGCATTTTGAAACAAGAGCTAGATTGTTACCTTTCTGATTTCAGGTAATTGTTATCTCCTACAGGTGATCTTTAAGCTCCGACTTTTCTGTTGAGCATTCAGTCTCCGACTTCTCCGATGAATATCTAGATTCCGGTGAATTTTCAATTGGTGACGTTTTGTTCTACCCGTGCAGTGCCCAGACTCCGATTGGTTATTTTAACCCTAATGAACTTTGTGATGGTACTTTTGCTCCGTTGAGTAGTTAGATTCCGGTGAGTGTTCAGTTCATGATGCTTTCCTATATTCGTTGGTGATCCAGAATCCAGTAAATCCCTAGTAAGGACCTTGTTTCATTGAGTGTTCCGGCTCTTATTTTGTTTCATTGAAGGTTCCGCCTCTGATTGGTTTCATTGAGGGTTCTGCTTCTGATTTGTTTCATTGAGGGTTCTGCCTCTGATTTGTTTCTCGAGGGTTCCACCTCTGATTTATCTCATTGAGTGTCCCGGCTCTGATTTGTTTCATTGAGGGTTTCGCCTCTGATTTGTTTCATTGAGGGTTCCGCCTCTGATTTGTTTTATTGAGGGTTCCGCCTCTTATTTGTTTCATTGAGGGTTCCGCCTCTGATTTGTTTCATCGAGGGTTCCGCCTCTGATTTGTCTCATTGAGTGTCCCGGCTCTGATTTGTTTCATTGAGGGTTCCGCCTCTGATTTGTTTCATTGAGGGTTCCGCCTCTAATTTGTTTCATTAAGGGTTTCGCCTCTAATTTGTTTCATTGAGGGTTCCGCCTCTGATTTGTTTCATTGAGGGTTCCACCTCTGATTTGTTTCATTGAGTGTCCAGGCTCTAATTTTGTTTCATTGAGGGTTCTGCCTCTGATTTGTTTCATTGAATGTTCCGCCTCTGATTTGTTTCTTTGAGTGTTCTGCCTCTGATTTGCTCCATTGAGTACCCCGACTCTTGTTTATCGCGTGAGTGTCTTGGCTCTGGTTTGTTTGTTCGTTTATTGCGTGAGTGTCTTGGCTTCGGGTCGTAGCGTTCGTTTATCGTGTGAGTGTCTTGACTCCGGTTTGTTCGTTCGTTTATTGCGTGAGTGCCTTGGCTCTGGTTCGTTTATCGCGTGAGTGTCTTGGCTCTGGTTCGTAGCGTTCGTTTATTGCGTGAGTGTCTTGGATCCGTTTTGTTCGTTCGTTTATCGCATGAGTGTCTTGGCTCCGGTTCATAGTGTTTGTTTTATCGCGTGAGTGTCTTGACTCTGGTTTATCGTTTGTTTATCGTTTTGAGTGTCTTGGCTCCGATTTGTTTGTTCGTTTATCGCGTGAGTGTCTTGGCTCCGGTTCGTAGCGTTCGTTTATCGCGTTGAGTGTCTTGACTCCAGTTTCTTTCGTTCGTTTATCGTGTTGAGTGTCTTGACTCCGGTTTGTTTCATTCGTTTATCGCGTGAGTGTCTTGGCTCCGATTCGTTTCGTTCGTTTATCGCGTCGAGTGTCTTGACTCCGGTTTATTTCGTTCGTTCTCGCATTGAGTGTTTAGGCTCCGGTTTGTTCTAGTTTATCTCATTGAGTGTCCATACTTCGGCCAGTTCCAATTGATGATGTATTCTTCGTTACGTTGAGTATCTAGGCTCCGGTAGATTTCACTAATTCGTTGTGTTCATTGAATATCCATATTCTGACAATTTGACATGCTACCCTTCAGCCCTTCTCCGGAGAGTTTTACCAATTGTTTTGCAGTGTATTTCTGCAGTTGGCAAATTTTCGGGTTTCTTTGATATTCAACCGTCTTTTACCTTGATTGTCTGAAAGTCGTTCGCTTTTCATCCAGTCAGGTCCAAGTCGTTTGAATAGGGGCAGCTGTTGCACCCCAAAATTTTCCCAACCTATTTCTTTACCTAGCTTATGTTTCATTGCATTCATTCTAGCATTAGCATATGCATTGCATTGTCATTTATGCAGGAGATCAAGAAGTGTGCCTATCAAAAGGAGGTTATTAAAGTCCAAGCCAAATCAAGAAGCTTCATTCAAGCATGTAAGGGTTTATCATTCTCATCAAGTCATCAGAGAAGGTTAAAGCTTATTGAAGAAATGGATGGTTGAAATGGTTGTATCTCCTATCTTGAGGATCAATTGAAAATCATCAGAGGATTGCAAGTCCATGGATATGAATGTAGAACATTATAGGAGCTCATGGGATGTTTTGAGGATCATTATGGAGCTCATCCATGTCATTATGCAAAGTGCAAGAGGCCACAGTCAAAGTTGGTGCAACTAGGGTTTTTCACCTGGTCAACCCTAAGTCAACTGTGAGTCTTGAGGAGATTAAGACTCAATTCCAAGCAACTATGATCATGGAATGTTGTTTTGAGACATGTTATATATTATTTCAAGATCAACTCATTAATATTCAGGAGTGTGAGAAGTTACTAAGCTAGGGTTTCTAAGCTTGACAGTGTAAAATCCCTTATTTTAGTGCCCAACTTCAAGACCACATACCTCAAGATACAAGTTTCATCTCATCTTGATATCAACATGAGACTTGTAAAGCATGTTCTTAGATTTCTTTTGAGTGCTAGAAGTCCTTGATTGGATTTGTAGAACTCAAATTATGAAGCAGACAAGTTACAGGTCATCAGATGAATGTGATTTTGGAACTTGAAAGTCAACCAACTTCCATGCCATTTTTGACCTAGAAGGAGGTCTCACCTATCCTTGACCCAAAAATGAAAGTTGTTCCTTATGGTCTTAGCTTTCCAAATAGTACTAGAAGTCCTCATTTGGATTTGTAGAGCTCAAGATATGAAGCTTGCAAGGCAAGGGTATTTTCGGAAACTTGGATTATAAGTCACTTTTGGTTATAGGTCCATTTCACCACTTTGCATACCTCAAATGCAAATTTGTCCAACTTGAAAGTTGCTCAAAATTGGGTTATTTGCTCAATCAAACACCAAGGATTCATTGATATGGATTGGATTGAAGATTGGTTGAAGAAATGTTCATGGAAGAAGCTTTAATGGCCATTAAAAGTCAAAAATCCAAATTAATTCATAATGCATCATTTCAAGACATATTTGTGCATATTTTGAGCACGCTTCACATTTCAAGAACAATGGCATTCATGGATTTGAAAGTTGAGCCATAAAAACACACCATTTTTCATGTTACTT
This sequence comes from Lathyrus sativus, assembly GCA_963859935.3. Taxonomy (NCBI): domain Eukaryota; kingdom Viridiplantae; phylum Streptophyta; class Magnoliopsida; order Fabales; family Fabaceae; genus Lathyrus; species Lathyrus sativus. The sequence goes on from OZ012739.1 coordinate 172,323,453, forward strand.
AAATTTGAAGAAACATGATCAAGATCCACCATTGATCACCAAACAAGGATGAAATTTCCACCATTAGATCAAATACATTGCCATCAACATGATTGAAGCAATTCCAAGGCTTTGTAGGCTCTGTTTTGCAAACTTCATATTCACCACAAGCTTGAAAAAGTGAAAATCAATTGGGCTATTTTAGACCTTCATTGGGCTTATTATCCATCAAGATCCAAAATATATAAGCTGGTGATCATGTACAATGGTTCAGAGATGAAAATTGGTGGCAGCTAGAGCAGTTACAGTTGCAACAAACTCAAGAGAAGAGCAAAATCGGATTTCAAGATTGAAGCATTTTCCAAGCAAATTGATCATTCAAGAAGCTTCCTCAGGGATCATTGAAGCTTTCTGCATTGGTTTGATCAAGAATTGTCACCTGAATCCACCTTTGTGCAAGCTTCTACACAGGTTTCTTTCTCTCAAAATTTATCTTGATTTATGGCAAATTAGTATGTAATATACATGTGGTTAAGATCCTGGTAACTCCTAGATAAGTTTAAGATAGGATAGAAGCCTGTTTATGACAATTGTTAGCAGAGCACGGTTTCTTTAAGCTTTCGGTTGGGTTGATTCTTGAGAGAAAAATGGATTTAGAACCTAGAATGTTGTTGTATGTGGAGAGACGAAGAGATTGATATAAAGAAATCCAGGTTTGGTTGAGTTTTGATAACTGCCACGGTGGTGTCCCACCGGAGAAGACGACCGGAGTCTTCTCCGGCCACCACTGGTTATTTCCCCCCTCTTTCATGTTTTAAATTGTCAGGTGCAACGTTAGCCCTTGGATCTTGATGGATTTTTGAATTATTCCCTTCATCCAACGCCTGTGAGTGAGTCAGCTAGGTTTTGGACTTTTTAATTGACGTGGCAGCATGAGAGGCCTTGGATCTGATGACTTAATGATTAGAAGGTTTAGATTAAGACGCACCATAGTCACGCATTTACTGAAGCGCATGAGATCACTGGGTTTCACTTGAGTCCTAATGGACCTGGGCCTCCTTTCACTATTGGCACCCCCCCTGACTTTGAGCCCAAGCATTTACACGTGAATCCCTTGCTATTCACACCAACCATTTTTCAATTTCTTTTCTTTTTCCCTTATTTGTCATTTTAATATCTGCTTGGAGGTAATTCTTTTGAAAATGATAATTGCTCCAATAAATCATGAGAAAAACATAGTGTATAGCTTGGCATGTGTAGAAATTTATCATATTTTTTATTTTGATTTTATGGTTATTTTCCATTTAATTGCATATTTTTCATGTTATGCGCTTTTAATAAATGTGAAATTGACATGTTCATCTTCTTGATTATCTTTCTCCATCAATACATCAAATAAATGTCTAATATTTTTCATGCTGATTCTAGACACATTGTGTGATATTGTAATATTTTTGTTCTGATTTTTAGAGGCTGTTTGGATAGGTTTTAGAGTAGTCTTTAGAACCTTTCCCATTTGCATTCCCCATAGCACATATCAAGGTTTTGCATTCGGTTCATACCCATAGGCTTGGAATATTGACCTGAAATTTTGACCATAGCCGCCTAGCATCTTTAGGATCCCTTAGGATTTTTATTATGATTTTTAGGGTTGTTTTCCTATTTTTCATAGATTTTACATTCTGGCTGTTGTTATGGTGTTCCCCATTTGAACCTCCACCTGGTTTTTCCCTTTAAGTGATCTTTAGGCAATCCTTAGTCACCCAATCATTACATGAACCCATAGGACATAGGTTTAGACCTTTGTAGGGTAGTTTTCAAGCCTTTAGGATGTCATTAGCTCCCTTAGGATGGTTTTCCTTTAGAGCTTAACTATTAGGGTTTCTTTAGAAGCTTTAGGTGATTGTTTTTTCATTCCCCACTCTTTATCCTATGATTTAGGGTTCCTTTGTGGGAGCCTATTCTTTCCTTTGGAAGGACTAGAGGCATACTGTTACACCCCAAAATTTGGCCAACATTTCTTTACCTAACTTATGTTTCATTTCATTCACATTAGCATTATCATTTGCATTTCATTGACATGTATGCAGAAGATCAAGAGGTATGATTACCAGTCAAGAGCTATACAAGACTATGAAGCTAGCTAAGAAGGTTATTCAGGTGCTCAAGGGTTGATATCCTTGTCAGAGAAGTTAAAAGAGCCTCAGAGAGAGTGGTTGAAACCAAGTATGTGGGTCTCCTAACTTGAGAGTTGTGGAAAGCCATCAGATGATTCTGAGGTCATGGAGATGGACTTGAGGTCTTGAGAGAGCTCATGAGAAGTTTTGAAGATCACTTTGATGCCTAGGCAGGTCATTGTGCAAGATTAAGAAGACTCAGCCATGAGTGGTGCAATTAGGGTTTGACTGGGTCAACCTTAAGTCAACTGATGATTTGGGGAAAGTTGAGACTTGACCCAAGAGCCATGTGATCATGGATTGATACATTGAGATGTTATAAGGATGATTCCAAAGTCAACTCATCATGATTGAAGAGTTTGAGAAGTTTCAAGCTAGGGTTTCTAAGGCTTGACAGTGTAAAATCCCCTAGTTTAACCCCTATCTTCAAGGCAATTTAGCTCAAGATGTGATTGTTATCTCATCTTGCCCCCAACATGAATGTTGTAGAGCATGATCTTAGCTTTAATTTTAGTGCTAGAAGTCCTTGATAGGATTTGTAGAACTCAAGTTATGACTTTGACAAGTTACAGGTCATCTGAGGTATGTGAATTTGGAGCTTGAAAGTTGCCCAACTTGCAAAATACATTTGCCCTAGAAGGATGATCCCTATGAACTTTTGGTTAACATGAATGTTGTTCCTTATCCTCTTAGCTTTCTATAGAGTACTAGAAGTCCTTGATAGGATTTGTAGAACTCAAGTTATGGCTTTGACAAGTCAAGGGTATTTTGGTCATTTGGAGATTATAGGTCATTTCAATCATAAGGCCATAACTCCTATTTGCAAGCTTCAAATGGGAAAATGTTCAACACCAAACTTGTTCAAAATGATGTTTTAAGGCTAGCCAAGAAGTAATGAGATCTTGGAATAGCTTGCTTCACAAAATCACAAAAATGGCCTAAAATAAGGGTGAATTTCAAATGAACCAAAGATGGAAATTGGGATTTTTGACCTACATGTCCAAACCAAGCCATATGACATACCAATTTGATTTTAAAACACATTTTAAGAACATTGACATTGCCACAATTTTGAATTGAGGGTTAATTTGAGGACTTGCTTTGAAAAGTGGTTACTTACATCATAAGTAACAATTGCCAAACCAATATGCAAGGCATAACCAAGGCTCCTTTCAATCCAAACACTTTTATAATCTCATTTGGAGAGAATTTGGATGAAAAGCATGATGAATACAAGCTGATGCAAGGACTATCTTGAATATACCATGAGATTGGATTTTCAAGTGAAGTGAGATATTGAATTTCTCATTAGAGTGATCTAGAACTTTCTAGATCATTCATTCATGTTCTATATAAACATATGAAGGGATTCAGGGCCAAGGTTGGTGAGGATTGAGAGAGGAGAGTGAGATTGCATTTTGAGTTTGCACCTTGGAAATCAAAATCGGTTACAAGGTTTGTAGCCATTTCAATCCAAGATTTTGATCTCAGAAGCTTGCTCTAGCATTGGTGAATGATTCCAGATGGAGAATTGAGCAAGATTGGTGAAGAATCGTGTGATAGCCATTGAAATTTTTCATCTGCAACTCAGAATCGAATTCAAGAATCCAGGGCATTTCAACTCTTTTCTTTGCATACAGAAGGTTGATTAGAGGCTAGTGAAGGATTCTGCAAGTTCTTGAGGGTTGATTTGAAGATTCAACCACTCTGTTTGCTCAAGTTTACCAGGTATGCAGTTCTTATCCCATGGCTCAAATTAGGTAGAATCAACGAGAATTATTGTGTTAGATGCATTGTAGATTGATGTAGGAAGGTTTTTGGATCATCAATTTGTAGATTAGTGACCAATTAGGGTTGTTACAATTTTCGGTTGAGATTGTGTTCTTGCGAATCTTGAGTTTTTAGAATGAATTAAGGGCATGAATGGATTCCTGAGGAAATTTGGGACAAGATTCATCAAGGAATCGTGGCCAACGGTGGATTCTATAGAGAGTTAGGGTTGTGGAATGTTGATCGGAGAAGTCACCGGCGGTGACTCTAGCGCGCGCAGAGGGAGGAAACTCAGAAATTCAAAAGGTTGAAGATGACTTGATAGCCATTAGATCTTAGGTGGACTTTGATGAAGACCTCATCCAACGGCCATGCGTGAAAGAAAGTTTGTGAAGGATTTCTGAGTTATGTTCAAACGCAGCGTTTCATTAATGTAATCTGGGTGGGCTTAGTGCAGATTGATACTCACACCCCCTTTTTGGGCCCAACTCTGAAATGAACTGAATTCATTTCCTATTCACACCACGCGCCTTTCATTTTATTTTGATTTTCATTTTATTTTTCATTTTATTCATGGTTATTGGAAAATTCATAAATAATTGAAAAATGGCTCAATTAATTCCATTCTTTTTGCCATGGATTCATTATTGAATCTAGTATTTTTTTAGATAAAAAATATTAATATTCCATGCATTTTTTGATTTTATGTGCATTTTTACATTTTAATTGACATTAAAATAATCATGGTTGATGCTTGATCTTGTTGAATTTGGTTTGATCATGTGATGATGATTTTGGCCTTGATTTTTTGTATGTGGCTAGCATAGATATGCATGTTCCCCCTAGATTTTTCTCACATTTTTGTGATGAATATAAGTGGTAGTTTTAGGTTGAAACTTTAAGAGCTCCATTTTTTAGGGTTTATGGTTGATACCTTGTGGTTTAGATTTTATTTTAGAACTTGGTGGATGATTCAACCTCTGATTTTTGTATGGTAGATTCATGATTGAATTAGGATCCCTTAGGAATTTTTTGTAGGAATTTACAAAGTAGTTTACTATTTTTGTTTGATTTTAGTTTAGGTGCTAACTTTAGATGATTCTAAGGCACTAATTCAACTAGAATGACTCCTTTAGTTCCCTTAGATTAGGGTTTTGCTTTGCTTGCTCTGGGAAGATGATGGAGGCAAGCTTGGGCTACCATGGATTGAATGAATAGGCTTGGATGTGAAGATTTTCCCTTCTTTTGGTGCAGTGTTGATTAGGTGCTAAGATTAGGGTTTTGTAGGCAGAGCTTCTAGATAGAGTCTCTTCCTTCATAAACATGGAAGATGTTGATCACTTCCATTCTTCCCTATGATGTAAGGTCCCCTTGTAAAGGCCTCATACCTCTTTTGGTAGGATGTGTGGCTCTTTGCAAGTTGGTAGAACCTTTGAGGGTCCCTTTCTCTGATGATAAGATGCTTAGTGGTGACCTTTGGTCCTCACTCTGCTACCAATCATCCAAACCTTGCTCTTGTTAGATGAATCTTTCTCCCTTTCTAGAGGATGGATCTCCTTATTAGAAGATTGAAGATGCTAGAGGATGCTGCTTCTTTGTGTTTGAAGATTACTCTTAGGAGCTGAAGCTTGCAGATCAGGGAAAGCAAGTTGATACTTGTAAGGAGGAGAGAACTGAAGCTTGAGGGTCCAGAAGAACAAGTTGACACTTGTGAAGAAGATCAAATTGGAATTGAGTGAAGGGTTGAGGCTTGAAGAAGAAAGAATGAGTTGATATTTATGTTAATACATTGAGAGCCTGAAGAAGACAAGTTGATACTTGATATGAGGAGTGAAGCCTGAAGGTGGAATTACTGAAGAGCTGAGGCTTGAGGAAGATGGGATAAGTTGATACTTATGTTGGATGTATTGAAAGCTTGAAGAAGCAAGTTGACACTTGCTGTTAAAGATGAAAGACTTGGAGAGTAGTTGCAGACTGAGGACTGAACTGCTGGCAGAAGGTTGCTTTGCTGTAAAGTTGTAGGGGTGGTTGATCTGCTTTCTTTTCTGTCTGTTTGCTTTCTATGCAACTGTATTGGTGTGACTTGTTTGATTTGCTTGATGCATTAGAATAAGTTCATGTTTAGACTGACTTAAGCTAGGAGCATGATTGCACTAGAGGTTGAGTTGCTCCCTCTGCTTGTATTTTTACTGTGTGGCTTTGCTTGCGGGTATTCGGTAGAGCCCAGCTCCCTTGCCTATGTGGTCTGTTGATTTGCTTGATAGCATGTTATTTCTTCTGTATGATTGCAGTCACTTGATTTGCTTGATAGCATTTTATTTCTCTATATGATTGCAGTTATTCATATCTGGCTTGAGGTCGAGATGAGCTTGTGGAGGCTGATGCCCCACACACATTTCCTCCCTCACTTGCATTGCAAGCATTTTAAAGTCGTTTACTGTTTACTATTTAAGCTGATGCTTTATTTGTTTCTGTTTATCATTGACATGATCCCATAGGAATCTCATTTCCTTTGATAAGGAAGTGATGATTAGAACTTTAGGTTGAAACCTATGCATGATAACTTCTAGGAGTTCCCTGTTTCAAACCTCAACCATAGGATGAATCCTTGGCATGACAACATTAGGACTTGATAGTCTCCCCTTAGTTGAACCTGCTCGTTCTCTCCTCATCTCAAAACAAATTAAAATACAGTAATAAAGGTTAACTGACGTTGTACGTTACGAGCCTTAAGCTATCTGAGAAAGGATTGTTGGAGAGTTTATTTTCAAAAGTCTGGATGTTTAGTATGGCACCCTTTGGGTGACATGCGACGCATTCACTCTCAGGTCATAGTCTCTAGTGCGATATTAGTTGCAAACATCCATAAAAAACAGTTCTTTCGTAAAAGACAGAAAACGAACTTCAAACCTTTTTGCCCCGTGGGCCCGTAATTCAAAGGAATCTTTTCTGAAGAAAAGAGTGTCGTTAACTCCTAGTTCTACCGCAAACGGTAACGCATAAGTCTCCAAGGATCGAGTTGCGTACACCAAACTGCTGGAACTGTTTGTTAACCCTACTCGGAAAAAAACAGATGAATCTGAATCGCCGTAATCCGTATTATCCCGAACTACGTAAGATCTGATCTCTCATGCCTGTTGAGAGTACGTAGGCACAATACTGACGTATTGGCGAGCCACCTTCCCTGTAACCCGTAGTTAGTCGAACTACGTTGACTCTGATTTCTCATTCTCTGATGAGAATACGTAGGCATAAAGCGCGGCGCTTTGCCGAGTCATTTTCTTTTCTTTTTATACCGGCCTTGATAGGTAGATAGATAAAACCAACCCGTCAGATAAACACAACAAGCATGGATCCCATCAAGTACGATGGACCTGAGGGGTGCTAATACCTTCCCCTTGCGTAACCGACTCCCGAACCCAGACAATGGTTGCGATGACCTTGTCTTATACCTTTCGTCAGGTTTTTCCGATCGTTTCCTTTCCCGTTCTGAGGGATAAATAACGAAAGGTGGCGACTCTTCTGTTTTGCCGGCACCTTATTTTCACGGTAGCGAGAGCTGGCGACTCTGCTGGGGAATTTCTAGCTTCCTGGGATCCAACGTCCCTTATGCGAGTCAGTTTGGGGATCCAACGTCCCCTGCGAGAGTCAATCCTAGCGCTTGTATGATTACTTGTTGGGTTGTGGTTATTTATCGCATTTTATTTCCCGCATTTTATTTTCAGTATGATATGATTATCTGTGCTGTTGTGGGAGGGGCATTCTGATGAGTGAAAAGCCAGACCCAGGCTTGAGTGTACTTAGCATTAGTTGTGGAAATTAGTGGGCGCGTGCTTGCTTTGCAGGCACTAGTGTCTCATGAAATCCACGCTCAGACGAGGTTCTCCCGATTGACTTCTTTTCCGGCCCTTTGGGCCTGAGGGGTTGTTGGTTTGGAGGATTGTCGACTCTGGGGACCGATCATTTGGAATTCAGCTGAGTGAGGCCGCTTCAGGAGACGGTGATGCCACACCTTCTGGGTATCATATCACCCCTCTTGAATGTCTGTGACGCTGATGACCGCATAGGATGCCGAACTTGAGTCAGTTTAGGTCCATACCTGTGAGCAGGGTCGGGTTTGTTGCAGGAAGCCTTAACCTTCAGAATACCTGGCTTTCTTGATAGTGAATCAGTTTTGTGGGTATCAGAGGTTCTCATTATCAGATATGTATATGTTCTTGACATAGCAGAATTATGGTCCTGTATCAGAGGTCCTTATTATCAGATGTGCGTTTGTTCTTGACAGAGCAGATTTATGGTCCTTTATTAGAGGTCCTTATTATCAGATGCGTGTTTGTTCTTGACAGAGCAGATTTATGGTCCGATACCAGGGCTTTCTTCTTATCAGAGATAGTGGTTGTTCTTGACAGAGCAGTATTGTGGTTTTGTTGATACAAAATCTTCGCAGCACAGTCGTCTTGATCTCCTGCTGCATGATTGCATTTTACATTGCTTTGCATACCCATTTGCATTTCATTAACGTGTGTCTGTGTTGCAGGTACCGTTTCCCCCGATTCAGGATTTCTTGCCTTCTATTGTGCTACTATGGGTTCTATGAGGAAGACTGTGGCTTACAAGCTCCCCACTCCTGATGTTGTTCAGCTGACTGATTTGATTGCTTTAGCAGATGATTCTGCGAGAGATGAATTCAGAAAGTCTTACGGTAAACTGCTCAGTTTGGTTCGTAAACCCTCTGTGTTCGAATTGAATGGGTTGCACGCCCTGCTGCAGTTCTACGATCCTCCGTTGAGATGCTTTACTTTCCAAGATTTTATTCTCGCACCCACACTAAAGGAGTATGTTGATTTGTTAGGTGTGTCTATCAAGAGTCAGATGCCTTTTGTTCATATGGATGTTGAGCCTGACCTGGCTAGTCTAGCTCCCTCACTTCATCTGGATGCCTCCGAGATGGTCTTGTCTAGTTGGAACAAGGTCCCTGGCTTCTCCTTGCAGTTCTTAGTGGGAAAAGCTCAGCAGTGCGCCAAAGACGGATGTTGGGTCGTGTTCAACGCCATCCTCGCTCTATGCATATATGGCATCATTCTGTTCCCCAATATGCCTGACTTTGTAGACTTCGACGCATTTCACATCTTTGCATCAGGGAATCCAGTCCCTACCTTGATAGGAGATGTCTATCATTCCGTCCACTACAAAAACGAGAACAGAAGGGGTAAGAATGTCTCATGTTGTGTACCCCTGCTCTATAGATGGCTTGATAGTCACCTACCCAAGAAGGGTCCCTTTGCTTCGTCTTCAGCCACAGCTGAGTGGCCTGAGCGTTTGATGAGTCTGTCAGCGGAGGATATTGCCTGGTTTGATAGAGATAGTTTGGGCACCGAGATCATCTTCAGCTGCAGGGGGTTTCCGAATGTGCCTTTGATACGCAGGAAGGGCTGTATCAATTATAATCCATCTCTGCTGGTACGACAGTTTGCTTATGCTTTGAGAGCTCCGCCGAAGGATGAAGAGGTGCAGGAATCTCTGTACCTCACTGGTCTTCTAGAGGGGGATATGTTATCCAAGCTTCAACACGCTTGGAATGGTCTCAGTAAGCGGGGAAAACCATTGCTGGGGAAAAGTAATAGCCAGACCTACGCTCCATATGTGACTTGGATCAGAGCCAGAGCAGATGCTATAGGGATGCCGTTTCCTCTTGCCAAGCCAGAAAGCCCTCCAGTGATTGAAGAGCCTACCATCGTGCCTATTCAGCAGCATAATCAGGTGTTAGCTGAGAGAGATGAGCTGAAAAAGGCAAATGAAGAATTGGAGAAAGCATTGGCTCAACTCAGGACCGAGAGAAGCGAAGCCGTTCATTCTTTCAAGAGGAAGACAGAGCTGGTGAACCAGTTAGGGACAGATTTGACTAAGCAGATAGCTGAGCATGAACACTTGGGTCGAGACTTCAAAGCTGTCAATGATGTACTGGCCACTAAGAAGCAGCACTTGGATGAAGCATACCGGAGAATATCCAAGTTTAACCAGCATTGGAAGGCCACCCTAGCCAACGGCAAAGAACGGGAGGATAAGCTGAAGCAACAGATCTCCAAGCTGAAAGCCCAGGTGAAGGCTAGTGAGAAGAGGTTTGATGAAGAAACCGCTCGCAGATATGCCGCTGAAGGCCAGCTCAACAAGGCTCTTGCTAACCTTAAGGAGCGCAAGCTGACGTTTGAATCCAAGAAGCGGAAGCTAGAAGATTGTTTTGGCGAAGGAGCATGGGAAGATTCAGCTGAAGGTCTCCAATACACCATTATGCAGAGAGAGTTACTCGTCGAAAGGTTACTCGCTCGGCCTGATCATCCCGAAACGAGGAATTTGTTAGAAGAGTTTGGCGCCCGTGGCCGTGCTTGACTATTTGTAATCCTTTTGTGTTGATCATTGTTGTATGTTGACCATCACCAGGCTTGTTGGTTGAGGTCATGATATTGATTCAGCTTGTACTCAGTGACATTGTGTACTGCCCTGATGGGCTTTCTTTATATATGAGATGTTATTTCCATGACTGGACTCGGACTTCTTATTATCAGCACTGGCACTCAGGCACTAGGATCGGGGGATACATCCCTAACACACAGACACACGTCTGCATTTGCATGAAGCATCTGCATAACGAGCACTTTGTCGTTTTTCTAACCCTTTGTGTATACAGGTTGTTCCAGGATTGATCAGAGACCTATCCACCGCTATCCGACCAGAGCAAATCAAGCCAGAGTTATGGAGCAAGTGCAAACTGACGTTCAGGAACTCCGAGAGAGGATGGACCGCTTCATAGAGCTCATGCAAGTGGTTGCCAACGGCCAGGATCAGCTCAGAACATTGGTCCAGCCTCTAATTTCAAGGGTCGACAGTAATGGCGTACTCCATGGTGGGACTGTGCCAACCCCTCCACCTGTTGAAACTCCTCAGAATGGCGTCCCTGTGACCAGGGGGAATGGCAGTGCCAACGGCAGTGTAATCGCTAATGTGGGACTCAACGGTAATACGACTGGCGTCGGTAATGGAAATTTTGAAGCTAACGTCAATGTTGGGCTGGGTAACGGCAACGCGGGTGTTGGAAATCTGTATGGGCCTCAGCCATGGTTAGAAGACCATCAAGACGATGTGTTCTCACAGAGAGGCGCTGAAGGGGAGCTGACTGCTAAAGCATGGATAAGGTTTAAGGCACTCGAGGACAAGATGAGGAATTTCGAGAACCAGAACACCATGGGTGTTGACATGTCCAAGTTGGGACTGATTGCTGATTTCAAGGTGCCTCCCAAGTTCAAGGTACCCGACTTTGAAAAGTACAAGGGCACCACTTGCCCTCGCGTCCATCTGAGATCATACTACCGGAAAATGTCAGCTCACTCTGAGGACGAGAAGTTGCTGATGCACTTCCTTCAGGACAGTCTGTCCGGGCCCTCCCTGGAATGGTACATGAGTCTGGAACCTACCAGTGTGCGCACGTGGAAGGAACTTGCTGAAGAATTCGTGCACCATTACCAATATAACAATGACTTGGCTCCGAACCGGGTGCAACTGCAGAATCTGCCACAGAGGAACAACGAAGGGTTCAAGGAGTACGCCCAGCGATGGCGTGAATTGGCAGCTAGGGTTCAGCCGTCGATGGTTGAACGAGAGCTTGTTGAAATGTTCGTAGCCACCCTCCCAGGGGTTTATTACGAGAAATTAGTCAGTAGTATGTCTGGAAGCTTCTCAGATCTCATTATCACGGGTGAGCACGTTGAAAACGGGATCAAACTGGGGAAAATTCAAGGTGATCTATCCTCAGCTGGAGGAGGAAAGAAACCCTATGGTGGCAAAAGGAGGGAAGGAGAGACGAGCGTCGTGTCCAACGCTCGAAGGAAAGGCAAGGGCCAACACCAGCAGGTGGCCAGCATAACTATCCCGGCAGTCCAACAGCCACAGCAGCAGCAGCCGAACCAACAAGGGTACAGAAAGTATCAGAACAGGGCACCTCTGTCGAGCCGTCACCTCGAGACGCCGCCCATGTCTTATGCTCAGCTGTTACAGACTCTGCTCCAATTACAGCTGATCCAGAAAAGAACCCTGGCCCCCTTGACAGGGGCACCTCCGCCGGGTTATGATGCGAATGCGACATGTGAATTTCACTCAGGGGCACCAGGCCACACGATAGAAAATTGCAAAGCCTTCAAGCACAAGGTGCAGGATATGGTGGACGCTAAGATCATCAATTTCTCAGATAATGTGCCAAACGTCACGAAGAACCCTATGCCGAATCATAGGGGGGGGGGTAGGGTAAATGCCATTATTGAAGACAAGAGCTTGGATTTGTTGACTGATGTCAAGGATCTGAAGACACCGCTTAGCTTCGTTAAAGCCAAGCTGGTGAAAAGAGGTTTCTTCCCGGGCTGCAGAGAACTGTGTATGGGCTGTGCGACTAGTCCTGATGGATGTGAACAGTTGATAGAGGGGATTCAGAGTCTGATTACCGAAGGAATCTTACAGTTTAGCCGAAGGGCCGAAAGCGGATCGGGAGAGGTAATGCTGAAGCAAGATGATGAGGTTGCCACCATCACTATCCCTTACCGGACGATCACTATTTCTGCACCCAGGCCGCCCACGATTACCATCACCAAAGCTGGGCCGATACCCTTCGAAAGCACCAATGTTGTCCCATGGCATTATGGGGCAGACGTCTATTGCAACGGACAGAAATTGGAACTGGAACCAGTTGGGTCGTCTGTGGATAACCTAGTGGGCATTGGCGGAATTACTCGCAGCGGGAGAATATTTGCTCCACCTGAGACTGTGGCGGACAAAGCGGAAAAAGTTGATGTAACCGATAAAGGAAAGAGTAAAGTCGTTGAAGAAACCCATCGTGGGGTAGAAAAAGACTTACTTGTTAAAGACGCCGAAGAGTTTATGAGGTTGATTAAGAAGAGTGACTACAAGATCGTGGATCATCTCCATCAAACACCCTCGAAAATTTCCATTCTGAATTTGTTGTTGTGTTCGGAGGCGCATCGCAACGCGCTGTTAAAGGTTTTGAATGCCACGTATGTACCGCAGGAAATCTCGGTCAACCAGTTGGAAGGGGTAGTATCCCACGTAAATGCTGGAAACGGGTTAGGGTTCACTGACCTGGAGCTGATGCCGAAGGGAAGAAACCACAACAGCACCCTGCACATCTCGATAGAGTGTAGGGGAACGATTATGTCTCACGTGTTGGTGGACACGGGGTCGTCACTCAATGTTCTTCCAAAGAAAGCATTGATGAAGTTGGATACTCGGGGATTGATTTGCACACCCAGTGATCTGGTTGTGAAAGCGTTCGATGGAACCAAACGTCATGTTTTCGGGGAGGTGACTCTACCAATCCAAGTTGGGCCGAAAACGTTCAACGCAGTCTTCTACATTATGGACATCATGCCTGCCTACAGCTGTCTCTTAGGCCGGCCATGGATCCACTCTGCGGGTGCCGTGACCTCCACGTTGCACCAGAAGCTCAAGTATGCTGTCGGAGGCAGCATCGTGACCGTTTGTGGCGAGGAAGATATAATGCTGAGCCATTTGTCGTCCTTCAAGTATGTTGAGATGGATGGGGAAATCCACTAAACCCTATGTCAGGCGTTCGAAGCTGTTAAAGTCAAGAACGTAGCTCCTGTAATCACTGAGAAGCCAGAGATGACTCTCTCCTCCTTCAAGGAAGCCCGGGCCGTTGTTCAAGCTGGATCTACCCCAGGCTGGGGGCGAATTCTAGAGATACCTAACAAGCAAGACAAGTTTGGGTTAGGATACTCTCCTGCGGCTGAAGCCTCCTCATCTAGCAGTGTGTCGCGAGATAAAGGGCCGATCCAGTTTACAAGCGTCGGAGTAATATTCGAAAGTGTCAACGCAGTGTCCGAAGACGGCGAGGACAGTGATTGCGACCTTGACTCTTGGATCCAGCCATGCAAATCAGGCGAGAGCCTCAACAACTGGTCCATCTGGGATATCATCCAAGTGACGGGCAAAGAGTAATGATTTACTTTCTCCAATCATTGTACAACCCTATGTCCTACCCGGGGCATAGTGGTTTTATTGTCAGGGCCTTGTTTGATTATGTACATGCATTTTACCAATAAATCAAAAGGCGTTTTTCTTCGTATTCAAATATTGTGATCTCTGTTATTCCTGTTTTATATTTGTTTTGAAAAACAATAAAATGGCAATGGGGTTTGTGCTAACCTGCATATCCTTGTCTTAAGCTTAACCCTTGTTATTGCAGGATCCACATAGCAGATGTCATCGACTCTGGACCTTCTACGACTCACTTCGACTTTGATTGCCCGATCTATCAAGCCGAAGAAGAGATTGATAAAGACAAAGACCTTCCCGAAGAGTTGGCCCGCTTGTTGAAACAAGAAGAGAAAGTTATTCTGCCTCACGAAGAAGAGATTGAGATTGTGAATCTGGGTTCTGAAGAACTAGTCAGGAATGTCAGGATAGGGGCTGCATTGCAGGGTGATGTCAAGCAGAGATTGGTCGAGATGCTGAGAGAGTATAGTGACATCTTTGCTTGGTCATACGAAGATATGCCTGGACTTGATACTGACATTGTGGTCCATCACTTTCCGCTGTGATAAGATTGTCCTCCCGTTAAGAAGAAGCTTAGGAGGACACGACCAGATATGGCTGTTAAGATCAAAGAAGAAGTGCAAAAACAGCTTGATGCTGGCTTCTTAGCGGTCACCACTTACCCTCCGTGGGTCGCCAACATAGTACCTATACCGAAGAAGGACGATAAGGTGTGGATGTGCATCAATTATCGGGATTTGAATAGGGCGAGCCCTAAAGATGATTTCCCGCTCCCCCATATTGATGTGTTGGTCGACAATACAGCTCAGTTCTCCGTATTTTCGTTCATGGATGGCTTCTCCGGTTATAATCAGATCAAGATGGTGCCGGAGGACATGGAGAAAACTACGTTTATCACACCTTGGGGAACGTTTTGCTAAAGGTAATGCCTTTCGGTCTGAAGAACGCAGGGGCCACTTACCAGCGAGCTATGGTTACTTTGTTTCATGATATGATTCATCATGAGATTGAAGTCTATGTTGATGACATGATTGCGAAGTCCCAAATGGAGGAGGGACATCTGGTCAATTTGTTGAAGCTTTTTAAGAGGCTTAGGAAGTTCAGGTTGAGGCTGAATCCTAACAAGTGTACTTTCGGAGTACGATCTGGAAAACTACTGGGGTTTATCGTGAGTGAAAGAGGCATTGAGGTTGATCCTGCGAAGATAAAAGCAATACAAGAAATGCCAGCGCCAAAAACCGAAAAAGAAGTTCGTGGTTTCCTGGGCAGAATAAACTACATTGCAAGGTTAATTTCTCAGCTCACGACCACGTGTGAACCGATGTTCAAACTACTGAAAAAAGATCAGGCGATTATCTCGAACGAGGATTGCCAGAAGGCATTTGATAAGATAAAACAGTATCTACAGGAACCTCCGATCTTGATACCCCCAGTGGCTGGACGACCCTTAATCATGTACTTGACAGTTCTTGAGAATAGTATGGGGTGTGTTCTCGGTCAACACGATGAGAAGGGCAGAAAGGAGCATGCCATTTACTAGTTGAGTAAAAAGTTCACAGACTGTGAATCTCGTTACTCGATGCTGGAGAAAACGTGTTGTGCACTAGCCTGGGCTGCCAAACGTTTACGACAGTACATGCTCAATCACACGACCATGCTAATTTCGAAGATGGATCTGATCAAGTACGTCTTCGAGAAGCAAGCGCTTTCGGGCAGGATTGCCAGATGGCAAATGGTGTTGACGGACTATGATATTTAGTACGTTTCCCAGAAGGCCATCAAGGGAAGCGTATTGTCTGAATACCTTGCCGAATAGCCGATCGAAGATTACCAGCCAATGAAATTTTAATTCCCTAATGAGGATATCATGTTTCTCAAAGCGAAAGATTGTGATGAACAGTTGCCCGACGAGGGTCCAGATAGGAAATCCCAATGGAAATTGATATTTGACGGGGCAGTTAATTCGTACGGAAGTGGCATTGGAGCGATCATCACGACTCCCCACGGATCCCATATCCCGTTCACTGCGAGACTGACGTTTCCAGTCACCAATAATGAAGCGGAGTACGAAGCATGCATCATGGGCCTAGAAGAGGCAATTGATTTGAGAATAAAAAACCTAGATGTATATGGTGACTCAGCACTTGTGATCAACCAAATTAAAGGGGAGTGGGAGACTCGTCAATCGAATTTGGTGCCGTATATGAATTATGCCAGAAGGCTGCTTCCGTTCTTTGATCGAGTGGAACTCCATCATGTGCCTAGGGCTGAAAATCAGATGGCTGATGCCTTAGCCACGTTGGCTTCGATGTATAAAGTCAATTTTTGGAATGAAGCTCCAAGAATTGTCCTTTCTCGTCTTGATAGACCTGCATTCGTCTTTGCGATCGAGGAAGCCTCCGACGGCAAGCCATGGTTCCATGACATCCAGACCTTCCTTATGACTAAGGAGTATCCTGCGGGAGCGTCAACCCAGGATAAAAAGACTCTGAGGAGGCTATCTGGAAATTTTTATCTCAATCCTGATGGAGTTTTGTATAAAAGAAACCACGATCTCGTGCTACTCAGATGTGTAGATGAGAAAGAAGCGAGTATGCTCATGGAAGAAGTCCATGAAGGCACATTTGGTATGCACGCCGACGGGCATGCTATGACGAGAAAGATCCTGAGAGCAGGATATTACTGGCTGATGATGGAGTCGGATTGCTGCAAATTCGCGAAGAGATGTCATAAATGCCAGATTTATACTGATAAGATTCATGTACCGCCATGCCCGTTGAATGTCATGTCCTCCCCGTGGCCGTTCTCTATGTGGCATCGACATGATAGGCAACATCAAGCCCACTGCATCTAACGGTCATCGCTTCATTCTAGTAGCTATCGACTACTTCACCAAGTGGGTGGAGGCAGCCTCATATGCTAATGTGACCAAGCAGGTAGTGGCTAAATTCATAAAGAGGGACATCATCTGTCGTTACGGAATTCCCGAGCGGATCATTACTGATAATGGTTCGAATCTGAATAACAAGATGATGAAGGAGATGTGCCAGAGTTTCAAGATTGAACATCACAACTCATCTCCTTACCGGCCGAAGATGAATGGCACCGTTGAAGCGGCCAATAAGAACATTAAGAAGATTATACAGAAGATGGTTGTGACCTACAAAGCCTGGCACGAGATGTTGCCATTTGCACTGCACGGTTATCATACAACGGTACGTACATCAACCGGGGCAACTCCTTTCTCACTGGTGTACGGTATGGATGCTGTCCTACCGTTGGAAGTTGAGATTCCTTCTTTGCGAGTTTTGGTTGACGTGAAACTCGATGAGGCAAAATGGATTAAGAACCGACTAAACCAACTCAGCCTGATGGACGAGAAGAGGTTAGCATCGATCGCATATGGTCGTCTGTACCAAAGCCGAATGAAGAAAGCTTATGATAAAAAGGTGCGTCCTAGAAGCTTTCAGACGAGTGATCTCGTCCTGAAGAAGATTCTCCCCCCACACTCCGATCACCGGGGCAAGTGGACTTCCAATTACGAAGGTCCGTACGTCGTCAGCAAGGTCTTCTCGGGAGGAGCCTTGTTGTTATCCATGATGGATGGCGAAGATTTTGCATCCCCGGTGAACGCGGACGCAGTTAAAAAATACTTTGCTTAAAAATGACCCGCTGGAAAGAAAAAGAATATCCAGGCAAAAATGGGGCATCTCGGCGAACCATAAAAAAGGAAAAAGGTTCGGGCAAAAATTAGGTATATAAAGAAAAGAATGTACACCCGCAAAGTCGAAAACCCGGAAGGGCGACTTTGGCAAAAAAAGGGTATCCCGGTGAATCGAAAACCCGAAAGGGCAATTCAGGAAAAAGTTAGGGATTTGAAAAAGCAAATGACTGCGTTCCGCATATGGACTCTCATTGTTTAGTGGTTTGGAAGACCTGAGGGCCGTTTATCTGAATCAATCTCTTCTGAAGCTGAAGCGTCGGAGAAGTATCGAAGTCGAGTGGGTCATAGAGAGATCAACTCAGGGTGTTCGTCTACGCCTCATTGCCGACATGTATATGCTGATGTATACTTCTGTTTTTATATTTACGCAGCTTCCTCATTCCAGGAGCTTGCATCTGTTGTAAAACATTTTTACCCATTCAGGGGTTCGTTATCAATAAAATGTATACTATTCAGCAATTATGTTTTCCTGTTTAGCATTTATCTGTTTTGTTTGCGAAAAAGAACGTCGATGTTTTTGATAAAAGCGCATACATAAACTTACTGGCCTAGGCCACGGATTGTTGAAACAATGAATTACTTGAACATTGTCACAAGAAGATAACCTTGATAGGTCCCTTTGAGAAGGGTATCTTGTCTGTTTGTTCGTGTTGTCGCAGGTGTAGCACATACCAGGCAGTACGCCGTATGTGTCCCCAAGCAGGATGATTCCTTCCTCTCCAGCAAGTTCAGCAGCACCTCCCCGTGGAGTTTGAACATGAGATCGTAGGCATTGATATGTCTCCTTGAGCAGAGAAGATTCTCTCCCCAATCAGATGTATCCTGAGGGATCATCGTCTCCCCAGCTGAGTCATATACTGAAGTGTGCAGGACTCGATAGTACAGACTGAAGTCTCCAGGAGAATTGAGATTCCCCGCAGAGTCGTACTCTCCCCAGTAAGCAGGATGATTCCTTCTTCCCCAGCCGAGTTTGCAGATCCCCAAGAGAGTCGAGTCCTTGGAAAGCATTCAGGCCATGATTGGTGCCCCCCAGTAGAGTGTTGAATAGCTGATGCTGTATTTCCCCATCGGAGTCGTTCTCTCTAGGAAATTTTTAGCCACGAAGGTCGTGCAGTTTATTTCTGTGATTGACATTGTTTCCCTCAGCAGTTTGTGGTTTGAATACCCGGTTAAGCAGGTTCAGGTTCTCGTAGAACCTTGTTCCCCTGCAGCAGTCGACTGGAGTTCGTTTCCCTTGACAGGAGGATTCTCCCTTCAGCATTTATTTTGCTGATAGGGTCATAGCATTTTGCATGATTGCATAGCATTTACCCTGAAACGCGTAGCATTTCCACCGTGTAGAGCATTACGCCATTATCGATCATATGCATATGAAACATGAGCTAGGTTGTTACCGTTCTTGTTTTGCAGGTGTTCCCCGGCAGGATGTTTGCTCAGGATGATTCCTGAAATCTCGGAAGAGTTAGGTGGCCCAAGATGATTCTTGAATTCCCCAGTGAAGTGGTTTGCTTAAGATGATTCTTAAAATCCTCGGTGAGGTCGCCAGAGTTGGTTGCTCAAGTTGATGCTTAGATTCCCCGATAGAGTGTTCGCTCAGGATGATTCCTGAAATCTCCAGCAGAGTTATTTGGTTCAAGATGATTCTTGAAATCCCCAGCGGAGTTATTTGTCCAAGATGATTCTTGAAGTCCTCAATAGAGTTGATTCATCCAGAATGATTTCTGGAACCCCGAAGCAGAGTTACTTGATAGTTCTCCAGAATCCCCAGCGGAGATGCGTCATCCCCAGCAGGTTTTTGAACAGCAAAGTTGAAACTTCCCTTGAAGACTTGATGATTGAAGTCTGGCAGCGGTGCCAAAACCCTAGACTTACTGATGAAGTCTAATTGCGAGGTCAAAACAGTTCTCCCAGCTGACGCGGAGTGCCTGATGGTAAAAGAATGTATATCCTTAGTGGTTCCTGATTGGTCAAGGATTCCATTTGAAGACTTACTGATGAAGTCCAACTGTGATTTCGACGCAGTTCTCTCAGCTGACGCGGGGTGCCTGACGGCAGAAGATTAGATATCCCTATTGGTTCATGATTGACCAAGAATTCTATTCCCGACTTACTGACGAAGTTCGGCTGACGCCCAAGAACTTCTTTGAATGCCCGATGGCATGATTAACTTGATTGTTGATCTGATGAGTCCCAAGGAGTTCGGATGCCTGACGGCATGGTCGACCGTGTATCACCAGTTACCGTGTGACCAATCCCCCAGCAAGTTGTCATGCAACTGTCATGCTCAAATTGGAAGATGTTCCTACCAATCGGATTACTGTTTACGAATCATCAGTTACCGTGCAATCCGTGATCCCTTGATGATTTGAGGATGCAATGATATCAGATAAATCATAGAATCATCCTGACGGAGGCTCAGATCATTAGTTCTCCAGCTAGTTGTCGTGCAGCCATCATTTCAGTTTCTGAAGAGATTTGTTCCCATCAGAGTACCGTGTACTTGTGCAGTTGGCAAATTTCCGGGTTTGTTGGTATTCAAGAGCTATACAAGACTATGAAGCTAGCTAAGAAGGTTATTCAGGTGCTCAAGGGTTGATATCCTTGTCAGAGAAGTTCAAAGAGCCTCAGAGAGAGTGGTTGAAACCAAGTATGTGGGTCTCCTAACTTGAGAGTTGTGGAAAGCCATCAGATGATTCTGAGGTCATGGAGATGGACTTGAGGTCTTGAGAGAGCTCATGAGAAGTGTTGAAGATCACTTTGATGCCTAGGCAGGTCATTGTGCAAGATTAAGAAGACTCAGCCATGAGTGGTGCAATTAGGGTTTGACTGGGTCAACCCTAAGTCAACTGATTATTTGGGGAAATTTGAGACTTGACCCAAGATCCATGTGATCATGGATTGATACGTTGAGATGTTATAAGGATGATTCCAAAGTCAACTCATCATGATTGAAGAGTTTGAGAAGTTTCAAGCTAGGGTTTCTAAGGCTTGACAGTGTAAAATCCCCTAGTTTGACCCCTATCTTCAAGGAAATTTAGCTCAAGATGTGATTGTCATCTCATCTTGCACCCAACATGAATGTTGTAGAGCATGATCTTAGCTTTATTTTGAGTGCTAGAAGTCCTTGATAGGATTTGTAGAACTCAAGTTATGACTTTGACAAGTTACAGGTCATCTGAGGTATGTGAATTTGGAGCTTGAAAGTTGTCCAACTTGCATAAAACGTTTGCCCTAGAAGGATGATTCCTATGAACTTTTGGTCAACATGAATGTTGTTCCTTATCCTCTTAGATTTCTAGAGAGTACTAGAAGTCCTTTTTAGGATTTGTAGAACTCAAGTTATGGCTTTGATAAGTCAAGGGTATTTTGGTCATTTGGAGATTATAGGTCATTTCAATCATAAGGCCATAACTCCTATTTGCAAGCTTCAAATGGGAAAATGTTCAACATAAAACTTGTTCAAAATGATGTTTTAAGGCTAGAAAAGAGGTCATGATAGCTTTGAATAGCTTGCTTCACAAAATCACAAAAATGGCCTAAAATAAAGGTGAATTTCAAATGAACCAAAGATGGAAATTGGGATTTTTGACCTACATGTCCAAACCAAGCCATATGACATACCAATTTGATTGTAAAACACATTTTAAGAACATTGACATTGCCACAATTTTGAATTGAGGGTTAATTTGAGGACTTGCTTTGAAAAGTGGTTACTTACATCATAAGTAACAATTGCCAAACCAATATGCAAGGCATAACCAAGGCTCCTTTCAATCCAAACACTTTCATAATCTCATTTGGAGAGAATTTGGATGAAAAGCATGATGAATACAAGCTGATGCAAGGACTGTCTTGAATATACCATGAGATTGGATTTTCAAGTGAAGTGAGATATTGAATTTCTCATTAGAGTGATCTAGAACTTTCTAGATCATTCATTCATGTTCTATATAAACATATGAAGGGATTCAGGGCCAAGGTTGGTGAGGATTGAGAGAGGAGAGTGAGATTGCATTTTGAATTTGCACCTTGCAAATCAAAATCGGTTACAAGGTTTGAAGCCATTTCAATCCAAGATTTTGATCTCAGAAGCTTGCTCTAGCATTGGTGAATGATTCCAGATGGAGAATTGAGCAAGATTGGTGAAGAATCGTGTGATAGCCATTGAAATTTTTCATCTGCAACTCAGAATCGAATTCAAGAATCCAGGGCATTTCAACTCTTTTCTTTGCATACAGAAGGTTGATTAGAGGCTAGTGAAGGATTCTGCAAGTTCTTGAGGGTTGATTTGAAGATTCAACCACTCTGTTTTCTCAAGTTTACCAGGTATGTAGTTCTTATCCCATGGCTCAAATTAGGTAGAATCAACGGGAATTATTGTGTTAGATGCATTGTAGATTGATGTAGGAAGGTTTTTGGATCATCAATTTGTAGATTAGTGACCAATTAGGGTTGTTACAATTTTCGGTTGAGATTGTGTTCTTGCGAATCTTGAGTTTTTAGAATGAATTAAAGGCATGAATGGATTCCTGAGGAAATTTGGGACAAGATTCATCAAGGAATCGTGGCCAACGGTGGATTCTATAGAGAGTTAGGGTTGTGGAATGTTGATCGGAGAAGTCACCGGCGGTGACTCTAGCGCGCGCAGAGGGAGGAAACTCAGAAATTCAAAAGGTTGAAGATGACTTGATAGCCATTAGATCTTAGGTGGACTTTGACTGAAGACCTCATCCAACGGCCACGCGTGAAAGAAAGTTTGTGAAGGATTTCTGAGTTATGTTCAAACGCAGCGTTTCATTAATGTAATCTGGGTGGGCTTAGTGCAGATTGATACTCACACCCCCTTTTTGGGCCCAACCCTGAAATGAACTGAATTCATTTGCTATTCACACCACGCGCCTTTCATTTTATTTTGATTTTCATTTTATTTTTCATTTTATTCATGGTTATTGGAAAATTCATAAATAATTGAAAAATGGCTCAATTAATTCCATTCTTTTTTCCATGGATTCATGATTGAATCTAGTATTTTTTAGATAAAAAATATTAATATTCCATGCATTTTTTGATTTTATGTGCATTTTTACATTTTAATTGACATTAAAATAATCATGGTTGATGCTTGATCTTGTTGAATTTGGTTTGATCATGTGATGATGATTTTGGCCTTGATTTTTTGTATGTGGCTAGCATAGATATGCATGTTCCGCCTAGATTTTTCTCACATTTTTGTGATGAATATAAGTGGTAGTTTTAGGTTGAAACTTTAAGAGCTCCATTTTTTAGGGTTTATGGTTGATACCTTGTGGTTTAGATTTTATTTTAGAACTTGGTGGATGATTCAACCTCTGATTTTTGTATGGTAGATTCATGATTGAATTAGGATCCCTTAGGAATTTTTGTAGGAATTTACAAAGTAGTTTACTATTTTTGTTTGATTTTAGTTTAGGTGCTAACTTTAGATGATTCTAAGGCACTAATTCAACTAGAATGACTCCTTTAGTTCCCTTAGATTAGGGTTTTGCTTTGCTTGCTCTGGGAAGATGATGGAGGAAAGCTTGGGCTACCATGGATTGAATGAAGAGGCTTGGATGTGAAGATTTTCCCTTCTTTTGGTGCAGTGTTGATTAGGTGCTAAGATTAGGGTTTTGTAGGCAGAGCTTCTAGATAGAGTCTCTTCCTTCATAAACATGGAAGATGTTGATCACTTCCATTCTTCCCTATGATGTAAGGTCCCCTTGTAAAGGCCTCATCCCTCCTTTGGTAGGATGTGTGGCTCTTTGCAAGTTGGTAGAACCTTTGAGGGTCCCTTTCTCTGATGATAAAATGCTTAGTGGTGACCTT
The DNA here is from genome assembly GCA_963859935.3 of Lathyrus sativus. NCBI lineage: Eukaryota > Viridiplantae > Streptophyta > Magnoliopsida > Fabales > Fabaceae > Lathyrus > Lathyrus sativus. The sequence continues at coordinate 172,347,024 of OZ012739.1, forward strand.
TGGTTCTCACTCTGCTACCAATCATCCAAACCTTGCTCTTGTTAGATGAATCTTTCTCCCTTGCTAGAGGATGGATATCCTTGTTAGAAGATTGAAGATGCTAGAGGATGCTGCTTCTTTGTGTTTGAAGATTACTCTTAGGAGCTGAAGCTTGCAGATCAGGGAAAGCAAGTTGATACTTGTAAGGAGGAGAGAACTGAAGCTTGAGGGTCCAGAAGAACAAGTTGACACTTGTGAAGAAGATCAAATTGGAATTGAGTGAAGGGCTGAGGCTTGAAGAAAAAAGAATGAGTTGATATTTATGTTGATACATTGAGAGCCTGAAGAAGACAAGTTGATACTTGATGTGAGGAGTGAAGCCTGAAGGTGGAATTACTGAAGAGCTGAGGCTTGAGGAAGATGGGATAAGTTGATACTTATGTTGGATGTATTGAAAGCTTGAAGAAGCAAGTTGACACTTGCTGTTAAAGATGAAAGACTTGGAGAGTAGTTGCAGACTGAGGACTGAACTGCTGGCAGAAGGTTGCTTTGCTGTAAAGTTGTAGGGGTGGTTGATCTGCTTTCTTTTCTGTCTGTTTGCTTTCTATGCAACTGTATTGGTGTGACTTGTTTGATTTGCTTGATGCATTAGAATAAGTTCATGTTTAGACTGACTTAAGCTAGGAGCATGATTGCACTAGAGGTTGAGTTGCTCCCTATGCTTGTATTTTTACTGTGTGGCTTTGCTTGCGGGTATTCGGTAGAGCCCAGCTCCCTTGCCTATGTGGTCTGTTGATTTGCTTGATAGCATGTTATTTCTTCTGTATGATTGCAGTCACTTGATTTGCTTGATAGCATTTTATTTCTGTGTATGATTGCAGTTATTCATATCTGGCTTGAGGTCGAGATGAGCTTGTGGAGGCTGATGCCCCACACACATTTCCTCCCTCACTTGCATTGCATGCATTTTACAGTCGTTTACTGTTTACTGTTTAAGCTGATGCTTTATCTGTTTTTGTTTATCATTGACATGATCCCATAGGAATCTCATTTCCTTTGATAAGGAAGTGATGATTAGAACTTTAGGTTGAAACCTATGCATGATAACTTCTAGGAGTTCCCTGTTTCAAACCTCAACCATAGGATGAATCCTTGGCATGACAACATTAGGACTTGATAGTCTCCCCTCATCTCAAAACAAATTAAAATACAGTAATAAAGGTTAACTGACGTCGTACGTTACGAGCCTTAAGCTATCTGAGAAAGGATTGTTGGAGAGTTTCTTTTCAAAAGTCTGGATGTTTAGTATGGCACCCTTTGGGTGACATGCGATGCATTCACTCTCAAGTCATAGTCTCTAGTGCGATATTAGTTGCAAACATCCATAAAAAACAGTTCTTTCGAAAAAGACAGAAAACGAACTTCAAACCTTTTTTCCCCATGGGCCTGTAATTCAAAGGAATCTTTTTTGAAGAAAAGAGTGTCGTTAACTCCTAGTTCTACCGCAAACGGTAACGCATAAGTCTCCAAGGATCGAGCTGCGTACACCAAACTGCTGGAACTATTTGTTAACCCTACTCGAAAGAAACAGATGAATCTGAATCCCTGTAATTCGTATTATCCCGAACTACGTAAGCTCTGATCTCTCATGCCTGTTGAGAGTACGTAGGCACAATACTGACGTATTGGCGAGCCACCTTCCCCGTAACCCGTAGTTAGTCGAACTACGTTGACTCTGATTTCTCATTCTCTGATGAGAATACGTAGGCATAAGGCGCGGCGCTTTGCCGAGTCATTTTCTTTTCTTTTTATACCAGCCTTGATAGGTAGATAGATAAAACCAACCCGTCAGATAAACACAACAAGCATGGATCCCATCGAGTACGATGGACGTGAGGGGTGCTAATACCTTCCCCTTGCGTAACCGACTCCCGAACCCAGACAATGGTTGCGATGACCTTGTCTTATACCTTTCGTCAGGTTTTTCTGATCGTTTCCTTTCCCATTCTGAGGGATAAATAACGAAAGGTGGCGACCCTTCTGTTTTGCCGGCACCTTATTTTCGCGGTAGCGACACATACCATGAATGGTAAAACCCTTGAGGATACAATCTTTAAGATGATTGGTTGAGTGCCATGGGAGATTCCTTTGGTCTTCCCCATGCTTCCCATCATCATTCCATCTCTTTGTCCAGTGATCTGAGGATCTCTCTTGTGAGAGCCTGGTCCTCCCTTTGGGAGGTCTAATGTGCATTCCATAAAGAGGTTGAGCCTGAGAGGACTCTTGTGTTGATACACAATGAACCTAAAACCCTAGTTGTTCATTAGGTTCCACCTTTTAAATCATTTCTTTGTCCATTGATCTGAGGATCTCTCTTGTGAGAGCCTGGTCCTCCCTTTGGGAGGTCTAATGTGCATCCCATAAAGAGGTTGAGCCTCAGAGGAATCTTGTGTTGATACACAATAAACCTAAAACCCTAGTTGTTCATTAGGTTCCACCCTTTAAATCATTCTCTTTGTCCAGTGATATGAGGATCTCTCTTGTGAGAGCCTGGTCCTCCCTTTGGAAGGTCTAATATGCACTCCATAAAGAGGTTGAGCCTTAGAGGACTTCTATGTTGATACACATTAACCAAATACCTTATATTGACATCTAGGTTCCACCATTCTCATCTGTCCTACATTCTTAGGATCTCTCTTGTGAGAGCCTAGTCTTTCCTTTGGGAGGTCTAATTTGCATTCCATAAAGAGGTTGAACCTGGGATGGGCTCTTGTGTTGACACACATCTAAACCTGATGTAGCCTTGGGATGACTTCCTTGTTTCTCATCTAGTTTATCTCTCTCCCGATGAATTGATTTCATTGCCTGCTTGCTGTGATGCATTAGGATAGACTTGCATGAATAAATACTTTTGTTTAGGTGCATGATTGCATTAAAGGTTGAGCTTGTCTCCCTTTGCTTGATTGTTTCTCTGCTTTCGTACTTGCCCTTGCTTGATTGCATTGAAGGTTGAGGTGATCCTCCCTTGCTTGTGTGTTCTTTTCTCTTTTGCAATTGCCCATGTCTGCATCTAAGGTTGAGCTTATCTCCCTTGCTTGTACTGTTGCATTGCATGTGCATCCAGTTGTTTTATATTTCATCTGCTTGATAGTTGTGCTTCTTTTTCCCCTTTGCATGTTCCCTTAGGACTCTCACTTCCTTGTTTAAGGAGTGATGATAGAATTTAGGATGAATCCTTTGCATGATAACATATAGGATAGATTCCCTTTCAAACTCAACATTAGGACCATCTTGCATGATAATATTAGGGTTTTGATTAGTTCCCCTGTAGAGTCCTTTTCTCTCTTCTCATCTCAAAACAATAGTAAAACACTTAATAAAGGCTAATTTGCATTGTACGCTATGAGCCTTAAGCTACCCAGGAAATGGTTGTTGAAGGGTTTCCTTTCAATAATCAGGATGTTTAGTGTGGTACCCTTTGGGTGACATGCGACGCATTCACTCCTAGGTCACAGTCTCTAGTGCAATATGAATTACAAACATTCATAAAAAACACTTCTTCTCCGATAAAAGACAAAAACAAACATCAAACTCCTTTTACCCTTTGGGGCTCCCTTTAATTCAGAAAATCTTTTCATATAAAAGAGTGTTGTTAACTCTTAGTTCTACCGCAAACGGTAACACGTAAGTCTCCAACGAGCGAGCTGCATACACCAAACTGCTGGAACTGTTTGTTAACCCTACTCGGGGGAGAAAAAATTGAACAAACATGTGTTCCTTTTTATCCCGAACTACATTCGCTGTGATCTCTCACACTTGTTGAGAGTACGTAGGCACAAGGCGCGACGTCTTGGCGAGTGTCGCTACTGCGAAAAAAGGTGCCGACAAAGACAGAAGAGTCGCCACCTATCGTTATTTATCCGAAAGGAGGGAAAGGAAACGATCAGGAAAAACCTAAAGAAAAGGATAAGATCGGTCATCGCAACCAAATCTCTGGGTTCGGGAGTCGGTTACACAAGGGGAAGGAATTAACACCCCTCACGTCCGTTGTACTCAACGGGATCCATGCTTGCTTGTTTATTTGATGGGTTGTTTAACTATCTACCTATCAAGGCTGGCTCAAAAAGAAAAGAAAAAGGACTCGATAGAGCTTCGCTACTCTGGGCCTACGTATTCCCTCGAGCAATGGGAAAGTCAGAGTCAACGTAGTTCGGCTAACTACGGGTGAAGGGGGAAGGCTGCTCGCCACGACATCGAGTCTTGTGCCTACGTACTTTCATCTGGTATGAAAGATCAGAGCAAACGTAGTTCGGGATAAAACGGAACACAGGCTGATTCATCTATTTTTACCCGAGTAAAGTTAAACTACAGTTCCAGCAGTTAGGGACAATGCCTGTTTGCGGTAGAACCGAAGTTTAACAACACTCTTTTCATCAGAAAAGGTTTTCCTTGAATTAAAGGGCCCCAGAGGGCAAAAGAAGTTTGATGTTTGTTTTTGTCTTTTACGAGAAGAAGTGTTTTTTTATGAATGTTTGTAATTCATACTGCACTAGAGACTATGACTTAAGAGTGAATGTGTCGCATGTCACCCAAAGGGTACCATACTAAACATCTTGATTACTGAAAGGAAACCCTCCAATAACCATTTCATAAGTGGCTTAAGGCTCGTAACGTACAGTACAAACTTGCCTTTATTACGAGTTTTATTATGGTTTGAAGGTGAGAATGGAGAAAAGGACTCTAGAGGGGAAACTATCAAGCATCCTACTGTTGTCATACAATATGGTCCTAATGTTGAGTTTGAAAGGGGAATCTACCCTACTGTTATCTATTGCGGTGAGAATCGTGATACCAAGCTATTGAGTAACTTGAATATTTAATTCTTAAATTACAACCGAACTTTAATTTATCCAAAGGAAAGGTCTAAAGAAAGAAAGAACCTTTTGCGCGATGTTACAACAATGCTAAGAGATTCGGGGATCGGGGGTTGGTTATGCCTAGGGTAGGTATTTCACAACCTAAACATATGTAGTACTCTACAGGAACCTTTTGTTTGTTTGCATGCTAAGTTTGGTAAATGTTTGCTAAGGATTGGGATTGGGTAAAGGGTGTAGGTTAAAACCTAAAGATAAATTCTAAGTTTGCTCGCAAAGACATCGCGTCCTCTGCCTACGTATCCTAACTAGGATAGAATCAGAGCAATCGTAGTACACCTCACTAGAGTTGACGAACACATGATTGTGATCAAGGTTCAAAGGGGAACAAACATAACCATGCTTATGTAGAGTTTAAGAAAACTCTCTAGATCTATGTTATAACACTCAAGAGGGGAGTGAGTAATCATTACTATGATTCTTACATAGAGTTTACAAACTCTATCCTAGGGTCCTAGTTGGAGAACACTCCTAGTGTAGGTAAGGCTTTCTAGACTTAACGCAAAGTCTAATGGCTTGTATGTTCTAACTTAACTAAGCTAGGGTTTAAGATGACTTCACAAATTCAAGGGAGGGTAATGAGCTATCCAATGACACAAGGGTCAAAGGAGATACTTTTCCTTTGGAAGGAGAGAGAGAGAGGCAACTTGGATGAGAACTAACAAGTTCCATCACTTGGGGAAGAAATATTTAACAAAGCAAATGAACAATTAAGCAAGATGAATAAGATTACAATCAAGTAAGCATGCATATCACAATAGGCGAGGATCAAATAATACAAATGGTTACAACCGATAATCAAATATCTTAACAAAGATGGAAACAATAATCCTGCAAGTCACAATTTAAAAGGATCACGTTTAAATTCAGAGTGTATCAAATGTAACAACATTTAGGCATTGATGACAATCGAATACGCGAGGAATGTTCACAGCGGTTCAAATCAAGAATTTTAGGAAGAGAACAACAATTTATGGTAACAACCAACAAGAGATGAAATCTCAACATGTTAACAAACATAAAGAAATCAAATACCAACAAATCTCACAAGATAAAATAAGCATGGTATGAAGGGAATTTAATCGAAACGTACGGTAACGACCTAAGAACGAATCTACTAACAAGCAGGAAAAAGTATTGTAAAAACAAGAAACTATGAGATTACAATCCATTTAATACAACTAGACATCACAACGAAAAAGTTGCAAAAAGAACGGATTGAAAATAATGAACGATGAATAAGTTATGAATATTTGAAGTTGATTGATTTTATGACAATAAAATAACAAAACACACATATAAAAAAGGAAAAGTGGCATGGGTGGGGATTGAACCCATGCCTTTGTGTTTACAAACACAACAAATAACCACTAAAGCACCATGCACGCGCTGTAAAGAAAGTGGAAGAAATGAAGAAAATAAATCAATTACAATTGGAAAATAAAATACCAAAAAGGGTTGATCCCAAGGATCGAACCCAGGACAGGCAAGTGAAAGGTAATATGCGCGCAAGTTGATTACCACTGGGGTGGCTGTACATCCAAATACAAAGCCACCCCCATAAATACAAAAGATATGTTTTCATGGTTTTCTGGGCAAGCTAAAGGAAGCAAGAACAAGTGAAGATGCCACATGCGTTTTGATTCATAACTCTATCAAAACTCAATCTTTTTTCAAGAAATTTTAGCCTAACTACGATGATTTTTCATGAGCATTACAGTGGTCAATAACCAAATTTTGAGATAACAATCACAAATTAAAACACGATGGCATATGCACATTGGAAACTTGAGATGCATTTTGGGAAACATGAACCAAACCAGTGGCAGTTGGGATTAAGAAACAGCATAAGCAAATTATGAATAGCATTCTGAATAAGTTCTAACAAGAGTCTAATTCAAAACAGCCTTGGATTAACAAGAAGTATATGAGTTGCAAGCATAGGCATGATAAGATGCATTTGGAAGCCAAAGCACATGTTGATCTGATTCAAACTAAACAAACATCACACACATGCTAACAGAGGGTTTTAACACTCAAAGATCAACATGAATTAAGCAAAACAGAAAGTTGTTTCATTGATTGCAAATACAACATGAAAATGCAGGCTGTCAAAGTGTAGGATAGGGCTCAGCTCATATATACACATCACGAACAACTTCAAATTAAGCCTAAACAGCTCTAGTGTCATGGATCATGAATCTTGATTCAATCAGGAACCAATGTAGTGTGTGGGTGCAACTGTGGTATGACAAGATTCAGAGCACAAAATGGTGATGCAATAGGGAAGCTATAATGCATTGGGAAATGATGGCAGGTTATCACAAGATCAAATATACTAGCTATAGGCACTGTGTCATGATTCAGTTGCAAACACCTAAAAAAGAAAGAAATGGATATACTGATCATACAACAATAGTTTTTTTTTCATGAAAAAGCAAAGTTAAAGATGCAAGCTGGGGTAGTTTCAAATTATGCAAGTAACATACACATGTTAATCATGCCACAACTGAAATTATGCTTAAGATTCAATTACATCCTCTTCTCAACAGGACTTGGTATGTCTATGTAATGCAGGCACATTTGTCTTAATGATGCATCATGAAAATGAAAAGGCCAACCAGGTGGTAACAGGTCATACAACACATCATACACATAATGACAGATGAGATTCATTTCAACAATTAAGCATATGACAAAAGTTGGTATATGGTACAGATGCAAAAAATAAGCTCACTCTTTTCAATGCAAAAACTGGCACAATGGTAGCCATCAAAATGGTAAGGTAAAGCTGTCATATTGAATAGAATGGTACTGGAATGAAAATGCAACAGCATATCATGTGGTCTTTTACACAAATAGAAAAATGAAGACAAACCTCAAGTTGCATGAATTTAACAAAACAGATGCAATGCCAAACCAATTACACATCAATCGGACACATAGACACAAAACAGTAATTGACATGTTAATCAAGCAAAATCAAGGCATGACTCAATCATGTTCTTTCAAGCTATGATACATACATGGGAAGTGCTTACATGCCCATTACATTTGACAAAACAGGTAACAGTGATCGTCGAAGGATGAAACATCTTTAGAACCATGTTAAACAAGACAGCCATATAAACAAGACATACATGCTGGACAGATTAAGAAAAAAACAATTCTTTTCTTGCATTTCACAAATGATAAAGACAATTTGATCTTTACAATGCCTATAGGCAGCAAGCACACAAAATGATAATATTCTCCCTATGATCCATCATCAAACCTTATCAAAAATAGCCCTACAGCTTTCAAAGACCAATCCCAAGCAAGCAAGCAAAACAGTGAGAGGTATGAATGACAGTAGATGCAAACAGGTTTAATGCCAAATTCCATTTTAAGATGAACTCAATACAAACATTCATAGCTGACAGATTTGAAATCACACACAGTTTTGATAACATGGAGGCAAGCTTCAACATGACAATGTCTAAAAAAGACAGTTCAATACCTAGGTCATAATCCTATGATGGCAAACCTAACAAACCTGGGCATAGAACAAGTTCATCTATACAAATGCAGCTTTTTGACATAACAATGTCACCAGCAAACACAGTTCAAATTAACATGAGTTACAACTCATCATACAACCAAAAAAACCATCTTATCATGACAATGCTAAACATCAAGATCCACATGTTTGAACATATAAGTTACAACTCAAATAAGCAAGCATAAATCAAGTTCAGCATATGACCAACATTTTCCTTTTCACAGCAGTTAACACATGGAATGGTAGCAAGTCAGTTTGACACACAATGACATGTATTGCACATAATCTACATTTTAAGCACTAGATATGACAAATGAGTTTATGAATGAAATAAAAAAAAAGATAGTGACCACTAACGTCTTTTAGTCTTCCAAAAAAACTTGCTGCTATATAGAATACCTTGACAAAGCTCCAACTGTTATTCAACCTTCCCTAGATGAAAAAGCTGCCATTTCTTGCACTTGAAGTAAACAAGTGAACTTTAGGACAGAATTCAAAACAAGTGATGATGAGTGTTTTTTTTAGGTTATGGACAGTTGGTACATCATAAACCAAGGGTGTTTGGAGATTTAAAGTGATCAAAACAGGCCTGGTATGAGATTTGGCAGATTTTGTGTGTGGAGTCAAACTTGGTTTGGTTGAAAGTTGACTTTTTGGAAAATGGTGATTTTGAATGGTTTAAGAGTATGGACACCTTCTACATATCATTTGTGGATTGTGTGGATGGTTTGTGGTGAGTTTGAATGAGTGAAAATGATTTTGGAAGGTGTTTTTCTCCAAGGCAGATTTTTGGTATTTTGGGTGGTTTTCTTCACTTATAAGAAAGTGCAAAGCAAGATAAGAGAAATGGTTTTCTCTTGGGTTGTAGAGTGCTCTGGTGTGTCTAACATTAATGAGAGTGCCTCTATTTATAGTGAAATCAAGGGTGAGGGCAGATTTGGATTTTTCAATTTTGGAGGGAGTTTATGAAGCTTTTGAAGTGAATCTTCCAAAATCTTTGTGGCAGCTCTAACACATCAGCTCCATGGACCAATGCTGAGCCAAAATCAATTGAGATGGGAAGGATAGGATGGCTGAAATGAGGCTAGAAGGTAGGGGACTGCAGCTGCCCAACTTGCTTGAAAAGTTTCTCTTTCATGGTTTTAAATGATTATTTGAATATCCACTTGTTCCAAGTTGCACAAGCCTTCCAATTCCTCATTTTTTCTGGTGTTTGAATCATCCAAGCCTTATAATATCAGAAAGGAACAAGATCCAATGGCTGAGGGTAGCCCAAGTTGATGAATTCTGCATTTTGAAAAGTTTGACATAGTGATTTCAAGTGTTGGCAGCCCTAACTTCCATGGTTCATAACTTTCTGCTCACACATGCTATTGAGGAGTTCTACCATAATTTAGAAAGCCCTCTAGTAGCTTTATAACTTTCATGTTTTGGAGATTTCCAAATTCTATATGGAACTAGGTGGAAAAACCCTTCCAAGTTGCTGAAAAAATCACTTAAAAAGGCTAAATAACTTAGAATTTTTCGAAGTTATTTCCCTTCTTGAAATGAATTTTGTCATAACTCCAAATCTATGCATTTTTTGATCATGGACCACTTTGAGTATTTTGTAGGACTTGTCAAGAGCTTCCCAATGAGATTTGAACCACTTCATTTGGATGTGTGATTGAGGAGTGATGGTCTTGCCTCTTTCGAAACCCTAATTCCTGATTTTTGCAATTACTTCTTAACCCTTGATCCAATGGTCATGAAATTTTATGGGAAGGTGTAATATGACATAAGGAATATTTTTGAATCACATCTTGAAGTCAAGTTCCTTATTGTTAAAGAGTTGACTTTTCGATCAACTGTTCGATCAATCGGTGACTACCGAGTCGACTGTTGGTAATTCGGGTATTCTGAGGACTTGAAACTCTTTGGATGGACTTTACTAACACATAGGAGCTTAATGGACCTTGATCCCACCATTGAAACACCTTTTAAATCAAAAGTCAAACTATAGTTGACTTTTCCTAATCGAAAACCCTAATCGGGTATCTTGAACTGCACTGTTCTCAATTCCCGGGTGACCACCTCAAATTGGATTCATACTTGACCCAATGTAGTATCCTTGATCTTGTTTGAAGTTGAATCAATCCAAAACGTTGATTGATCAAACCATCGAAGCCTTGATTTTGACGGTACGGAACCCCGATTCATCTGCATCTTGACAAAGATAGACTTGAAGTGGGTTAAGGTTAGTTAATCAAATGAATATTATCCTAAAATGATGATGAGGATCTAAGGGGTCAAAATTTGGGGTGCAACAGATGCCCCTATTTAAATATCTTCACTACATGATAATGAGAGGTGACAATCCTCATAGAATCACAGTGAAAGGTATTTAAATATAGCAAACCAGAAATTTTGTCCCTTAGATCCGATGGTATGCAAAAGGACAAATGCAAATATGCCATGAATCTAAATGATGCTTTATGATGCTTGAATGCAAGACAGATGCAAACACACGAGCAAAGATAAAAGAACGGCAATACAACAAGTAACCACTCACGAGGGGCCCAACACACTAGGGAAAGATTTAAAGCGAAGTAAGCAAGATAGTTCAAACATGACTAAAGATGTTGCTTATGGAAATCTTTCACACAGGGGATGCAAATTCCACCAGGGAAGAAACATCTTCATTGGGGAAAGGAGATATGAACCTCACTGGGGATAACCAGGTGAGGAAGCCCACCGGGGAAGATGACAATTCTTCACTGGGGAAACGGAAGAAAAGAAATGCAAACCACCCCGGGGAAGAAACCCATTGGGGAAAACTTCATTGGGGAACAAAATCACTGGGGAAGCAAAGCTTCTCCGGGGAAAAGACGGAACGAAGACACGAATCTCACTGGGGATAACCAGATGAGAAAATTTCCTATAACAAAGAGTTCAAACAGGATCTTCAGGAAAAGGTTAGAAACAAGACCGGGCGTGCCGGGGAGGTTAGTATCCACTAATTCTCCGAGACTCAACTGGAAAAGTAAAAGCTTCAACTGGGGAGACTGGTGACGACCAAAATAACAAATAGCTTCAAACAGTGCTAGTTTCCACTATACTTACTGGGGAGGATGGTGATGACCAATCCAAAGTTCGGTTTCCAAAAAGTGCTAAATACCACTAGACTTCCTGGGGATATGGTGACGACCAAATCGAAGTTCCAATTTCAATTGAGAGTTTCCAAACAATATTGATAAAACACAGGACTTCGGCTAGGGGAATTGGTAACAACAAACTAGTAACGATTAGCTTTCAAGCAATGCCAGTAACTACTGGACTTAGAGGGGACTGGTGATGACCAAATCAGGATATACCAATAACAATTGGTTCTGGATAATGCTAGTAACCACTAGACTTAACTGGGAGAATTGGTAACGACCGAGTCCAAGGAGACCAATAGCTATTGGATTTCCAAAGAGTTTGGTAACAACCAGACCAAAGCGATGATAACAATCCGATTTAAGCGATGCCAATAACTATTGGACTTAGGCCAATTGGTGACGACCAAATCAATGGGTATACCAATAACAATTGGTACTGGATACTGCTAGTGAAAACTAGATTTTCCAAACAATGCTAGTAAACACTAGACTTAAAATATTGGTAATAACCGAATTAAGAGGTACCAATGATAATTGGATTTGAAGGCAGCGCCAATAAATATTGGACTTTTAAGGAGTTTTGGTGACGACCAACTCAAGTACCAATGACTATTGGTTTTAGAAGGCAATACTAGTAACCACTAGATTTTAGCAAAGATTGGTGATAACCGAATCAAAAGGATTCCAATGGCAATTGGATAGCTTTAATACCAGAATCAGTGACAACTGGGTTTGGAAAATTGTTGGTGACGACCAAATCGAGATACCAATCACAATTGGTTTTAAGCAATGCTAGTAACTACTAGACTTTCCAAGATTATTGGTGACGACCAGGAAGCACAAATACATCCCTCAATACCTTAGGAACAAAAACTAATACCGTCAATACATTAGGATACAGCAGAGACACAACCCTCAACACATTAGGATTGGACGAAGACCCTCAAAACCTTAGGACCAAAAACTAATATCCTCAAAACATTAGGATATAGAACACCTCAAGCAAATGCAACCACTTTAGTCTCTGGGAATTTCTGAACTCGGGATTCAAAGTATACATCCCCAAAGGTACACAACCTGTGCTCGGGATGACAACAAACAATCTTCCAAAGGTACAAAACCTGTGCTTGGAATCAAACAAAACATCTATCTCCAAAGGTACACAACCTGTGCTTGGAATCCAACCATACATCTATCTCCAAAGGTACACAACCTGTGCTTGGATAGAAATGAACGTCTTCCAAAGGTACAAAACCTGAGCTTGGGATCAAACAATACATCTATCTCCAAAGGTACACAACATGTGCTCGGGACAGAAACAAACGTCTTCCAAAGGTACAAAACCTGTGCTTTGAATCCAACCATCGTGACTTAGTTTGGAATAATACACAACCAAATTGTCAGTATTCGTCGTCCATGGATTTTCCTAATGCCAGTTACCAACAGGCTTTACTTGAAATATGATTGGTCACCACCAAATGACTTATACCAGTATCCACTAGATCTTCAAACAATGCTGGTCACAACCGTGCATTAACGTCCTTAAGATAAGCTTCTCAAATGAGACTGCCACTTATTGCTGATGAAGGTTAAGCTTCTCCCAAGAGATTGCCACTTACCGTTGAAGACGATTAAACTTCTCCGAAGAGACTGCCATTTATTTTTTAAGACAATTAAACTTCTCCGAAGAGACTGCCATTTATCGTTGATGACGATTAAACTTCTCCGAAGAGACTGCCATTTATCGCTGAAGACGATTAAACTTCTCCGAAGAGACTGCCATTTATCGCTGAAGACAATTAAACTTCTCCGAAGAGACTGCCATTTATCGTTGATGAAGGTTAAGCTTATCCCAAGAGATTTCCACTTACCGCTGAAGACAATTAAACTTCTCCGAAGAGACTGCCATTTATCGCTGAAAACGATTAAACTTATCCGAAGAGACTACCATTTATCGTTGATGAAGGTTAAGCTTCTCCCAAGAGATTGCCACTTACCGCTGAAGACGATTAAACTTCTCCGAAGAGACTGCCATTTATCTATATTGCTATGTAAGATGTCCTTCTTGATAGATAGTGCAAAATAAATGCACGTCCAGGTAGGTTCGGTGACCGACAGGGACCAAAGTTCAATCTAGAAAATAGTTAGAAAGAAACTATCAAACAAGACTCCAACCATTGAGAAATGGACTTGAATGGTGACTTACTTTATCCAATCATGGACAAAGATAACTGAAGCGAACATCATCCACGAGGATTAAACTCTGTGGGGAATTGAGAAAGGATGGACATTTTATGCTTAAAGGCTGACAACTCTATTGGAGAGAGACAACATACCCAGTCACTGAGGAGGGAACCAAAGTGAAACAGGAACAGGTAACGACCAGAAATAGCAACAATGCACGGATGCTATGCATATGCTTTATGCCATGCTTATGTTTATGCTGACAAAATAGACAAAATAAAACTGGAGATGAAATAAACATCTCGACACGGAGCCCCAACCAATCTTCACCAAAATTGGACATCAAAGGGATGATCATGAAGAACAACAATTCCACTTCAAGGTTACCACCTTCTCTGGGAGAGAGTAATCCACTTAAGACACAACATCATGACTTCACTCGGATTGCTATCATGAGTTTGAATTCTTTGCTAAAAGAAAATCACATCGAGAGATTCCCAGATCAACTGAAGTAACAACTTAACTGGAGAGCTGACAAAGGGTATCATGAGACCAAAATCTTTCTGCCCCATTGATAGTATAACAATCCTCTTCATTGAGCAACGACTCTTGCGACAAACAGTTTTTAAATTTTTCTGCCCCATATTACATGGTCTGTGGGAAGAAACCACCAAAAGAACTAGCATAAAGATGCTTCAATGTCTTCAAACTCTTATAGAGAGAGATTTACAAATCTCGACGTGATTGCCCCAGTTTAACGGTGCTTGCACAACAAAGTCCTCAGACTGTGGAAGTAACGGCTGGGGAACAAACTTGCCCCTGCTTACTAGTAACTGCAAAAGTCTTGCCCCAGACTAAATTGTTCATGGAGAGCTTCAACTGATCTTGACCTGGTCAGCTCTGGTTAGTTGAACATTATGACAAATGATTAACAAATCCTTCAAATTGGTTGCCCCATGCTGAGCTTCCTTTATCAAGTCAAATTCCCTAGCTGACAGCGTTTGTTGGGGTTCCTTTGACATTGGATTGTTTTGCACGCAATGCTCTTCATTAAAAATTGGCAATTTTCAATGTAAAATTCATGCAATCTTTTGAAAACATTTTTTGACGAAACACACACAGCGGAGTGATCAAGTGATCAAAGTAAAAGTGATCCAATCATTTTAAAAATGATGGATAAAGTGATGAACACACACAAACATCAAAGATCATTAGGAGTCAGGTTATCCAACCTTGCTGTAATATGCTTTCAAAACAACCTTACCTCAATTAGGTCTTTTAAGGGTTGTAACGTGGTCTGGTTCACGGTTCATGAAACAAAGGATAAAGGCTCAAAGTTATTTATCCCACCCACTCTCCATGATGAACTCCAATCCTACGCTCAGTTAACTTAAACTATACATTCAGGTTCTTACAGACTTAAGAATTGAACTGATGCTAGTTGGTGATGGCTTACAAACCTAGGGTAGTCACAACCCCCTTGCTATGTTTGATAGCTTCTAGCTATTTGAGGATTTTTAAGAGTGATAACTCTTACAGAATTCCTCTCTTTAGTTATCCCTGACTTTTTTCTGAACTTCTTTGTTCGAATATACAGTCAATGGGATGCCCCATTTTTGCCTAAGTCTCCTTCATAGGTTTCGACTTAGCGGGCTTCTTCTTTTTTCACTTTTCCCCTTTTTTTCTTTTTTTTTGGGAAAGGAGGTGACTACCTAGTTTAATGGATACCGTGAACCATCATCGTCTTTTATGCTGAAAAGCATCTTCAACACTTTCTTGTTGTGTACGAAGGAAAACCTGAGCGCACCACCTTTATATGAAAAGTGTCTTGTATGCACATATCCGAGTTAACTGAGAACTACACGCCCCAGGTTTGAAATTCAAGGTTTTGTTTTTGTAAAGAAAGAAACTCCTACTTCTAGGCTCGAAGGGGTTAACGAGGGATTATCTTCCTCATTTCTCCAGTGTTTAGGGATTGAAACAATGCCTTAAATCATCGGCAAAGTTAAATTGAAAGCATATCAACAACAGTTATGGATATAATTTTCATCATCCTCCCCAATCTTTGTTTTAAACAACAGTTAATAAACAAAAGAAATTTTTGCATTTTTTCGTATTTCATAACAATGAAAGGAAAAAGAAAGAGTGAAACGAATGGACTTAATCAAAAGATGCACAAACATTTTATTAATATTGCCAAATTCAAATAAACAACAGCTTACAAGCAAATCAAATACAAAGAAGTTACAACACATGTTGAAACAGTCCGCAGCTGCCAGCCTTAGGGAATTAAAATTGTTTAACAAAACAAGGAAAGAGCACTATCAATGGCCTTCTTCTTTAATCCACCCTATGCAGGGATGGGGTTGCTTCTTCGTCAAGCAGAAGGTTGATTTGTACTCGAGGTTTGCATATCTTGAAAGATATGACTCCGACTTCAATCATCTCTTTCACCTTATTCTTGAGGATGTAGCATTCCTCAATATCATGACCTGGCGCTCCATGATGGAAGGCGCAGAAAGCGTCAGCGGTGAAATAACTTTGGTGGCCCGAAGGAAGAACGGGTGGAAGTTCCTTTTGAACTAAACCATTCTGCAAGAGTATGGGGAACAACCTTGCATAAGGTATAGGAATACTTAGAGACCCACCATATGGCTGATTGGTGGACGAAGCCGATCCTTCTTGTCGTTGGGACAAGATCAAATCTCTGATAAAATTTGTCAGACTCCTCTTGGCACGTTTTACCCTCTCTAGCTCGTCACTGAGCTTCTGGTTTTCCTGTTCTTGAGTATCCATTATATCCCTGACGGTAGTAGCGAAAGCTTCGGTGTTACTCTTCAAATGAGCAACTTCTTCCCGGAGGGCTTGGTTTTCCTGCTCAAGGTGATCCATCCCTTTGAATACTAGCTTTTGTGATATACTCTCTCCCTTTTTCTTCTTTCTCTCTCTCTCTAATATCAACAGAGCACAGAATGAACCAAAGGACTGATGTAACAAAGAATGATATGCAAAATGCTGATGCAAGTGCAAAATCGCAACTGGTTTTACAAAACTTAGAAGTTTGATTAGGTTAAAACCTCATTTCATTCATATTGGAAAAGTTACAACTTTTAAAAGAAATACCAGAGATCGACTGAGTTTTACAAAACTAGTTGCGACATGATATGCTTATGGTGATATGATGTGATGATGCACACATAACACAAAGGCAAGTATTCACAAATACAAAGTATATACAAAGACCTTCTAGGCTCAAGATAAAATCAAGGAGTCAAAGGTCCACCCATCCCTTAAGGATTTGTACTATGGGTTAATTTGTACCTACCGAACGGGTTCTTAACAAAGTTCCCATAGTCATCAACCCATCTTTCGGATATTATCAACTTCCCAAATCACTTGGTAATCGATAATATTCTCAAGAGAGTCTCGTCCGAGTGTAGTATCGCGTATCAACTACTTTGGAAATACTTCCTTATAGCCATCGCACTACGTCCTAATAAGGCCAAAGTAGGGTAGAATGTATTCTAAAAGTCCACAGTGTCATGGGCTCCTTCGTTGAAAGTAGCATTGTTTTCACGAATACTCGATCAACAATACTAAACTTTAAAGAGGGCCTACACTGAGCGGTGGTTTCTCAAGTTAGCTTGGTCGGGAATCAACTCCCTATAAGCCTTCTTGAATATACCACCAACCTATCATAAGCGTACTCAAGTCCGGGTATAAGACCGTCTTACCACTCAACGCACCCAATACCCAACAATACAAAAAAAATATATGGACAAATATACATGTTAAGCAAATATTTACAAATATAGCATGAAATTAAACAAAATAGGCTAAACCCTCAAGTTAAGTAAGTTCTCCACAGTGAAGTCGCCATTTCTGTTGCGGTGAGAATCGTGATACCAAGCTATTAATTAACTTGAATCTTTAATTCTTAAATTACAACTGAACTTTAATTTATCCAAAGGAAAGGTCTAAAGAAAGAAAGAACCTTTTACGCGATGTTACAACAACGCTAAGAGATTCGGGGATCGGGGGTTGGTTATGCCTAGGGTAGGTATTTCACATCCTAAACATTTGTAGTACTCTACATGAACCTTTTGTTTGTTTGCATGCTAAGTTTGGTAAATGTTTGCTAAGGATTGGGACTGGGTAAAGGGTGTAGGTTAAAACCTAAAGATAAATTCTAAGTTTGCTCGCAAAGACATCGCATCCTTTGCCTGCGTATCCTAACTAGGATAGAATCAGAGCAATCGTAGTTCACCTCACTAGGGTTGATGAACACTTGATTGTGATCAAGGTTCAAAGGGGAACAAACATAACCATGCTTGTGTGGAGTTTAAGAAAACTCTCTAGATCTATGTTATAACACTCAAGAGGGGAGTGAGTAATCATTACTATGATTCTTACATAGAGTTTACAAACTTTATCCTAGGGTTCTAGTTGGAGAACACTCCTAGTGTAGGTAAGGCTTTCTAGACTTAACACAAAGTCTAATGGCTTGTATGCTCTAACTTAACTAAGCTAGGGTTTAAGATGACTTCACAAAGTCAAGGGAGGGTAATGAGCTATCCAATGACACAAGGGTCAAAGGAGAGACTTTTCCTTTGGAAGGAGAGAGAGAGGCAACTTGGATGAGAACTAACAAGTTCCATCACTTGAGGAAGAAATATTTAACAAAGCAAAAGAACAATTAAGCAAGATGAATAAGATTACAATCAAGTAAGCATGCATATCACAATAGGCGAGGATCAAATAATACAAATGGTTACAACCGATAATCAAATATCTTAACAAAGATGGAAACAATAATCCTGCAAGTAAGTCACAACTTAAAAGGATCATGTTTAAATTCAGAGTGTATCAAATGTAACAACATTTAGGCATTGATGACAATCGAATACGCGAGGAATGTTTACAACGGTTCAAATCAAGAATTTTAGGAAGAGAACAACAATTTATGGTAACAACCAACAAGAGATGAAATCTCAACATGTTAACAAACATAAAGAAATCAAATACCAACAAATCTCACAAGATAAAATAAGCATGGTATGAAGGGAATTTAATCGAAACATACGGTAATGACCTAAGAACAAATCTACTAACAAGCAGGAAAAAAGTATCATAAAAACAAGCAACTATTAGATTACAATCCATTTAATACAACTAGACATCACAATGAAAAAGTTGCGAAAAGAACGGATTGAAAATAATGAACGATGAATAAGTTATGAATATTTGAAGTTGATTGATTTTATGACAATAAAATAACTAAACACATATATATAAAAAAGGAAAAGTGGCATGGGTGGGGATTAAACCTATGCCTTTGTGTTTACAAACACAACAAATAACCACTAAAGCACCATGCGCGCGCTGTAAGGAAAGTGGAAGAAATGAAGAAAATAAATCAATTACAATTGGAAAATAAAATACCAAAAAGGGTTGATCCCAAGGATCGAACCCAGGACAGGCAAGTGAAAGGTAATATGCGCGCAAATTGATTACCACTGGGGTGGTTGTACATCCAAGTACAAAGCCACCCCCATAAATACAAAAGGTATGTTTTCATGGTTTTCTGGGCAAGCTAAAGGAAGTAAGAACAAGTGAAGATGCCCCATGCGTTTTGATTCATAACTCTATCAAAATTCAATCTTTTTTCAAGAAATTTTAGCCTAACTAGGATGATTTTTCATGAGCATTACAGTGGTCATAACCAAATTTTGAGATAACAATCACAAATTAAAACACGATGGCATATGCATATTGGAAACTTGAGATGCATTTTGGGAAACATGAACCAAACCAGTGGCAGTTGGGATTAAGAAACAGCATGAGCAAATTATGAATAGCATTCTGAATAAGTTCTAACAAGAGTCTAATTCAAAACAGCCTTGGATTAACAAGAAGTATATGAGTTGCAAGCATAGGTATGATAAGATGCATTTGGAAGCCAAAGCACATGTTGATCTGATTCAAACTAAACAAACATCACACACATGCTAACAGAGGGTTTCAACACTCAAAGATCAACATGAATTAAGCAAAACAGAAAGTTGTTTCATTGATTGCAAATACAGCATGAAAATGCAGGCTGTCAAAGTGTAAGATAGGGCTCATCTCACATATACACATCACGAATAGCTTCAAATTAAGCCTAAACAGCTCTAGTGTCATGGATCATGAATCTTGATTGAATAAGGAACCAATGTAGTGTGTGGGTGCAACTGTGGTATGACAAGATTCAGAGCACAAAATGGTGATGCAACAGGGAAGCTATAATGCATTGGGAAATGATGGCAGGTGAGCACAAGATGAAATACACTAGCTATAGGCATTGTGTCATGATTCAGTTATAGGCATTGGATATGCTGATCATACAACAACAGTCTTTTTTCATGAAAAAGTAAAGTTAAAGATGCAAGCTGGGGTAGTTTCAAATTATGCAAGTAACATACACATGTTAAGCCGCCACAGCTGAAATTATGCTTAAGATTCAATTACATCCTCTTCTCAACAGGACTTGGTATGTCTATGTAATGCAGGCACATTTGTCTTGATGATGCATCATGAAAATGAAAAGGCCAACCAGGTGGTAACAGGTCGTACAACACATCATACACATAATGACAGATGAGATTCATTTCAACAATTAAGCATATGACAAAAGTTGGTATGTGGTACAGATGCAAAAAATAAGCTCACTCTTTTCAATGCAAAAACTGGCATAGTGGTAGCAATCAAAATAGTAAGGTAAAGCTGTCATATTGAATAGAATGGTACTGGAATGAAAATGCAACAACATATCATGTGGCCTTTTACACAAATAGGAAAATGAAGACAAAGCTCAAGTTGCATCAATTTAACAAAACAGATGCAATGCCAAACCAATTACATATCAATGGGACACATAGACACAAAACAGTACTTGACATGTTAATCAAGCAAAATCAAGGCAGGACTCAATCATGTTCTTTCAAGCTATGATACATACATGGGAAGTGCTTACATGCCCATTACATTTGACAAAACAGGTAACAGTGATCGTCGAAGGATGAAACATCTTTAGAACCATGTTAAACAAGACAACCATATAAACAAGACATACATGCTGGACAGATTAAGAAAAAACAATTCTTTTCTTGCATTTCACAAATGATAAAGACAATTTGATCTTTACAATGCCTATAGGCAGCAAGCACACAAAATGGATAATATTCTCCCTATGATCCATCATCAAACCTTATCAAAAATAGCCCTACAGCTTTCAAAGACCAATCCCAAGCAAGTAAGAAAAACATTGAGAGGTATGAATGACAGTAGATGCAAAGAGGTTTAATGTCAAAGTCCATTTTAAGATGAACTAAATACAAACATTCATAGCTGACAGACTTGAAATCACACACAGTTTTGATAACATGGAGGCAAGCTTCAACATGACAATGTCTAAAAAAGACAGTTCAATACCTAGGTCATAATCCTATGATGGTAAACCTAACAAACATGGGCATAGAACAAGTTCATCTATACAAATGCAGCTTTTTGACATAACAATGTCACCAGCAAACACAGTTCAAATTAACATGAGTTACAACTCAACATACAACCAAAAAAACCATCTTATCATGACAATGCTAAACATCAAGATCCACATGTTTGAACATATAAGTTACAACTCAAATAAGCAAGCATAAATCAAGTTCAACATATGACCAAATTTTCCTTTTCACAGCAGTTAACACATGGAATGGTAGCAAGTCAGTTTGACACACAATGACATGTATTGCACATAATCTACATTTTAAGCACTAGATATGACAAATGGGTTTATGATTGAAATAAAAAAAAAGATAGTGACCACTAACCTCTTGTAGTCTTCCAAAAAAGCTTGCTGCAATATAGAATACCTTGACAAAGCTCCAACTGTTATTCAACCTTCCCTAGATGAAAAAGCTGCCCTTTCTTGCACTTGAAGTAAACAAGTGAACTTTAGGACAGAATTCAAAACAAGTGATGATGAGTGTTTTTTTAGGTTATGGACAGTTGGTACATCATAAACCAAGGGTGTTTGGAGATTTAAAGTGATCAAAACAGGCCTGGTATGAGATTTGGCAGATTTTGTGTGTGGAGTCAAACTTGGTTTGGTTGAAAGTTGACTTTTTGGAAAATGGTGATTTTGAATGGTTTAAGGTATGGACACCTTCTACACATCATTTGTGGATTGTGTGGATGGTTTGTGGTGAGTTTGAATGAGTGAAAATGATTTTGGAAGGTGTTTTTCTCCAAGGTAGATTTTTGGTATTTTGGGTGGTTTTCTTCACTTATAAGAAAGTGCAAAGCAAGATGAGAGCAATGGTTTTCTCTTGGGTTGCAGAGTGCTCTGGTGTGTATAAAAATAATGAGAGTGCCTCTATTTATAGTGAAAGCAAGGGTGAGGGCAGATTTGGATTTTTCAATTTTGGAGGGAGTTTATGAAGCTTTTGAAGTGAATCTTCCAAAATCTTTGTGGCAGTTCTAACACATCAGCTCCATGGACCAATGCTGAGCCAAAATAAATTTAGATGGGAAGGATGGGATGGCTGAAATGACGCTAGAAGGTAGGGGACTGCAGCTGTCCAACTTGCTTGAAAAGTTTCTCTTTCATGGTTTTAAATGATTATTTTAATATCCACTTGTTCCAAGTTGCACAAGCCTTCCAATTCCTCATTTTTTATGGTGTTTGCATCATCCAAGCCTCATAATATCAGAAAAGAACAAGATCCAATGGCTGAGGGTAGCCCAAGTTGATGAATTCTGCACTTTGAAAAGTTTGACATAGTGATTTCAAGTGTTGGCAGCCCTAACTTCCATGGTTCATAACTTTCTGCTCACACATGCTATTGAGAAGTTCTACCACAATTTAGAAAGCCCTCAAGTAGCTCTATAACTTTCATGTTTTGGAGATTCCCAAATTCTAGATGGAACTAGGTTGAAAAACCCTTCCAAGTTGCTGAAAAAATCACTTAAAAAGGCAAAATAACTTAGAATTTTTCTAAGTTATTTCCCTTCTTGAAATGAATTTTGTCATAACTCCAAATCTATGCATTTTTTGATCATGGACCACTTTGAGTCTTTTGTAGGAATTGTCAAGAGCTTTCCAATGAGCTTTGAACCACTTCATTTGGATGTGTGGTTGAGGAGTTATGGTCTTGCCCCTTTCGAAACCCTAATTCCCGATTTTTGCAATTACTTCTTAACCCTTGATCCAATGGTCATGAAATTTTATGGGAAGGTGTAATATGACATAAGGAACATTTTTGATTCACATCTTGAAGTCAAATTCTTTATTGTTGAAGAGTTGACTTTTCGGTCAACCGTTCGATCAATCGGTGACTTTCGAGTCTACTGTTGGTAATCCAGGTATTCTGAGGACTTGAAACTCTTTGGATGGACTTTAATAAGCCATAGGAGCTTAATGGACCTTGATCCCACCATTGAAACACCTTTTAAATCAAAAGTCAAACTACCGTTGACTTTTCCTAATCGAAAACCCTAATCGGGTATCTTGAACTGCACTATTCTCGATTCCCGGGTGACCACCTCAAATTGGATTCATACTTGACCCAATGTAGTATCCTTGATCTTGTTTGAAGTTGAATCAATCCAAAACGTTGATTGATCAAACCATCGAAGCCTTGATTTTGACGGTACGAAACCCCAATTCATCTGCATCTTGACAAAGATAAACTTGAAATGGGTTAAGGTTAGTTAATCAAATGAATATGATCCTAAAATGATGATGAGGATCTAAGGGGTCAAAATTTAGGGTGCAACATTATCATGCATGCATTCATCCTAATGTCTATCATCACTATCCTTATCAAAGGAAGTGAGAGCCCTAAGGGAACATGCCAAAGGGAAACAACAACAACAACAGCAAAAATCATTAAGCTGAAGGAATAAAGTGATCAAGCAGATAAAATGCATATAATGCAGCAATACAAGCAAGGGAGGAACACCTCAACCTTAGATGCAAACATGGGATGCAAATAGAGAAAGCACACAAGCAAAGGGAGACTAGCTCAACCTTTAATGCAAACACAGCAAGTACGAAAGACAGATAAACATCCAAGCAATGGGAGGATCATCTCAACCTTTAAATGCATACATGATAAAAAGGAAAAGAAACAATCAAGCAAAGGGAGACTAGCTCAACCTTTAATGCAATCATGCACCTAAACAAGAGTCTCTACTCATGCAACTCTATCCTAATGCATCACAGCAATTAGGCAATCAATTAAGCAATCCATCAGGCAAGCAATCAAGAAAACAATCCATCAGGAGAGAGGCAAACAAGAAGAGTAGCAAGGAAATCATCCCAAGGCAACATCAGGTTGGATGTGTATCAACACAAAAGTCCATCCCAGGTTCAACCTCTTTATGGAATGCACTTTAATTCTTCCAAGGGAAGAACCAGGCTCTCACAAAAGGGATCCTAAGAATGTAGGACAGATGAGAATGGTTGAACCTAGATGTCAATCTAAGGTATCTGGTTCATTGTGTATCCACACAAGAGTCCTCTGAGGCTCGACCTCTTTATGGAACACACATTATACCTCCCAAAGGGAAGTCCAGGCTTTCACAAGAGAGATCCTCGGATCAATGGACAGAGAGACTTGAAAGGTGGAACCTAATAAACAAGTATAGTTTTAGGTTCATTGTGTATCAACACAAAAGTCCTTTGAGGCTCAACCTCTTTATGGAATGCACATTAGACTTCCCAAAGGGAAGTCCAGGCTCTCACAAGAGAGATCATCAGATCAATGGACAGAGATTGAAAGGTGGAACCTAATAAATAACTAGGGCTTTAGGTTCATTGTGTATCAACACAAGAGTCCTCTGAGGCTCAACCTCTTTATGGAATGCACATTAGACTTCCCAAAGGGAACTCCTAGCTCTCACAAGAGAGATCCTCAGATCAATGGACAGAGAGACTTGAAAGTGAAGGTGAGAAAATACTTAGAAGGAGGGGTTGAATAAGGATTTAGAAAATATTATGGCAATAAAAACACAAAGATTTTTATCCTGGTTCGTTGAACTCAACTACTCCAGTCCACCCTATCAAGAGTGATTTGCCTTTCTCCACAAGGACTTAATCCACTATTAATCAAACTGATTACAATAGCAACCACTAAGAACAATTGTTCTTAGTCTTCTCAAGAACTACTGACCACAACTTGGTCTTCTCAAGGAACTTTTACATTCACATGTAAAACTAAACAAGTGTTTGAATGCTTCTAAGTAAGCTATATCACAACTGTGACTTACGCTTAAGTTTAAGAACTTATGAAAACTATTTAGCAAAGATTAATAATTTGTATGAGAGCTTTGAGAGAGTTTTCAAATGAATTGTTCAATAATTCGTCAACTTTAGAATGTTGTTGAAGACTTGCTTTTATAGGCACAGAAGTCCAAGATGTTTGCAAGCTTGAAGACCGTGTCTACAAAGTAGTTGTAACCTTTTTGTCTTCACATCACTTGACCTTTCCTAGAAGTAGAACGTTCAGAGAAATCCTTTTTGCCTGAGTTCTTGTATCTAGCATAAATGAGGAAAGAGTCGTTTGGCATAACCAACGGATATAACTTTGAATTCTTCTTCAACAAGTTTCTAATTCACTGCAATCTACATCAGAGCCTTGACTGATCAGAGTCTTTGGTGTTCATCAGAGTTTGCTGTATCAGAGTATTGCAGCAAGTGTGCTTCAGCGTGTAACTAATCAGAGCAGAGTTTAGAGATCAGATCCTTAGTACTTGCAGCGAATAGTACTATCAGAGTCTTTGAAAAATAGTGCTTGAAACTCTTCATACAAAGTCTTCAGTCTATGCTTCAGATGCTTCTGTAGCTTATGCTTCAGATCCTTCTGTAGGCAGCGCTCAGAGTCTTCTAAGAGATGCTTCTGACGCTTCAGAGCCTTGCGTAGTTCAACGTTCAGATCCATTTTGCTTTTAGAAGAATATTAACTTTAATATCTGCAGCAAAAATACTTGAACAAATTTTATAGTATATAATTTCTTAATACAAAATTTCGTAAGAGTTATCATCAAAACATAGAGATATAACTAAGAACTAATCTGTGTTCTAACAATCTCCCCCTTTTTTATGATGACAAAAACATAGGAAATTTTGTTCAATAAAGAGATAAATTATAACTCCCCCTGAGATTATGAATCTCCCCCTGAATTGAATACTTAGAAAGAATAGAAACATCCCTTTTTGCATGAGTATTCTTTTCAGGATCAGAGCCTGATTGTTCCAAAAGATTAGTGCTTGATTTGGATGAACGTTTCAGAATCAGAGCCTGATTGGTTAAAACTTGATTTGGAGATCTCAGAGTTACTTTAATGAATTTTGTCAGATTTATCAATATAGTTCTGAAAGACTAAAAATTCATGTTAGTTGTAATTTGATATGTCTGAATTCCATTCAGGTAAAGTTTATTTGAACAGTCAGAATTTCATTTTCTCCCCCTTTTTGTCATAATCAAAAAGAAAACTTTTTAAAGACAATTAAAAGGAAACAGAGAGAAAAGATACAGTCAAGTAGAGAAAACATTCAGATTCATTCATTCATTCAAATGGTTAGATAAACAGATAAAACATCATAATAGAAATTCAAAACAAGTGCTCAAACATCAGATAAAGAAAACATAAATCTAGGTTTGTTTGGAGAGAATCATCTTCAGAAGGTGGGTGATCTCAGATGAAGATTCTTCATGCTTTGTCATCCACTTCTCAATATTCTCAGTCTTCTGATCTTGCCTAGCCATCCATGACTTAATCTCAGATTGCCCAGCTTCCAACACAACAATCTTATCTTCTAAGTCTGGGTTCTCTTTCTTGATCTCAGCTGAAGTAGACGAAGCAGATTCTGATGCAGGAGTAGGAGCAGAGTCAATTTCCATTGGAGTTTCAGAGTCAGGAATAACATATTCAGAAGGTTTGTCCATAATTGTCATAGCTAACGAGTTGTCTTCCATAATAACTTCAGAAACAGGTCCTTCAAGAGTTTCTGTAGCAGACACTCCAGAAGATGAAGGTACATCCTTAAGAAGCAAAGGTGGAGATCTTTTCATATTCCATAGCATGATTCTGGCAGTCTCAGCAAATCTGATCTTCGCATCGTCAGAGCAAACACTCTTCAGATTTGAAGCAACAGTATTGAATCTGGAGATGAAGCTATTCCAAATAGCATCAGATTCATCTGAGTTCATGGTTGACAAGCATTTCTTTTTCACAGAGTCTAAATTCATCCTTATTTCTTTCATAAAATTAGCAAATAAAATATCAACATTCAGCCTAGGTTTTGGTTTAAGAAAGGCTTCCAGAGTGAATGGCTTGGATTGAACTGGTGGAGGTGGTATGGTAAATTTTGGAATAATGAATAGAGGGCGAGGATAAGCTGGTTTCTTTTGAGCAGGCATAATGCGAAAGAATGGTTTAATTTTACGAATGGATGGAATGACAGCTCTTGGATTATCAAAATATGGAACAAAAGCTGATGGTTTTGGTTTAGGTCCTGGAGTGGGTGTAGGAATGATAGCATCAAATGAAATAGATGTATCTGGTTGTTTTGATTCATATCCTCTGAGAGAGGGGTGAGCTAACATCTGGATGAACATCAGATTCAGATGAATCAGATGAGGTAGATGAGGTACAAGATGTAGAAGATACATCAAACATAGTCTTGAGGGGTTGGACATCCAGAATTTCAGAATCAGATATATATGATTCAGCAGGTTGGGGTTGTTCTGGTTGTGGATTAGGTTGTGGAGTAGAAGGTATAGATTTTGGTGGTTCAGATACAATAGGTTTAGATTGTTGTGGTGTTGATGTCGTTTCAGTTGTTTGTGGTTCTGATGTAGGAATGTCAGATGATTGTTGTGGTTTAGTGAGAACAGAATCAGATGGAATTTGTGATTCAGAAACTTTTGGTGGTTCAGAGGGTTGAGATGGAAGAGAGGAATTGGCCTCTATTCTAAGGTAAGGGTGGGGTTCAATTCTATAACCGTGGGTATGATCGATTTCATGTAGGGAATCGATTCATAGGTATAATTTCCGTTAATCGATAAATGTTAGGGACGAGGTTTTTCTATGTAGGAATGAATGTGTTATATCGTTAGTAGTATGATGCTCTAAGGTTTCCCTAATGGGGCAAATATGTAGAAATGAATGCGTTATATCGTTATTAGTAAGATGCTCTAAGATTTCCCTAATGGGGCAAAAGGGTAGTTGTCCTAATTGTTTCGTAATTAAAACTTGATAGAGATTTGTAATTAATTATATGGATAGGAGTAGATATGTTGTCATTACGATCGTATGTTGAATTCTTAATTGTTGATTCAAGGCTGTTATTGCTCTCATACGTGAACAGGTGGAAAATGATAATGTCTTGAGTTGTATGAGAATGATGCTCTGTTATGGACAGTTTGGTTGTAAGTATAAAGCTTTATTGTATGGTCGTTATGGTTGTGTTGTAGTCCATAATAGGTGCATTTCATGGCATATCATCTTGGTTGGCCTGAATTGACGTTATTTGGAGTGTTGGCTCCTAAATGGGTTATTTGGAGTGTTGTCTCCTATCCCGAGTTTTTGAGTGTTGGCTCCTAAGTGGGTTTTGGGGTGTTGGCTCCTATCCCGAGTTTTGGGGTGTTGGCTCCTAAATGGTACCACATGCATATGCACAGTTGAGTTGCATTACTGAGTCGCATAAAGCTGCATAATTATGTTGGTTGTCGGTTGTTGTGGCATACGTGAGATATGAATTTGCTTGCAAACGATTGCCATTGATGTTTATAAGTTTGCGAAGATTATATTGCAGTGATATGATTTCTAACATGAATTTTATCATGCCTTATGTTATGTTGTCGATATCTCACCCCTTTACGTTGTATGTTACCGCCATTGGTGGTAATTTGCAGGTGACCCGGAATAGAGTTTCCGCTTTGTCGTTAAGGTGTCGTTGGTCGCTCTGATACGTAGCACTCTTTGGGGGGGGGGGGGGGGGGATGAACGATTTATATTATTGCTTTAGTTGATGTTCTTGTTGCTAAACTTTGTGAAGAACTTCTACTGTATTATTTTAATTGAACCGTTGCAAGCTTATTAACTTCCGCCGGAAGTAATGACAGGTTGTTTTATGATTAAATGGTTAAGTAATACATTGTTGATTGTTCATCCAATTTCGTGCTACGTATGTTATTTGAATGTGGTTGCGTAAATGCATACTGTATGTTCAGTTGAATGTAACATATCTGGTATGAAGAATTTTGGACGTATGACGACCGTCACACCTTCATTACGATCGTCATGCGTGCAATTTATATGTTGTTGCGCTCTGTTTGTTATACTAGTTGTTTTGTTTTCCTTTTATCCGCAAGTGTTAGAGTTGGGGTGTTACATTAGTGGTATTAGAGCAGGTTGGTCCGTCCGGCCAAGTTGTCTAGTGTCGTCGAGTCAGTCGTCGTGCCTAGCACGAGAGTCCCGTTATTTGCAAAATCTGACGATTGGTTGTTGCAGTTTAAGTGAAATGGTTGGAAGGAATGATGCTGCAATTGCTGCCGTGCTGCAAGCTCTAACTAATGCTATGGAACATCAACCGAATCCTGCTGGAGATGCTGGGTGTAACGCCCCGATTTCGACTATTCCTTTTTCGTTGAGTCCTTTTTGATTTTAATTGGGCGAATATTATTTTGATGTGTAATTTTTGTGGAAATATGTTATGTTTACATATTATTCTATTTTACCCGATTTTGGGAGTTGTCGGAGAAAATAGTTGGAGGGTATTTTGGACATTTCCTATTTAAGTGATAAGTTGGATATTTTATGAGTTATTAAGTTAATAGATTTTTTGGGAAAAATAATAGGAAGATATTAAAGAGGAAATAAAAGAGAAAGAAAGATAGTAAGAAAGGAAGGAAAGAAAAGAGAAAGAAAGAAGGAGAAGAGAAAGAGGAGAGAAAGAAGAGGAAACTTTGGAAAACATCAAGATCAAACCCTAGCTTGCGATTAATCAGGTAAGGGTGAGAAGTTTTATCATCTTCATAATGTGTGTGATCATGTATGTGCTAGATTAGATTTGTTGGATTATTTTCTATGTTTCCATTTCTAGGTCAGAAGTTGATTTAATCGGTAGAAACTGAGTTTTATCGGTTAGAATTTGGAATAGACGGTGTAGCATAGTCGGATGATGAGTGGGTTGTACTACTGGAACTGATTTGGATTAAATCGGTCGGTTTGTGAGGTTTGGGCTTTTGGACAGCCATGGGAGTTCTGAGTTCGCAGGTTCGCCAGGCGAAGCCCAGCGAGCAGCAGCGAACCAAGTCAGTAGCATCCACCCTGTCTTCGCTGGCAAGTTCGCCAGGAGAATGAGAGTGGCGAAGGTTTGCCAGGCGAGTATGCTAGCGAGTGCTAGCGAGTAATTCCAGAATAAATCCCAGTGGTCTTCGCTGGCAAGTTCGCCAGGCGAACGAAGTAGCGAAGGTTCGCCAGAGGCTTCGCCAGGCGAAGGTTAGCGAACACAGCAGCATATTTTTCTTTCTTGTGTTTTCCATTCGTGGATTGGTTGTGTGGTTTGGTTGCGATCATTCCTTGTTTGTGATGATTAATTATATGTTGTTATGTGTGTTGTGGGTAGCCGTATGGCTTGAATCCTAGTTTGTGATTCGTGGAGTGTGGAATGTGGCTGTTTGGTAATTTGGTGCATTTACTTGAACTGAATAGAAATGCATGTTGTGAATGAATGATGAATATGTATATATGTATTGTGATATGTATATATATTGTGAATGCATAATGAATATATGCGATGTATGTGAAGAATGCATGAGTATGTTTGTAAAAATGTATGCATTTCAAGAGGTGTGTGGAGTCATTTTGCATGCGAAACCTCATGAAGTACGTTCTTGTGCTGTTGATTCCTAGGAGAATCTGATGAGTGATAGGATTCCTAGGAGAGTCCGATGAGTGATAGGATTCCTAGGAGAGTCCGATGAGTGATAGGATTCCTAGGAGAGTCCGATGAGTGATAGGATTCCTCGGAGAATCTGATGAGTGAAGTGATTCCTCGGAGAATCTGATGAGTGATGTGATTCCTCAGAGAATTTGATGAACAATGTGATTCCTCGAAGAATCTGATGAAGAATGTGATTCCTCGGAGAATCTGATGAACAATGTGATTCCTCGGAGCATCTGATGAACATTGTGATTCCTCGGAGAATCTGATGAACGATGTGATTCCTCGGAGAATCCGATGAACGATGTGATTCCTCGGAGAATCTGATGAGCAATGCGATTCCTAGGTGAATCTGATGAGTTATAGTGTAACCGTGAGGGGCGTGAGTGAATTTATTCTTAGGAGAATCTGATGGACGATTAAGTCGGTATCGTATTACGTTTGTATAGAGTAGCGAGTCGGCCTCTATGATTTGTGAATTGATTCTTAGGAGAATCTGATGGACGATTAAGTCGGTATCGTATTACGTTTGCATAGAGTAGTGAGTTGGCCTCTATGAATTGCATTTATCATCTTTACATGATGTATGGTGAATAAACATGATTGTAGATGTTTATGTAAGTTGTTGATAATTGGCATGAATGGAATGTTTGAAGATACGTGTATGTGTGAGTATATCTGTATATGTGTGTATGTTTATGAATTAATATAAACATTGATGATGTATATTGTGTATGCTCAGTGTTCTATTTGTGAATAGATATTTTGAATACATTGCGATGTACGGTGTAGTGAGATGAGTTGTGGTAAGAACGCGAACGATGTTATTGGATGTTATATATATATATATATATATATATATATATATATATATATATATATATATATATATATATATATATATATATATATATATATATATATATATATATATATATATATATATATATATATATATATATATATATATATATATATATATATATATATATATATATATATATATATATATATATATATATATATATATATATATATATATATATATATATATATATATATATATATATATATATATATATATATATATATATATATATATATATATATATATATATATATATATATATATATATATATATATATATATATATATATATATATATATATATATATATATAACATATATATATATATATATATATATATATATATATATATATATATATATATATATATGTTTATGTGCATTATGTATTATGATATTGTTTCTCACCCTTCTGCTGTTTTATAATGCCCTATGAGGCATTGCAGATTAGTTGGCTGGAGGTATTTTTGTGAAGTGTGACTTCATCCCTTTTTGGTCGGTCGGCTCTGATATGTAGCACCGGGTAGCTAGGGATTATTTTGATTCTTTTGTGATACATCTATGTTTGTATCTGCTGACGAATGTTTATGTAAACATGCTGGTTAAATATCGATGATGTTGTAAATCAACTTGAATGATGTACATGTATGTGATTACATATTTTGGAAGTTATTAAATATTTAGATGTTTCCGCCTTTGTTCTAAATATTTTTTTGTGGGTGTTGCCCCGATGTTGCATATCATTATATATGAGCAGGTGTTTTATATGTGTGATTTTCGGATAATGTGGCATGTCCCTTTTATACCCTTTTATAAACTTACTCTGATGAAATTTTGAATTTGTGCCTAAATGATTAATTGTATTATTTGGGGTATAGAAAGGGGGTGTTACATTAAGTGGTATCAGAGCCAGTGTTGAGTCAGTTGTGTCTGTCTCGCTGTTTTGTTTGGTTAACGGTTGTTTAACCTTGTTGTTATTTTGCGAGTAATCAGAATATGGCAGGTCGCAATGATAATGCTATGGCTGCGGCATTGGAGGCGATGTCTAGAGCGGTGCAGGGTGCGCCGAATGTGAACGCTAATGATGAGTTTAGAAAGAACCAGCCGCCAGTGTTCAAAGGAAGGTTTGACCCGGATGGTGCCCAGATTTGGTTGAAGGAGATCGAGAGGATCTTTAGAGTTATGAACTGTGCCGAAGGCAATAAGGTGAGACTTGGATCTCACATGTTACGGGAAGAAGCCGATGACTGGTGGATCGGTATGAGACAAGTGCTTGAAGTAGATGACGAGGATATAACTTGGGATTTATTTCGTGCTGAATTTTTGAGGAAGTATTATCCTGAGAGTGTGAAGGGAAGGAAAGAAATGGAATTCCTTGAGTTGAAACAAGGCAATATGTCTGTGGTGGATTACACGTCTAAGTTTATGGAGTTAGTAAAATTTCATCCTCACTATGACGGGGTGACGGCGGAATTTTCTAAGTGTGTTAAGTACGAGAACAGCTTGCGTCCTGAGATCAAGCAAGCGGTGGGCTACCAGAGGATTAGAAGATTTTCTGACTTGACCGAATGTTGTCGAATTTTTGAAGAAGACCGTAAAGCTCGTTCTACTCACTACAAGAGTTTGAAGGAGGAGAAAGAAAAGCGACAAGTAAGGAGTGAACCTTATGTGACGCCAGCTGGTAAGGGCAAGCATAGGGAAAACTTTGTTAAGAGATCTGGAGGAGAGAGTTCTGGATCCATTAAATGCTACAAGTGTGGCGAGATGGGTCATAAGTCTTTCATGTGTGGAAAACCCAAGATCAAGTGCTCTAACTGTGGAGTTCTTGGGCATGATGCTAAGGATTGTAGAATGGATGTAGTGAAATGCTACAATTGTGGAGAAGTAGGTCACATCAGTGCTAAGTGTCCTAAACCGAAGCAAGCTTCAGTAAATGGGAAAGTATTTGCATTGGCGAAGTTAGACACTACCAAAGCGAATCGTTGATTTGAGGTACGTGCTTTATTGACAATACTCTTTGAGTACGTTAAGTGTTTGAGATTTTTGTATATTTACTCGTGATGGTAATATGGTTATTGAGACGCCCGCTTCGGGGTCGGTAACTATGTCTTCGGTATGATTAAGTTGTCTCTTGACTATGTATGGTAAGGACTTCGTTATGGAACTAGAGTAGATTGTTATCCCCCGTTGGAGAGGATGAGAGTTTCTTGCCCATGGAAGAGTTGGAGAAACTTCTAGTGGACGGGACTCGAGTGTTTAATTTGGCTGCATCAGTGTCAGCAGAGGGTAAGGTTGAACTGGACGTGTTTCCAGTGGTGCGTGACTTTCCAAAAGTATTTCTGGAAGGTGTTGAGGATGTACCGCCGAAGAGAGAAGTTGGATTGAATTTCGTTGATTTGATGGTGAATGAGAATGAAGACTTTAAGATGATGATGTTGGATGAAAGTTTGTATCCGAGATTCAAGCTCATTGGGGTAGAATGACTAGTATGTCATTTCTGATGAGGTATAGGTGTTAGGGTTGTGTTCGCTAGGGTAGAATGACTATGTGTCGTTCCTAGTGAAGAGATCGTCGGGGTAGAACAACCGTGATGTTGTTCCTGGTGGAGGGTATGCGGTGTGCCTGTAACCTCCAATGGAGATTGACGTGGATTGACGATCTTATTTGAGTCATGCGGTATGACTATGATTGTGGTATGGAAGTATGCGTGTAAGAGATCATGTGTAAATTGGAAAATGGAGAGAGGGCGCGAAAGTCGTGTCCGGTATGGTTTGAACCAGGTGATATTTTCGAGGACGAAAATTCCTAAGTGGGGGAGAGTTGTAACGCCCCGATTTCGACTATTCCTTTTTCGTTGAGTCCTTTTTGATTTTAATTGGGCGAATATTATTTTGATGTGTAATTTTTGTGGAAATATGTTATGTTTACATATTATTCTATTTTACCCGATTTTGGGAGTTGTCGGAGAAAATAGTTGGAGGGTATTTTGGACATTTCCTATTTAAGTGATAAGTTGGATATTTTATGAGTTATTAAGTTAATAGATTTTTTGGGAAAAATAATAGGAAGATATTAAAGAGGAAATAAAAGAGAAAGAAAGATAGTAAGAAAGGAAGGAAAGAAAAGAGAAAGAAAGAAGGAGAAGAGAAAGAGGAGAGAAAGAAGAGGAAACTTTGGAAAACATCAAGATCAAACCCTAGCTTGCGATTAATCAGGTAAGGGTGAGAAGTTTTATCATCTTCATAATGTGTATGATCATGTATGTGCTAGATTAGATTTGTTGGATTATTTTCTATGTTTCCATTTCTAGGTCGGAAGTTGATTTAATCGGTAGAAACTGAGTTTTATCGGTTAGAATTTGGAATAGACAGTGTAGCATAGTCGGATGATGAGTGGGTTGTACTACTGGAACTGATTTGGATTAAATCGGTCGGTTTGTGAGGTTTGGGCTTTTGGACAGTGTCGCTACTGCGAAAATCGGCGCCGGCTTAACAGAAGAGTCGCCACCGTGCGTTATTTATCCCACGGGAGGGAAAGGAAACGCTCAGAGTAAACCTCGCACAACACGGGAAAGGTATGGTCGTCGCAACCAAAACCTGGATTCGGGAGTCGGTTACGCAAGGGGAAGGTATTAGCACCCCTCACGTCCGTCGTACTCGACGGGATCCACGCTTGTCTTCGGATATGGATTGTTATTCTATCTACTCTACAGGTCAGGGGTTAAAAGAAAATAAAATGAAAAATAAAAAATAAAAATGACTCGGCAAAGTATCGCACTTTATGCCTACGTATTCCCGCCTGGAACGAGAAATCAGAGTCAACGTAGTTCGCCTACCTACGGGAAAGGAGGGGAAGGTTGCTCGCTAGGATATCGCATCCTATGCCTACGTACTTTCACACGGCATGAAAGATCAGAGCAAACGTAGTTCGGGCCACGTACGACACAAGTCTGCCTTGATTGATTTTATTCCTTCTGAAAAAGGGTTTTCTGATTAACAGTCCCAGCGGACAAAAATGACGTTTTGATGAGTTTACATTCTTTTACGGAAGAAGTGTCTTTTATTGTGTTTGAAATTTTATTGTATTTTCTGTTTGTTTTTGAGGAAGAAGAGATAGAACTCTAACCTATGGTTGCGAAGGGAAACGAACTAACCTAATGTTATCATGCATGGGTTAAGACCTAGTGTCTATCATGCTCCTCTCTTGCACAGAGAGAAACAGAGATCCTACGGGATAGGCAGAAACAGAAACAATATCAGATATATATAGTAAAACAGTAAAATGCATGGATGCAACAGTACAAGCGAGGCAAGGGAGTCCCACTCGACCTCGAACCTAGAAAACAATAGGCAAAAGTGAACAGACTTCACTTTCAACCCAACAGGGTAAACAACAAACAATATAGTCCGGAAAACCAATCAATACATCAACAATGAAATACATCAGCAAAAGAAACAGCATCAGCAGCTCTGAATCAACATCTGGCTTCAAGTAATTTCCAATCATTCATGAG
This sequence comes from Lathyrus sativus, assembly GCA_963859935.3. Taxonomy (NCBI): domain Eukaryota; kingdom Viridiplantae; phylum Streptophyta; class Magnoliopsida; order Fabales; family Fabaceae; genus Lathyrus; species Lathyrus sativus. The sequence continues at coordinate 172,383,179 of OZ012739.1, forward strand.
CTTCAACAAGCATCAATCTCCATCTTCATGATCTTCAGGTAAGGGTTTTGATCATCAGTCTTCTATCTGCAATGGCTTTTCTTCAAGTCTCAGGCTCCAGGATGAACATCAGCCAACCAGATGAAGTGAATGAATGTTAGACAGTTAATTACCTACCAAGGGTGGTTCATCAACTGTTAACATTAAACAGAAAGTTTTCTCTCAAAAGTTCTATCTTTCAAATACATTCACTGATCCTTCCAAAGGAAGAAGGTGGATATTTGAAAGAGACTTTGAATCATAGAGAAAGGATAGAGGCAAACAAAGCCATCTATGTTTGAGAAGCAAGCTTTCTAATCTAGAGCTCTGCCTAGCTCCTAAACCCTAGTCTCCTCAGCAGCTGCTAGCAAGAACCTCCTCTCCAACTCTGGCAGTTGATCTTCAATCTCTGGATCTCCAATGGTCTTCATCACCTCAAGTCCCCAGACAATCCCAATACCCAAGCAAGCAAGCAATAATCCCCAGAGGGCACACCACACCAGTCAATCAAATATACAGTATATTAATAGCAGTAGGGGAATCCTGACTTTTTCTAAGGGATCTAATAACTACCCATAGCCCCTATAGTCCCATAACTAAACTAGTCAAACCCTAAGTCCTAAGGGAAAAGAATCAAATCTCCTAAGTCATCACCTAAAACCCTAGTTTTATCCATGTTGTTCACACATACACTAAACACCTAAAATTAATTTCTAAAAATGGGAACTAAATTGAATCTACAAGTTTAATGTCTAAACTAAACAACCTAAAAAGAATGGATGAAAAATATTAAAGCATCTAATAGAACAAAAATTAACAAAATCATGCATGAAATGAAACTATTTAAAATGCTATTTATTTAGAAAATATGGGAAAAATATCAAATAAAAAAATAAAATGCAATTTTTATTTTTTATAATTTTCTAGACTCTTTAAAGAAAATAATGCAAAAAGAATGAATTAAAAATATGCAATTTCTAATTTGTTATGAATTTTCAAAAATGAAATGTTGAAGTTCAAGTATACTACTTAAAAACCCTCATTAAACTATCCTAAGTTCAATTATCTAAACTAATCAAATTTTATTCTAAAAAATCTAGTAATAAATTCTGGGAATACTACAATTCAATATTAATCACCACAAAAAAGAATGGGCAAAAAATCTATTTCTAAGTGCAAGAACAAAAATCTACAAGATCATGTATGAAATAAAACCTTCAAAATATGCATTTATTTGTAAAATATGGAAAAAATGCGAAAAAAATGTAAAATGCAATTTTTATATTTTTTTAATTTTCTAGACATGTTAAGGAAAATGTTAAAAAAAGAATGAGTTAAAAATATGCATTTTCCATTTAGTTATGAATTTTTGAAGTTTAATAAAATCTAGGCCGCTGGATTGAGGGACAAAGTCAAATATCCCAACATGAATCAATGGTAGAGATTATCTCTTCTACCTTGGACACTTAGGGTTTCTAAAAAACAGAATTCATGCAAGCAACTTCCACCCTCTCTAACTCTCTCATTTCTCCACCATTTTTCACGATCCAAAGATGAAAACTCATCTACTCTTCTCCCTCTACACAACCATGGTACTAGAATTCTCTAACTCTCCCTCAAGAAAGAAATACGAAGGCTACAAGGGGTGGTCACCATTTTCGCACCTTAGTTTGCATGGTAATCAAATGGTCTCATATTAACCTATCATGTACTACATCTTATGGGGATTATCCTAAGCCTAATACCTAAGATTATAGTACACTAAATCGTGAGTTCTTGATCATTAAAGAATTGACACCATGGAAGCAAACCTCACAAACAGCCCTTAAACTCATCATACAACATCCCTAATTGGTCTCTATTAGATTTCTCCTAACAACATGCTTGAACTATGGATAAATAGAGAGTTTCATGAGAAAATGCATACCTTGCAAGTGATGATGGTGATGATGGTTCTCCTCCAATTCATACCTTGCCAATTGCTTTGTATGGTCTTTGATGAATGTTGAAGCCTCTGGTTGCAGTAGTTCTTGTTCTATCTTCTTGAATCAACCTATTCAACTCTTCATGCAAGTTGGAGTGAAGTTGGAGATCTCATAATCCAGCCACGAATTCTTGAGCCTTTCCTTTGCCAAATGCTCAATGTTGATTATAGATGATGATGATGATCAGAATTGTAGTGATTGATGGTGTTTTAATGGAGTTTGGAATGAAAATGCAATTTTGGAGTGAAGGAATCAAAGTGTAGCATGCAAGCTTTTAGAATCACCAACCAATGCATGGAGTCACTCTAGGGCTTATATAGATGAGAATAGAAATGTGTGGAAGTTTGTAGAACCTTCCATGAAGTTTCTAGAATGTATCACGTAATGAGATTTTGAATTTGTCATCTTGAGTGAATCTCATGCCATCTCATGATAAACCATGCAATCTTACTTAAATTCTCCTCATATGGTATTATGACATGAAAATAAGGTCTTACAAACCTTTATGTAGCATTTTCTCATCTTTCCTTTTGATGCCTTAAAGTGCAAATAACAAATTTACAAAGAAACTCCAATTTTTAAGCCTAAACTCAAAAATGTGGCTAAACCATTGTTCTCAAAATGATGTTTCCAATCAAAATCATCTATCATATGCCCCATTTTGGATTTGTAGATCTCTCAAACCAAAATTCAATTCCAACTTTTTCAACTTATAAGCCATTTACAAGCCATTTTGACCATTTTAAAATATCCATGCTCCATGCATTTTCAAACTCTCACAACATCTTATCTAGCCTTAAAATCCCATTTTGAGCAACTTTGATGTTGGGAAGTTTTCCATTTGAAGCTTCCTTGTAGGAGTTTTGGGCATTGGCTAAAAATGACCTGTAATTCCAAATTACCAAAATACCCCTGTCTTGCACAAGCCATAAGTAGAGTTCCCTAAATCATATGAAGGCATACCATACCTTTTTGGAAAGGGGAGACAATTAGGAACAACTCTCTTGCTTGTTCAAAGTCCATTTGAATTATCCTTGAGGGCCAAAAGTTTGTCAGAAGACAGTCAACTTGCACAGACAAATTTCAGTGCCATCTGGTGACCCCTAACTTGCAAGAGCTATAACGTGAGTTCTAGAAATCTCCTTGATGTCTTCCACCACTCAAATTAAAGGTCTTGAGATCCTCTACAAGTTTTATGTTGGCCAAGGATCCATTTGAAGCTTGCATTTTGACTTATTTTGCTTGGAAGTTTGACCTAAACTAGGGAATTTTACCTAGAAACCCTAATTTAGAACCTCCTCTTCTCCTTGATTTCTCTTGATTTCTTCTTAGCATAACAACATATCTTTATTCTCCATGTCAAATTATGAACCCCACATCTCTCCAATAGCCCTTAATGCCTTTCAATCAGTCAATTGACCTAGAGTTGACCCAGATGAAACCCTAGTTGACTGTCTTCAACTGCAATACTTGTGATCACACCAATGACTTGTCTCCTTCTCCAAATGACTTTCTAAGTCCTCCAAGATGTCTAGATACTCCCCGTGCCTTCAATTCACAGCTCATACTTTCCTTGATGATCCCCAGATACCCTCAGCCAGGAGATAGATGAACTGCTTGACCCATTGACTTGATAGCTTTCAAATTCTTTTCTGATGACTTGAATGAGATTGAATCAGGATAATAACCTCTTGATAGGCCTCTAGAGATGAGAATAATGATTGGTCCCCCTGTTGTATGACTTGCTATGCTTATGCTATGCCGATGAGTAACCTATGTACATGACTCTATATGCAAATGCTAATGACATTGAAACATAAACCAAGTGAATAAGGTTGGGCAAATTTTAGGGTGCAACAGCTGCCCCTATTCAAGCGGCTTGGACCCGATTGGGTGAAGAGCCCGGAGCCTTCAGACATTCGCGGTACGAGACGGTTGAATACTAGGAACCCAGAAATTTGCCAACCGCAGAAATAAACTGCGCCACTGCTTGGGGAACGACATTCATCAGCTGAATTTAACTGTTACGGCAACCCACTGATATCGTGCGACCGTGCTGGGGATTCTTCTCATCATCCTGAAAAAGATTGAATCATCGGAAACTTTGTCCTTTGCTTGTCCACGTCAGGACTCTATCTGCTGTCAACTCGGAAAAAACTTCAACAACTTTGCTGGGGACGGCTCGTCTGCCTTCTCGTCAGAGATAAATCGTCCATGTTAGGAATAAACTCTTCCACATTAGGAATACCACCGTCCACGTTAGGACTCACCTTTTCACGTAAGGAATAACCGTTCCACGTTAGGAATAATACTGTCCACGTTAGGACTCACCTTTCCACGTAAGGAATACATCGCTTTTCCCCGTCAGGGGTGACTTTTCTCTGCTTTGTCAAACTCTTCCACGTAAGGAATACGTCTTCTTTTGCTTTGTCCACGTAAGGACTCTTTCTTTTTCCACGTTAGGAATCACAAATTTTCCACGTAAGGAACCCCAATCTTTCCACGTGAGGAATACTATATCGATCTTTCTTTCCACGTTAGGAATGCTTCTTCTTTCCACGTTAGGAATACCGTTTCTTCTTTCCGTCCACGTCAGGACTAAACTTTCCACGTAAGGAATCTATCTTCTTCTTCCACGTTAGGAATAACTTCTTTGATCTGTCCGCGTCAGGACTAAACTCTTCCACGTCAGGAATAATCTCTTTCTTTCCACGTCAGGAATCAATCTTGATATGTCCGCGTGAGGACTTAATCTTTCCACGTAAGGAATAACCTTCTCTTTCCACGTCAGGAATCAACTTCTTTTCCATCTGTCCGCGTCAGGACTAAACTTTTCCACGTTAGGAATGCACTTATCTCCCCGTAAGGAATCTATCTCAATATGTCCGCGTAAGGACTCAATCTTTCCACGTAAGGAATACCAACTTCTTTCCATGTAAGGAATAAATTCGTCTTTCCACGTAAGGAAACCATCTTCTTTCCACGTAAGGAAACATTGTCTTTCCACGTAAGGAGAACATCGTCCACGTTAGGACCCACCTTTCCACGTCAGGAACACCATCTTAATCTGTCCACGTAAGGACTCCAATCTTTCCACGTAAGGAATGATCTTGATATGAATCTGTCCACGTCAGGACTAAACTTTCCACGTAAGGAATCTACCTTCTTTCCACGTTAGGAATCTCCTCTTGATATGTCCGCGTAAGGACTCTAATCTTTCCGCGTAAGGAATCAATCTTGATATGTCCGTGTGAGGACTCAAATCTTTCCACGTAAGGAATCTCCATCTTTCCACGTCAGGAACACCATCTTAATCTGTCCACGTAAGGACTCCAATCTTTCCACGTAAGGAATGATCTTTTTCCACGTAATGAATACGTTATCAATCTGTCCATGTAAGGACTCTGGCTTGATATGTCCACGTAAGGACTCAATCTTTCCACGTAAGGAAACAACTTCGTTCCACGTCAGGACCCATGCTTCGTCTTGATTTGTCCACGTCAGGACTCAGGCATCTTCGACCCGCTGGGGAAATACAACTTGTCCACGTCAGGACTCACGTCAGGACTCACTTCTTCATTGGTCCCGACCCACAAACTTCTTAGCACTGACGTGAAAGCGACTTTGAGGCGGACTCTACTAGGGATATCTGGAAACCAAACTACCGGATGCCTATTCTGATGCCCGGAGGCCACTTCTGAAATTTTGGTTCATGAAACCTTTTGATGACAAATAACTCTGCTTGGGAATAAAGAGAGACTTATCCTGGTAACTCTGTGGGGAATACTGCCGAAACTGACATTATCATTGAATATCTCATGCCGAGATCTTGAGTGTTTGGTAGTTCATTTGAGCAAGTGCTCTCCCCACCTGCTGGGATACAGGAACCGCTTCAGCAAAATAAATGCTGAAGATAATGCCAACTCCGCTGGGGATAGCCAGGTGCTACAGAATTATTCCAGCAAAATAAATGCTGTAAGAGTGAAGTCGACTCAGCTGGGAAATTAGGAACTTAAACCAAACACCTTGTTGAAGTAGCATCCTGCTGGGGAATATAACTCTGCTGGGGAATAGCAGATGTGCACAGTACGATTGGATTTCTGCTGGAGAGTGAACTGATATTACACAGTATCCCTGACAAAATAAATGACAGGACCCACCACCAACTCTGCTGGGGAGAGTCTTGATCTTCGAGTTCCACTGGGAGGAAAGAACACTTGCTGAAAAGAGAGAACTCCGCTTCGGGGATACTAACATGCCCAGCTTGCCCCTGAATCTGCAACAGTTCTGGAATGGACCCTACAGTCTTTATATCCTGACGACCAGACATGGACGGCTTCTACATTTCGGACCTCGAAGGGGTGTTTCAAGGACATAACTTTCGTGCTTCTAGGGTGACATGCCCCGGTCTCGCAAAAATCTTTTGTCTCTGATCGACTGTGTCGTGGAGCACTGCCCATAGCTATGAGAGATTTGCCAAATCTTGACCTGACTGCCCCAGATTTACTGATTCTAGGATGACTGACTCTACCTGAATTAATCAGTATAGCCTTCCCCAGTTCACGAAATATTTGGGTATTCTGCATTTTATCCTGATCATACCTTCCACTGTAGGAATCTTTCCTGTCGGCATGCGCTTACTCGCAGGTAACACAAGTTGTTCTGCATAAAAGATATATTAAACGCAATGCATATGACAGTTTCATAATCCAAGTCTGTTCACTAAAAAATTTTGTGACATGTAATGAATCAATTATCAAAATGTCAATATGAAAGCTGGTAAGAGGAACCCTTTTAGGAGTCAGAATCGACGAGATCTTTACTGACGTATGCCCTCGGACAAAACCTGTTTCAATTAGGACTTTTGCGGGTTGTAACGTGGTCAGGTTCACGGTTAACAAGGAAAGATATAGGCTCAAAATTTATTTCGACCCACCCATTCTTCGTGATGTTCTCCAATCCTATGTTCAGCTAATCTGACTTCATCGTTCACCTATTAGAGGTGGAATGATAGGAGTGATGGTTCAGGATACCACGCGTTTTTCTTTTTTTTGTGACGGTCATTTGCTTTTCGTCTTTGGGTGCCTAGAATCACACGACTTTTGTCCTTTTCGATGATTTGTTCTTTTCTTTGACAATCCTTTTCGTCTTTCGTTTTTTTTCGTTCCCTAACTTTTGCCTGGACTGAGTATCTTTTGAGATTCTTTTGATTTTCCAGTCCAGTGGGATGCCCCTGTTTTTGCCTAAGTCATTTGTTTTCAAGTTTTGACTTAGCGGGCTCTTGATTCTTTTCACTTTTCGTTCTCTTTTTTTTTTTTGAACAAGTCGTGTGACACTGGTTTGTCTGACTTCTTGTGGAGTAATATGACTGTTTCACTCTTTGTCGGCAAGGTTTAACCATTGCGGTTCTTTAGGCACGACTTATACAAGTGTGATTTATCCTCAACCGGACACTCTTTCTACGATTCGAACGCTTGGTCAAACTAACTGACACCTACCCTGCCCCGGGTTGAGATTTAGGTTTTTTTTCATTTTCAAAAGAAACTCCTACTACTGGCTCAAAGGGGTTATCAAGGGATTATCTTCCTTATATCTCCGGTGTTTATGGATTGAAACAATGCCTGTATCTCATCAACAGGTTCTTTATCCAAAAGCATACGATCGGAATATTATTCGTCATCTGTTTTCGTCATCCTCCCCAGATTCCTGCTAAAACAAGCATTAAGCATTAAAGAAAAACAAAGAGTGAACACGACTGGATTAATTCAAAACATGCATATTCATTTCGTTTATTAATATCAATTGAAAAACAACAAGTTTTAAGAGCGAAATTTGTAATTACACAGAAAAGAAACTACAAATGCGAGGACATGAACAAGATAACATGAAAAATGTCGGCGTCTCGGAACTGGACTTCCTACACTTTGACTTATTGGAGAGTCAACCATTCTTAGAAGCTATCATCAGGGGTAGTCTACTGCTGTCTCGATCTTCTTTCACCGGCCCGATCAAATCTGGGAAACCTTTTCATCACCCCGGCTTTTGCTTGTCTATGGCTTTGCACCACCTTGGGGACCCTATCGGAGAAGTTAATGACCCTGCTGTCGATTAAATCTTGGACGTTATGCTTGAACGCGTGGCAACCTTCAATATCATGTCCGGGAGCCCCGGAGTGGAATTCACAGTGCCTGCTCGCATCATAGCCATCCGGCAGAGTGCCGGTTATTGGCGCCAGAGTTCTTTTCTCCACCAAGTTCAATCTTAGTAGTGTCTGTAACAAATCTGCGTACGTTGAGGGAGGCTTCTCAAACACCCTCCTTGGCTTTTTTCCCGAATTCTTTGCTGAGTCGTATACTGGCGTCTTGTAGGCTGCTGGCTTTGCTCGGACGTTTCCTTAGGCTCACGCGTTATCATCCTCAAGTTCAACCCTGGCATTGGCAACTGTTGTGGACATGGAGACTTAGCTTCCAGTGGCTCTGGGATATACCTTGATTCATCTGCAACCTCTGGCGGAGAACTGGGAATATCAGTCCCTGCAACTTTTATGCCCCCCGGTACAAACTCAATTATGTTCTCATCCAGCAAATCTTGAATCTTATGCTTAAAAGCTTTGCAGTTTGCAATGCTATGCCCCGGTGCTCCGGAGTGGAAGGCGCAATGGGCGTTCAGGTTATAGTCTGGTGGCGGCTGCCCTGTCAGTGGAACCAAAATGCGGGGCTCAACCAGTTGAAGTTGGAACAAGAGTTGCACCAGCTGATCATAATCCACAGGGATCTCATCAAATACTCTGTTAGAAAACCTCATTCTCTTACCCCACCTCCTTGAGTTATCCTGCAAAATCAATTGCGACTGCTGACGAGGAGACTCCTGAGCTTCGAACCGTGGAGAGGGTCTCTTAAGCCTATCCTGCGTGGGTAATGGTTCTTCAGACCCCTGAGGAACAGATAAGCCAGCCGCGTCTTCCAACATTTTCCCTCCTTCTCTCCTGAGTACGTTCCTTAATACTTCAGCCATCAACCCTATCTGTGCCTTCAGTCGGCAGTTCTCTTCTTCTAGCGTCTCTTGATTCGAGCGCAACTCTTGCACATCTTTCGTGAACTGCCCCAGCTGGCCTCGAACATCCGTTAATTCTGCTTGAACCTGTTTGATGGCTACCCCCACAAGTTGGCGTATGCGGCCTGGGAGAAAACCTTGATTCTCTAGCTGAGCAAAGTCGGCAGCCCTACCATCAGCCCTCGCAATCAGAGGCTGCACCATGTTCTGCAACTGTTTCTGACTCTCGGCCATGGCTTCCATTACCTGTATGAGCCGCATTATGTTGTCGTGCACCTCTTGCATCTCAGTCGGATCCTGACTCATGACTTCCTTGCTGCTGCTTCTGGTTGAATGCTAGGGAATTCTTCAGTCGATAATCCTGGGGGACCGAATGGATATACAGGAGATGAGCTACAGTTTAATAATTACCTGTAATGCAATATGAATATGAATGCAATGCAATGTGTGTGTCTGTGCATTAGGGAAATTCATTCCCCGATTCTAGTGTGGAGGTGCCGGTGCAGTGACAGTGCTAGCAATACAAAGATCGGAGCTGAATCATAGAAAGCCTCATATATTGCTGAGAAAACTAATAGGCCAAGAATACAATATCACTGAGTACAATAAGAAGGCATGACCTCAACCAACAATCCTGGTGATGGTCAGCACTATGCAAATAAAGCATACAAGCTACTACATGAAGTGATCAAATCCTCCCAGAAGTTTGGTACTCTTCTAGCAATTTCTTGGTCTCCGGATGACTTGATCGATCAAGCAGCCCTTCAACAAGTTGGTTTCTCTTCTTAAGAACACGGCGCACGTCTTCAGCAGTTTCTTCCCATGCCCCGTCTCCGAAGCGATCCTCTAGTTTACGCTTCTGAGACACGGCTTCATCTCTGCCTTTGATGGCCTTGTTCAGTGCGTTCTGGAGACTGTACCGGGTCATCACTTCTTCTTCACACTTCTTGATGCTGGACTTCAACTGCTCTTCGAGGTCGGAAATTTGCTGCTTCAACTTATCTTCCCTCTTCTTATTGTTGGTGAGCGTAGCATTCCAAGTCTTATTGCAAGAAGAGATCTCTCGGTGAGCGATGTCAAGCGCTTTCTTCTTGGATTCAAGCATGTCATGGGAGCTTCTGAACTCTTGCCCCAGACGTTCGCGCTTTTTCTTTTCCTCAGTCAACTCATCCCCTAATCTGTTCATTAGCTCAATCTGTTGTTGGAAAGCATACACGGCCTTGTTTTTCTCACTGCGTACCTGGGCTAACTCTTGCTCTAACCCTTCGTTGATCTTCATCAAGGCTTCTTTTTCTCTCACAATTTGCTCATAGACTTCCCTAGAAACAGTAGTTGGCTCCGCTACCGGAATAGGATCAAGAACTGGTGCATCTGGAAATGGCATCCGCAACCGACTTGCTCTCTCCTGGATCCAAACCCTGTAAGGTGCATAGGCTTGACAGTCATTCTTCCCTAACAACGGCTTCCCTCTTTGGTTAATACGCGTCCAGGCATGCTGCAGCTTGGCCAATAACTCCCCCTTCACATCACCTGTGAAGTACAGAGATTCCTGTACTTCTTCCTCCTGAGGTGGATTCTTCAACGCATATCCGAACTGACGAATGAATAGAGAAGGTTTGTAATTGATACACCCTTTTCTTCCTATCAGCGGTACATTAGGGTATCCAGAACAACTGAAGATGAGCTCAGATCCCAACAGGTCTCGATCAAACCACACAATGTCTTCGGAATATAGCCTCATCAGGCGCTCTGACCAACTGGCTGAGGTTGCACTGTCTACAAATGGTCCCTTCATGGGGAGATGACTTTTGAACCACATATTCAATAGAGGAGTACAGCAGTAAACAACTTTTCCCCTTCGGTTTTCGTTCTTGTAGTGCAATGAGTGGTAGAAGTCTCCGATCAACGTTGGCACTGGATTGCCGGCAGCGAATAGATGGAAAGCATCCAGGTCTACGAAGTTGGGTAAGTTAGGGAACAGCACAATCCCATAAATACAGAGAGCCAAAATAGCATTGAAAACCACCCAACATCCGCTCTTGGCATACTCCTGCGCTTTGCCAACCAAGAAATCAAGAGAGAAACCTGATACCCCAAGCCAAGAAGTCAATAACAGTTCTGCAGCGTCCATATGTAAGGCTTTGGCTAAGTCCTCCAACTTGGGCTCAGCAGCAGAGTGAATAAAGGGAACCTTGTTCTGCACCGGTAACTCAGTAAACTCCACATACTCCTCAATGGTAGGTCCTAGAGTGAAGTCAGCAAACGTAAAACATCTCAATGCGGGGTCATAGAACTGCATCAAGGTGTACAGCCCGTTCATCTCATCAGTAGTGGGCTTGCAGACTAATCTCAGTAATCTCCCGTGACTCATTCTGAAGCTTCTCCTAACCTCCTCATCGGCAAGAGATATCAGACCACGCAAAGAAGTAATATCAGGTGAAGGCAGCTTATACGCAATTGTTTTCCTCAAACCAGCCATACTCAATACTCAGAAGTTTGGGCACTAGAATCGGAGGATATGCAAATGCACCTGCAGCACAGACACACGTTAATGGGATGCAAGAGGTAATGGATATGCAGGCAATGCAATGCAAGTAACATGCAACAGGGACCAAAGCTGTAGCTGAATGGCCTGAACCCAATCAAGAAAGGTCTCAGATAGACCATCCAGAAGTCATCAAGCCCTGGTCTCAGATAGACCTAAAACAAAGCTCCAACACTGGTCTCTGACAGACCTCAAACCATAACTCCAACTGGTCTCTGGTAGACCTCAAATCATATCTCCAATTGGTCTCTGAAAGACCTCAAGACTCTCCTACTGGTCTCTGACAGACCTCAGAACACATCTCCAAACGGTCTCTGACAGGCCTCCTAACTCTCCATAAATACCCAGGATCTCTGATCAAGAAATAACCGGTAGTCTGAAGGTCTAGTTGCCTGCATAACCCCAAACCCTCTCACAGGTGGATGTCCTAGTAACTGACAATGGTACGGCATCCTATGCGGTCGTCGGCGTCACAGACTTTCAGGGTTGATGATACGATTCCCAGAAGGAGTGGCATCATCAAATCCTGAAGAGGCCTCACTTAGCCAACTTCCAAATGATCGGTTCCCGGAGTCGACAATTCAGCTGACCAACAACCCCTTCGACCCAAAGGGTAGAAAAAGAAGCCAACCAGAAGAACCTCGTCCGAGTGTAGATTTCATGAGACACTAATGCAAGCAAAGCCGGCACGCGCCCACTACTTTCTACTCTAATTCTAGGTGCACTCAAGCCTAGGTCCGGCTTATCTCTCAATCATAGAACCACCCATCACCCCCAATACAGCAATAACAATCAATATATATAATGCTGAAAATAAAGGTCAGAAATATAAACCCATACAAAATCCTCGACGGGAAAACAAGCGTTAGGATTGACTCTCTTAAGGGACGTTGGATCCCAAATGCATAAGAACCATCGCAGTCCTTAGCAGCCAGGGGACGTTGGATCCCCAGCAGAGTCGCCAGCTGCTGGGGATTGCCCCAAACAGCTAGGAAAAACCTAAGGCGAGACTCGTATAGGGAACTATCGCAAGTCCCCAGCAGAGTCGCCAGCTGTCGCTACTGCGAAAATCGGCGCCGGCTGAACAGAAGAGTCGCCACCGTGCGTTATTTATCCCACGGGAGGGAAAGGAAACGCTCAGAGTAAACCTCGCACAACACGGGAAAGGTATGGTCGTCGCAACCAAAACCTGGACTCGGGAGTCGGTTACGCAAGGGGAAGGTATTAACACCCCTCACGTCCGTCGTACTCGACGGGATCCACGCTTGTCTTCGGATATGGATTGTTATTCTATCTACTCTACAGGTCAGGGGTTAAAAGAAAATAAAATGAAAAATAAAAAATAAAAATGACTCGGCAAAGTATCGCACTTTATGCCTACGTATTCCCGCCTGGAACGAGAAATCAGAGTCAACGTAGTTCGCCTACCTACGGGAAAGGAGGGGAAGGTTGCTCGCTAGGATATCGCATCCTATGCCTACGTACTTTCACACGGCATGAAAGATCAGAGCAAACGTAGTTCGGGCCACGTACGACACAAGTCTGCCTTGATTGATTTTATTCCTTCTGAAAAAGGGTTTTCTGATTAACAGTCCCAGCGGACAAAAATGACGTTTTGATGAGTTTACATTCTTTTACGGAAGAAGTGTCTTTTATTGTGTTTGAAATTTTATTGTATTTTCTGTTTGTTTTTGAGGAAGAAGAGATAGAACTCTAACCTATGGTTGCGAAGGGAAACGAACTAACCTAATGTTATCATGCATGGGTTAAGACCTAGTGTCTATCATGCTCCTCTCTTGCACAGAGAGAAACAGAGATCCTACGGGATAGGCAGAAACAGAAACAATATCAGATATATATAGTAAAACAGTAAAATGCATGGATGCAACAGTACAAGCGAGGCAAGGGAGTCCCACTCGACCTCGAACTTAGAAAACAATAGGCAAAAGTGAACAGACTTCACTTTCAACCCAACAGGGTAAACAACAAACAATATAGTCCGGAAAACCAATCAATACATCAACAATGAAATACATCAGCAAAAGAAACAGCATCAGCAGCTCTGAATCAACATCTGGCTTCAAGTAATTTCCAATCATTCATGAGCTTCAACAAGCATCAATCTCCATCTTCATGATCTTCAGGTAAGGGTTTTGATCATCAGTCTTCTATCTGCAATGGCTTTTCTTCAAGTCTCAGGCTCCAGGATGAACATCAGCCAACCAGATGAAGTGAATGAATGTTAGACAGTTAATTACCTACCAAGGGTGGTTCATCAACTGTTAACATTAAACAGAAAGTTTTCTCTCAAAAGTTCTATCTTTCAAATACATTCACTGATCCTTCCAAAGGAAGAAGGTGGATATTTGAAAGAGACTTTGAATCATAGAGAAAGGATAGAGGCAAACAAAGCCATCTATGTTTGAGAAGCAAGCTTTCTAATCTAGAGCTCTGCCTAGCTCCTAAACCCTAGTCTCCTCAGCAGCTGCTAGCAAGAACCTCCTCTCCAACTCTGGCAGTTGATCTTCAATCTCTGGATCTCCAATGGTCTTCATCACCTCAAGTCCCCAGACAATCCCAATACCCAAGCAAGCAAGCAATAATCCCCAGAGGGCACACCACACCAGTCAATCAAATATACAGTATATTAATAGCAGTAGGGGAATCCTGACTTTTTCTAAGGGATCTAATAACTACCCATAGCCCCTATAGTCCCATAACTAAACTAGTCAAACCCTAAGTCCTAAGGGAAAAGAATCAAATCTCCTAAGTCATCACCTAAAACCCTAGTTTTATCCATGTTGTTCACACATACACTAAACACCTAAAATTAATTTCTAAAAATGGGAACTAAATTGAATCTACAAGTTTAATGTCTAAACTAAACAACCTAAAAAGAATGGATGAAAAATATTAAAGCATCTAATAGAACAAAAATTAACAAAATCATGCATGAAATGAAACTATTTAAAATGCTATTTATTTAGAAAATATGGGAAAAATATCAAATAAAAAAATAAAATGCAATTTTTATTTTTTATAATTTTCTAGACTCTTTAAAGAAAATAATTCAAAAAGAATGAATTAAAAATATGCAATTTCTAATTTGTTATGAATTTTCAAAAATGAAATGTTGAAGTTCAAGTATACTACTTAAAAACCCTCATTAAACTATCCTAAGTTCAATTATCTAAACTAATCAAATTTTATTCTAAAAAATCTAGTAATAAATTCTGGGAATACTACAATTCAATATTAATCACCACAAAAAAGAATGGGCAAAAAATCTATTTCTAAGTGCAAGAACAAAAATCTACAAGATCATGTATGAAATAAAACCTTCAAAATATGCATTTATTTGTAAAATATGGAAAAAATGCGAAAAAAATGTAAAATGCAATTTTTATATTTTTTTAATTTTCTAGACATGTTAAGGAAAATGTTAAAAAAAGAATGAGTTAAAAATATGCATTTTCCATTTAGTTATGAATTTTTGAAGTTTAATAAAATCTAGGCCGCTGGATTGAGGGACAAAGTCAAATATCCCAACATGAATCAATGGTAGAGATTATCTCTTCTACCTTGGACACTTAGGGTTTCTAAAAAACAGAATTCATGCAAGCAACTTCCACCCTCTCTAACTCTCTCATTTCTCCACCATTTTTCACGATCCAAAGATGAAAACTCATCTACTCTTCTCCCTCTACACAACCATGGTACTAGAATTCTCTAACTCTCCCTCAAGAAAGAAATACGAAGGCTACAAGGGGTGGTCACCATTTTCGCACCTTAGTTTGCATGGTAATCAAATGGTCTCATATTAACCTATCATGTACTACATCTTATGGGGATTATCCTAAGCCTAATACCTAAGATTATAGTACACTAAATCGTGAGTTCTTGATCATTAAAGAATTGACACCATGGAAGCAAACCTCACAAACAGCCCTTAAACTCATCATACAACATCCCTAATTGGTCTCTATTAGATTTCTCCTAACAACATGCTTGAACTATGGATAAATAGAGAGTTTCATGAGAAAATGCATACCTTGCAAGTGATGATGGTGATGATGGTTCTCCTCCAATTCAGACCTTGCCAATTGCTTTGTATGGTCTTTGATGAATGTTGAAGCCTCTGGTTGCAGTAGTTCTTGTTCTATCTTCTTGAATCAACCTATTCAACTCTTCATGCAAGTTAGAGTGAAGTTGGAGATCTCATAATCCAGCCACGAATTCTTGAGCCTTTCCTTTGCCAAATGCTCAATGTTGATTATAGATGATGATGATGATCAGAATTGTAGTGATTGATGGTGTTTTAATGGAGTTTGGAATGAAAATGCAATTTTGGAGTGAAGGAATCAAAGTGTAGCATGCAAGCTTTTAGAATCACCAACCAATGCATGGAGTCACTCTAGGGCTTATATAGATGAGAATAGAAATGTGTGGAAGTTTGTAGAACCTTCCATGAAGTTTCTAGAATGTATCACGTAATGAGATTTTGAATTTGTCATCTTGAGTGAATCTCATGCCATCTCATGATAAACCATGCAATCTTACTTAAATTCTCCTCATATGGTATTATGACATGAAAATAAGGTCTTACAAACCTTTATGTAGCATTTTCTCATCTTTCCTTTTGATGCCTTAAAGTGCAAATAACAAATTTACAAAGAAACTCCAATTTTTAAGCCTAAACTCAAAAATGTGGCTAAACCATTGTTCTCAAAATGATGTTTCCAATCAAAATCATCTATCATATGCCCCATTTTGGATTTGTAGATCTCTCAAACCAAAATTCAATTCCAACTTTTTCAACTTATAAGCCATTTACAAGCCATTTTGACCATTTTAAAATATCCATGCTCCATGCATTTTCAAACTCTCACAACATCTTATCTAGCCTTAAAATCCCATTTTGAGAAACTTTGATGTTGGGAAGTTTTCCATTTGAAGCTTCCTTGTAGGAGTATTGGCCATTGGCTAAAAATGACCTGTAATTCCAAATTACCAAAATACCCCTGTCTTGCACAAGCCATAAGTAGAGTTCCCTAAATCATATGAAGGCATACCATACCTTTTTGGAAAGGGGAGACAATGAGGAACAACTCTCTTGCTTGTTCAAAGTCCATTTGAATTATCCTTGAGGGCCAAAAGTTTGTCAGAAGACAGTCAACTTGCACAGACAAATTTAAGTGCCATCTGGTGACCCCTAACTTGCAAGAGCTATAACGTGAGTTCTAGAAATCTCCTTGATGTCTTCCACCACTCAAATTAAAGGTCTTGAGATCCTCTACAAGTTTCATGTTGGCCAAGGATCCATTTGAAGCTTGCATTTTGACTTATTTTGCTTGGAAGTTTGACCTAAACTAGGGAATTTTACCTAGAAACCCTAATTTAGAACCTCCTCTTCTCCTTGATTTCTCTTGATTTATTCTTAGCATAACAACATATCTTTATTCTCCATGTCAAATTATGAACCCCACATCTCTCCAATAGCCCTTAATGCCTTTCAATCAGTCAATTGACCTAGAGTTGACCCAGATGAAACCCTAGTTGACTGTCTTCAACTGCAATACTTGTGATCACACCAATGACTTGTCTCCTTCTCCAAATGACTTTCTAAGTCCTCCAAGATGTCTAGATACTCCCCGTGCCTTCAATTCACAGCTCATACTTTCCTTGATGATCCCCAGATACCCTCAGCCAGGAGATAGATGAACTGCTTGACCCATTGACTTGATAGCTTTCAAATTCTTTTCTGATGACTTGAATGAGATTGAATCAGGATAATAACCTCTTGATAGGCCTCTAGAGATGAGAATAATGATTGGTCCCCCTGTTGTATGACTTGCTATGCTTATGCTATGCCGATGAGTAACCTATGTACATGACTCTATATGCAAATGCTAATGACATTGAAACATAAACCAAGTGAATAAGGTTGGGCAAATTTTAGGGTGCAACAGACAGCCATGGGAGTTCTGAGTTCGCAGGTTTGCCAGGCGAATGCCAGCGAAGCTTCGCCGGGCGAAGCCCAGCGAGCAGCAGCGAACCAAGTCAGTAGCATCCACCCTGTCTTCGCTGGCATGTTCGCCAGGCGAATGAGAGTGGCGAAGGTTTGCCAGGCGAGTATGCTAGCGAGTGCTAGCGAGTAATTCCAGAATAAATCCCAGTGGTCTTCGCTGGCAAGTTCGCCAGGCGAACGAAGTAGCGAAGGTTCGCCAGAGGCTTCGCCAGGCGAAGGTTAGCAAACACAATAGCATATTTTTCTTTCTTGTGTTTTCCATTCGTGGATTGGTTGTGTGGTTTGGTTGCGATCATTCCTTATTTGAGATGATTAATTATATGTTGTTATGTGTGTTGTGGGTAGCCGTATGGCTTGAATCCTAGTTTGTGATTCGTGGAGTGTGGAATGTGGTTGTTTGGCAATTTGGTGCATTTACTTGAACTGAATAGAAATGCATGTTATGAATGAATGATGAATATGTATATATGTATTGTGATATGTATATATATTGTGAATGCATAATGAATATATGCGATGTATGTGAAGAATGCATGAGTATGTTTGTAAACATGTATGCATTTCAAGAGGTGTGTGGAGTCATTTTGCATGCGAAACCTCATGAAGTACGTTCTTGTGCTGTTGATTCCTAGGAGAATCTGATGAGTGATAGGATTCCTAGGAGAGTCCGATGAGTGATAGGATTCCTAGGAGAGTCCGATGAGTGATAGGATTCCTCGGAGAATCTGATGAGTGAAGTGATTCCTCGGAGAATCTGATGAGTGATGTGATTCCTCAGAGAATTTGATGAACAATGTGATTCCTCGGAGAATCTGATGAAGAATGTGATTCCTCGGAGAATCTGATGAACAATGTGATTCCTCGGAGAATCTGATGAACATTGTGATTCCTCAGAGAATCTGATGAACGATGTGATTCCTCGGAGAGTCTGATGAACGATGTGATTCCTCGGAGAATCTGATGAGCAATGGGATTCCTAGGTGAATCTGATGAGTTATAGTGTAACTGTGAGGGGCGTGAGTGAATTGATTCTTAGGAGAATCTGATGAACGATTAAGTCGGTATCGTATTACGTTTGTATAGAGTAGCGAGTCGGCCTCTATGATTTGTGAATTGATTCTTAGGAGAATCTGATGGACGATTAAGTCGGTATCGTATTACGTTTGCATAGAGTAGTGAGTTGGCCTCTATGAATTGCATTTATCATCTTTACATGATGTATGGTGAATAAACATGATTGTAGATGTTTATGTAAGTTGTTGATAATTGGCATGAATGGAATGTTTGAAGATACGTGTATGTGTGAGTATATCTGTATATGTGTGTATGTTTATGAATTAATATAAACATTGATGATGTATATTGTGTATGCTCAGTGTTCTATTTGTGAATAGATATTTTGAATACATTGCGATGTACGGTGTAGTGAGATGAGTTGTGGTGAGAACGCGAACGATGTTATTGGATGTTATATATATATATATATATATATATATATATATATATATATATATATATATATATATATATATATATATATATATATATATATATATATATATATATATATATATATATATATATATATATATATATATATATATATATATATATATATATATATATATATATATATATATATATATATATATATATATATATATATATATATATATATATATATAT
Organism: Lathyrus sativus; assembly: GCA_963859935.3. NCBI lineage: Eukaryota > Viridiplantae > Streptophyta > Magnoliopsida > Fabales > Fabaceae > Lathyrus > Lathyrus sativus. The sequence goes on from OZ012739.1 coordinate 172,402,494, forward strand.
ATATATATATATATATATATATATATATATATATATATATATATATATATATATATATGTTTATGTGCATTATGTATTATGATATTGTTTCTCACCCTTCTGCTGTTTTATAATGCCCTATGAGGCATTGCAGATTAGTTGGCTGGAGGTATTTTTGTGAAGTGTGACTTCATCCCTTTTTGGTCGGTCGACTCTGATATGTAGCACTGGGTAGCTAGGGATTATTTTGATTCTTTTGTGATACATCTATGTTTGTATCTGCTGACGAATGTTTATGTAAACATGCTGGTTAAATATCGATGATGTTGTAAATCAACTTGAATGATGTACATGTATGTGATTACATATTTTGGAAGTTATTAAATATTTAGATGTTTCCGCCTTTGTTCTAAATATTTTTTTTGTGGGTGTTGCCCCGATGTTGCATATCATTATATATGAGCAGGTGTTTTATATGTGTGATTTTCGGATAATGTGGCATGTCCCTTTTATACCCTTTTATAAACTTACTCTGATGAAATTTTGAATTTGTGCCTAAATGATTAATTGTACTATTTGGGGTATAGAAAGGGGGTGTTACACTGGGTCTCGCAGTTTGGCAACGTTTCAACAAGAGAATCCGCCTACCTTCAAGGGTAAGCATGATCCTGATGGTGCGTTGGATTGGTTGAAGGAGATGGAGCGAATCTTTCGTGTGATGGATTGTACTCCCACGCAGAAGTTTCGTTATGGGACTCATATGCTAGCAGTCGAAGCTGATGACTGGTGGCTAGAGACCCGTCCGGTGTTGGAAGCTGCAGGTGAGGAGATTACTTGGACTATATTCCGTAGGGAATTTCTGAAGAAGTATTACCCGGAAGTTGTCCGTGGTAAGAAAGAGATTGAATTTCTTGAACTGAAGCAAGGAGACAAATCTGTTACTGAATATGCGGCGAAGTTCAAGGAGTTGGCTAAGTTTTATCCGCACTACAACGTTGAAACCGTTGAGTTCTCTAAATGCATCAAGTTTGAGAATGGATTGAAGTCTGAAATCAGAAAAGCAATCGGGTATCAGAAGATCCGTGTTTTTGATTCATTGGTTGAAAGCTGTAGGATTTATGAAGAAAATAGCAATGCTCATTACAAGGTGTTGAGCGAGAGGAGAAGTAAGTCGCATCAGACTCGCGGTAAACCTTATGATCCTCCGGCTGACAAAGGGAAACAGAAAGCGACTGATGGCAAGAAAACTAGTAGGGGAGACGCTCCTGCTGGCATTGTTTGCTATAAGTGTGGGAAACCTGGTCACAAGAGTAATGTGTGTAACTTTGGATTAGTGAAATGTTACCGTTGCGGAGAGTTGGGACATGCTATTGCTGAATGCAAACACAAAGGAATGGTTTGTTTCAACTGTGGTGAAGAGGGACACATGCGTGATAAGTGTCAGAGGCCTAAGAAAGAGAAGACTGGTGGAAAAGTGTTCGTTCTAACCGAAACTCAGACGTCCAGCGGTGACATGCTAATTGAAGGTACTTGTTTCATTAATAGTACTCCTTTACTTGCTATTATTGACACTGGTGCTTCTCATTGTTTTATTGCTGCTGATCGTGTTGAACGTTTGGGTCTTGTGTTATCTCACATGAATGGGGAGATGGTAGTTGAGACTCCAGCTAAGGGATCAGTGACTACATATCTTGTATGTTTGAAATGTCCTCTGTCAATGTTTGATAGGGATTTCCTGGTTGACTTAGTCTGTTTGCCACTAAGTGGGGTAGACATAATTTTAGGCAGGAACTGGTTGGAGTATAACTGTGTTCATATTAATTGCTTTGATAAGTCAGTGAGGTTTTCTACTCATGAGGAGGAGGGAGTCCGTTCGGTAACTACGAAACAGATGAAGCAGATATTGCTAGAAGGTGCTCAGGTGTTTGCGTTGGTGGCATCATTATCCGTGGAAAATCGAGCGAAAATTGATGAGCTGGAAGTTGTTTGTGATTTTCCGAAAGTGTTTCCAGATGAAATTCCTGAAGTCCCTCCGGAATGGGAAATTGAATTTTCTATTGATCTTGTACCTGGTACCAGACCTGTGTCTATGGCGTCGTACAGGATGTCTGCATCCGAATTGGCAGAGTTGAAGAAACAGTTGGAAGACTTACTTGAGAAGAAGTTCGTTAGACCAAGTGTGTCGCCGTGGGGAGCTCCAATATTATTAGTAAAGAAGAAGGATGGAAGTATGTGGTTGTGTATTGATTACCGACAACTAAATAAAGTGACAATTAAGAATAAATATCTGCTTCCAAGAATTGATGACTTGATGGATCAGTTGGTTGGGGCGCGGGTGTTTAGTAAAATTGATTTGAGGTCAGGGTATCACCAGATTAAAGTAAAAGATGATGATGTTCAGAAGACGGCGTTCAGAACTAGATATGGACACTATGAGTTTACGGTAATGCCTTTTGGTGTTACTAATGCGCCGGGAGTTTTTATGGAGTACATGAACCGCATCTTTCACGAGTATTTGGATCGGTTTGTAGTAGTATTCATTGATGATATCTTAATTTATTCTAAATCGAAGGAGGAGCATGTTGAGCACTTGAGGTTAGTACTGCAAGTGTTGAAAGAAAGGAAGTTGTTTGCGAAACTGTCGAAGTGCGACTTCTGGTTGGAAGAAGTTAGCTTTCTGGGTCATGTTATATCGGGTAGTGGAATTTCTGTAGATCCATCTAAGGTTGATGCCGTGTTGCAACGGGAAACTCCAAAGTCGGCAACGGAAATTAGAAGCTTTTTGGGACTTGCTGATTATTACAGAAGGTTTATTGAAGGCTTTTCTAAGTTGGCCCTTCCGTTAACTAAGTTGACTTGTAAAGGGAAAACCTTTGTGTGGGATGCTCAATGTGAAGCAGGTTTTATAGAGTTAAAGAAGAGGTTGACGTCTTCTCCGGTGTTGACCTTGCCTATTGCAGAGGAACCGTTTGTGGTATACTGCGATGCTTCTAAGTTTGGTTTAGGAGGTGTGCTCATGCAGAATAATAAAGTAGTTGCTTATGCTTCAAGACAGTTGAGAATCCACGAGAAGAATTATCCTACGCACGATTTAGAACTTGATGTTGTTGTGTTTGTGCTGAAGATTTGGAGGCATTATCTTTATGGTTCAAGATTCGAGGTGTTCAGTGACCATAAGAGTTTGAAGTACTTGTTTGATCAAAAGGAACTGAACATGAGACAACGAAGGTGGTTGGAACTATTAAAAGATTATGATTCTGGTTTACATTACCATCAGGGAAAAGCTAATGTTGTAGCTGATGTCTTAAGCCGCAAGACTTTGCATATGTCAGCAATGATGACTAAAGAGTTGGAATTGATTGAGCAATTCAGAGATCTGAGTTTAGTTTGCGAAGTAACACCGAAGAGTGTAAAGTTGGGCATGTTAAAGATTAATAATGATTTTCTGGACAGCATCAGAGAGGCTCAGAAATTAGATGTGAAGTTAGTAGATTTAATGCTTGTAGTAGACCATTCGGAAAATAATGATTATTAGTTGGATGCGCAGGGCGTGTTGAGATTTCGTGGTCGTATTTGTATTCCTGATAGTACAGATATGAAGAAGGCGATTCTGGAAGAGAGTCACAGAAGTAAGTTGAGTACTCATCCAGGAGCGACGAAAATGTATAGTGATTTGAGGAATCTATTTTGGTGGCCTGGTATGAAGCGTGATGTAGCGCGATTTGTGTATGCATGTTTGACTTGTCAGAAGTTGAAAGTCAAGCATCAGAAACCTGCTGGGTTGATGCAACCGTTAGAGATTCCAGAATGGAAATGGGACAGCATTTCAATGGATTTTATAACGGGTTTGCCGAATACCTTAAGAGGATGTGATTCTATTTGGGTGATTGTTGATAGGCTTACAAAGTCAGCTCACTTTATTCCTATTAACATCACTTTTCCGGTATCGAAGTTGGCAGAGATTTATGTCAGAGTGGTTGTTAAGTTACATGGTGTTCCATTGTGCATTGTGTCGGATAGAGATCTGAGGTTTACTTCTGAGTTTTGGAAGAGTCTGCAAGAGGCATTGGGTTCTAAGTTGAGGTTGAGTTCAGCATACCATCCTCAGACAGATGGTCAGACTGAATGGACTATTCAGTCTTTAGAGGATTTGCTGAGGGCATGTGTTCTTGAGGAAGGTCGTTCGTGGGATACTTACCTTCCGTTGATAGAGTTTACGTACAATAACAGTTATCACTCTAGTATCGGAATGGCACTGTTCGAAGCTTTGTATGTGTTGCACCCTAATTTTTGACCTTAAGATCCCACATTATTTTGTATGTTTCTTTTATTTTATTACATGTTATCTTTTACTTGTGTGCACGACTAACAAGTAGGTGCAGGGTTATTTTCCTTTTAGGATGCCTCGGGCGGTTTTTTTTTAGATCCTCTTAGGATCAAAAGTTTGGTCCCTTTCAAAACTTTTCTCTTTATCAAGGAAAGCTTGCCGAAACAAGATTCACAAGATTCAGAAGATTTCCCAAAGTTAGCTCACCATTCAAGACTAGGAGGTTTAAATTCGAAATAGCCAGATTCTAAGAGGTTACAGCAAGCGTCAAGGCGTGCAATTCAGTTTAATTCAAGATGCACTTTAGACTCAACTAATCTTGAAGCAACATGTGATCTATCTCAAATTCAACGCCATGATTAAAGTCACAAAGAGTTAGAAGGTGGTGCCCATTTATTTCAGAATTATGTCTAGTATCTACAAGCATCCGTAGATACAAGCCTATTATTTTAAGACCGTCACGATTTTAGAGTTCGAATCCACCAAGTTTATCGATCAAAGGATACAAGTTTTAATCTAGAAAATCTACATGTGCCAAAGAAACAGACGCTACAGCTGGATTACAATATTCACAAATGTACTTTTGACTGGATTACATGGCTTTTCAGGAGATCATTCAAACTTAAAGCAATTAGTTTTAATTATAGTTGCTCAGAGTTGTGTTCTTGGACGTCTTCCCTCTACGTAGATTGTAAAAAAACTTTGTTTCCTGGTCAAGCATTCCTCTAAATAGTTGCAGGCTTAGAGTTTGTGGGCTGAATTATCTATGCCCGGAAATGAAGCAGTAGACAGGGTCCATCTTTTGGTCAAGAAAACCTGTCCCAGGGACAACACCATTCGCAAGCTGTTGATGGGAACTGGCTAGGACTAAACAACAATATATGGGTTGGTAGCCAGAGATGGACTGGCGTATCCTTCATTTCCACTTTGAGGATTTTAATCAACCGCAATCTGATTCTGAGCAGGGATACATAAACGCTCCACATATGCGACAGAGCCTGAACCTATCACAATCAAATTTGAGGTCTGAGTCTGGAAGAAGTCAACTGCCAAACCAGCAAGCAGCCACAGCTAGCTTCACTCTTCTCTTCCAACCTGCCAACAAAACCATTTCAGTATTAGTGCAACCCCAAGACAAAGGCGCAAGGGAATCCGGCATAACACCAATAACCTCTACCTATATCAGACAATCTGGAACCTTTCTCGGCAGCGTCCGAATCTACCAGCCCGTCCCCTGCAAACAATCAGTAAAAGAAGATGTAATTACCCAAAGCGGCATATGGAAGAACGGTTGTACGAGCATGCTAGCAGCACTAAGAGGCTATAAGCTTTTAGTGACTATACCGTCTTATGCGAGCCTTGAGAAAAATTATCCTGCGAGCCTTGAGAAAAATTATCCTGCGAGCTTTCGGAGCGGATGCATATCTGACAGATCCTGCTAAAGGAGTTGATGGTGTTTTTGAAAAAGCTATTAGCGAAGACGCCTAATAATTTTATGCTCGATCAACCCTGCCAATCCAAAGAGCAAGCTGGGCTCACTGCTGCTCCAACCTGCAGTCATTATGGTGAGACATTCAGCCACATTTTCTTTCAATCAAAACACCATTCCACCATATCATAATGTACTAAGGGAGATAATAGAGGAAAGGAATAAGTTGGAACGAGACATACTGGACCTCAGATCAAAAACGGAAGCCATTCTGGTTACAACTCATAGTTCTCGCCAATCCTGCAACACACCCAAGCAATCCACACGGTAAATCGACTGGAAACTCATCAAAACCAAAACCTGAAATCCTGCGCAAGAAGAGGGTGTGTGGGTATGTTTGTGAAGATATTGAATACGACGACAAACCAGCATACAACAAAGCAGCTACCCTATGTTATTAACCTTTACCGCGTTTCAAAACAACTGAATGTCAAAACTGTTTGTGAGTAAGCGGCTATGGACAACAAAGGCACGACAATGTCAGCAAGCACGAAGTTGTTCCTTATTGCCAAAATGGAGATTACGATACCGTCATCAAAGTATTACTGCAAAGAAATAAAGGTATCAATAAGGTTTAATAATCTCAATTCGAGTTCCCACTGTGGCAGGAGGTAGCCAGGGCATTTGAAGATTCAATTCGAAGTAAACCGGGTTAAGTTTTAAAAGAAGATACCTGCATAAACGGAAGTTTAAGGTCGCAGGAGGCGCGCAATGAGTTCACTGCTGCACAACCACATTCACACAAAGGACAGGTCATTTCCATTTGCTCCATGACATACACAACAAGCTGATTCCCTACAGAACATTGGAAGTTATCAAGCATTACGTAGAGACCATAGTAATTCTTCGACATACGATCCAATTCAAACGGTTTCGATGTGGATCAACGAATTTCCTTACCCCATAACCCTCCAAGGAAATGTTCAGGAAATTCAATCATAAAAGCATGAATTCCAAGAGATTAAGGCAACTACAGAAATGTATCAACTCAAACGCAGAGGTTTCGCGATTAACCTGCATCACAGTAGAAGAAGATTGGGATTCAAAATATCGTCCTGATCGTGCCACATAATTGAAAAAAGGAATAACCTTTTAAGGTTGATTTGTCGGTCACCGTTTACAGCCTCCGTTGAGTCACAGACATTATGGACAAAGCGTTAAAGCCATTGCAAACACAGTTAAAACCACTCACTGTGAAAGCTCTAGAAAGCTGCTTAAGTTAGAACACCAAGCTAACCCTGACCACTTGGTTGACCTGTATGACCTGAAGTCTGAAGCAGGATATAAATGGTTAGCATGAGGATAGAATCATCAGCATTGAAACACATAACCAATATCGAATACTCAGACATTTACATCCAATTCGAGACGTCAACATATTCTGCACACGAGAACCCACTTGGCTGCATTGCTGCAAGTATTTAAAACAGAGAATTAAGTACTTATCGTCAGCAATCTGATAAGAAATTAGTATGCAGAATTGAAGAAGCATCATAGTAGCAGAAGTCATGCCTCACCCAAACATTAAATGTAATCAACCAAACCATAACAAAGATAATCAGAAGAGAATCCTTGAACACCTGCAGTTACACACTTCGTCAATTGAACGAATTAAGAGGCGAGCAAATGAACTACATGTTAACCCCAGCAATCAGACGGAGGTATATATTCTCTACCTGAGCAAAGCCGCATCAAGCTTCAAAATCAACAACACGATGCTGCTAGCTGCAAACACCGAACGCGAACAATCGCTAGTCCCCTCAGGTCTGCCTCTTCCCTGGACCATTTGAATTCTTCCCAGGCCCAAACAAATTGTTGCTATCCACACCTGTCAGAAATCACCAATTCGAAGTTAGTAATACCCGAGGGAATATACCTAAAAGATCCATCTAAGACAGCTAGCAAATCTCCAAATTGATGAACCTAGACAATCCAAGTTTTAAACGAGATAGACAAATCATATAGGAGAAGATTTTATCATCAACGGACATTAATACAATATCACCAAAACAGGAAGGTTTTCGTTTGATCTAAACCCAAAATGGAAGGTCCAAAATCAACAATTAATCAGTATTCAAAACAAATTCAATCAGAAATCTCAGGTTTAAAGCCTATATAAAGAGGAGTGGAAACGAGAAAGAAAGGGGGAATCGAACGAACAACACACGAAAAAACCCTAGAACTACCAGGAGAACCCGTGAATTCAAGAAACTACATAGAGAAGACTCATCTTTTCCGTTGAAGGAGCCGTTCCCAAACCGCCGAAATCCCAGATCGAAGAAACTCCCGTCTTGTCATTTCAAGCTCCGCCGTCCTCAAGCCGTCGGTAAAACTCTACTCTTGTCACGATTATGGAACGTTTTGATTGTTTTGTTTGTGGTTCAGGTTGAAGCAACGTTGAAAACAAGGAAGGTTGAAACAATGGCGGTTGCGATCGCGAAAAGGGGAAGAAGGAGACGCGATCGAAGGAAAGGGGAACTTAGGGTTCTTCATTTCTTTTCTGAATTGTTTATGTAATTTGTTGCTAATCACACACACCATACACTAAACACTCACTTAACATGCACCTAACCCTTATTAACCCGTTTAAGTCTAAATTAACTTTTTATAATCAGTTTTTATTTAAATCAATTAAACTTACTTCAAAATAATTTTATTTAATCTCAACCAGATTTTATTGATAGGTTTTTTTTGAATTATTAATATAATAACTCAATTCCATCTTTACTAATAGTTGATATTAGTTATAATCAATTTTAATAATCTTTTTATAATTTTATAAGATAAAAATTCTCTTTTAAATAAATTGATTTATTTTACTAATTAATTTTAATTAACCTTTTTTCAAATCAACTTAATAATTCTTCCCCATAATATAAAATCTTTTTATAAATAAGTTGCATTTACCAATTTATCTCTAATTAATAATATAACTTTTCCTAAATCAACTTTTCTCAAAATAAGTCAACTTCGTCTAATTCAAACCATTCAATCCGCCTAAAATCAAATCAACATTTTCTCACAATTCAAACCGAAATCAATGAATCGATCTAAAACTAACCAACATCGTAAAACTCGTGCACTTCACGACACATGCACTTACACTTAGCGCTTTCATGCGTATATATTGTTTATCTTTATCTATTTTTATTTTATTCACAATGCACACACTCACCTAGAGCTTTCATGCGTATGTGTATGGATTTATTCTTTCCTTGCAATTTATTCTATTGCATTTACATTATCATATTTATCTATTCATACATTGCATCCGTCCAAAGGAAAAACCTACACATAATTCAACGTTGTGTGTAGTTGCACTTCATATGCATCATATTCCCCCTTGATCCTTGATTCTTCAAGTCGATCGCTTAAGTTTAGGACCTATCCCATAGGAAGGACCTTGTCTTTATCTTTACAACTTAGACAAACAACACAAAAACAACTTTTCAAACACATTTAGAGAATAGATGTTAATCATCTTAAGCGAGATATAATCTCCACCCCCACAACAATACAATCAAACATGTAGAGACTTTGCCTTAAGAACGACAAAGGCATACTTGGCGACCATCCGAGTATGTAAGACCTTTTCTTAAGACGATGCAAAGACCATTTCCTACAATCCCCTTCTTATATTTGTGGTGGTTATCTCTCCCTTAAAATGAAGACTCGTCTCTTCTCCTAAGCCCAATCAAAACAACTACCCTAAACCCGTAGGAACTTTGACCACAGTCAAAGAACTCCTCTAACCCTTTAGGGTGAACTACAACATACTCTGATTCCACTCCCGTAAGGATATGTAGGCACAAGGTGCGATGCCTTATCGAGTATACTTAGATATAAACCCCTAGGGTCTTTTAACCATTAAGCAGATAAACACTTAGCAGTAAACAAACATAAAACAAGAGGTTCCTGTAGAGTACTACAGAAACTTAGGATGCTAGTACCTTCCCTAAGTTTAACCAACCCCCGAACCTAAAACAATCAAACCTTGCATTTGCATTGCATTGTGGGAATTTCGATCTTTATCCCTTCCTTTGGACAAATCAAAGTTCGGTTGCAAAATGAATTAAAGATTCAAACTAATCAATAGTTTGGTATCCGATTTTCACCGCGACAGTATGGTCGGCGGTGTAGGACTCCGTTGTGTTGGTATGAATCGGGGGAGAGTGTAGTACTCGGACCGGAGATTGTTCGGGAGACTACTGAGAAGGTGAAGTTAATTTGAGAAAAGATGAAAGCTTCACAGAGTAGACAAAAAAGCTATCATGATAAGCGCAGGAAGGATTTAGAATTTGAAGCTGGAGATCATGTGTTTTTGAGAGTCACGCCTGTGACTGGAGTTGGTAGAGCTTTGAGATCTAAGAAGCTTACTCCTCGTTTCATTGGTCCGTACTAGATATCGGACAGAGTGGGAAAGGTTGCATATCGAGTGGCGTTGCCTCCTAATTTGTCGAATATGCACGATGTATTCCACGTATCGCAGCTCCGCAAGTATATTTCAGATCCATCGCATGTCATTCCTATGGACGATGTGCAAGTACGCGATAATCTTACTGTAGAGACAAGGCCTGTGAGAATTGATGATCGTGAGGTGAAGACGTTAAGAGGAAAAGATATTCCCTTGGTGAAAGTGGTTTGGTTGGGAGCTGCTGGCGAAAGCTTGACGTGGGAACTGGAGAGCAAGATGCGGGAGTCCTATCCCGAGCTGTTTGATTGAGGTAATTTCGAGGACGAAATTCTTTTAGTAGGGGAGAGTTGTAACGCCCGTTTTATTTCGATTAAATTTAGTTATTACTTTACCGTGTTTCGTTGCGTTGTATTTTTATTTGAAAATGTGTTTGTTTCGAAGAAAGGAATTGAATCGGTCGAATTTCGGGCAAAAGTGCAGAATCCCGTAGCAGTTTTATGGAAAACTTCGAAAATTCATATCTCTCGATCCGTAAGTCGGTTTTAGTCCTCGTTCAAAGCGTTGGAAAGCTTAAGAAAAGTTTTGTCTAAGAAAAATAAAATTTTGCTGATATGACGGTCGTCACAGGCATGTGACGATCGTCACGGTCGTGACGCTCGTCAGGAACTTGTTACACTCGTCATAGTAACGAAAAATCCGAATTAATAACAGAATTGGGACGTGGCCACCGGAATGTAAAAAATTTAGTAACGTATCCCTATATTCCATTACGCTCAATTGAATTGGGAAGTTTTCACAAAAAGAGAAATCGTAAAGGAAGAAAATAGCGTGGTTGAGAGAAATTGATAACAGAAGAATTTTCCACCAGAAAACTTGGAAGAAAGTTGCAGGAGAGTTACCGTAAACCAGAACTTGAACCGGAAGCGTGGAATTGGCCTCTATTCTAAGGTAAGGGTGGGGTTCGATTCTATAACCGTGGGTATGATCGATTTCGTGTAGGGAATCGATTCATAGGTATAATTTCCGTTAATCAATAAATGTTAGGGACGAGGTTTTTCTATGTAGGAATGAATGTGTTATATTGTTAGTAGTACGATGCTCTAAGGTTTCCCTAATGGGGGAAATATGTAGAAATGAATGCGTTATATCGTTATTAGTACGATGATCTAAGGTTTCCCTAATGGGGCAAAAGGGTAGTTGTCCTAATTGTTTCGTAATTAAACCTTGATAGAGATTTGTAATTAATTATATGAATAGGAGTAGATATGTTGTCATTACGATCGTATGTTGAATTCTTAATTGTTGATTCAAGGCTGTTATTGCTCTCATACGTGAACAGGTGGAAAATGATAATGTCTTGAGTTGTATGAGAATGATGCTCTGTTATGGACAGTTTGGTTGTAAGTATAAAGCTTTATTGTATGGTCGTTATGGTTGTGTTGTAGTCCATAATAGGTGCATTTCATGGCATATCATCTTGGTTGGCCTGAATTGGCGTTATTTAGAGTGTTGGCTCCTAAATGGGTTATTTGGAGTGTTGGCTCCTATCCCGAGTTTTGGAGTGTTGGCTCCTAAGTGGGTTTTGGGGTGTTGGCTCCTATCCCGAGTTTTGGGGTGTTGGCTCCTAAATGGTACCACATGCATATGCACAGTTGAGTTGTATTGCTGAGTCACATAAAGCTGCATAATTATGTTGGTTGTCGGTTGTTGTGGCATACGTGAGATATGAATTTGCTTGCAAATGATTGCCGTTGATGTTTATAAGTTTGCGAAGATTATATTGCTGTGATATGATTTCTAACATGACTTTTGTCATGCCTTATGTTATGTTTTCGATATCTCACCCCTTTACGTTGTATGTTACCGCCATTGGTGGTAATTTGCAGGTGACCCGGAATAGAGTTTCCGCTTTGTCGTTAAGGTGTCGTTGGTCGCTCTGATACGTAGCACTCTTGGGGGGGGGGGGTGAACGATTTATATTATTGCTTTAGTTGATGTTCTTGTTGCTAAACTTTGTGAAGAACTTCTACTGTATTATTTTAATTGAACCGTTGCAAGCTTATTAACTTCCGCCGGAAGTAATGACAAGTTGTTTTATGATTAAATGGTTAAGCAATACATTGTTGATTGTTCATTCAATTTCGTGCTACGTATGTTATTTGAATGTGGTTGCATAAATGCATATTGTATGTTCAGTTGAATGTAACATCTTTGGTATGAAGAATTCTGGACGTGTGACGACCGTCACACCTTCATTACGATCGTCATGCGTGCAATTTATATGCTGTTGTGCTATGTTTGTTATACGAGTTGTTTTGTTTTCCTGTTATTCGCAAGTGTTAGAGTTGGGGTGTTACATAAAATGTTGGGAAGTTTTCTACCAGAATTCTTCTTTTGCTCACTTCTTCTGTATTTAGTTTGTTAGGAGCAGAAGCAAGTTCATCAATAACTTTCAGCCTCTGTAAACTTTTAGTGTTCAGAACTTTTCCCAGAATGGATGTAAGTTCCTCTTTAAATCCTGCCACATGAAGATGCTCCACCAGACCATTCTCTGTCAGAATGTCTGTAGTCAACCTTCCACAAGGGATCCAATTTCTTCCCTTAGTATGTTTTGTCTTCATGTCTTCTCTAGATGCCTTGACATAATTCCATAGATGAGAGAAGAGCAGATGAGGCAGATCTACCTTTGTGCTCTGACTGAGGCAATAAATGAAGTAAATTTGATCATTGTTGACATAATCTGGTGAATTGGTAGACTTTCTGTGGTGAATGCAACCCATGAAGATTTTAGCCCAGATTTTGTAATTGGGTTTCAAATCTTTGAACTTGTTAGAGGGTTCTCCAGAAATAGTCACTTCTTTATAAACAACTTTCATGTTGACACGCCCAGTAAGATGAGAAATTCCATCAGTTTTCTCATACCCAATTAGTTTCCTTATTAGATCTTCTGTAATCACTATTTCTTTTCCCAGAATGTATGACACTATGAACTTAGGGTAAGCATGAGCATGAATCCAGAACTCCTTCACTAAAACTGGATAAACTGGCCCAAACAGTCTATCAAAGTACTTGGTCCATCCTTGAGCATCAATGATGGAATGCAGATTGAACCCGTTTGCAGCTAGAGATGCAAAATCCACTAATGACTCACACAACACTTCAAGCTTATCAACTGGTGTGAGATTCGTTCTAACAGGTTCCTTGAAAGGAACAGCGCCCAGATTGGACGAAGTAACTGCAACCATTGTTGATTGAAATTGTGCTGAGGTTGAAGATGAAGTTGCCATTGATGAAGATGTTGAAGGTTTAGGGTTTAGATGAAGACAAAAGAGCAAGCAGAAATGCATATACGTGTTTGTGAAAGTGAAAACTGTGAAAAGGTGAGATTTATGGAATTTATAGAGAAATTTAGGGCACACAAAAGGTCACACATTCAACATGTTTTTCATTTAACATTTAATGACATTTAGAGAAAAGAATATTAATCATTTCAAAGCAATAAATGATTCTGACATTTGGGGGGAAAATCAAGAATTTCAACTATTCAAACGTTACCTCAAATGTCTCTTCAGTATTGTGCACGCCATCTTTTCAGATTCAGAGTGACACGTGTTTGCTTGCATGTGCTTCTGAAATCTCTTTGAGAAATGAAACGTTAGCCAACGTTCAGATCCTCTGAGACTTGTCAGTTCAGATACACACAGAAATAATAATTCAAGAAATTAAATAAAAGACAGATGAAATACTTCAGAGTTTTAAACATTTTGCATCTGAGAAATTTGCCTCTGATAAATATTATTCTGGACAAAATTCCATACCAATATTTTTCAGAATAAACTTAAACCTATCTTCAGCAAGGGGTTTTGTGAAAATATCAGCCCATTGATGATCTGTATCAACAAAGTCTAATTTTATAATACCCTTATGAACATAGTCTCTGATGAAGTGATGTTTAATTTCTATATGCTTAGCCTTAGAGTGTAAAATAGGGTTTTTAGACAGGTATATAGCAGAAGTATTATCACAGAATATAGAAATATTACTCTCAAAGATCTGATAGTCTTCTAGCTGACTTTTCATCCAGAGCATCTGCGTGCTGCATCCAGCAGCAGCAATATATTCTGCTTCTGTAGTTGATAGAGCAATTGTAGGTTGTTTCTTGCTGTACCAGGAGATTAAATTTCTTCCCAGAAATTGACAACTTCTAGAATTACTTTTTCTTTCAACTCTGTCTCCAGCGTAATCAGCGTCACATAATCCAACTAGTTTAAATTTGTCAAGTCTTCTGTAACACAAACCCACATTAGAAGTACCTTTTAGATACCTTAGAATCCTTTTAACAACTGTTAAGTGTGATTCTCTAGGATCTGATTGGAATCTTGCACACAAGCATACACTCAATAAAATGTCAGGTCTAGAAGCAGTTAAGTAGAGAAGAGATCCAATCATACCTCTGCAGAATTTCTGATATACTTTCTTACTTAGCTCTTTCTTACCAAGAGTACTTGTTGGATGCATAGGAGTCTTTGCCATCTTACTATCAGTCATGTTGAACTTCTTCAGAAGCTCTTTTACATATTTGGTCGGATGAATGTAAGTGCAATCTGGAGTCTGGTTGACTTGAATTCTCAGAAATAATCTCAATTCTCCCATCATGCTCATCTCAAATTCAGCCTGCATACATTGAGCAAACTCCTTTCCCAACATAACATTGATAGATCCAAATATAATATCATCTACATATATTTGACAAATTAACAGATCTTTCTTAAATGTTTTACAGAAGAGTGTTGTGTCCACTTTGCCTCTGATAAAATTTTTCTCCAGAAGAAAATTGCTTAATCTCTCATACCAAGCTCTGGGAGCTTGTTTTAAACCATAAAGAGATTTCTTTAGTTTAAAAACATTTTTTTGGAAATTTTTCACTTTCAAAACCAGGAGGTTGGTGAACATACACTTCTTCTTCTATAATTCCATTTAAGAAGGCACTCTTAACATCCGTCTGATATAAAGTGATGTTATTTTGTGCAGCAAAAGAAATGAGTAAACGAATAGACTCTAACCTGGCTACAGGAACATAAGTCTCTATATAATCAATTCCTTCTTGCTAGCTATAACCTTGAGCAACAAGCCTTGCTTTGTTTCTTTTAACTTCTCCTTTTTCATTCAACTTGTTTCTGAAGACCCATTTAGTTCCAATTATGTTGAATCCTTTTGGTCTTGGAACCAAATCCCGAACATCATTTCTTGTGAATTGATTGAGCTCATCTTGCATGGAAATTATCCAGTCATTGTCTTGCCGAACTTCATCCACAGAAGTTGGTTCAATAACTGACACCAACCTAAATAATGACGCTTTGGATGATCTGAGGTAGGATCTTATCCTTATAGGGTCATCATTCTTTCCAAAGATCACATCCTCTGGGTGAGAGACCTTGATTCTGGAAGATGATCCTCTGACATTTGATTCTTCAGAAATATTCAAGTTGTTCATTTGAGAAGCTAAAGGAATTGCATCTGGCGTTGCTTCTAGTTCCTTCACTTGAACTTTTTCTGCCTCTGAGCCTTCAGAATCTGTGAGAATTACTTCTCTATCTGCAGAACTTTCAAACTGCTTTGGCTTTTGAATGCCAAGCTTATCATCAAATCTAATATGTATAGATTCTTCCACAATCTGTGTTTTAGTATTGTATACTTTGTAGCCTTTAGAGCGTTCAGAATAGCCAAGCATGAAACACTTCTGTGCTTTAGAATCAAACTTGTTTAGATTCTCTTTAGTGTTCAGCATATAACATATACATCCAAAAGGATGAAAATAAGCAATGTTGGGTTTTCTGTTCCTCCACAATTCATAGGGAGTATTTTCCAGAAGAGGTCTTACAGACACTCTGTTCTGAATATAACAGGCTGTGTTAATTGCTTCTGCCCAAAAATGCTTTGCCAGATTAGTCTCGTTGATCATGGTTCTGGCCATTTCTTGCAGAGTTCTATTTTTCCTCTCTACAACTTCATTCTGTTGTGGAGTTCTAGGACAGGAGAAATCATGAGCAATTACATTTTCAATAAAATATTTTTCAAAATATTTGTTTTCAAATTCGCCACCATGATCACTTCTGACTTTAACAATTTTAAAGTCTTTTTCATTCTGGACTTGTTTGCAGAAGTCAAAGAACACAGAATGTGACTCATCCTTGTGTTTTAGGAATTTCACCCATGTCCATCTGCTATAGTCATCAACAATCACTAATCCTTACTTCTTGCCTCTGATGGATGCATTTTTCACTGGTCCAAACAGATCAATGTGAAGTAACTCTAATGGTCTTGAAGTTGAAACAACATTCTTAGTTTTAAAAGAAGATTTTGAAAATTTTCCTTTTTGACATGCTTCACAAAGAGCATCTGAGTTGAACTTCAACTTAGGAAGTCCTCTGACCAGATTGAGTTTATTAATCTGAGATATACGTCTCATATTAATATGCCCCAATCTTCTGTGCCAGACCCATTGCTCATCATTAACAGACATAAGGCATTTTACATTTTGAACCATAAGTTTTGAAAGATTGATTTTGTAAATGTTGTTCTTCCTCTTTCCATTAAATAGGATTGAGCCATCCTTCTGACTAACAGCCTTGCAACATTTTTTATTAAAGATTATGTCATAACCATTGTCACTCAATTGACTTATAGACAATAGATTATGCTTTAATCCTTCTACAAATAAAACATTAGATATAGAGGGAAGGTTACCATTGCCAATAGTACCAGAGCCAATAATCATGCCCTTTTGATTCCCTCCAAACTTGACGTCTCCTCCAAATTTAAGCTCCAGGCTTTGGAACATAAACCTTTTTCCCGTCATGTGATGTGAGCAGCCAGAGTCCAGGTACCATGACTGGCGTCTTGACTTTGCTGCTAAATACATCTGCAATAGGGATTATCTTTTCCTTAGGTACCCAGATCTTTTTGGGTCCTTTTGGGTTAGTTGCCTTCAAAGTTTGTCTGAACTTCTGTCTTTTTACAACAGTTTTGTTCTGACTAACTTTTGGTTTAAACACAGGAACGTTCTGATCAGAACGTGTGTGTTTAATATCATTCAGATGACCAAACTTAAAATGAGAATATACGGGAGTCTTCTTAATGATAATTTTATCAGCAGGCATTGGATTTAAATCCTTTCCAGAGGAAGATTCATATCCAATTCCTTTCCTGTTGTTTCTGCTAACTCCATAGATCATTGAAGCCATCCTGCTTCTATCTATGCTTTTAGCCAGAAACTTCTGAAAACTGTAGTCATATTCTTCTAAAATATTTTTGCAATTTGACTTAGTTTCAGATTCAGAGTCTTGTTGAGATTTTTCAAAATTGTTTTTCATTTTTAAATTATTTTCTTTAAGCTCAACAACTTCTGACTTTAACAGACTATTCTCAGATTCAAGATTGCATTTAAGCTTCTTGCATTTGAGTTTAATCTGATTATAGTTATTCAGGACTTCTGATAAAACTTTAATAAGTTCTTCCATAGAGAGATCAGAAAGTACCTCTTCTGAGTCAGATTCAGAATCAGATTCAAATTCAGATGATACTTCATCCTGATCTTCCATGCCTGCCATCAGAGCCATGTTGGCGCATTCTTCAGATTCTGATGAAGATTCAGAATCATCAGAATCATCCCAGGTTGTCATTAGAACCTTCTTCTTTTTGTCAAACTTCCTCTTTGGCTTTTCCTTTAGAAGCTTTGGACATTCATTCTTGTAATGGCCAGGTTCTTTGCATTCAAAGCAAACAACCTCCTTCTTTCCAGATCTTTTGTGTGTAGAGGACTCCTTGCGTTGATCTGGCTTCTTGAAGTTCTTGAACTTCCTCTGTTTGTGCTTCCAGAGTCTGTTGATTCTTCTGGACAACAAGGACAATTCATCTTCTTCTTCAGAAGAAGACTCTTCAGAACTTTCTTCTAACACCTGCAAAGCTTTCACAGATTTGTTAGACTTTAAAGCAATTGACTTACCTTTCTTTTGAGGCTCGTCTTCTTCAAGTTCAATTTCATGGCTCCTCAGATAGCTGATTAGTTCCTCCTATGTGATCTTGTTCAGATCCTTAGCTAGCTTCAAAGCATTGACCATTGGTCTCCATCTGATGGGCAAGCTTCTGATGATCTTTTTCACATGATCAGCAGTTGAGTAGCCTTTGTCCAGCACTTTTAACCCAGCTGTGAGGATCTGGAATCTAGAGAACATAGCTTCTATAGGTTCAAATTCTTCCATTTTAAAGGCTTCATACTTCTGGATCAGCGCCAGAGCCTTGGTCTCTTTGACTTGTGAGTTCCCTTCGTGTGTCATCTTCAAAGACTCAAACAAATCAAATGCAGTTTCTCTGTTGGTAATCTTCTCATACTCAGTATGAGATATACCATTTAATAAGATTGTTCTAGCTTTGTGATGATTTATGAACTCCTTCTTCTGGGCTTCAGTCATAGATTTTCTATCAATTTTCTTTCCATCTCCATCAGTGGGGTGAACATAACCATCAATGACTAAGTCCCATAGATCAGCATCATGACCAAGGAAGAAACTCTCTATTCTGTCCTTCCAATAGTCAAACTTCTCCCCATCAAACATAGGGGGTTTTATGCTGATTCTATCCCTTTCTTCATATCTGTTGTTGCTGTTAGATGTTGAAGCTTCAGCCATAATAATAACCAAAGAATATCAAGAGTATTTTTCTCACTGGATATTTTCTGTCACGGTGAAGTGATAGCACACACAGAACCGGAGCTCTGATGCCAACTGAAGGTGAGAAAATACTTAGAAGAGGGGTTGAATAAGGATTTAGAAAATATTATGGAAATAAAAACACAAAGATTTTTATCCTGGTTCGTTGAACTCAACTACTCCAGTCTACCATATCAAGAGTGATTTGCCTTTCTCCACAAGGACTTAATCCACTATTAATCAAACTGATTACAATAGAAACCACTAAGAACAACTGTTCTTAGTCTTCTCAAGAACTACTGACCACAACTTGGTCTTCTCAAGGAACTTTTACAATCAAATGTAAAACTAAACAAGTGTTTGAATGCTTCTAAGTAAGCTGTATCACAACTGTGATTTACACTTAAGTTTAAGAACTTATGAAAACTATTTAGCAAAGAATAATAATTTGTATGGGAGCTTTGAGAGAGTTTTCAAATGAATTGTTCAATAATTCGTCAACTTTAGATTGTTGTTAAAGACTAGCTTTTATAGGCACAGAAGTCCAAGATGTTTGCAAGCTTGAAGACTGTGTCTGCAAAGTAGCTGTAACCTTTTTGTCTTCACATCACTTGACCTTTCCTAGAAGTAGAACGTTCAGAGAAATCCTTTTTGCCTGAGTTCTTGTGTCTAGCATAAATGAGGAAAGAGTCGTTTGGCATAACCAACGGATATAACTTTGAATTCTTCTTCAACAAGTTTCTAATTCACAGCAATCTACATCAGAGCCTTGACTGATCAGAGTCTTTGATGTTCATCAGAGTTTGCTGTATCAGAGCATTGCAACAAGTGTGCTTCAGCATGTAACTAATCAGAGCAGAGTTTAGAGATCAAATCCTTAGTACTTGCAGCGAATAGTACTATCAGAGTCTTTGAAAAATAGTGCTTGAAACTCTTCATACAAAGTCTTCAGTCTATGCTTCAGATGCTTCTGTAGCTTCTGCTTTAGATCCTTCTATAGGTAGCGCTCAGAGTCTTCTAAGAGATGCTTCTGACGCTTCAGAGCCTTGCGTAGTTTAACGTTCAGTCCATTTTTCTTTTAGAAGAATATTAACTTTAATATCTGCAGCAAAAATACTTGAACAAATTTTAGAGTATATAATTTCTTAATACAAAATTTCGTAAGAGTTATCATCAAAACATAGAGATATAACTAAGAACCAATCTGTGTTCTAACAGAAAGGTGGAACCTAATAAACAACTAGGGTTTTAGGTTCATTGTGTATCAACACAAGAGTCCTCTGAGGCTCAACCTCTTTATGGAATTCACATTATACTTCCCAAAGGGAAGTCCAGGCTCTCACAAGAGAGATCCTCAGATCAATGGACAGAGAGACTTGAATGATGATGGGAAGCATGGTGAAGACCAAAGGAGTCCACCATGGCACTCAACCAATCATATCAAAGATTGTATGCTTAAAGGTATTACCATTCATGGTATGCCTTTAGTCCTTCCAAAGGAAGGACTAGGCTCCCACAAAGGAACCCTAAATCATAGGATAAGGAATGAGGAAAGAAAGAATTAATCACCTAAAGCTTCTAAAGAAACCATAATAGTTAAGCTCTAAAGGAAGTCCATCCTAAGGGAGCTAATGACCTATTAAAGGCTTGAAAATTACCCTACAAAGGTCTCAACCTAGGTACTAAAGGTTCATGTAGTTATTGAGTGCTTAAGATTTGCTAAAATATCACTTAAAGGCAAAACTAGGTGGAATGCTAAATTAGGAACACCCTAACATCAGCCAGAATGTAAAATCCATGAAAAATAGGAAAACAAGTCCTAAAATCCTAATAAAATTCCTAAGGGTTCCTAAATATGTTAGGAAGTTATGGTAAACATTTTAGGTCAAGATTCCAAGTCTAGGTACACTAACAGGGAGCTAAACCACAAAGTGTTTTATGCGAAAATGCAAATAGGAAAGGTTCTAACAATCTACCTTAAACCCTAATCAAACAGCTCCTAAAAATCAGAACAAAAATATTACAATATTACACAGTGTGTCTAGAATTATCATGCAAAAAATTAGACATTCACTTGAAGTATCTATCAAGAAATAAAATCAGCAAGATGAACATGTCACTTTCACATTTATTAAAAGCACATAACATGGAAAATATGCTATTAAATTGAAAAAAATCTCAAAAATTAATCCAATAGCACGTAAAATCACTTAACACATTAAGGAATCATGGGGAAAAAAATAAGGAATTATGGATTCTTTTTGCTATTTTTAATGAATTAAAACAATCATGCCTCAAAACATAAAAGTAATGAAAAAGAAATGAAAATAAAATAAAAGCGTGTGCTGAATAGCAAAAATATCAAGTTCAAATTCCCATGGGCCATGAAGAGGGGGTGCAAGTATCAACTTAGGGGCCCAGGTCCAATCACGTTTCAAAAACCTGAGGGATCACGTGTACTTCAGTTAACAAAGGTCTACCATACGTCTAAATCCAAGCCATACAATCATTAAGTAATCTAATCATATGCTTAAACACGCTGCCACGCCATCAAGCAAAGTCAAACTAGTCTGAAACTGGATCACAAGCGTTGGATGAGGGGACAATGTCAAGGATCCATCAGGATCTAATGGCCATCATTGTATCTAGTAATTCAAACTATGAGAAAGGTGGGAGTGAACCAATGGTGGCCAGAGAAGACTTCGGTCGTCTTCTCCGGTGGGACGCCACCGTACCAGTCATAAAAAGTTCGCGAAACTTGGATTTCTTTATATCATTCTCTTCGTCTCTCCATGTACAACAACATTCTAGGTTCTAAATCCAGTTTTCTCTCAAGAATCAACCAAACCGAAGGCTTAAATAAATCATGCTCTGCTAAAAATTGTCATAAACAGTCCTCTAACCGATCCTAAATTCATCTAGGAGTTACCAGGACCCTAACCACATGCATATTACATACTGATTCGCCATAAATCAAGATAAATTTTGAGAGAAAGAAACCTGTGTAGAAGCTCGAATAGAGGTGGATTCAGGTGACAATTCTTGATTAAACCGATGCAGAAAGCTTCAATGATCCTTGAGGAAGCTTCTTGAATGATCAATTCGCTTGGAAAGTGCTTCAATCTTGAAATCCAATTTTGCTCTTCCCTTGAATGTGTTGCAACTGTAACTGCTCTAACTGCCACAAAACCTCATCAATCTTCATCTGGAAATGATCTAGTGTTTATATAGAATTGATTTGGGGGCCCAAAAGTGGTTGTAACTGGCCCAATGAAAAATCCATTTTCTCCACTTTTTCACTTGTGTAAGTGCATGAAAACAGATCCAAGAAGCTTGCTAAATGAGTCAATTCACTTGCTGGTATTATTAGGAACATGAAGGGATAGGATTGAACCCTTGATTTTTGATCAATGGTGGATGTTGATTTTGTTTCTCCAAGCTTAAGAAACATGTGAAATGAGGTGTTTTTATAGCTCAATTTTCAAATCTACCAATGTCAATGTCCTTGAATGTTGAATACACTCAAAATATGCACAAACTTGTCTTGAAATGGTTCACTTTGAATTAATTTGAATTTTTGACTTTAAATGCCTTTAAAGTTCCTTTTTATGAGATTTTCTTCAACCAATCTTCAATCCAATCCATATCAATGAATCCTTGGTGTTTGATTGTGTAAATAACTCCATTTTGAGCAACTTTCAAGTTGGACAAATTTGCATTTGAAGTATGCAAAGTGGTGAAATGGACCTATAATCCAAAATGACCTATAATCTTACTTTCCCAAAATACCCTTGCCTTGCAAGCTTCATATCTTGAGTTCTAAAAATCCAATCAAGGACTTCTAGTACTCTTTGGAAAGCTAAGATGATAAGGAACAACATTCATGTTAGGGACAAGGACAGGTGAGACCTCCTTCTAGGTCAAAAGTGCCATGGAAGTTTGTTGACTTTCAAGTACCAAAATCACATTCATCTGATGACCTGTAACTTGTCTGCTTCATAACTTGAGTTCTATAAATCCTATCAAGGACTTCTAGTACTCAAAAGAAATCTAAGAACATACTCTACATGTTTCATGTGGGTGTAAAGATGAGATGAAACTTGCATCTTGAGTTATGTGGTCTTGAAGTTTGGCACTAAACCAGGGGATTTTACACTGTCAAGCGTAGAAACCATAGCCTAGGAACTTCTCACACATTGATTATTGATGAGTTGATCTTGGAATCATCCCTTGGGTGTCTCAACACATCAGTCCATAATCACATGGCCTTGAAATTAGGTCTCAACCTCTTTCAATTCACCTGTTGACTTAGGGTTGACCAGATGAAACCCTAGTTGCACCACTCTTGGTTGTAACTTCTTACATCTTGCATAATGACTTACCCAAGCTCCATAATGAATCTCAAGCCATCTCATGAGCTCTCTCAATGCCTGACATCCATTTCTATGGATTCAAAATCATATGATTATCTCCCACAACCATCAAGTTAGGAAATGTGCACATAACTATCTAGCCATTTCTCTGGGGATCTTTGACTTCTTTGATGAGGATATCAAACCTTAAATACTTGAGTGAAGACTCTTGAATAACCTTAGAACATGGTGGTAGCCCTTTCTTGATAAGCACACCTCTTGATCCCTGCACACATGACAATGCAATGCACATGCTAATGCTATAATGAATGCAATGAAACATAAACTAGGTAAAGAAAAAGGTTAGGCAAATTTTGGGGTGCAACTGCTGCCCCTATTCAAACCGCTTGGACCTGACTGGGTGAGAAGCGAACAACTCTCAAACAATCAAGGTAAAAGACGGTTGAATACCAATAAACCCGGAAATTTGCCAACCGCACAAGTAAACGGTTCTCTGATTCGTAAAACCCTCCGGAGACTGAAATGAAAGTCGCACGGCAACAAGCTGGTGAGTTACTATTTCAAATCTTTGTCTGACTTTGTCATCAAGGTGGGACGAAACCACTGATTCAACAGTGACTGATAAAGATAACCGCCTTTTCTGTCAGGCACTCTGCATCAACTGGCAGACCTCTTTAACATCACCTCCAGACTTCCTCATCAAGTCGGTAAGGAAATTTGACATCACTGTCTGACTTCATCATCAAGTCTGGAAGAAACTTTTTGTCAGACTTTGTCATCAAGTCGAAAGAAAATTTTTGTTGAACTTTGTTATCAAGTCTAGAAGAAATTTCTGACATCGTTGTCGGACTTTGTCATCAAGTTTGGAAGAAAATCGTCATCGTTGTCGGACTTCATCATCAAGTCCGGGAGCCAATCATCGTCATTGTCAGACTTCGTCACCATGTTCGTAAGAAATACATTTGGCGCCGCTGCATGAAACCTGCTAGGGACAGAACTTCCTGACATCTCCGCCTGACTTCCTCATCAAGTCTAAGGGAAATTTCTGACTCAGCTGGGGATTATGGAGAACGTCCTCACGTAACTCCGTCAAGTATCGACCTCAAGTCGAAGGGGAAACAACTGACCTCATCGTCAAGTATCGACCTCAAGTCGAAGCGAAGCATCTGACCTCACCGTCAAGTATCAACCTCAAGTCAAAGGGAAAAAGCTGACCTCACCGTCAATCATCTGTCGGGGACACCATTTCTGACCTCACCGTCAGGCCTCCATGAAGTTGTTCAACAACTACTGACATCACCGCCAGACGAGTGGAGAACCACAATCTTGGTAAACATTTGACGTCACCGTCATGACTTTATTGCTAATATGCCAATGTCATCACCAGACAACCTTACCAACAAGAAACACCTGACCTCACCGTCATATTTTCGTCGGTAACTTTCCAACATCACTGCTAGATAAACACAAGAAACACTTGACTTCACCATCACATCTTCGTTGATAACATTCCAACATCACCGCTGGATAATCATATCACCTAGAAACGCCTGACCTCACCGTCATATCTTCGTAGATATCATTCCAACATCACTGCTGGATAATCATACTATCAAGAAACGTCTGACCTTACCGTCATATCTTCATCGATAACATTCCCACATCACCGCTGGGTAATCATCTAACTCTGTTGTCTGCCGATCCCCATACCTGACCTCGCTGCCAAGACTCACTAATCAATCGGAAGAACTCATCTGACATCATCGTCAATCCTCTGCTGGGGATAACATACCTAATCTCGCCACCAGTCATCCCTGAAGTTGGTAACCAACTACTGACATCACCGCCACATAAAGCCTGAAGCTGATAAACCTCTGACATCACCGTCGAGCAATCTTTTGATGATCTCCTGACATCACCGTCATATAAAATGGAGAATATTCATCCTTAGTAAACTTTGGACAACACCGTCGCATACCCATAAACACATCATCTGAGTTGGATAGCCACCAAATTACTAAACAACTGACCTAGTCGTCAACCAATCATACCTTTTGATAACCAATTGACATCACCGTCAAGCACTGATAACACTCTAACCTCGTCATCAAAAAATTGAGAAACGTCTAGCATTACCGCCAGACCAACAGAGATCTGAGAAACAACTGGTCTCACAGCCGGAAGTCATAACTGATAAGCCCTTGACATCGGAGTCAAATAACCAATCGAACAGATAAACTTCTGACATCACCGTCAGACTCTGCAAAGTTGATGAACGTCTGACCTCACCGCCAGCCTCCCATGAACGGGATAAACGTCTGACATCACCGTCAGGCAAACAGAAAGCTGGTACATCTAACGTCACCGTTAGATAAACAAAAATCTGATAATCTCTCTGACATCACTGTCAGAACTCCTTCAATACTGATGAACGTGCGACCTCATCGCCAGAACCACAGAACTGAGAAGCGTCTGTCATCGCTGCCAGAACTCCACATTGCTAATAACCGCCTGACATCACCGCCAGAACAACACAACCGGTAAACATCTGATATCGCCGCCAAATGTCCATCATATCGATAACCACTTGACATCACCGCCAAGCATACGTCTAACCTCCTCGTCAGACTACCATAATATGGAGAAACATCTGATATCACCCCCAGAACGCCCGACATCACCGTTGGACAAACCAAAGTTGAAGACTTTCCGACATTGCAGCCAAACAACCGTTGGATGTAATGAGAAACGAATATCTCATATGACCTCATCGCCAGACCAACACACAGTCGACTAACGTCTAACATCGTCACCAGGCAACCAAAAGAGTCTTCCATGCTGATAAACGTGTGGCATCATCGCCCGGCCAACCATGGGATACATGCATATAACTTCACCGCCAAACCATCGCTAAATAAAATCGAACCGCACACCTTGCTTTGAGAACTCTGGAAGGGCTTTGACCGAATAACTCTGCTGAAGAAACACATGCACACAAGAACGGTACCCACCTAGCTCATATTTCACGTGCATATGTTTGACAATGGCGTAATGCTCCACACAAAAGTGGAAATGCTACGCTCTTAGGGAAGATGCTATACAATCATGCAAAAATGCTACAACACCAAATCAGCAAAATAAATGCTGAAGGGAGAACCCTCCTGTCAAGGAGAAAGAACCATCCTGATGGGGAGAAGGAATCATCCTGCTGAGGAGGTGAACCACACCAATTTCAATTGGACCTAACCTGGGGAAACGAACCTCGTACGGCTTTCCGCGGGGAAACAAAGTTCTACGAGAACCTGTACTAGCTCAACTGAGTATACGAACCACAAACTGCTGAGGAAAAGATGCCAACCGCATAAATAAACTGCACGGCCTTTGCAGATAGAACTCTCCTGAAGATACGGACTCCGATGGGGAAGTATAGCAACAGCTATTCAAACACTCTATCTTGCCAGAGAAGACAAACAATGGCCTGAACGGCCTTCAAGGATTCGGCTCTCTTGGGGAATATAGCAATAGCTATCCAAATACCAAGGATAAGGGCACACCCTTAACTGCTCCTTCTATCATGTGTACCACTCTACTGGGAATAGAGATACCAACTCCAATGGCTGGGGAATGGACTCTAGTTGGGGAGAATCTATCTCCTCTTGGGGAGACAAATCAATGCTCACAGTCCAATGTTCAGACTCTGTGGGGAAACAAAACTGAATCTGCTGAGGAATAGGCTCAATACTCCGCATATGCTTCTACTGAAGATATGACGAGGATACATTTCTGACAGATGCCCCAAGGGTAATGACCTTGCAAAAATGATCTCTGGGACACTTTATCCTGAACAGAAAAAGTTTGTCATGAAGCGGCCTCGAGATGGCTTGCCCCAGAATTTTTAATAACTTCTGACAAACTCTGCAGATATGGAGAGGAACGATTCCTTCGCTCTCAACTTTTACCCCAGCCTGTGGGATCCCCGTAATATTCCTCGAAAGGAGCCCTGAAATCTCTGTATTCTGGCGGTTTGATACGAATGGCCTCAACATTTGGAACCTCATAGAGGTGCTTCACGTTAATCGTCTTTAGGATAAGGATAGCTTCGGTGCTCTCGGGGTGGCCTGCCCCAGCCTTATCATGACTTTGCCCCTGATTGGCAGATTTGGGGGAGCAGTACCCTTGGCTGTGAGAGATTCACCAAATCTCGACCTGATTGCCCCGGATTAACTGACTTTTGGATGGCTGACTCTCATGCTGTGATCATTTGATATAGCTTGCCCCGGTTCGCCGAAATATTCAGGCGTTCTGCGTTCTATCCTGGTCAAATCTTTCCATAGTGGAAACTTTCCTACTGCCAAGCGTTTACTCGCCAGTAAAATAAATTGTTCTGCATAAAAGATATATTAAATGCAATGCATATTACAGTTTTTCAAAATCCAATTCGGTTCACTGGAAAAAGTTTGTGACATAAAGTATATGAATCATTCATTAACATGTCAACATTAATACAACGTTGTAAGAGGAATCCTTTCTAGGAGTCAGTTTCGATGCGATCTTTACCGAAGTATGCTTTCAAAACAAACGTATTTCAATTACGACTTTTAAAGGTTGTAACATGGTCAGGTTCACGGTTAGCAAGGAAGGATATAAGGCTCAAAATTCATTTTAACCCACCCATTCTCCTTGATGTTATTCAATCTTACGTTAAGCTAATTCGACCTTAGCGCTCACCTTTCAAAGGTATAAGTGATAGTTCAGGAAATCACACTTTTTCGAAGTGACAGTCACTCGCTTTTCGCCTTTTGTGCCAGGAGTCACACGATTTCGTTCTTGTTTTAGGATTTTTCCTTTTGTAATCCTTTTGTTTTTTGTTTTTCATTTTCCCCTAACTTTTTCCGGGACTAACTCTTTTGAGTTTCTTCAATTTTGAAGTCCAGCGGGATGCCCTAATTTTTGCCTAAGTCGCTTGTTCGCAAGATTCGACTTAGCGGGCTTTCCTTTTGATTTTTTTTTGAACAAATTGCGTGACACCGGCTCGTATGACTTGTTTGAAAAGAGATAGTGATTGTTTCACTCCTTATCGGCAAGGTTTAACCATCATGGCTTTTTAGGCACGACCTATAGAGGTGTGATTGATCCTCGAACGGAACACTCCTTTTTGCAATTTTGAACGCTTGGTCAAATCAACTGACACCTACCTTTCCCAAGGTCAAGATTGAGGGTTTTTCATTTTCAGAAAGAAACTCCTACTACTAGGCTCAAAGGGGTTGACAAGGGATTATCTTCCTTATATCTCCGGTGTTTGTGGATTTGAAACAATACATGTACATCATCAACAGGTTTTCATCCAAAAGCATGCAATCGGAAGCTTACGCGTCTTTCGATTTCGTCATCCTCCCCGGACTCCACTTAAACAAGCGTTTGAAAGAAATAAAAGCATTAAAGTGAACACAAATGGATTAATTCAAAACATGCATATTTATTTCATTTATCAATATCAATTGAAAAACAACAAGTTTACAAACAAGATTTGCGTTTAGACAGGAAAGAAACCACAAATGCAAAGAAATAACAGGACAAAACGCAAATTGTCAGCTTTTGGTAACTGGGCTTCAGCCATCTTTAGAACTTTTCATTGGCGTGAACTATTGAGATCCCGCGACTGGATGAAGGAAGATCCTTAATCTGAATTCCCTGACGTGCGATAGAGAGCGTACCGGAGTCTATCAAGGCCTGAATCTTATTCTTAAAAGCTTTACAGTTCGTGATGTTATGCCCTGGTGCCCTTGAGTGGAAGTTGCAATGGGCATTCACGTCAAAGCCTGGTGGTGGCTATCCAGTCAATGGAGCCAATGTCTGAGGTTTAACCAACTGAAGTTGGAGCAAGATTCGCACCAACTGCGCATAATCCATAGGGACTTTATCAAATATTCTGTCAGCTAGCTTCGGCCTTTGACTATATCTTCTAGGGTTATCCTGAGAATCCTGACGTGGCCGCTAACGGGAAAAGTCTGGAGCTTCAAGCTGTGTAGAGGATCTTTCAGAGCTATCGTTCCTTGTTACAGGTTCCACAGTCGTCAGTGGAGCCAACATTTTGGTCGCAGCTTCAGACATTCGATCACTTTCTTGTCTGAGCACGCCTCTTATTATCTCCATGATCAAGTTCACCTGAGTCTTCAACTGTTGGTTCTCCTATCTAAGTACCTGCTGGTTCGAATGCAACTCTTGCATGTTCCTCATGAACTGCTCCATCTGGTCTAGAACCTCGCTCAGTTCTGCCCGTACCTTCTCCATAGCTCTGATCTAATTCGTCCCGCGATCAATCCTGAAACCAACTGATTTGAACAACCACAGGGGGTAAGATAAATAAACCGAGGCATATGGTATGCAAAATGCTTATGTGAATGCCAACACGTGTCTGTGCATTAGGGAGAGTCCCCCTCGATTCTAGTTTCCAGGACAAATAAAGTCCAACATCCAATCATGGAAAGAAAACCTCGTATATATATATATATATATATATATATATATATATATATATATATATATATATATATATATATATATATATATATATATATATATATATATATATATATATATATATATATATATATATATATATATATATATATATATATATATATATATATATATATATATATATATATATATATATATATATATATATATATATATATATATATATATATATATATATATATATATATATATATATATATATATATATATATATATATATATATATATATATATATATATATATATATATATATATATATATATATATATATATATATATATATATATATATATATATATATATATATATATATATATATATATATCTGAAAAGCCCATGTAGGCAACGTACAACTGTAATCGAATACAACTGAAGCAACAAGTGTGACCCCAACCAACAGGCCTGGTGGTGGTCATCATATAAATGCATAAAAAGATATATGGGAATACAATAGAAATCAAGTGCGGTTGCGAGCACGGAAATCTTCTAACAGCTCCTTCGTATCTGGATGATCAGGCCTGGTGAGCAAACCCCAGATAAGTAGCTCTCTCTTCCTGATGGTGTCCTGGTGACCCTCACCAAAGTCTTCCTAGGCACCCTCTCCGAAGCAGTCTTCCAACCTGCTTCTCTTGGAGTCAGCTCTGAGTTGGAAATCCTTCAGGTTTGTCGTAGCTTCAACTAACCGGTATTGAGCGTCGCGTCGAAGCGATGCCTCAGCCTCAATCTTCTTATCTTTGATTCTAATATGAACTTCTAGCTTGGATATTTTTTGCTTCAGCTTCTCTTCCCGTTCCTTATGATTAGTCAGGGTGGCATTCCACTGAGTGTTGAATTTGGAGATCTTCAGATACGCCTTATCCAATTCTTTCTTTTTAGTGGCCAACACGCTGCTCGCAGCCTTCATATCTAATCCAAGACGCTCCTTAGCATCAGTCAGCTTGGTTAGATTCGTGCCCAAGTGGTTCACCAGCTCGGTCTGCTGCTTAAAAGAATACACTGCTTCAATCTTCTCATGGCGGATTTAAGCAATTTCCTTCTCCAATGCTTCGTTGGCTTTCACTAACGCTTCTTTCTCGGCTTGAAGCTGATTGTATTTCTGAATGTCCACCGTTGTTGGCTCTTCAACTCTGGGTGCACAAGGAGGTGTAGCTGGAGGAAACAACATCAGAGGGTTTACAAACAATATTGATCAACTTCCCATAAGCCTTCCTGAAATCATCCAGGACCTTCCTATCAGCCATACCAATCAAGCTGGACAGAACACTGACATCTAGAGTTGGCAACTTGTAAGCAACAGTTTTCCTCAAAGTTTCCATGCTGGAGATAAGAAACCAGATCACTAGAATCAAAGGGTGAATACGAACCTGCAACATAGACACGTGTTAATGAGATGCAGAAATGAGAATTTTTCACCCATATACCCTACAAAACACCCCCTAAATCCCAAACTACCCAACATTTCCCCATATATCCCAATCTACCCATGTTTGGGTTTTTTTTTAATTTTATACAAGGGGGCGCCATGGGGGTTGGAGCCTCCCTTATAATTTGTATGGGGGCGCCATGGGGGTTGGAGCCACCCTACAAATTATAAAGGGGCGCCATACCCATTGGAGCCTCCCTTAAATGCCCTAAAGGGGGGCGCCATGCCCCATGGAGCCTCCTTTAAACGAAATTTTCAAAATCAAAAATATTATAATTAATAGAATTAAAATTTAATATTATGTTATAAATATTAAATTCCAACATTGGTTCATCCAAATTTAGAAGAGTTGGTGACATTGATTCATCCAAATTTAGAAGAGTTGGTAACATTGGTTCATCCAAATTTAGAAGAGTTGGTAACATTGGTATTTTTAATGATATGCGTTGTTACTCTAGAAGTATTTCAATTTGTGTATGTGGTAACCAAAAGTTGTTATAAATATTAAATTCCAAGGTTACACATTTTTTTAATTTAAATGACAAAAGTAAATCTATCTAGAACTTGTTCCAACATTTGGACAATTATTCCTCGTATGCCCGGGAAGACGACATGTTCCGCACAATCTTTCCATTTTCTCAGTTGTATCCATTTCAGTTGTAATTTTGGTGCTTTTTGGGCGGCCCTTTTTGTTTCTTCTCATATTTTCATTGTGGTAGATTGTGTCTCCATGATATGTTGGCCAATAGTCCTCACTAGCTACCACTGGAAAACTGTTATTGTAGATACCGAATAAGTTCACAACCTTGTAAACATCTGATAGCAGCAAGAATGGATCGTGACGAACACTGGAACATGCGGCAATGACATGTGAACAAGGCATGCGGAAGGTTTGAAACTTTCCGCAGTCGCACCAATTTTTATGAAGTTCCACCCTGTAGTGTCCCATTGGCCGACCCTCATTGTGATCCATTGTCTCGTCAACAATGAAGCTGTAATCGTGACGATTAAATGGTCTGACTCGATGTGAGGCTGCCTTAGAAGTTTCATCCTTCATATATTTCATACTTGATTCGCTGAATAATTGCCCTGATTGCAAAACAGCGCTCCATTTTTTGCCTCTTGACGCAAAAAGTGAGCCCAATCTGTAATAGGTAGCTCTTACCAACGCAGTGATGGGGAGGTTCCTAGTTCCCTTAAATACGTCGTTTAGGGATTCTACAAGATTTGTGGTCATGTGACCCCATCTGCATCCTCCATCAAAAGCCCTTGTCCATTTCTCGACTGGAATGTTATCCACCCATCTTAATGCTTCTGCGCTCGACAATCTTATTTCTTCACGGTAATACATGAACGATGGTTGGTTTAAGGAATACCCAGCATTCACAACTTTTTTCCGGAGATTTCTGTCCTTAATGTCCCGCATAAAATTCTGGGCAATGTGTCTTATGCAAAAGACATGGACAGAAGGAGGATTGTGCCAACCATTTACAGGATTGTTGTAGGCGCTCACAATGGAAGCATGTCTGTCGGAAATCAGACATAAGTTAGGTTGAGGAGCAACATGTGTTCTAAGATTTCTAAGGAAGAAACTCCAAGCTTCGCCTGTCTCACCCTCGACCAAGGCAAAGGCAATCGGAAATATATTATTATTTCCGTCTTGTGCAACCGCCATCAACAATGTTCCTTTGTATTTTCCATACAACCATGTTCCATCGACTTGAATAACCGGTTTGCAGAATGCAAAACCTTTGATACATGGTTGAAATGCCCAAAAGAGCCGAGAAAATATCCTACTTCCATCAACGCATGTTCCCTCAGGAGTGTATGCTGGTAGTGACTCCAATATTACAACCGTGCCAGGAACATATTTCTGCAGTGCTAGTAAAAACTGTGGAAGTTGATTGTAAGATTTTTCCCAATTCCCATATACATGTTCGACCGCTTTTATTCTTCCAATCCAAGCTTTCCAGTATGACGGGGTATAGTTGAACCGTGCAACAACATGAGAGATAATTGTGCTAACCTTCATAGATGGATCTACGCCCACAAGATGCAAAATCTCTTGTGATATCAATTGAGAGCTTAGTTTTCCATAATCTTGCCGATTGATGTTGGTTGTGCAACTATGAGGTGGGTCCATCGAACCTATCACCCAACAGTCACTTCTTTTCCGATAGGACGCTGCTAACTGAAACTTGCAACCTTCGTTACGACAAACTACGACATAGCATTTTGAGTCGTTCCGATTGATGTAAAAATCAATGAAGTTATCCATATGAAACTTTCTTATAGCTTTCATGCACTCATCTTTTGTGCGGTACTGGTTTCCCACTTTCAAAACACCTTCAATTTGTTGAGACGGATTGTAGAAATAATCCGAGGAAGTATCGTCTCCACTGAATTGCAAGTTCGTCATGTGTTGGGAGGACAATACACTTGATTTAATGGTACTGCCTCTTCATCTATCTCTTGCAGTGGAGTCATTGTTGTGTAGTCCCCAGTCCCGAACAGATTAACCATTTGATCAACCATGGCCTCTGGTGCTTCTTCCTCCTCGTCCACAACATCAACTTCGTCTATACCCGTTGTTTCGCCAACCTCGTGTTCAGACATATTTGTTGTTTTAGGGGGGGGGGGGTTTGTAGCACCTATCCAACAAAATCAGTTTGAATTTCCATTCGCTAAAAGGTAATTACTTTTTCCAATTCTCATTTATCTATCATAGTCTTTTTATTTATTAATCATATTATTAATAAATTTTATTATTTTCGATTTGTAGGTGGTCTTCGCTTGGAATGAATTATGACAATTACCCCCACTTCAGTATAACGCAGTACCGAAATCTTATTGATCACTTGGCGCAAGAAGATGTAAACTCACTCACCTACCTATTTATGTTATACTCTCCTTGAATATTATTAGAAAATACTAAACATTATTTTTTTCATCCTTCAGTTCATTTGGCGGCCGTATCTTGGTCTAGAAGCATTTCATCAAGTTGAACAACAAGAGTCTGCGGTGTGGAGTGCAAAGGTGCCCATTATCAACTTCACCACCGTCGAAATGCATAACAGTGATCGTGTGAAACTTCAATTTGGAATGCTTCAAGATATTCCATGTCCCCCAAAGTGCATACCCGACAAATATCACAACGGTAAAGTCTCCGACCAATGGGAATATAATCCGTGGACCAAGTATGCAAAACACGAGTGTCATGAATGGAGGCATCGCAACAACTATGTTTTGTCCGACAATGTGTTTCCATACGAGATGAAACAATCTATACAATACATGACTTGGTATAAGTCTGTATCAATTGGTTTCATTTCACATCCAAGGTATCTTAATGACCCACGCCAACAAGATTCATCATCAAGGCCCCAACAACCAACCCAACCCTATTTCCAACCGCCAACCCAACCTCATTGCCAACCATCAACCCAATACTATTTCCAACCGCCAACCCAACCCCATTTCCAACCCCCACTCACACAATCACAGCCATATGAACATACTCCTAACCAATTCACTCCACTCACACAAACTCATTCACAATCCGAATACCAACAACATCCACCACAATACCACACATACTCCCAGTTTCAAACACCCAATCAACCCATATCCACCCAAACCTTTACACCCATCTCACCCTACGATCAGGCCGGTTATCGTCCTGACATTGCCTCATCCAGCCAACCACCCCAAAATAATTATGAAGGCATGGGCAACCCTTTTAATTTGGATGACTTTACGGATATGGACTCTTCATGGGCCAAAGTGATGCAAATGCTTGATGACGACACAATGGACCCGACTCCACCACAAAGACCACCAAGAAACGTACGTAATCCAGGATGCGGTACGGGCGGACATTTAAATCGACCGAGTCGTAGAAATTAGTGTACAAGATCTTTCAAATGTAGCCATTTGTATGTCATTAAATTTATTTAATCCAATTTAATTTTTATTTGTTGTTTGGAATTTATTAATGAAAATATTAATTATTATTTATTTATAAATTGTTAAAAATATAAAACATTAAAAATATTAAAATATAAATTATTAAAAATTATTCAGAAATTATTATTTACAAAATTATTATTTTTAAAAATTTTTTAAATTATTAAAAATTATTTATTAAATATATTTAAACTAATTAAACATTAAAAGTTTTTGAGATCAGAATGGGAGACTCCGAAGTCAGTTTTTGAGATCAGAAGTTTTCTTGGTTTAGCCGGTTATTATCGGAAGTTCATCGAAGGATTTGCTAAGTTATCGTTGCCGTTGACGCAGTTGACTAGGAAAGGTCAAGCCTTTGTTTGGGACGCCAAGTGTGAAGCGAGTTTTCAAGAACTTAAGCAAAGGTTGACGACAGCTCCTGTTTTGATTCTGCCAAATCCAGAAGAACCATTCGTTGTGTATTGTGATGCTTCCTTGATGGGTTTAGGAGGTCTGTTGATGCAGAATAATCAAGTTGTGGCTTATGCTTCGAGGCAACTCAAAGTGCATGAGAGGAATTATCCGACGCATGACTTAGAGTTGGTCGCCGTTGTGTTCGTGTTGAAACTTTGGAGGCATTATTTATTTGGCGCAAGATTTGAAGTGTTTAGTGACCACAAGAGTTTGAGATATCTTTTTGATCAAAAGGAACTGAATGCGAGACAAAGAAGATGGCTTGAACTTTTGAAGGATTTTGATTTTGGCTTGAATTACCATACGGGTAAAGCGAATGTAGTAGCGGATGCATTGAGTCGGAAATCATTGCATATGTCGGCGTTGATGGTGAAAGAGTTAGAATTGGTCGAGCAATTTCGAGATTTGAGTTTGGTATGTGAGAGAACTTCTTTTGGATTTAAGTTGGGTATGTTAAAGCTTACAAGTGGTGTTTTGGATGAAATTCGAGAAGGACAGAAATCGGATTTGAGCCTAGTTGATCGGTTGACTTTAATCAACCAAGGCCAAGGTGGTGATTTTCGGATTGATGAGAATGGGATTATGAGATGTCGGGATCGAGTTTGTGTTCCGAATGTTGTTGAGCTGAAAAAGAGCATCCTTGAGGAAGGACATCGTAGCGGATTGAGTATTCATCCGGGTGCTACTAAGATGTATCAGGATTTGAGGAAAGTATTTTGGTGGCCTAGTATGAAGAAGGATATCGCGGAATTTGTGTATTCTTGTTTGACTTGCCAGAAGTCAAAGATTGAGCATCAGAAGCCATCGGGTTTGATGAAGCCGTTGTTTATTCCTGAGTGGAAATGGGATAGTATCTCCATGGATTTTGTATCGGGTTTGCCGAGGACTCCGAGTAATTTTGAGGCTATTTGGGTTATCGTGGATAGGTTGACTAAATCTGCTCACTTTATCCCTATGCGTATGGATTACCCTTTGGAGAAGTTGGCTAAGTTGTATATTGAGAGGATTGTGTGTCTGCATGGTATTCCGTTAAGTACTGTTTCGGATAGAGATCTGCGGTTTACTTCGAGATTTTGGGAGAGCCTGCAGAGTGCTTTGGGTACTAAGTTGCGTCTGAGTTCAGCGTATCATCCTCAGACTGATGGTCAGACGGAGAGGACGATTCAGTCGCTTGAAGATCTTTTGAGAGCTTGTGTATTGGAAAAAGGAGGAGCTTGGGATAGCTACCTGCCTTTGATTGAGTTTACCTACAACAACAGTTTCCATTCGAGTATTGGTATGGCACCATTTGAGGCGTTGTATGGTAGGCGGTGTAGGACACCATTGTGTTGGTTCGAGTCCGGAGAGAGCTCTGTTGTTGGACCCGAGTTAGTTCAACAGACGACTGATAAGATTAAGATGATTCAAGAGAAGATGAGAGTTGCTCAGAGTCGTCAGAAGAGTTATTATGACAAGAGGAGGATGGCACTTGAATTTCAAGAGGGAGATCATGTGTTTCTTCGAGTCACTCCGATGACAGGTGTTGGTAGGGCACTGAAGTCGCGCAAGTTGTCGCCGCGTTTCATTGGTCCTTATCAGATTTTGCAAAGGATAGGAGAAGTGGCCTATCGTGTGGCTTTACCACCGTCGCTTGCTAATCTTCATGACGTATTCCATGTATCTCAGTTGAGGAAATACATTGCGGATCCGTCTCATGTAGTCCAAGTAGATGATGTGTAGGTGAGAGATAACCTGACTGTTGAGACATCACCTATGCGGATAGAGGATCGGAAATTGAAGCAGCTTCGAGGTAAAGAGATCGCTTTAGTGAAGGTCGCTTGGGGAGGACCAGCTGGTGGAAATGTTACTTGGGAGCTTGAGAGTCGGATGAAAGAGTCTTATCCAGAACTGTTTGAATCAGGTAACATTTTCGAGGACGAAAATTCCTAAGTGGGGGAGGGTTGTAACAACCCAAATTTCATTAAATAATTAACTATAGTAATTAATTGATTTAGTGGGATTTTTATTAATGTTGGAAATTAATTTTTATTAATTGGGATTAATAGAGAATTGAGAAGGAAATTGGAAGGAAGGAAAATGAAGGAAATATATATAAGAGAGAAAGAAAAGAAAAGAAAGATAGAAAACATTTTGGAAAGAAAGAGGAAAGAAGAAGAAAGGAGAGAAAGAGAAGAGAAGAAGAGGAAAAGTGGAAATCATCAAGAACCAACATCAAAGCTCCGATTAATCGAGGTAAGGGTGAGAAATGTTTCTATTTGATCATTGTATGATGTTATGTATGTTGGGTTGGGGTTTTGGTAGAGTTTCCATCACTTTCCATTTAGGGCAAAATGTTGGATAATCGGTAGATTGATGATTTAATCGGTTGAAATCGAGTAATAATGCCGTAGAATGGTCGGGTAACATGTGTTGATGCTGTTTGTACTGATTTTGTTGTGTGAGAAGTTGGATGATGGTGGATGGTGGAGGTGGAACAGAATAGGGTTCTGTTCTGCGCAGGTTCGCTGGCTCTCGCCAGGCGAGCGAAGGCGAAGCTTCGCCAGGCGAAGCCTAGCGAATGCTGGCGAATAATTATATTTAAGTCCCAGTGGACTTCGCTGGCGGGTTCGCCAGGCGAAGGGTTGTTAGCGAAGGTTCGCCCAGCGAAGGTGCTGGAGAATGGTGGCGAATGAAGTCAGTAGCTACTGACTTGGGCTCGCTGGGAAGTCTCGCCAGGCGAAGCCTAGCGAGTGTTCGCTGAGGGAGTTCGCCAGGCGAAGGTTCGCTGCGAGGGTTCGCCAGGCGAATGAAGGCGAATGTGACAGTATATTTTCTTTGCGGTGTTATCCAAATGGTGATTGTTTGGTTGATTCGCATATGTTAATACTTCTATGTTATGAATGAGTATGTGAACTATTATGATAACATGTGCTGTGGGTAGCCTTCGGGCGTGAATCCTAGAGTTGTGATATAAATGATTAATTGTAATCGGTTAAAATACATGAGGACATAATGATGATTATGTGTGTATTAATTGATGAGTTGTAGATGTTTGATTGTTGAGTACAATTATGTAATGAGTATGCATGAGAACATTTTGAATATGTGTGCATAACTTATAATGGTATGATTGGTATTGTAATGAGAATACCTTGATTGTTGTGATAATTAGAGATACATGGGAATACAAGGAGAAATGTATGTGTATCGTCTAATGAATTGTGAGTGCATATATGTATGCGATTGTGGTGTGAATGCATGGGAACATATGTGATATGTGTGCATTGTTGTTGAATATGATGATGTGTGAAATGAATACATTGATAAATGTTTGATGTATGTTGTATGTGCAATCATGATGAAATTCTCGAAGGGGTGAATTATTCGAATGCATGAGATTAAGATGTCGGTCTTAAGTGCATTTGTTGTGGTTGATTGTACATGCATCATTTAGTCAAGAGGCAATGTCTGTTAGTTTCGTGGAAACTAGTGGCTTGTCCCAAACCTAGAAGTGTGGGTTTGAAGGCTTAGAGGACGGGCCTTTGTGGTTATCGGTCTAGAAGTGTGGACCCGGTTTAATGTAAAAACCGAAAAAAGATAACGGGTTATCGGTCTAGAAGTGTGGACCCGATTTAATGTAAAAACCGAAAAAAGATAACGAGAGTCGGTACCGCATTGCATGAGTTGCATTGAGTTGTTGAGTCACAATAATATATGACATATGCATGAAGTGATGCTTATGTGTGAATGATGAGATTGTGAAATTGTGGAAGTATGCATGATGTGGAAATGCTTTACAAATATTCGTGTTGTTGTCATATGTGTGGCATATATATATAACTAAGAAATCGAATTGTGGTGAGAAATACGGAGTGGAACTTGTATTGATTACCTATATATACATAATCTTATGCTTTGATTATTATGGTTATATTTCTCACCCTTCTGCTGTTTTATAATGCTCTATGAGGCATTGCAGATTAGGATGCTGGAGTCCTTTTGTGAAGATTAGTCTTCATTCTTTTGAGTCTGCTGCTCTGATATGTAACACCGGGTAGTTAGACTAGTATAGTCATTCTTTTGAGATACATTGCGATGTATCAGCTGATGTGGTTTTGTAATCTAACTGACATGATATATTAATTTGGATAGCTTATGTGTACGTGGATTAATATTTTGAAAACGATCAAATGATTTTATCTTCCGCTTAAATTGAAAATGTTACATATTTTATGGAGCAAGTGTTTTATTGGTAAAGTTGTGACATTCTTCCTTTATACCTTATCCTAAAATTTTTACTCTGATGAATTTGTATGTGCTTAATTGTTTTATATGTATTTATTTGGGGTATAGGAGGGGGTGTTACATTCACCATCTCTAGTTTGACATCATCACCTCATGAAGAGGCCTCACTTAGCTGAGTCACAAATGATCGATCCCCAGAGTCGACAACTCTCAAGTCTAATATCCCCTCAAGCCCAAGGGGCTGGA
This sequence comes from Lathyrus sativus, assembly GCA_963859935.3. NCBI lineage: Eukaryota > Viridiplantae > Streptophyta > Magnoliopsida > Fabales > Fabaceae > Lathyrus > Lathyrus sativus. The sequence goes on from OZ012739.1 coordinate 172,442,637, forward strand.
AAAGAAATCATCCAGGAGAATCTCATCTGAGCGTGAATTTCATGGGAAACTAGTACATGCAAAACATGCACGCCCCCACTACTCTCCACTACTAAAGCTATGTTTTCTCTCAAGCCTGGGTCTGGCTTTTCACTCATCAGAATCAGTCCCCTCCCACAACAGCACAATAATGATATAATATAATACTGAAAAATAAAACGCGGGAAAATAAAATGCGGGAAAGTAAAGCCAAAGTACAACAGGTATGTACAAAACCCAAAGAGATAAACAAACAAGCGTTAGGATTGACTCGCATAGGGAACAACCAGAGACTCTGAGTTCGATCCTCAGCAGAGTCGCCAGCTGTCGCTACTGCGAAAAAAGGTGTCAGCAAAGACAGAAGAGTCTCCACCTATCGTTATTTATCCCAAAGGAGGGAAAGGAAACGATCAGGAAAAACCTAGAGAAAAGGATAAGATCGATCATCGCAACCAAATCTCTGGGTTCGGGAGTCGGTTACGCAAGGGGAAGGTATTAACACCCCTCACGTTCGTTGTACTCAACGGGATCCACACTTGCTTGTTTATCTGACGGGTTGTTTAACTATCGACCTATCAAGGCTGGCTCAAAAAGAAAAGAAAAAGGACTCGACAGAGCGTCGCTGCTCTGGGCCTACGTATTCCCTCGTGCAATGGGAAAGTCAGAGTCAACGTAGTTCGGCAAACTACGGGTGAAGGGGGAAGGTTGCTCGCCAAGACATCGAGTCTAGTGCCTACGTAGTTTCATCTAGTATGAAAGATCAGAGCAAACGTAGTTCGGGATAAAACGGAACACAGGTTGATTCATCTGTTTTTACCCGAGTAAAGTTAAACTACAATTCCAGCAGTTAGGGACAATGCCTGTTTGCGGTAGAACCGAATCTTAACAGCATTCTTTTCATCAGAAAAGGTTTTCCTTGAATTAAAGGGCCCTAGAGGGCAAAAGAAGTTTGATGTTTGTTTTTGTCTTTTACGAGAAGAAGTGTTTTTTATGAATGTTTGTAATTCATACTGCACTAGAGACTATTCACCCAAAGGGTACCACACTAAACATCTTGATTACTGAAAGGAAACCCTCCAATAACCATTTCCTAAGTGGCTTAAGGCTCGTAACGTACAATACAAACTTGCCTTTATTACGTGTTTTGCTGTGGTTTGAAGGTGAGAATGGAGAAAAGGGCTCTACAGGGGAAACTATCAAGCATCCTACTGTTGTCATACAATATGGTCATAATGTTGAGTTTGAAAGGGAAATCTACCCTACTGTTATCATGCATGGGTTCATCCTAATGTCTATCATCACTATCCTTATCAAAGGAAGTGAGAGCCCTAAGGAAACATGCCAAAGGGAAACAACAGCAACAACAAAAATCATTAAGCTGAAGGAATAAAGCGATCAAGCAGATAAAATGCATATAATGCAGCAATACAAGCAAGGGAGGAACACCTCAACCTTAGATGCAAACATGGGATGCAAACAGAGAAAGCACACAAGCAAAAGGAGACTAGCTCAACCTTTAATGCAAATACAGCAAGTACGAAGGACAGATAAACATCCAAGCAAAGGGAGGATCACCTCAACCTTTAAATGCAGACATGATAAAAAGGAAAAGAAACAATCAAGCAAAGGGAGACTAGCTCAACCTTTAATGCAATCATGCACCTAAACAAGAGTCTCTACTCATGCAACTCTATCCTAATGCATCACAACAATTAGGCAATTAATTAAGCAATCCATCAGGCAAGCAATCAAGAAAACAATCCATCAGGAGAGAGGCAAACAAAAAGAGCAGCAAGGAAATCATCCCAAGGCTACATTAGGTTGGATGTGTATCAACACAAAAGTCCATCCCAGGTTCAACCTCTTTATGGAATGCACTTTAATTCTTGCAAGGGAAGAACCAGGCTCTCACAAAAGATATCCTAAGAATGTAGGACAAATGAGAATGGTAGAACCTAGATGTCAATCTAAGGTATCTGGTTCATTGTGTATCAACACAAGAGTCCTCTAAGGCTCGACCTCTTTATGGAACGCACATTAGACTTCCCAAAGGGAAGTCCAGGCTCTCACAAGAGAGATCCTCAGATCAATAGACAGAGAGACTTGAAAGGTGGAACCTAATAAACAACTAGGGTTTTAGGTTCATGTATCAACACAAGAGTCCTCTGAGGCTCAACCTCTTTATGGAATGCACATTAAACTTCCCAAAGGGAAGTCCAGGCTCTCACAAGAGAGATCCTCAGATCAATGGACAGAGATTGAAAGGTGGAACCTAATAAACAACTAGGGTTTTAGGTTCATTGTGTATCAACACAAGAGTCTTCTAAGGCTCAACCTCTTTATGGAATACACATTAGACTTCCCAAAGGGAAGTCCAGGCTCTCACAAGAGAGATCCTCAGATCAATGGACAGAGAGACTTGAAAGGTGGAACCTAATAAACAACTAGGGTTTTAGTTTCATTGTGTATCAACACAAGAGTCCTCTGAGGCTCAACCTCTTTATGGAATGCACATTAGACTTCCCTTTCACAAGAGAGATCCTCAGATCAATGGATAGAGAGACTTGAATGATGATGGGAAGCATGGTGAAGACCAAAGGAATCCACCATGAAACTCAACCAATCATCTCAAAGATTGTATCCTAAAAGGTTTTACCATTCATGGTATGCCTTTAGTCCTTCCAAAGGAAGGACTAGGCTCCCACAAAGGAACCCTAAATCATAGGATCAGGAATGGGGAAAGAAAGAATCAATCACCTAAAGCTTCTAAAGAAACCATAATAGTTAAGCTCTAAAGGAAGTCCATCCTAAGGGAGCTAATGACCTATTAAAGGCTTGAAAATTACCCTACAAAGGTCTCAACCTAGGTACTAAGGGTTCATGTAATGATTGAGTGCTTAAGATTTGCTAGAAGATCACTTAAAGGCAAAACTAGGTGGAATGCTAAATTAGGAACACCCTAACATCAGCCAGAATGTAAAATTCATGAAAAATAGGAAAACAAGTCCTAAAATCCTAAGGGATCCTAAATATTTTAGGAATTTATGGTAAAAATTTTAGGTCAAGATTCCAAGTCTAGGTACACTAACAAGGAGCTAAACCACAAAGTGTTCTATGGGAAAATGCAAATGGGAAAGGTTCTAACAATCTACCTTAAACCCTAATCAAACAGCTCCTAAAAATCAGAACAAAAATATTACAATATTACACAGTGTGTCTAGAATCATCATGCAAAAAATTAGACATTCACTTGAAGTATCTATCAAGAAATAAAATCAGCAAGATGAACATGTCACTTTCACATTTATTAAAAGCACATAACATGGAAAATATGATATTAAATTGAAAAAAATCTCAAAAATTAATCCAATAGCATGTAAAATCACTTAACACATTAAGGAATCATGGGGAAAAAAATAAGGAATTATGGATGCTTTTTGCTATTTTTAATGAATTAAAACAATCATGCCTCAAAACATAAAAGTAATGAAAAAGAAATGAAAATAAAATAAAAGCTTGTGCTGAATAGCAAAAATATCAAGTTCAAATTCCTATGGGCCATGAAGAGGGGGTGCAAGTATCAACTTAGGGGCCCGGGTCTAATCAAGTTTCAAAAACCTGAGGGATCACGGGTACTTCAGTCAACAAAGGTCTACCATACGTCTTAATCCAAGCCATACAATCATTAAGTAATCTAATCCTACGCCTTACACGCTGCCACGCCATCAAGAAAAGTCAAACTAGTCTAAAACTGGTTCACAAGCATTGGATGAGGGGACAATGTCAAGGATCCATCAGGATCTAACGGCCAGCATTGCATCTGGTAATTTAACCTATGAGAAAGGAGGGAGTGAACCAGTGGTGGCCGGAGAAGACTTCGGTCGTCTTCTCCGGTGGGACGCCACCGTACCAGTCATAAAACGTTCGCGAAACTTGGATTTCTTTATATCATTCTCTTCATCTCTCCACGACAACAACATTCTAGGTTCTAAATCCATTTTTCTCTCAAGAATCAACCAAATCGAAGGCTTAAACAAATCATGCTCTGCTAAAAATGGTCATAAACAGTGCTCTAACCGATCCTAAATTCATCTAGGAGTTACCAGGACCCTAACCACATGCATATTACATACTAATTCACCATAAATCAAGAGAAACTTTGAGAGAAAGAAACCTGTGTAGAAGCTTGAATAGAGGTGGATTCAGGTGACAATTCTTGATCAAACCGATGCATAAAGCTTCAATGATCCTTGAGGAAGCTTCTTGAATGATCAATTCGCTTGGAAAGTGCTTCAATCTTGAAATCCGATTTTTCTCTTCTCTTGAATGTGTTGCAACTGTAACTGCTCTAATTACCACAAAACCTCATCAATCTTCATTTGGAAATGATCTAGTGTTTATATAGAATTGATTTGGGGGCCCAAAAGTGGCTGTAACTGGCCCAATGAAAAATCCATTTTCTCCACTTTTTCACTTGTGTAAGTGCACGAAAACAGAGTCAAGAAGCTTGCTAAATGAGTCAATTCACTTGCTGCTAGTATTAGGAACTTGAAGGGATATGATTGAACCCTTGATTTTTGATCAATGGTGGATGTTGATTTCGTTTCTCCAAGCTTAAGAAACATGTGAAATGAGGTGTTTTTATAGCTCAATTTTCAAATCTACCAATTCCAATGTCCTTGAATGTTGAATACACTCAAAATATGCTCAAACTTGTCTTGAAATGGTTCACTTTGAATTAATTTGAATTTTTGACTTTAAATGCCTTTAAAGTTCCTTTTTATGAGATTTTCTTCAACCAATCTTCAATCCAATCCATATCAATGAATCCTTGGTGTTTTATTGAGTAAATAACCCCATTTTGAGCAACTTTCAAGTTGGACAAATTTGCATTTGAAGTATGCAAAGTGGTGAAATGGACCTATAATCCAAAATGACCTATAATCTTACTTTCCCAAAATACCCTTGCCTTGCAAGCTTCATATCTTTAGTTCTATAAATCCAATCAAAGACTTCTAGTACTATTTGGAAATCTAATATGATAAGGAACAACATTCATGTTGGGGTCAAGGACAGGTGAGACCTCCTTCTAGATCAAAAGTGGCATGGAAGTTGGTTGACTTTCAAGTACCAAAATCACATTCATCTAATGACCTGTAACTTGTCTGCTTCATAACTTGAGTTCTATAAATCCTATCAAGGACTTCTAGTACTCAAACGAAAGCTAAGAACATGCTTTACATGTTTCATGTTGGTGACAAGATGATATGAAACTTGTATCTTGAGTTATGTAGTCTTGAAGTTAGGCACTAAACTAGGGGATTTTACACTGTCAAGCTTAGAAACCCTAGCCTAGGAACTTCTCACTCTCTTGATTATTGATGAGTTGGTCTTGGAATAATCCCTTGGGTGTCTCAACATATCACTCCATGATCACATGATCACATGGCCTTAGGGTTGACCGGATGAAACCTTAGTTGCACCACTCTTGGTTGTAACTTCTTACACCTTGCATAATGACTTACCCAAGCTCCATAATGACTCTCAAGCCATCTCATGAGGTCTCTCAATGCCTGACATCCATATCTATGGATTCAAAATCATCTGATGATCTCCCACAACCATCAAATTAGGAAATGTGCATATAACTGTCTAGCCACTTCTCTGGGGATCTTTGACTTCTTTGATGAGGATATCAACCCTTGAATACTTGAGTGAAGACTCTCGAATAACCTTAGAACATGGTGGTATTCCTTCCTTGATAAGCACTCCTCTTGATCCCTGCACACATGACAATGCAATTCACATGCTAATGCTACAATGAATGCAATGAAATATAAGCTAGGTAAAGAAAAAGGTTAGGCAAATTTTGGGGGGCAACAACGAGCAACCTTCCCCTTCACCCGTAGTTAGCCGAACTATGTTGACTCTGACTTTCCTATTGCACAAGGGAATACGTAGGCCCAGAGCTGCAATGCTCTGTCGAGTCCTTTCTTTTTCTTTTGGACCAGCCTTGATAGGTAGATAGATAAACAACCTGTCAGATAAACAAACAAGCATGGATCCCGTTGAGTACAACGGACGTGAGGGGTGCTAATACCTTCCCTTTGCGTAACCGAATCCCGAACCCGAGATTTGGTTGCGATGACCGATATTATCCCTTATCGCTAGGTTTTTCCTGATTGTTTGCTTTCCCTCCTTTGGGATAAATAACGATAGGTGGCGACTCTTCTGTCTTTGCCGACACCTTTTTTCGCAGTAGAGACACCTTCATTTGGTGTTATATCGACTTGCACGGCGTGAATCAATGGTGTTTCACAGTATCGATTCGTATCAGCTCACACCTACATGGTTTGGCCACAACATAAAGCAGACGAGCGCATCGCAAGCAGTCGGAGCCAGCAGCATTTAAACTTTGCAATGGAAATTCGATTAGCAGCAAGATGATGATATAACTCGTGTCTTAGATTCAACTCTATTTTTATCTATTATTATTTATCTAAAAACTTTTATTGTGTTTGGGCTGGCTGTTGATTTTGTGCAGGTCGCGGCATCGTTGAATCATCGATTATGTAGCAAGAGCTTGAAACATCATTGTACGCATAGGCTCCGCTACTTTCAATTTCTGACGACGACATCAATAACATAGCTCTCGTGCGACCTTGATTCAGAGCTAACATCAATGCGACATCTCCGGCTTTTGCGTGACTTCCCTTAGCAGCACGACAGACAAAAGGCAACAACCTGACAATATCACAGATTTAATTCAGTAGCATATTTTCAGTATAACTCGACATGGTTTGAATCTCTAACGCGTCACAAGCTCTCATAGGTAATAGCTTCGCACTCGGTACAATAGCGGTTCCCAACAGTAGCATGACATTTTCAACTTTCGCAACAGAGAATTCCACAACAACAATTACATCATCAACTTAATGCCGTTTTTGAGGATTGCGTTTCACTGAGTCTGTTTTATTCATCTCTATTTGGGTTGTTAGTTTTCATGCAGGTCACGACGTTACTGAATCTCGATATCAAATATGTTTCCAATTATACGAGTTTGGAGTCGCAGTGTATACGTTCCGTCAATCATGGTGTCGGTTACACTAAATGTCATAGCTACTGCATCTCCGCGTCTCTGGTTTCGATTAAGCTTCCATCTTGTTCTATCTCAGTGTCTGTTAACAAGCATTTTCGCTCCTGAAGCATTTCGATTCTGCAATAATGATAGCAGCTGGTAGCAGCAGAAGTCCGGTGATTCAATTTTTGTGCATATTTTAGTTCACTTGTCTTGAAGCCAGAACCATATCAACTATGTCTAAGAATGGTAGGCAACAACATCAAAAGACAAATCATTGGTCATGAGTTAATGGTTGGTGTAATCTTCTTTCTTTGCTATCAATACCTCTGTTCAATTGTTGTTGTGAGTGTTGTCACATTTTGATCATGGTCTTTGATGTTGGTGATCGTTCAATGTTGTTTTTCTTTGTTTTGTTTCTGTCATGGTTAGCTTGAGAATGCTTATTGAAAAATAATATGATATTGCATGCTGTTGGAATCTTACATTAAATATGTGGTTTAGATTATGTGGAATGTTTAATTATAACGTTAGGAACTGCGCTGCCGCTGTTGTGTTTTTTCTATGTTCACATATGTTGTTTTGCAGTAAAGTGTTCTGTAGCATGGCTGATGAAATTGGGATGAGCTAGTGAAGATATATAGGTGATTCACTCTAAGCAGTAAAGTGTTTTGCAGTTACGACTCACTCTATACTAATTTAAATAAGCATGTTATTAAATCAATTTAATTGTTGCCTTAATTTTATCCCCATTCGATAACAATGTACCCCTCCTCCCTTCAAATGTAATAGTTATTTTCTTACTTATTCTTTAATGCTTCAAAATCATTTTTAAAATTAAAGTATCGATTTATCGAGCCCTTTTCCAACCATGTAAGTCAAGTGCTTTCAAAGCCTCGCCATCGACCTTTGATCACCATACACAACATTTTAAAGCTTAATCTTGGGCTTCCTTATAGTGATACCTATTTGATCAATTACTTCTAGTTGGTAACTTAGAAGATTAGCCCACTTTGCTAGTGTGCACGCTTAAAATTTAAATTTAAACCTCGACTCACCTCGAGTACTTTTTCAAAGCAAACTAAATCCTTGAAGTCAAACACTTCTTGGATTTTCGACGATCATTATTAAGGCGTACGCTTTAGGTAATGTATCATTCCATTTTTCGTTCTAGTATGTTTTTTTTGGGCAAAGAAATATCATAGGAATCTAGCATTCCGTGTGATATTTCTGATGTTCATCCAAACATTTTTCGAATGAAAAAGGTGTTGTTAGGATCTAGCATCCAAATGATACCCCGATTAATTGATTGTGAGGCCTACGTCTCATTTACCAAATAATCATCATTTTTCCTATACTTTTCAAATCCAATCTCGTATTCTCGCCTCTCATACCACAAACTCTTTTCATACTCCTCTATTCGATTCAAATCATTTTCTCAACATTTTTCTAAATTCAAACTCCGAAAGAAGGAGGTTCTTGGAATCTAGCATTCCTTGAATCTTCGAGTGAATAACTCTTGAGGCATGCTCTCGGGTGGCTATTTACTCAATCTTTCGACTTTTCAAACTCAAACATTTTCAAACGCTCTCCTAAGTCGAGTGCTCATCCGCATTCGCAACCATCGACATTTTGCACACACATTCACAATTCATCATGGTTTCGATATTAGGGGCACCCTTAGGGACTAATATCGTTTTTCACAATCTAACCCTTGATACGTCGTCAAGTCGGTTCCGTTTTTAATCAAATCCTCGACTCGTCGTCGAGCCATTTTCAAATCAAACTCTTTTTGCCTCACATTCCATTTTCGATTCAATCTTTCTACAAGCATTTTTCTCAAACTTACGAAAGAGGGATATTCTTGGAATCTAGCATTCTTTGAATATTCAAATGAGTAACTCTCGAGGCATGCCCTTGAGTTTTTATTAGTTCATTCCTTCGATTTTAAAACATCATACTCTTTATCTGCAACCCAACTTCCGAAAGAATTGAGTTCTTGGAATATCACATTCTTTGAATTCTTGAGTGACAAGCTTTTGAGGCATGCCCTTGGGTTGCTTGTCAGTCACTCTTTCGTTCCTCAACTCAAACTTCCAACCCATTCAACCTCATCTTTTCGTGGTTGTTACCACGAACTACGGACGCTCTGATTCTTCATTCACTATTAAATGTAAGATACGTAGGCACAAGATTGCGATGATCTTGGCGAGCTACCTCCCCTCCATTTTCCATTTCCCCGTATCCATCTCGTGGTTGTTACCACAAACTAGGGACGCTCTGATTCTTCATTCATTTTTTAATGTAAGATATGTAGGCACAAGATTGCAATGATCTTGGCAAGCACACTTCTATCTTACTTCATTATTCCGTCAACTTTCCCATTCTTTCCCGTAGTCGAACTACGAAGCTCTGATTTCTCATTCCCGTCTGAATGAGCATACGTAGGCACAAGGGCCTCAATCCTTGGCGAGCACCCTATCCTCTAACCACCCCTTTCCCCCTTAGCGTCTTTAACCTTTTATCCTACCAATTCACCTTATCAACGAGAAGAAAAACAAGTAAGCCTATACAACGCTCACCATAAAATATCCTAAGAGGTTCCCATTGAGTACAACGGACGTGAGGGGTGCTAATACCTTCCCCTTGCGTAACCGACTCCCAAACCCGGAACATGGTTGCGACAGCCCTGTTCCTATCCTTTCGTTTTAAGAGGTTTTCTCGATATTTTCCTCTCCCGTTTACTTGGAAAAATAAAGTTCGGTGGCGACTCTGTCGAACCGCATTTCCGCGCCTTTCACGCGAGGGTTGTTTCTCCAAAATGTCTCCGTGATTTTTCGAGGTGCGACAGCTGGCGACTCTGCTGGGGACATTGCTCCATGCAAGAGAAATTCGAGCCTATCTTTTGGTTTTGTGAGGAGTGTTGTTTTTATTTGTTTTTCTTTTCGTTTATGTATTTGTTCTCTTGTGCTTTTTTATTTATGCTTGTTATCTTGTTTGCTTGTTGGTTCTTAGGATGACATCATTAGTAAAGCTCTACGCCCGAGCTTTGGTAAAAGCAGAGAGAACACATAGTTTAGAATTGTTAGTCGAGTAGTGTTAGTCTCCGAGGACTTGCTCCTTGTGGGCCTAGCATGAAAGCTCCTCTAGAGGAGATCTATTCGTAGATCTTGTTGTAACACAGCTAGCCTGTTGCACGACTTGATTAATGAAGGGTCCATGATTCTGGGAACCTTTTTTAACACCGGTTCCAATAATGGTGGTCGTGTAGTGTTAGTCTCCGAGGACTTGCTCCTTGTGAGCCTAGCATGAGGACTCCGCTCAGGAGAGACCTTATCGTCATTATCGTCATAATATGGCCAGCCTGTTGCGTGATGCTAATACGACTAGTGTCCGTGATCCTGGGAACCAAACATAGAAACCATCCCGTGAGTGGGTTTATGGGTAGAGTGTCTAGATCTTCCCGTATAGGGTTTACCTGTCAATTTTCTTTGAGAAGGAATTTTGGTTACCTACTGTAGCACCCCAAAATTTGCCTTTCGTTTTAACCGTAACTGGATTTTGTTTCTTTGCATTTGCATTTTTCGCATATCATAGCATTTGTCCTCGAGGCATGGGATCAAGGTATTCCTGTGACTCAAGTTCATTTCAGCGCAAAAAGACAGAACCACGAACAACGAGCATCAGAGGGCATTTATTTTGCCCAGCGGTCATGCGACCGATTTTATTTTGCAGGTTAATTTCAGATCAGGATCAACACTCAGGCTCATAACAAGCATTTTCACAGTAGTAACGGTCAAAAATGAGGTTCAGCAGCTAAACAGAGCTCCAGACAGTTGAAATAGGGTAAATGGACAGATTTCCCACCAAAAGGCTCCAAATTCAAAATTTTGAAGGTGTTAATCAGTTAACACATATGGTTAACCGATTAACCATTTGAAAATCAGCCCAGAATTGAAGTTTTAACAGTGTTAACCGGTTAACGCATATGGTTAACCGGTTAACGCATATGGTTAACCGGTTAACGCATATGGTTAACCGGTTAACCATAGCAGGATTTGCCCTGTACGTGAATTTTCAAGTGGAGCTACTTTGGGGTCCAACTTTGATCACTTGAAAGCTCATTTTTGCACTTGGGAAGGATCTAGAATGTCATTTGAAATTTGGTTAAATTTCATTTCCCTCCAAAATCCCAAACCTCATTCCATACCACAATTTCCAAACCAACTTCCAAGCCTTTGTTTTGGATCCCAACCAAAGTGGTATTTAAGTGAATTACTCCAAAGCAAGCCATTCTAACCTTCATTTTTACTCTCACTTTAGATTTGATTTGAATTCTCTCTCAAATTCTCTCAATTTCCTCCATAACAAAAACCTTCACTCAAAGCTCTTTTCCATTGAAATCATTGATTCTTCATTGGAATCCTTGATTTCTAAGAGCAAAACCTCCATCCATTACATTGATTGAAGAGATTTCATCATTCAATTTTTGTGCAAGTTCAGATCTGGATTTTGAGGTGATTGTAGAAGTGCTTATTTGGAGTAATTTGACTTAATTGTGAGGGATCTTCATTCATACAACATCAATTAGCTTGGATCTTGAAGTATTTCAGACTTCTTTGCTTAGATCTACACAATTACAATTGAGTCAACAATTACCAAATCAATTCTCCGATTCGTAGGTTAGATTTCTGATCCGATTTAATTTTCGAGCTTATTTGCATGTTTGTCATGTTAATCTTCATATTCGATTGAGTTGTGATTGATTTGAGTTGTTGATCCTTGATCTGTTTGTGTTGATCTGTTTACATGTTGTTTGAATCACGATTTTTGGGTTTAAGTTCATGAATAAGTGATTATGCGATCATCTGGTTGATCGGATATGTGCTTATTTGCTGGAAAGTGATTCTGTTTGCTGTTTTTCTGCTTCTAGTATAGTGTTAACTGGTTAACCGGTTAATCAATTCAAATATTCAAATTTTTTCAAAGTTTTCAGGGTGTTAACCGGTTAACGTCTGGTGTTAACCGATTAACACTTACGAATTTCCAGATTTTCACTTGTTCTACACAGGTTAACCGATTAACAGTATGTGTTAACCGATTAACACTGTGCCAGAATGCCATATTTTGCTATTTGCTTGCATGTTCGCATACCGGTTCGATTCCAATCATCATAGATCAGTGTTGATGCATTAGAATTGAATTGTTTTAGCTGTTTGCTACTGTTTGTGGTTGTTTAATCATGATGTTGTTGCCATGTATGATCATTCTTTTAATTATTTGCATGTTTGTATGTGATTCGAATCGAGCTTTCATTTGCATGTTCGTATACTTTCATCTCTTGTTTTCTCCACATGTTTGCATCATTCTTGCATCACTGTTAAGGTCGAGACGCGCTTGTGGCGGCTTCTGCCCCACACACTTTTCCTCCCTCCCACCATTCTAAGTGTGCATTTTTCATGTTTGCATTTATCTACTTGTGATTGATTCTTCCTTTGTCCTTCTTGTGCTCTCTTGCCATGATCCCCATAGGATTCCTAGTCCCTCTGTTTAGGATGGGAGTAGGAGAGACATTAGGTGTTCAATCCAAGTATGATAACGTTAGGGTAGATGTTTCCCCTTTTCATCCAAACTTTAGGACCACTTTGCATGACAATGTTAGGGCCGAGTTTCCCTTAGACCTTCCGTGCGTCTTCTCTTCTCATCTCAAAACCATGCTAGATCATTTAATAAAGGCGATAAACATTGCGCGCTACGAGCCTTAAGCTACATAGGGAATGATGAGTGAGGGGTCTTCTCTCGCTTATCTAGAATGTTTAGTATCTGTCCCGTTTGGGGGCGATATACGACACATTCGCCTCCGTGTCATAGTCTTTAGTGCAATGTGAATCACAAATCGAATTAATTCACTTCACTAAAAAATACAAAACAAAATTCAAACCTTTTTTTCCTTCGGGATTAATCGGGAACTTTTTTTTAGAAAGAGAGTGTTGTTAAGCTTCGATTCTACCGCAAACAACCTTAGTCCCTAACTGCTGGAACGAATGTTTAACTTTACTCGATTAAAACACTTAATCAACCTGTGGTTTCGTGTCCTCCCGAACTACGTTTGCTCTGATCTTTCATACCAGATGAAAGTATGTAGCCACAATACACGACGTCTTGGCGAGCAACCTTCCCCCTTCTCTCCCGTAGTTAGCCAAACTACGTTGACTCTGATCTTTCATACCAGATGAAAGTACGTAGGCACAGAGACGCGATGCTCTGCCGAGTCTCTCTTTTCTTTTCTTTTTGTCCCGCAAGCCTGTAGCGTAGATAGTTTAAACATACCCTTAGATAGACAACAAGCGTGGATCTCGTCGAGTACGACGGACGTGAGAGGTGCTAATACCTTCCCCTTGTGTAACCGACTCCCGAATCCAGGACTTGGTTGCGATGACCTCGTCTTTTCCCTTTTTGTCAGGTTTTTCCGATCGTTTCCTTTCCCTCTTTGTGGGATAAATAACGAAAGTTGGCGACTCTTCTGTTTTTGTCGGGTGTTTTTCGCAGTTGCGACAGCTGGCGACTCTGCTGGGGACTCTGGTTCCCTATGCGAGTCACTCCTAGCGCTTGTCTGTTGCGTCTTTGGGTGTTTACTTTTGTAGAGTTTTTGTTTTATGTACATTATCTGTGGTATATTATTGCATTGCATTTCTGTTGCTGTTGTGCTGTAGGTTGGGTTGTTCCACCGAGAGATAAGCCGGACCTGGGCTTGAGTATACACATAGGATTAGAGTGGAGATTAGTGGGAGCTTGTGTGGCGTCTGGCTACGCAATAGCTCGCGTGAAATTCACATTCAAACGAGGCTTTTCTTTGGAAATATTCTATCCTGCGTGTCTGGTGCAGTTGAGGGAATATTGACTTAGAGAGACTATCGACTCTGGAGACCGTTCATTTGGGGAGTCAGCTAAGTGAGGCCACTTTGTTAGACTATGATGCTAAACCAGAAACGGTGAACGTATCATCGTTTCTCGAAAGTCTGTGACGCTGACCACCCGCATAGGATGTCGTACCTTTCAAGACTAGAACCCACATGTGTGAGGGATGGGTTTTTGCAGGAAACCTGGCCTTCAACTAACCCTGGTCTTCTCGTCGGTGCAGAATTTGGATCCTGAGTGTTCTATCCAGTGTGTTATCTCAGTGTTCTGATTAGAGCGGAGCTCTGGTTGAATTCAGTCAACGGCACAACAACGCATTTGAACATTGGATACCTTGATCCCATGTGTGCATTTGCATCTCATGCTGCATTTAACGTCGCATGTTTATGTGTGTTACAGGTTCTCGTCTATCCCTTGATTCTGGTACTGGTCTTCTTCAGAGATGGAAGTTAGCAGAAAGAGGATTGTTGTGTAAAAGTTTCCGGAACCTGAGTTGGGACCTTTATTTGGTCTGATTTCCTTGTCTAAGCCTGGTGTTCTTGCAGCTTTCAGAGAGCAGTATGGTGGAATTTTGAAGTTTATCCGTAGGCTTACAACTTATGAGCATGGAGTTATTCATACCTTGTTGCAGTTTTATGATCCTCCACTGAGATGCTTCACATTTCCGGACTATGTGTTGGTTTCGACTTTGGAAGAATTTGCTTACATTTTGGGTGTTCCAATTCTGAACAAAGTGCCTTTCTTCAGCTCTAAAGAAGAACCTAATCTTGAGAAGTTGTCTGCCGCTCTTTATTTGAGCGCATCTGATTTGGTAGATCATGTTATTAGTAGAAACGGAGTCTCCGGATTTGCTTTGCCCTTCCTGGTCGACAAAGCCCGAGAATATGCTAACAAAGGTTGTTGGGTAGTTTTCAGTGCTATATTGGCTCTGTGTGTTTATGGCATTGTGTTGTTTCCCAATGTACCAGACTTTGTGGATTTCGATGCTTTTCATATCTTCGCATCCAAGAACCCCGTACCTACTCTTCTAGGAGACTTGTTTCATGCAGTGCATTACAAGAACGAGAAAAGAAGAGGAAATATGGTTTCTTGTTGCGCACCGTTGTTGCATAAATGGGTTATTGATCACCTTCCTCGTTCTGGAGCTTTTGTGAATTCCACGAACTCATCTGAATGGTCGAAGAGGCTTATGGGCTTAACAGAAAGGAAGATATCCTGGTTCAATCGAGACTTGCTGGTTCGGGAGCTTATTTTCAGTTGTGGTAGCTTTCGTAATGTGCCTTTGATAGGGAGGAAAAGCAGTATCAATTATAATCCTTCTCTTGTTGTGAGACAATTCGGTTATGCTTTGAAAGGACCTCGTAAAGAAGTGGAAGTGCAGGAATCTCTGTACTTCACAGGTGTAGCTGATCCGTGTATCTCGGCTCGATTCGTGGACGCTTGGGGTAAGATTCACAAGAAGGGAAAGCTTTCTCTGGGAAAAGGAGATTGTAAAGCCTATGATCCATACTCGGATTGGATTCAGATGATGGTTGAAGAGGTTTTGTTGCCATTTCATGTTGAAGCACCATTGTATCCCTTAGTCATCGAGCCGCCTACAACTGTTGATATCTCGAGATATACCAAGCTTTGGGCAGAGAAGGAAGAGTTGCACAAAGAGAATGAAGAGCTGAAGCAGGAAATCAGTCAGCTGAAAAATGGTAAGGGTGAAGCTGTATATTTGGCCAAGACAAATGCAGAATTGTTGACCAAGTTGAAGGAAGAACTTGCTGATCAGGTACAAGCACGGAAGCAAGTTGGTCTTGATCTGAAAAAGCACCTGTGATGTTCTGAAGAGTAAGAAGGAGGATTTAGATGGAGCCTATCTGAAGATATCCAAATTCAATGAGCAATGGAATGCTACTGTGACTGCCAACAAGAGTAGAGAAGATCAGCTTCGTGTTCAGGTTGATAAGATGAAAGTGCAATTCAAGGCTAAGGAGAGAGAGCTATTGCTAGAAACATTCTGCAGGAGCACAATCGAGCAGAAATACCAAGAGACTTTATCAACACTTGAAGAGTTCAAGATTCGTGCAGAGGTGAAGAAACCCAGGCTCGAAGACGCCTTCGGCGAAGATGCTTGGGTGGATCATTGTCATTATCTCTGGGATGTGATACGCAAGAGGGACGTCCTTATCCGAGATTTGATGGAGAGGCCAGACCATTCAGATACGAAGGAGATGCTTGAGGAGTCTCAGGAGTGGCGTAGAGATCATGGCTACTAGGAGTTTTATCTTTTGTAGTTTCATTTGATTTTGTATCTTGATCATCACCAGAGATGTTGGATGAGATCATTACTTCTTTGTATGTGGATATTTCTCATTTGGTTGTATTGTTTCAGCTTTACTTGATATATGAGAAGTTTTATTGTGGTGTTCTTATCCATCTCTGTTGTTCTTGTTTATTGAAACCGGAATCAAGGGGGAAGATCTCCCTGTGCATACATAGACATGTCTACATTTTGTGGAGGCAAATCGCCACATATCACACAAGTCTGCAAGACATTGGTTAATGCAGGTTTAAATGATGACAAATTCCCTGGATAGATTGGAAATCATGAGCTCCAGATCTACTAAACCAGATGCAACGTATCACCCACCATATCCTTTTACGCGTGTCTTAAAGCGTCTGAAATAAATATACTATGTGTAGATAAAATGCAATCATGACCAAAGGCATGAAAGACTTCAACTGATGAATTTTTGCAGGTTTGCAGGACATGCGTCGACCATAGGGTCGGCGCATGAAGGAACAACTTTCCAACGGGTCAGCGCGTAAAGGCATGAGTCGACCATAGGGTCGGCGCATAATGGAAATATATTTCAACGGGTCAGCACACACCGACGGTATGGTCGACGCACACTGATGAAATTTCAAGATTTCCAAAACAGCACAGGCCATGCGTCGACGCACAGACCTGTTATGGTCAACCGTTCGCGCGGAAAATCTGTTTTAAAATACTCCCCTCTTATATTTGAAATACTGTTATGTCCAGAATTATGTTGGCACTATATATACTTGTTTAAACACTTGTGTCTACTAACATTTGATATTCTTTTGATTCATGTGTTCAAAAACAAGAAAGAGTGAAATAGGTGTCCAAGATTCATCATCTTCATCTTCAACATCTCACAACATTTCAATTACACACAATCATTTTTGAAATGGATTTGTGAGAGATTCAAGGTGATAAGGTTCGAGGCTTAGATTGGAGAATCAAGCTCGAGTTGAAGATTGTGACAGGTTCTTTCTTGAATAAAACCATTGGGGTTTTACCCTCCAAGATTGGTTTGAATTTTGGGGGTTTTTGGATGAGATTCTTTATCAACGGTCAATCGAGCGAAGGTGATTGTGAAGAGGTGTTCTTCAAAAGTCTAGTAGCGGATTCAGTGATTTTGAATGGAAGATCAGGGTTCGATTTGGTGTTGTTGAGATCAGTCGGAGCCAAAGGTTTGAACAACAACGTGTTATTCAATAAGAAGGCTGGAGTCGGAGGTCCATCAGCACAAATCGGAGAACTTGATTCAGCTTGAATCAAGGGGCAAGGAGTGAAGGCAACTTTCAACACATTGAGATTTCTGTTGTATATTTGTTGCTCAATCCTTGTATAAACTGTTCATTCAAACAGGTGATATCTATAAAATATATCTCAATTCTAGTTTTAGAATTAAGGGCAGACGTACCCCGAAGCGAGGACGACGAGGGAACTACCTCACCAAATTACTTGTCTTCTCTATTTTCAGCATTTACGTTATAGCTCAAAATAAGTAATTTTTGTGTAAGCTCTATTGTCAAAATTGTGATATCAATTGAGTAAGAGGTTAAAACTCTGTTTTTGACTCCAAAGTACAACAAGACATTGTACTAGGCTGGTTGGAATCACTTACTCAACATAAATATCACTTGGAGTGTTGGTGCACACCAAGTGTTTGACATATTGCTTGAACCAAAATTATCTTACTTGTGTATCTAGTTTTGGTTTGATTTTGAATCATTGGAACTAGGAATCCTTACAACTGAAGTAAATAATTGATAAGTGGAATTAGTGTTGTGATTCTATTTTTCCGAATTGTCATTAATCCAAAGGCTTACGTATATCCGGTTTTCCAATAACCGTTCGTTTTAGACTATATTTTCCTCGGCCGCTTCCGCACTTAAAACATTTTTAAAACCAATTTTAAATTGGTAGCGCCGACTCAAATTTTAATTGGGGATCTATTCAACCCCCCCTTCTAGATTCGTGCCATAGTCTAACAAGTGGTATCTAGAGCTCCGGTTATTCGGTGCTTCAAATACAACGTAGATAGAAATTGGCTAACGAACCAAAAGGGGCGTACAATAGGGCTCCCGTTTTCAACGGTGAAAATTATAGTTATTGGAAAGACTGTATGCGTGTGCATATAAATTCCATAGACAGAAAAATATGGAACGTTATCCTTAATGGTCCAATAGAAATCACTATGACCAATGCGGATAACGTAGTTGTGCCAAAGCCTGAAGCACAATGGACAGATGACGATGAGAAAAAAATACAATTATGATTGGAAAGCTAAAAACATCTTAATCTCCTCATTAGATGTAGATGAATACTATCGTGTATCCCATTGTCCTACCGCTAAGGCCATGTGGGATTCACTACAAATAGCCCATGAGGGGACAAGCGATGTTAAGTTGGCTAGAATCAATACATTAACACAAGAGTTTGATCTCTTTTTCATGGAGCAAGGGAAACCATTGCTGACATGCAAAAGAGATTTACTCATCTCATCAATCGTTTACATTCATTAGGTATGCCTGTTTCCAATGATATTGCTACTAATAAGATCTTAAGATGTCTTAACAAGGAATGGTAGCCTAAAGTGACCGCCATCAAAGAAGCACATGATCTTACCTTATTAGATTTAACAACATTGTTTGGCAAACTACAAGAGCATGAACAGGTACTCTTGAGCTTAGACCAACACGAAAAGATGGAAAAGAAAGACAAAACAAAGGTGAGTGAAAAGAAATCAATAGCTCTCAAGACTTCTTCCTCGAAGTCTCAAGCAAAAGAGCAAAGTGATTATTCCTCAAGCGACGAAGAAGAAGAGGATAAAAGCGAAGATATGGGGTTGTTTGTCAAACGGTATAACCGTTATGTGAGAAAGAACGGCATCCAACATTCCGAGAAGAACTTGGTAAACTTCCGGAAATAATCGAGGTACTCCAAGGATGATGACTCGAAAGGTAAAAAGACTAGAGGGACGTGCTACAAGTGTGGAAAGCCCGGTCACTACAAACCAGACTGTCCTATGAATAAAAAGGGAAAGGACAAGGAATCATCAAAGTCACACAAGAAATCATCAAAGCCTAGGAGAGCGTACATAGTGTGGGAAAGTGACAGCGACTCTTCCTCCTCTGATGAAAGTTCTAGTGATGAAGAAGAGTCTGTGAATCTATGCCTCTCCGCCAATCAGAAAAATAAGAAAAAACAGGTACGTCACTCTAAATATGATAAGTCCTCAAATATGTCGCATTCAGAATTACAAACCGCATTTAATGCCTTACATAATGAAGCAGTTGAAGCCTTCAAGAAACTTGCTTCTAATAAGAAAATTTTTACGTATTTAGAGCACAAAGTTAAAGAGTCTGAAAAGAAGTTAGAGGACCATAAGGCTTCCATTGTGAAAGGCAATGAATCGGGTTGTAAAGACAATAGAAATCCTTTCAACTTCGGGTGTGATACTTGTCATATTTGGCAAGGTGAGGTTAGAAACCTCAAGGCCAAATTAAACAAGGCACTTGAGCCTAAAGTTACATTTGCTATTGATAAAAAGGATTTTAGAAAGAGTATGATTAACCCATACCAAAAATATGCATATGTAATTAGGGATCAAGCAAGTGAAAGTGTCTCTAAAGTTGATTTTGCTTGCTTATATTGTTGCAAGAAAGGCCACTCCATTGGTAAATGCCGATTTAGGAGATTTCTTGTTCCTAAAGGCATCTACCAATGGTTGCCCAAACGCAACCATTTTGTCGCTAACCTATTAGGACCCAATATGCCATTGGGTACCTCCTTGTGCTAATTATGTTTTGACAGGTGAAATGTGTTGAGACCACCGAGAGAAGATGGGTTCTCGATAGTGGGTGCTCAAGACACATGTCTGGAGACATATCCTTATTCATAGACTTTGTGGCTAAGAAGAAAGGGTACGTAACTCATGGTGATAACAACCGCGGAGCAATACTAGGTAAAGGTAGTGTAGGTAATCCCGCCTCTACTATGATTTCCGGCGTGTTGCTCGTCGAAAACCTTAAACATAACCTGCTTAGCATTAGCCAATTGTGCGACAAAGGATACAATGTATCCTTTTCAAAAGATTGTTGCAAAATTGTGCATGAAAATGATAAGAAGAATATGTTTAATGGTTTTAGAGTAAACAATGTATATATGCTTGACTTAAATGAAGTATCATTAACAAGCGACAAATGCCTCATAACTATGAGTGAAGACTCATGGATATGGCATAGTCGTTTAGCGCATGTTAATTTTGACTTACTCAATAAGGTAGTCTCAAAAGACCTAGTCTTAGGACTTCCCAAAATAAAGTTCACCAAGGATCACCTTTGTGATGCTTGTCAAAAAGGGAAGCAAACGAGGATCTCATTTAAGTCCAAAAAGATAATTTCAACAACGAGACCTCTTGAACTTCTACACATGGACTTGTTTGGGCCGTCTAGGATCAAAAGTCTAGGAGGAAACTATTACGGGTTCGTAATAGTGGACGACTTTTCTAGGTTTTGTTGGACCATCTTCTTAGTAAGTAAAAGTGATACATTCGCCGCTTTTGAAAAGTTTGCTAAGCTCTCCCAAAATAAGTTAAATACAAACATAGTGTCCATTAGGAGCGACCATGGAGGTGAGTTTGAAAATCACTTATTTGAAGAATATTGTGGTAACCATGGTATAGATCATAACTTCTCCGCTCCACGCACTCCTCAACAAAACGGGGTTGTGGAGCGCAAAAACCGTATTTTAGAAGAATTGGGAAGAAAAATGATTAACGAAAGTGGTTTACCTAAATATTTTTGGGCCGACGCCATTAGTACGACATGCTATGTTTTGAATAGGGTGCTTATTCACCCCATTCTAAACAAAACACCGTACGAACTTTTAAAAGGGAGAAAGCCGAATGTTTCTCACTTGCACGTGTTTGGATGCAAATGTTTTGTATTAAACAATGGAAAGGAAAACTTGGGAAAATTTGATTCCAAAGTCGATGAAGGTATCTTTCTCGGATACTCTCAATCGAGTAAAGCATATAGAATATATAATAAACGATTACTTGCATTAGAAGAGTCTGTGCATGTTACCTTTGATGAGTCCTACCCGAGAAATGTCGGAAAGGATAATGTTGTTCATGGTGCAGGTACATCCACTAAAGACATACTCAAAAGTGGCGAGACGGGGATTGATCAACCTGACAAAGCCAAAATTTAGGAGGATAAGGATGCACACCATGATGCAACAGAGGAAGTTCATCCGCCTTCAAACGATGATCTTCCTCAAGAGTGGAAGTCATCTAAAGACCATCCAATTGAAAACATTATTGGAGACATCACAAAAGGTGTAACAACTCGATCTAAGCTAAGTAATTTCTGTTATCACTTTGCTTTCGTGTCACAGATGGAACCTAAAAACCCTAAGGAATCCCTACTCGATGAACATTGGTATTTGTCAATGCAGGAGGAACTGAATCAGTTCACTAGAAATGAGGTTTGGGACCTTGTCCCTCCTCCACGAGGTCATCGAGTAATCGGCACCCGATGGGTGTTTAGAAATAAATTGGACGAGAACGGAGTAATAACTCGCAACAAAGCGTGTTTAGTCGCGCAAGGGTATAACCAAGAGGAAGGCATCGACTATGAGGAAACTTATGCGCCGGTTGCCCGACTCGAGGCTATACGCCTTCTACTTGCTTTCGCTTGTGCGAAAGATTTTAAGTTATTTCAAATGGACGTCAAAAGTGTGTTCCTTAACGGGTTTATAAATGAAGAAGTCTACGTTGCTCAACCACCTGGTTTTGAGTCTCATGGGTATCCTAATCATGTCTATAAACTGAAAAGAGCTTTGTACGGTCTCAAACAAGCTCCTAGAGCTTGGTATGAGAGACTAAGCAAATTCTTACTTGATCAAGGCTACTCAAGAGGAAAGGTTGATACTACTCTCTTCATTAAACATCAAGGAAAACACTTAATTCTTGTACAAATTTATGTTGACGATATCATTTTTGGATCCACTAACATGAATCTCGTAAGAGAGTTTGCTAAGCTTATGCAGGGTGAATTCGAGATGAGTATGATGGGTGAACTCACATATTTTCTCGGTTTACAAATCAAGCAACTGAAGGAAGGAACATCCGTGAGCCAAACAAAATATTGTTTGGATCTTCTCAAGAGATTTGACATGGCAAATGCAAAAGCCATAGACACCCCTATGCCAACATGTGCAAATATGAGTAAAGATGAAAGTGGCAAAGATGTTGAGGTAAAAAGGTACAGAGGTATGATTGGCTCGCTTCTCTATCTTACTGCTTCGCGTCTCGACATTATGTTTAGCGTGTGTATATGCGCCAGATACCAATCATGTCCTAAGGAATCCCACCAAAAATCTGTCAAACGCATACTTCGATACCTATCTGGTACTCTGAAATATGGATTGTGGTATTCTAAGGGTAATGATTGTTCTTTGGTAGGCTTCTCCGATTCCGATTTTTACGGTTGCAAATCGGATAGGAAAAGCACCAGTGGTACGTGTCACTTATTTTCAAATTCCTTGGTTAGTTGGCACAGCAAGAAACAAGTGTTTGTTGCTCTGTCAACCGCCGAAGCGGAATACGTAGCCGCCGGTAGTTGTTGTGCGCAAGTACTATGGCTTAAACAACAACTATTGGACTTCAATTTGAAGCTAGAACGTGTTCCAATATTTTGTGACAACACCAGTGCTATAAATCTTACCAAGAATACGGTGTTACACTCGCGTACCAAACACATAGAAATTCGACACCATTTTCTTAGGGACCATGTAGAGAAGTGTGACGTTGTCTTTGAACACGTTGATACTAAAAACCAACTAGCGGACATTTTCACAAAGCCGCTAGCCAATGAGCCCTTCTTTCATATCCGTCGAGAACTTGGTATTCTCGATATTTCTGATCGGGTTTAACAATTACTACGTTCAAATTTAATATATTTACAACTATGTTTTTACCACTAACAATTTTTTGAGTTTGTTGCAAGTACAAATCTGTGATTAACAAGAGTGGTCAGTATAGAGGTGATATTGCTCCTTTCTCCTTCTTTTTATCTCTCTCTCTTAACATTCATGACTTGAAAATAACTATATCGTTCGATAATCATGGTACTTATATATGTATATGACTGTTGCTGGCTGATACTATGTGTGTTGAATGCAAGTCATATTGTGAAAAGTTGAATAGGCATGATAAATAGGCAAGTGTGACATTCTGCATAACATAAAACTGAAAATTTTGAGTTTTTTGAAGGTTTGAGTCGACCTAAACAGGACAATGGTCGACGCATGCTGTAAACTTTCAAAATTATCAAAAACTGTACAGTATGCGTCGACCCATGCAGGGGCTATGGTCGACGGCTCGCTTAAAAACCCAGAATTTTTCTCTTTTGAAAAAACGTTCCAAGTTCCCATTCCTCTACATTTAATGTGCAGTCAACTTTTGTGATGATTTGATATGGCATTGGTCTTGTAAATTGCATCTAGACATCTAGTGTGTCCTCTTGTCTCCTCCCTCTTCCCAAAAACCCTAAAACCTCTCTCTATTAAAGACCTTAGTCTTCATCTTCTCCAACATTATCCCCAATCACTCTCTTCAAAGTTCATCTTTACAATCTTTACAAACTCCTCCAAAAAATCATCATCAATGGCTTCCTCTCTCCGCAAAACTACCGGTAAGAGATCAAGAGCCTCATCATCCTCTGCTTCAGTTCCTGTTACCGCTGTTTCACTTGTTCATCCTCCTACTGTTGAAAATTTCAACAAGAGTCTCAGTAAAAGGGCCATAGTTCCACAACATGCTTTCTACCATGCAACAGGTGAGTGCTTGCATCTCACCCGAATTCTGTCCCTGTTGGACTTCCAAGGGTTCTTCAATTTCCTGGAGTGCAATACAAAGTACAGTGAGGATTTGGTCATGGTGTTCTACACAAATCTGCGAGGTAACTTTCAAGATCAGCACTTTCACACTTCTGTAGGAAATAGACTGGTTAATATAAATTCTGAAGTATGGAACAAATATTTTGATATGACTGTTGATGCTGATGCACCACCTCTTCATGAGGATAACGGACACTCGTACGGTGCTGGGTTATGAATTTAAGAGCGCTCTGAATGACATGCTCAAACGACTCTATCCAGATGCAATTGTTAACAACGATGCTTTTCCTCGATCGGTCACAGCCGGGAAACTCAATACAGGGGAGCGCATCCTTCAGTGGATCGTCGCTCTATACTACGACCGAAAAAGGGTGGATTGTCTCGTGTCGAACAAGCTGAGGTACATCTCATCTATATACTGAAAAACAGGATCAAAATAAACTGGCCATACTATATTGCTAGCAGGATGTTTGCTCTGAGAGACTCAAGTAGAGGCACTGCTTTAGCCTATGGGTCATTCATTTCGGAAATTCTTGCTGCTGCAAATGTTGTATACCTAACATTTCCTTGTGTCTCAGTCCCGTCGGATAAAGAATTTAGCACCAAAACCCTTGCAATGATGGGGTATTTTTGGTGTGCTGAACGACGATCATACAGATTTGTCCGACGGGCCAATATTTCTCCGGTGCCTCGTAACGGTTCTGATGAAGAAGAAAGTGAAGAGCAAGGTGAAGAAGAAAGTGAAGAACAAGGTGAAGAAGAAAGTGAAGAGCAAGGTGAAGAAGACGATGAAGAAGATGATACAGATGCAGAGATACAAGAACCTATCTGTGAGACTCAAGATTATCATCAATCTCCAGTCCAAGATACGGCTGCAAATACCGATTGAGGCCAGTATTCATATCCATCAGAAGAGCAAGAAGGCGATTCTACAAATTAAGGATAGGGCGATTGGCAATATACAGGCTGGACTACCCTGGGTAGATTCTATGACCCATATCACGGCTACCCTAAAGACTATCAACCTTCCCAGCACTCATCACCTCCTCCGCCTTCTGACACCTCTGAAGTCATTAATATGCTGCAGTCAATGCAGTTAGATCAACAAAACTTCATGAGGCGTCAAGACACTCAAATGGAGCAGATTAGAGATGAGCTTCATGCCCAAAATGAAAGGTTCAATTCATTTTCTACTCGGATGGACGCCCGTATTGAATCTCTGGTTGAATCACATGAGCGGCAAGATTGGGAAATCACTAACTCTCTTAGTCACCTAAACATGTCCATAGAAGCCTTTCTGGACTTCTCGGATCCTTACCACAATCCAGATGCTGCATACCGAGGGAGAGGCCGAGGACGGGGCCGCGGATATTAGATTCATAGTTGCATATTTCATATTTGCTTATGTGTTTTCGTCTGTATACTTTTCATTTTTTCTGTATTATGTGTGCCTGAACTTTCACCTTCTTTACATGTTTTCGTCATTATCTATTAATTCAAGATATTTTTGTTCATTATCATGCTTATGTGTGAAGTTTGGTAATTAACTATCACCTATTGTATGTTCTCTGTTAATTGATGTGTTCTCCTTCTCTTTTTGATGGTGTCAAAGGGGGATAAGACAATGTAGCAAGCAAACACCAAAGCCAAGTCAGGATATTAACAGTTCAGGATATTAACAACAGTTGATGGCTGTTTGTTCTACAGCCTTATAGTACAAAAGAAAGGGGGAGCTTGTGTATACATTGTATATTTGGTGTTTTAGTTGTATACAGGTTGTCATCATCAAAAAGGGGGAAATTGTGGAGGCAAATCGCCACATATCACACAAGTCTGCAAGACATTGGTTAATGCAGGTTTCGATGATGACAAATTCCCTGGATAGATTGGAAATCATGAGCTCCAGATCTACTAAACCAGATGCAACGTATCACCCACCATATCCTTTTACGCGTGTCTTAAAACGTCTGAAATGAATATACTATGTGTAGATAAAATGCAATCATGACCAAAGGCATGAAAGACTTCAACTGATGAATTTTTGCAGGTTTGCAGGACATGGGTCGACCATAGGGTCGGCGTATGCATCAGAAAAATTCTGCACTAGTCAGCGCACAAGGCAATGCGTCGACCATAGGGTCGGCGCATGAAGGAACAACTTTCCAACGGGTCAGCGCGTAAAGGCATGAGTCGACCATAGGGTCGGCGCATAATGGAAATAGATTTCAACGGGTCAGCACACGCCGACTGTATGGTCGACGCACACTGATGAAATTTCCAGATTTCCAAAACAGCACAGGCCATGCGTCGACGCACAGACCTGTTATGGTCAACCGTTCGCGCGGAAAATCTGTTTTAAAATACTTCCCTCTTATATTTGAAATACTGTTATGTCCAGAATTATGTTGGCACTATATATACTTGTTTAAACACTTGTGTCTACTAACATTTGATATTCTTTTGATTCATGTGTTAAAAAACAAGAAAGAGTGAAATAGGTGTCCAAGATTCATCATCTTCATCTTCAACATCTCACAACATTTCAATTACACACAATCATTTTTGAAATGGATTTGTGAGAGATTCAAGGTGATAAGGTTCGAGGCTTAGATTGGAGAATCAACCTCGGGTTGAAGATTGTGACAGGTTCTTTCTTGAATAAAACCATTGGGGTTTTACCCTCCAAGATTGGTTTGAATTTTGGGGGTTTTTGGACGAGATTCTTCATCAACGGTCAATCGAGCGAAGGTGATTGTGAAGAGGTGTTCTTCAAAAGTCTAGTAGCGGATTCGGTGATTTTGAAGCGAAGATCTCGGGTTCGATTTGGTGCTGTTGAGATCAGCTGGAGCCAAAGGTTTGAACAACAACATGTTATTCAATAAGAAGGCTGGAGTCGGAGGTCCACCAGCACAAATCGGAGAACTTGATTCAGCTTGAATCAAGGGGCAAGGAGTGAAGGCAACTTTCAACACATTGCGATTTCTGTTGTATATTTGCTGCTCAATCCTTGTATAAACTGTTCATTCCAACAAGTGATATCTATAAAATATATCTCAATTCTAGTTTTAGAATTGAGGGCAGACGTACCCCGAAGCGAGGACGATGGGGGAACTGCCTCACCAAATTACTTGTCTTCTCTATTTTCAGCATTTACGTTTTAGCTCAAAATAAGTAATTTTTGTGTAAGCTCTATTGTCAAAATTGTGATATCAATTGCGTAAGAGGTTAAAACTCTGTTTTTGACTCCAAAGTACAACAAGACATTGTACTAGGCTGGTTGGAATCACTTACTCAACATAAATATCACTTGGAGTGTTGGTGCACACCAAGTGTTTGACATATTGCTTGAACCAAAATTATCTTACTTGTGTATCTAGTTTTGGTTTGATTTTGAATCATTGGAACTAGGAATCCTTACAACTAAAGTAAATAATTGATAAGTGGAATTAGTGTTGTGATTCTATTTTTCCGAATTGTCATTAATCCAAAAGCTTACGTATATCCGGTTTTCCAATAACCGTTCGTTTTAGACTATATTTTCCTTGGCCGCTTCCGCACTTAAAACATTTTTAAAACCAATTTTAAATTGGAAGCGCCAACTCAAATTTTAATTGGGGATCTATTCAACCCCCCCTTCTAGATCCGTGCCATAGTCTAACATATTTTGCATATTGCAACCTCATTTGCATTGCAGGTTGTTCTTGGTGGCCTTGTGTTCTTATCTCTGCTTGGTTTTCTTCAGGTCAGGATTGAGCAATTCAGCTTCCACAGATACTCTACTCGAGGGAATCAGCAGAAGGTGATGGATCAGGTTCAGGCAGAATTGCAGGAGGTTAGGGCTCGTATGGCATAATTCATGGAACTGATGCAGATTTTCGCCAGTGGACAGGAGCAGTTGAGAACTCTCGTTCAGCCGTTGATAGCACGGGATGATGAAGACGGTGTTTTGCACGGAGGGGCTGGTGTTGTTCATCCTCCGATTGGTGGGTCTATTCCTCAAGGTATTCCTACTGTTGTTGTACCTCTGGACGGAGGAGTTGCTGGTGAGAATGATAATATTGCGGGTAATGGCAGTGTGTGCACTGTGCATGAGGTTGCTGGTCCTCATTGGGAGGATAATCAGGATGATATATTTTTTGTGAAAGATCTATATGGCGGTTTGCCAACTGAATCCGACCAACGTTTCAAACTGATTGAGGAGAAAATGAGATCATTAGAGAATCAGAATTCTTTAGGCTTGGATATGTCTGATCTTGGTTTGGTTCCTGGGGTCAGGATTCCCCCCAAGTTTAAGGTTCCCGATTTTGATAAGTACAAAGGGACGACTTGCCCCAGAGTACACATCCGGGCCTACTTCAGGAAAATGTCTGCCTATTCCAGTGATGAGAAGCTGTTGATGCATTTCTTCCAGGATAGCCTAGCTGGGGCTTCATTGGAATGGTATATGGGGCTTGAGAGGACCCATATCCGTAGCTAGAAAGATTTGGATGAAGCTTTTGTGCATCACTATCAATATAATAGTGATCTGGCACTCAATCGGGTATAATTGCAGAGTCTGTCGCAGAAGAATTCTGAGAGCTTTAAAGAATACGCCCAGAGGTGGCGGGCTCTGGCTGCAAGGGTACAACCTCCTTTGCTTGAAAGGGAGTTGATAGACTTGTTCATGGCTTCGTTACCGGGTGTGTATTTCGAGAAGATGATAGACTGCATGTCTGCAGGTTTCTCTGATTTGGTGATCGCCGGTGAACGAATTGAAAGTGGGATCAAGTCTGGTAAGATTTCCAATGGTGGTGGATCCTCTTCGGGAGGAACGAAGAAGCCGTATTCTGCAAACCCCAAAAGAAGGGAGGGGATGCAAATTCTATTTCGCACAAAGATAAGGGTATAGCTCAGTCTCGTCAGGTTGCTACTGTGAATATCCCGGCCGCAACTCCACAACAAGGCAACGCTCAGCGTCCTTATCCTGCTAGGCCCCGGATGCCTGACAGACAGTTCACAAATCCTCCGATACCCTATTCTCAGTTGTTACAACGGTTGTTGCAGTTACAATTGGTGTAGAAGAGGACCTTGGCTCCTCTCACAGGTATACCGCCTCCTGGCTACGATGCAAACGCTCATTGTGATTTTCACTTTGGCGCCCCAGGCCATGACATTGACCATTGTAAAGCTTTCAAGCATAAGGTCCAGGATTTGCTCGACTCTAAAGCTATTAATTTCACCAATGAGGGGCCCAATATTACTTAGAACCCGATGCCAGATCATGGGGGGGTGGCAGCCAACGCCGTTGTTGAAGGTGAAAAGTTGAATCTGATAACTGAGGTTGAAGAGTTAGAAACTCCGCTGGGTTTTGTGAAAGCTTGTTTGTTGAAGAAGGGTGTGTTTCCTGGTTGTTCTGCTGACTGCTCAGAATGTGAAGCGTAGCCTGAGGGTTGTGATCTTTTGAAGAGGGGTATTCAGAGAATGATTGACGAAGGTTGTTTACAGTTTGACAAAGTCATGAAAGAAGATGCCGAGCACAAAGTGAGAGATGACGGAAATGAAGTTGCTACTATTTCTATTCCATACCGGACAATCAATATTTTCAGCGCCTGCTAGGCCAACTCCGGTGACCATTATTATACCAGGGCCCATGCCGTACGAGAGCACTAGAGCAATCCCATGGAACTATGGAGGAGAAGTGTTCTGTAACGGGCAGAAACAAGAATGGGTAGAATCGACAAGCGGAGGTTCATCGGTTGAGAACATAGTAGGTGCCGGAGGTATTACCAGAAGTGGTAGGGTTTTCTCTCCACCAGAGGTTGTTGTTGATAAGAAAGACAAGGGTAAGCGTAAAGCGGTGATTGAAGAGAATGCTCATCCCAAGGTTGTTATTGATGATCTTTCGAAGGATACAGAGGAATTTATGAGGTTAATTCGGAAGAGTGACTACAAAATTGTGGATCACTTGAATTAAACTCCTTCGAAAATTTCTATCCTGTCATTGCTGATGAGTTCAGAGGCGCATCGCAATGCTCTGTTGAAAGTTTTGAATGCAGCGTACGTACCCCAGGAGATTTCTGTCAATCAGTTGGAGGGGGTAGTCGCTCACGTGAATGCTGACAATGGTCTCGGCTTTACCGATTTAGATCTGACTCCTGCTGGGAGGAATCATAATCGTGCTCTACACATATCGTTGGAGTGTAGAGGATCTCTGATGTCACATGTCTTAGTTGATACGGGGTCATCCCTCAATATGCTTCCGAAGAAGGCATTGATGAAGTTGGACATTCAGGGTTTGTTGTGCACTCCCAGTGATCTGGTGGTTAGGGCTTTTGACGGATCAAAGAGATCAGTATTTGGAGAAATCACACTACCTATTTAGATAGGGCCGGAGATTTTTGATGCAACCTTCTATGTCATGGATATCCAGCCAGCATACAACTGTTTGCTCGGCCGACCTTGGATACATGTTGTTGGGGCAGTTACCTCAACGTTGCATCAAAAGCTGAAATACATGGTGGGAGGGAGCATAGTTACTATGTGCGGTGAAGAGGACATTATGGTGAGCCATCTGTCATCTTTCAAGTATGTAGAAGTGGATGGTGAGATCCACGAAATGCTTTGCCAGGCCTTCGAAATAGTTCAGATTCAGGGGAAGTCTCCTGTAGAAGCCAAGGGTCCAGAGGTTTCAATGTGGTCGCTCAAGGAAGCCCGTGCTATCATAGAATCCGGCTCGTCTCAGAAGTAGGGTCAAGTTCTCGATGTTCTTGTCAAGAAAGACAAGTTCGTCTTGGGATACAAACCCTCCGGTTCTTCTCAGATACCAAGATACAGGGGACCAGTTCAGTTCACCAGCAGTGGTGTGATATTTGATCGGATCAATGTCGTTGAAGACGATGAAGGTGACAGTGACTGCGACATGCAAGCGTGGATTCGTCCATGTACTCCCGGCCAAAGCTTTGCAGCTGGACTACTGAAGAAATCATTCATGTTACTGCTGCAGAGTAATATTCATTGTTTTGATTATGTTCAGTCCTGCGTTCTGCCCAAGACGTAGTGACCCATTTGTGGGGGCCTTCTTGTTATTTACAGTTTATCATTAATAAAAGACGTTTCGCATTCAAATATTGTGATCCCTGTTTGTCTTGTTTTTGTTTTGCATTTATACTTAACAAAAAAAATGGCAATGTGTTTTGGTTGTTGCATCGCATAATAAACATAACATCCTCATGCAGGTCTTTTCTATCAGATGCCATCAATTCAGATTCAGCTATGACTTCGTATGACTTTGATAATCCCATTTATCAAGCTAAAGATGAGACTGAAGAAGACTGTGAACTACCCGAAGAGTTAGCCAGGCTTCTCAAGCAAGAGGAAAGGGTTATTGTGCCTCATCAGAAGGATATTGAGATCATCAATCTGTGTATCGAGGATGACAAGAAAGAGGTTAAAGTGGGGGCTGCATTGGAAGACAGTGTCAAGAGAAGATTGGTTGAAATGCTCCGAGAGTATAAGGATATGTTCGCTTGGTCTTACCAAGACATGCCTGGGCTGGATACACATATTGTGGTACACCAGTTACATCTCAGAGAAGATTGCTCGCCAGTCAAGCAGAAAGTGAGACGGACAAGGCCTGACATGGCAGTCAAGATCAAAGAAGAAGTTCAAAAGCAGTTGAATGTTGGGTTTCTTGCTGTCACGAATTACCCTCCGTGGGTCGCTAATATTGTTCTTGTACCTAAGAAGGATGGAAAGGTTAGGATGTGCGTTGATTATCGAGATCTGAATAAAGCGAGCCCGAAAGACGATTTTCCGCTCCCTCATATCGATGTGTTGGTTGATAACACCGTGCAGTATTCTCTGTTTTCATTCATGGATGGCTTCTCTGGATATAACCAAATCAGATGGCCCTAGAGGATATGGAGAAAACTACTTTCATCACACCATGGGGGACTTTTTGTTATAAAGTGATGCCCTTTGGATTGAAAAATGCAGGGGCAACTTATCAGCGGCCAACGATCACTTTGTTTCATGACATGATTCATCACGAGGTGGAAGTCTATATTGATGACATGATTGCAAAGTCACATACAGAGGAGGGACATCTGGTCGATCTTCTGAAATTGTTTGAAAGGCTGAGGAAGTTCAAGCTGAGGCTGAATCCTAATAAGTGCACCTTCGGGGTGAGATCTGGAAAGTTACTGGGTTTCATTGTCAGTGAAAAGGGTATTGAGGTAGATCCTGCCAAAATAAGAGCTATACAAAAAATGCCTGAGCCGAGAACAGAAAAAGAGGTTCATGGTTTCCTGGGGAGATTAAACTACATTGCAAGGTTTATATCTCATCTTACAACCACTTGTGAACCAATATTCAAATTGTTGCGAAAAGATCAAACGGACAAGTGGAATGAAAATTTCCAGAAGGCTTTTGAAAGAATAAAAGAGTATCTACAGGAACCTCTAATACTCATGCCTCCAGTTGCAGGGAGACCACTGATAATGTATCTCACGGTTCTTGAGAATTCAATGGGATGTGTGCTCGGTCAACAGGACGAGTCAGGTAGAAAAGAGCACGCCATCTACTACCTGAGTAAGAAATTCACCGATTGTGAGTCGAGGTACTCGATGCTGGAAAAAACATGTTGTGTACTCGCTTGGGCCGCAAAGCGTTTGAGACAGTACATGTTAAACCACACAACCCTATTGATTTCGAAGATGGATCCAATCAAATATGTCTTTGAAAAACAAGCACTCTCCGGAAGGATTTCCCGTTGGCAAATGGTGTTAACAGAGTATGATATTCATTACGTTTCCCAGAAAGCTATTAAGGGAAGCGTCCTGTCAGAATATCTTGCGGAACAACCGATTATGGATTATCAGCCGATGAAGTTTGACTTTCCAGACAAAGACGTCATGTTTCTGAGAATGAAAGACTGTGATGAGCCTTTACCTGGCGAGGGTCGTGAGTGGGGATCTCAGTAGAAAATGGTTTTCGACGGAGCAATTAATTCATATGATAATGGAATCGGCGTGATCATTACTACTCCTCACGGTTCTCATATACCGTTCACCGCCCGATTGACATTTGCTTGCACCAATAATGAAGCCAAGTATGAAGCTTGTATTATGGGTTTAGAAGAGGCCGTTGATATGAGGATTAAGAATCTGGATGTATACGGTGATTCAGCACTGGTCGTTAACCAAATCAAAGGAGAATGGGAAACTCGTCAGGCCAACCTGGTGCCTTATATAGATTATGCAAGGAGACTGCTGCCTTTCTTCGATAGAGTTGATTTCCATCATATGCCGAGGGCTGAAAATCAGATGGCGGATGCCTTGGCCACGCTAGCTTTGATGTATAAAGTGAATTTTTGGAATGAAACTCCTGCTATCACCATCATGCGTCTTGATAGACCTGCTTTTGTGTTCCCCGTTGAGAAAGCATCTGATGGAAAGCCTTGGTATTTCGATATCAAGTATTTTCTCAAGACTCAGGAGTACCCATCAGGGGCATCTAACAAGGATAAGAAAACTCTGAGGAGGTTAGCTGGTAATTTTTATCCAAACAAGGACGATGTGCTCTACAGGAGAAATTTCGACACGGTCTTGCTGCGTTGTGTTGATGAGCTTGAAGCAAACCTGCTGATGGAGGAAGTCCACGAGGGTTCCTTTGGAACTCATGTCGGTGGACATGCAATGGCTAGAAAATTGTTGAGAGCTGGGTATTATTGGATGACTATGGAATCCGATTGTTTCAAATACGCCAGAAAATGCCATAAATGCCAGATTTATGCGGATAAGGTGCATGTGTCGCCAGCTCCTATGAATGTGTTGGCATCTCCTTGGCCTTTTTCCATGTGGAGAATTGATGTGATTGGAAAGATTGAGCCGACTGCTTCTAATGGACATCGCTTCATTCTGGTCGCGATTGATTACTTTACAAAGTGGGTAGAAGCAGCGTCCTTCGCTAATGTCACGAAGCAGGTGGTCGCCCGATTCATAAAGAAGGACATCATTTGTCGTTATGGTATTCTGTAGAGAATCATTACTGATAATGGTTCAAATTTGAATAACAAAATGACAAAGGAGATGTGTCAGAGTTTCAAGATAGAACATCACAATTCTTCTCCATATCGTCCGAAGATGAATGGTGTTGTTGAGGCAGCTAATAAGAATATCAAGAAGATTGTGCAGAAAATGGTTGTGACCTACAAAGAATGGCACGAGATGTTGCCTTTTACTCTTTACGGTTATCGTACTTCGGTGCGTACATCAACCGGGGAAACTCTTTTCTCACTGGTGTATGGTACGGAAGCAGTCCTGCCATTAGAAGTTGAGATTCCTTCTTTAAGGGTTTTGTCGGATGTGAACTCGACGAAGCTGAATGGGTGCGAACCAGGTTGAATCAGCTGAGTTTGATTGATGAAAAGAGGTTGGCAGCCATCGTGCATGGCCGGTTGTACCAGAGTAGGATGAAGAAAGCCTTTGATCAGAAAGTGTGTCCTCGGTGCTTCCAGACAGGTGATTTGGTGTTGAAAAGGATCCTTCCTCCCCAGACAGATCACAGGGGAAAATGGACTCCTAACTATGAAGGTCTGTATGTGGTAAGAAAGGTTTTCTCTGGCGGAGCCTTATTACTATCTACTATGGATGGTGAAGATTTTTCGTCCCCTGTGAACGCGGACTTGGTTAAAAAAATACTTTGTTTGAAAGAGACCCACTGGACACAAAAAGAAAAAGTCCAGGCAAAAATGGGGCATCCCAGCGAACCATATAAAGAAAAGGTTCGGGCAAAATTTAGGGATAAAAATAAAATAATGAACCTGCAAAGTTGAAAACCTGAAAAGGCAACTTTGGCAAAAATGGGTATCCCGGTGGATTGAAAACCCGAAAAGGGCGATCCAGGCAAAGGTTAGGTATTTAAAAAGCAAATGATCATGGTCTGCGTTCGATCTGTAAGCTTGTGAACAGTTATCCTGAAGGAAAGGAATCAGTGCAGTCAGTCTTGTCAGAAGACGAAAAATGGGGAATATCGAAGACATACAGGTCATAGCCGAATCGACACATGGTGGTTGTCTGTTACCACATTGCTTACATGTATATTGTATTTGATTTCTTTTTTTTGAGCAATTACCTCTTTTCAGGAATTGCATATGAATTGTAATCTGCCTATTTACAGGCTTTTCATCAATAAAGTATTCAGTTTAGTCAAAGAGCTTTATTTTTCTTGTCTTTTTTACTGTTTTGTTTGCGAAATGTCTATTATTTTGGATAAACATTGCAGGTAAAAGCGAGAGGTTGTACAGAGCATAACGAAAGCGCTGACTTTGCTTGATCAGCAAGTAGCATGGATGGTAACTGAGGTAACCATTTCACATGTAGAACATTTCTGTTGTTTTTCTTTGTTGCAGGACAACAAGGTTATCACAATCAGGTGAGTTTCCCTTATCCTCAGCAGTTCAAGTCGCAACAAGTAGCAGTTGTTGTCAGCCGAGTATTCTCAACGAATTAAGTGTGATATTTCCGGCAGAATGGGCTTGTTTCCCACAGGTAAATGTAGTCAGGCATGAGCAAGTTAGAGGCTTGTTTTCCCCTAGCAGAGATTTCGCTTCTCCAGTGAGGTGGTTATCTTATCCCCGAAAGAGCTGCATCCTCTCCGGCAGAGTCCGATTATCAAGTTTGAAATGTTATTTCCCCAACAGAACAAAAATTTATCTTTGTGAGAAAGTGAGTCCCCGGCGGGGTGGAAGTTTGTTCTCAGCGGAACATGATAGAGGTGTTTCCCTCAATGGTATGTTGGTTGGTTTCTTCTCCAATGGAGGCAACGTCGGTGATGTCCTTTCCCCACGGAGTTGGTTCAGGATTGTCTCCAACAAAGTGCAGTGCTGATTCTCTCGACGGAGTAAGGGGTAGAACAGGAGTCTGGGATTTCCCCAGCGGATTCAAGTTTCCTGTAGAGTAGGAGTATCTGATATTCCTCGGAAAGATAGGCTGATATTTGATGTAATCCCAAGCAGAGTGGATTTTCTCCCCGAGCAGGATAGAGTCAATCTTGGGTGGTCGATTGTTTTTTCCCCGCAGAGACGGTTTCCTAAGCATAAGGGGTTTCATTTAAGCATCGAGTTGCTTGTGTCCATCCAGAGTTATTCAAGTTGACCAGAAGATTTGATCCTCAGCGGTGTGGATTTCTTCCTGGATGGTTTGTTATCTCTCCCCGGCGGAGTGGGTCTTTTCTCCCTAGCATTTATTTTGTTGGGTTGGTTGTAACTCCCCGATTCTGAATTCCCATTTTTATTGAGTCCTTATTTGATTTATTTAAGCGATTATTTTATTTATGTGGAATTTGTGTGATAATATGTTATGTTTACATATTGAGCTATTTTTGCCGACTTTGAGAGTTTCGGGTAAAAATAGGTTGGAGGGTATTTTGGGCATTAGTGATAATATTAAGTGGATATTTTGTGAGAATTAATTGATAAGTGTGTGGAAAGAATTTGAGAGGAATGAAATAGAATATGTGAGAGGAAAGAAATAGAATTTGAGGAGAAAGATAGAAACATTAAGAAGAAAAACAAGAGAAAGAAAGGAGGAGGAGAGAAAAGAAGAGAAAGTGGAGCAAAACCTAGAATCATCAAGAATCAACCTTAGCTTGCGATTAATCAGGTAAGGGTGAGAAGTTTTATCATCTTCATAATGTGTATGATCATGTATGTGCTAGATTGGATTTGTTGGATTGTTTTCTATGTTTCCATTTCTAGGTCGGAAGTTGATTTAATCGGTAGAAACTGCGTTTTATCGGTTAGAATTTGGAATAGACAGTGTAGTATAGTCGGGTGATAAGTGGGTTGTACTACTGGAACTGATTTGGATTAAATCGGTCGTTTTTTAGGTTTGGGCTTTTGGACAGCCATGGGAGTTCTGAGTTCGCAGGTTCGCCAGGCGAATGGCAGCGAAGCTTCGCTGGGCGAAGCCCAGCGAGCAACAGCGAACCAAGTCAGAAGCATCCACCCTGTCTTCGCTGGCAAGTTCGCCAGGCGAATGAGAGTGGCGAAGGTTCGCCAGGCGAGTAAGCTGGCGAGTGCTAGCGAGTAATTCCAGAATAAATCCCAGTGGTCTTCGCTGGCAAGTTCGCCAGGCGAATGAGAGTAGCGAAGGTTCGCTAGAGGCTTCGCCAGGCGAAGGTTAGCGAACACAGCAGCATATTTTCTTTCCTTGTGTTTTCCATTCGTGGATCGGTTGTGTGGTTTGGTTGCGGTCATTCCTTGTCTGAGATGACTAATTATATGTTGTTATATGTGTTATGGTAACCGTATGGTGTGAATCCTAGTTGTGATTTGTGAGGTGTGAAATGTGGCTGTTTGGCAATTTTGTGCATTATTTGAATTAAGTAGAGATGCATGGCGAGATTGATTATGAATGTGTACCATGTATGAAAATTGGTGTGAATGGATGATGAATATAATATATATGCTTTGTGATAGATATATTTGAATGCATAATGAATATATGTGACGAATGTGATGATTGCATGAGTATGTTGGTAAACATGTATGCATTCCAAGAGTGTCATGAGTCATGTTGCATGTGAAGCATCATGGTATGCATTCTTGTGTCGATTGATCCCTCGGTGGATTTGCAGACCCTCGTGTGCCATTGTGGGGTGTGAGCGATGGTTATTTATTGATCCCTCGGTGGATTTGCAGAACCTCGTGTGCCCTTGTGGGGTGTGAGCGATGGTTATTTATTGATTCCTCGGTGAATCTGCAGAACCTCGTATGTTGCGATGGTTATTTATTGATTCCTCGGTGAATCTGCAGAACCTTGTGTGCCCATGTGGGGTGTGAGCGATGGTTATTTTGGTTCTTCAATTGAACCTGCTGAAATAAGTCGGTACTGCATTTGCATCTGCATAGAGTCGTGTGTCGGTCTCCGTGAGTTGCATGTAGAGATCTGTGCATGATGTATGGTGAATAAACATGAATGTAGATGTTTATGTAGATTGTTGATAATTGGTGTGAATGGAAGGCTTGAATATACATGTATGTTTGAATATATGTGTATATGTATGCATGTTTAAGAATTGATATAAACATTGTTGATGCACATTATATATGCTTGGTGCTCTATTTGTAAATAGTTAAGCGTGAATACATTGCGATGTACGGTGTAGTGAGATGAGTTGTGGTGAGAATGCGGAAGACGTTTTAGGACGTTATGTGTGTGTGTGTCTGTGTATATATATATATATATATATATATATATATATATATATATATATATATATATATATATATATATATATATATATATATATATATATATATATATATATATATATATATATATATATATATATATATATATATATATATATATATATATATATATATATATATATATATATATATATATATATATATATATATATATATATATATATATATATATATATATATATATATATATATATATATATATATATATATATATATATATATATATATATATATATATGTTTATGTGCATTATGTATTATGTTATTGTTTCTCACCCTTCTGCTGTTTTATAATGCTCTATGAGGCATTGCAGATTAGATTGCTGGAGTCCTTGTGAAGCGAGTCTTCATTTCTTTTGGTCAGATGGCTCTGATATGTAACACTGGGTAGTTAGGAATTATTTTGATTCTTTTGTGATGCATTTGTGTATGTATCTGCTGATGAACGTTTTGTAAACTCAACTGATGAATTGAATTAATCTGAACGATGTATATGATGCTTATGTTAATGAAGTGAATTCAATGTTTAGATGTTTCTGCTTTATTCTAAATGTTGATGTGTGGGTTTTAAGCGCTATGCTTTGTTTTTAGTTGAGATTTACCCCTTTTGTTACATATCTTCGTGAGCTGGTATTATTTATGTTTTGTTTCGATGATAATGTGATTGGCCTCTTTTATACATTGTTATAATGATATTCTGATAGAATTCTTTTCATTAAGTGCCTAAATGATTTGATTGTTTATTTGGGGGTATATAAAGGGGGTGTTACATTAAGTGGTATCAGAGCCAGTGTTGAGTCAGTTGTGTCTGTCTCGTCATTTTGTTGGTTGGACAGTTGTTTAACCTTGTTGTTATTTTTGGGAATAATCAGAATATGGTTGGTCGTAATGACAATGCAATGGCTGCTGCATTGGAGGCAATGGCTAGGGCGGTGCAGGGTGCGCCAAATGTGAACGCTAATGATGAGTTTAG
The DNA here is from genome assembly GCA_963859935.3 of Lathyrus sativus. Taxonomy (NCBI): domain Eukaryota; kingdom Viridiplantae; phylum Streptophyta; class Magnoliopsida; order Fabales; family Fabaceae; genus Lathyrus; species Lathyrus sativus. The sequence continues at coordinate 172,482,087 of OZ012739.1, forward strand.
AAAGAATCAACCGCTGGTATTCAAGGGAAGATTTGATCCGGACGGTGCTCAGATTTGGTTAAAGGAGATCGAGAGGATCTTTAGAGTTATGAATTATGCTGACGGGAACAAGGTGAGAATTGGGACTCACATGCTGAGAGAAGAAGCCGATGACTGGTGGGTCGGTATGAGACAAGTTCTTGAAGTGGATGATGAGGAAATCACTTGGGATTTATTTCGCACTGAATTTTTGAGAAAGTATTATCCTGAGAGTGTGAAGGGAAAGAAGGAGATGGAGTTCCTGGAATTGAAACAAGGCAATATGTCTGTGATAGACTACACGGCTAAGTTCACAGAGTTAGTGAAGTTTCATCCTCACTATGATGCGGTGACGGTGGAATTTTCCAAATATGTTAAGTATGAGAACGGCTTGCGCCCTGAGATCAAGCAAGCGGTGGGTTATCAGAGGATTAGGAGATTTTCGGACTTGACCGAATGCTGTAGAATATTTGAAGAAGATAGTAAAGCTCGTTCCACTCACTATAAGAGTTTGAATGAGAAGAGAGGGAAGCAACCAGTGAGGAGTGGACCTTATGTGACGCCTGCTGATAAAGGCAAGCATAGGGAAAACTTTGTTAAGAGGTCCGGAGGTGGAAGTTCTGGTCACATTAAGTGCTTTAGGTGCGGGGAAGTGGGGCATAAATCTTTTGAGTGTAAGAAGGATTGAGCGAAGTGTGCTAACTGTGGAGGTATCGGCCATGCTACAACTGATTGTAGAAGGAACGTGATGAAGTGTTACAACTGTGGGGAAGTTGGTCATATTAGTACAAAGTGTACTAAGCCAAAGCAAGCTCCAACGAGTGGGAAGGTATTTGCATTAGCCGGTGCAGACACTACTAATGCGGATCGGTTGATTAAAGGTACATGCTTTATTAATAATATGCCTTTAGTTGCTATTATTGATACCAGAGCGACTCATTCATTCATTTCTTTTGAGTGCGCTAAGCGTTTGAATTTGTGTTTGTCTTCTTGTGGTGGTGATATGGTTATTGAGACACCCGCTTCGGGGTCGGTAACTACATCTTTGGTATGTTTAAGTTGTCCTTTGACCATATATGGTAAAGACTTTATTATGGACTTGGTGTGTTTGCCGTTAGAAGGATTAGATGTGATCTTGGGTATGAATTGGTTGCAGTATAATAGAGTTCATATTGATTGTTATCACAAGTTAGTAAGGTTTCCTTCCTTGGAGGAGGATGAGGAAGAAATTTTTCTATCTACTAAAGAGTTGAAGAAACTTTTAGCAGTTGAGGCTCAAGTGTTCTGTTTGTTTGGATCATTGTCGGAAGAGAGTAAGGTTGAACTGGATATGGTTCCAATGGTGTGCGAATTTCCAGAAGTATTTCCAGAGGACATTGCGGATGTACCGTCGGAAAGAGAAGTCGAGTTTTCGATTGATCTAGTTTCGGGTACTAGACCGATTTCGATGGCGCCGTATCGCATGTCGGCATCAGAGTTGATGGAATTGAAGAAACAATTGAATGACTTATTGGAAAAGAGGTTTGTCAGGCCGAGTGTTTCTCCTTGGGGTGCACCGGTATTGTTAGTAAAGAAGAAAGATGGGAGTATGCGGTTGTGTATTGATTATCGACAGTTGAACAAGGTAACTATTAAGAACAAGTATCCGCTTCCTAGAATTGATGATTTGATGGACCAATTGGTTGGTGCCCGTGTTTTTAGTAAGATTGATTTGAAGTCGGGTTATCACCAGATTCGTGTTAAAGATGAGGATATTCAAAAGACGGCTTTTAGGTCACGGTAAGGTCATTATGAATTTTCAGTGATGCCATTCGGAGTTTCTAATGCGCCAGGTGTGTTTATGGAATACATGAATCGTATTTTTCATGATCAGTTGGATCATTTTGTGGTTATGTTCATCGACGACATTTTGATTTACTCTAAATCCCAAGAAGAGCATGTAGAGCATTTAAGAGTTGTGTTGCAGATCGTGAAAGAGAAGCAATTATATGCTAAGTTGTCGAAGTGTGAGTTTTGGTTATCGGAAGTGAGTTTTCTTGGGCATGTTATTTCTGGTAACGGTGTTAGTGTTGATCCGTCCAAGATTGATGCGGTAATACAGTGGGAAGCTCCTAAGTCAGTTACGGAGATTCAAAGCTTTTTGGGATTAGTTGGTTATTATCGGAGGTTTATTGAAGGATTTTCGATGTTAGCACTTCCGTTGACTCAATTGACTTGTAAGGGAAAGGCCTTTGTTTGGGATATTGAGTGTGAAAAGAGTTTTGTTGAGCTTAAGAGATGGTTGACAACGGCGCCGGTTTTGATTTTGCCGAATCTGACGGAGTAGTTTGTGGTTTATTGTGATGCTTCTTTATCCGGTTTAGGTGGTGTTTTAATGCAAGATGGGAAAGTTATGGCTTATGCTTCGAGACAATTGAGAGTGCATGAGAAGAACTACCCTACGCATGACTTGGAGTTAGCGGCTGTGGTGTTTGTTTTGAAAATTTGGAGGCATTATCTGTATGGTGCGAGATTTGAAGTTTTTAGTGATCACAAGAGTTTGAAATATTTGTTTGATCAGAAGGAATTGAAGATGAGGCAGAGAAGATGGTTAGAGTTTTTGAAGGATTATGATTTTGGTTTGAATTACCATCCGGGTAAGGCAAACGTAGTAGCCGATGCTTTAAGTCGAAAGTTGGTTCATATGTCAACACCGATGGTAAGAGAATGGGAATTGTTGGAGAGCTTTAGAGATTTGAGTTTGGTTTGTGAGATAACACCGAGTAGTGTGAAACTTGGTATGTTGTATGTCACGAATGATTTTCTTGCTACCGTGTGCGAAAAGCAAAAGTTGGATTTGAAGTTTGTTGATTTGATTATGAATGAGAATGAGGACTTCAAGGTTGATAATTTTGGAGTTTTGATATTTCGTGGTCGTATTTGTATTCCCGATGATGTAGAGTTGAAAAAAATGATATTGGAGGAAGGACACCGGATTAACTTAAGTATTCACCCGGGAGCGAATTAGATGTATCAAGATTTGAAGAAAATCTTTTGGTGGTCCGGATTGAAGAGGGATGTAGCTCAGTTTGTGTATTCGTGCTTGACTTGTCAGAAGTCTAAAGTGGAACATCAGAAGCCTAGTGGTTTGATGCAACCGTTGGACATTCCAGAGTGGAAATGGGATAGTATATCGATGGATTTTGTTACGGGATTGCCTAATACGCAAAGAGGTCACAATGCTATTTGGGTGATTGTTGATAGACTTACTAAATCTGATCACTTTATTCTGATAGATATTAGTTATCCTTTGGAGAAGTTAGCCGAGATTTAAGTTGGTGTGATTGTGAAGTTACATGGGATTCCTAAGAGTATTGTGTCAGATAGGGATCCTAGATTTACTTTGAGATTTTGGGAAAGTTTGCAAAAGGCTTGGGGTTCTAAGTTGAGATTGAGTTCGGCTTATCATTCACAGACGGATGGTCAAACCGAAAGGACGATTCAATCATTGGAAGATTTGTTGCGTACTTCTGTGCTCGAGCAAGGTAGTGCTTGGGATGGTTATTTGGCATTGATTGAGTTCACCTACAACAATAGTTTTCACTCAAGTATTGGTATGGCACCATTTGAGGCTTTGTATGGTCGGAGATGTCGAACACCTTTGTGTTAGCATGAAACCAGAGAGAAGTCGGTAGTTGGACCGGAGATGGTACAACAAACGACGGAGAAGGTGAAGTTCATTCGGGAAAAGATGAGAGTTTTTCAGAGTAGGCAAAAGAGTTATCATGATAAGAGAAGAAAGAATCTTGAGTTTCAAGAAGGTGACCATGTGTTTTTGAGGGTTACACCGGTTACGGGTGTGGGTCATGCTTTGAAGTCGAAGAAGTTGACTTCTTGTTTCATTGGTCAATATTAGATTACTGCACGGGTTGGTGATGTGGCTTATCGTGTGGCGTTGCCTGTGAAACTTTCGAAGTTGCACGATCTATTTCATGTTTCGCAACTTCGGAAGTATGTTCCGGATCCGTCACATATGATTCCGATGGATGATGTGGAAGTGAGGAATAATCTTACAGTTGAGGTTTTACCGGTTAGGATTTTGGACCGCGAAGTTAAGAGGCTCAGAGGTAAGGATATCGCGCTTGTGAAGGTGGCATGGGGAGGTGCCGCGGAAGGCAATATGACTTGGGAATTGGAGAATAAGATGTGTGAGTCGCATCCAGAGCTGTTTGAATTAGGTAATATTTTCGAGGACGAAAATTTCTAAAGTGGGGGAGAATTGTAACGCCCCGATTCTGAATTCCCATTTTTATTGAGTCCTTATTTGATTTATTTAAGCGATTATTTTATTTATGTGGAATTTGTGTGATAATATGTTATGTTTACATATTGAACTATTTTTGCCGACTTTGAGAGTTTTGGGTAAAAATAGGTTGGAGGGTATTTTGGGCATTAGTGATAATATTAAGTGGATATTTTGTGAGAATTAATTGATAAGTGTGTGGAAAGAATTTGGGAGGAAAGAAATAGAATATGTGATATAGAGAGAAAGAAGAAAGATAGAAACATTAAGAAGAAAAACAAGAGAAAGAAAGGAGAAGGAGAGAAAAGAAGAGAAAGTGGAGCAAAACCTAGAATCATCAAGAATCAACATTAGCTTGCGATTAATCAGGTAAAGGTGAGAAGTTTTATCATCTTCATAATATGTATGATCATGTATGTGCTAGATTGGATTTGTTGGATTGTTTTCTATGTTTCCATTTCTAGGTCGGAAGTTGATTTAATCGGTAGAAACTGAGTTTTATCGGTTAGAATTTGGAATAGACGGTGTAGTATAGTCGGGTGATAAGTGGGTTGTACTACTGGAACTGATTTGGATTAAATCGGTCGGTTTGTGAGGTTTGGGCTTTTGGACAGCCATGAGAGTTCTGAGTTCGCAGGTTCGCCAGGCGAATGGCAGTGAAGCTTCTCCGAGCGAAGCCCAGCGAACCAAGTCAGAAGCATCCACCTTGTCTTCGCTGGCAAGTTTGCCAGGCGAATGAGAGTGGCGAAGGTTCGCCAGGCAAGTATACTGGCGAGTAATTCTAGAATAAATCCCAGTGGTCTTTGCTGGCAAGTTTGCCACGCGAATGAGAGTAGCGAAGGTTCGCCAGAGGCTTCGCTAAGCGAAGGTTAGCGAACACAGCAGCATATTTCCTTTCCTTGTGTTTTCCATTCGTGGATCGGTTGTGTGGTTTGGTTGCAGTCATTCCTTGTCTGAAATGACTAATTATATGTTGTTATATGTGTTGTGGTAACCGTATGGTGTGAATCCTTGTTGTGATTTGTGAGGTGTCAAATGTGGCCGTTTGGAAATTTTGTGCATTATTTGAATTAAGTAGAGATGCATTGCGAGATTGATTATGAATGTGAACCATGTATGAAAATTGGTGTGAATGGATGATGAATATATATATATATATATATATATATATATATATATATATATATATATATATATATATATATATATATATATATATATATATATATATATATATATATATATATATATATATATATATATATATATATATGCTTTGTGATACATATATTTGAATGCATAATGAATATATGCGACGAATGTGATGATTGCATGAGTATGTTGGTAAACATGTATGCATTCCAAGAGTGTCATGAGTCATGTTGCATGTGAAGCATCATGGTATGCATTCTTGTGTCGATTGATCCCTTGGTGGATTTGCAGAACCTCGTGTGCCCTTGTGGGGTGTGACCGATGGTTATTTATTGATCCCTCAGTGGATTTGCAGAACCTCGTGTACCCTTGTGGGGTGTGAGCGATGGTTATTTATTGATTCCTCGGTATATCTGCAGAACCTCGTATGTTACGATGGTTTTTTATTGATTCCTTGGTGAATCTGCAGAACCTCGTGTGCCCATGTGGGGTATGAGCGATGGTTATTTTGGTTCTTCAATTGAACCTGCTGAAATGAGTCGGTACCGCATTTGCATCTGCATAGAGTCGTGTGTCGGTCTCTGTGAGTTGCATGTAGATATCTGTGCATGATGTATGGTGAATAAACATGAATGTAGATGTTTATGTAGATTGTTGATAATTGGCGTGAATGGAAGGCTTGAATATACATGTATGTGTGAATATATGTGTATATGTATGCATGTTTAAGAATTGATATAAACATTGTTGATGCACATTGTATATGCTTGGTGCTCTATTTGTAAATAGTTAAGCGTGAATACATTGCGATGTACAGTGTAGTGAGATGAGTTGTGGTGAGAATGCGGAAGACGTTTTAGGACGTTATGTGTGTGTGTGTGTGTGTGTGTGTGTGTGTCTATATATATATATATATATATATATATATATATATATATATATATATATATATATATATATATATATATATATATATATATATATATATATATATATATATATATATATATATATATATATATATATATATATATATATATATATATATATATATATATATATATATATATATATATATATATATATATATATATATATATATATATATATATATATATATATATATATATATGTTTATGTGCATTATGTATTATGATATTGTTTCTCACCCTTCTGCTGTTTTATAATGCTCTATGAGGCATTGCAGATTAGATTGTTGGAGTCCTAGTGAAGCGAGTCTTCATTTCTGTTGGTCAGATGGCTCTGATATGTAACACTGGGTAGTTAGGAATTATTTTGATTCTTTTGTGATGCATTTGTGTATGTATCTGCTGATGAACGTTTTGTAAACTCAACTGATGAATTGAATTAATCTGAACGATGTATATGATGCTTATGTTAATGAAGTGAATTCAATGTATAGATGTTTCCGCTTTATTCTAAATGTTGATGTGTGGGTTTTAAGCGCTATGCTTTGTTTTTAGTTGAGATTTACCCCTTTTGTTACATATCTTCGTGAGCTGGTATTATTTATGTTTCGTTTCGATGATAATGTGATGCGCCTCTTTTATACCATGTTATAATTATACTCTGATAGAATTCTTTTCATTAAGTGCCTAAATGATATGATTGTTTATTTGGGGGTATAGAAAGGGGGTGTTACATTGGTTCTTTTGCATTTGCATTTGCATTAGCATCCTCCCAAATGCGTAGCATTTCCATTTTGTATGGAGCATTACGCCATTTTCAAACATATGCATCCGAAGCATAAGCCATGTTTGGTGTTTTTGGACTGGATATCTTTTTCGGCAGAGATTGTTTGAATCAAGGGGTTTTTGTGTTATCCCCGTCAGGATGGATTTCAAGATCGGGTGTTTTACCATATTCTTCCCAGCTAAGTAGTTTGGGTGAATGTTTTCGCTTTCTCCAGGTGGGTCGCTTGCGAGTGTTGCCTTCCTTGGTCAAGCTTGTGGTTCTTTCCCAACAGAGTTGTTCTGACTTTTGGTGGGCCATCGTTGTTTATTTCAACTTTTGGTTGATGACCCGATGGTGTTTGGATGTTATTCTAAATTTTGGTGGTTGTTCTTTATTTCTCTCAGCAGAGTCGTGGATTCCAACTTTTGGTCGATACCCTCCTGCATAATTCAGATGATTATATTTGGTGATCCCAACTGTTGGTTGGTAGGGCTTCCCCGAGCGGAGTCTTTATTTCAACTTTTGGTTGATAATCTTTGTTGTTCTAACTCTTGGTTAGTAGTCTTTGTTCTAACTTTTGGTTAGTGGCCTTTTATTTCAACTCCTTGTTGATAATCCGGGATGATCATCTCAACTTTTGGTAGGTAGTCTTCTGTGGTGGAATCAGCTTCGTGTAGCATCCCCCGATCATCCTAACTCTTGGTCAGTAGCTTTTGATCGATGAGGACTTTTCCCAGCAATCCTAACTCTTAGTTAGCAGCTTATTGTTGCACCCCTAAATTTGCCTAACCTTTTTCTTTACATAGCTTGTGTTTCATTGCATTCATTCCAGCATTATCATCTGCATTGCATTGACATGTGTGCAGGAGATCAAGAGGTATGACTACCAACCAAATGCTACCAAGGTTATGAAGCTATCTAAGAGTCATTATTCAAGTATCCAAAGGTTGATATCCTCATCAAAGAAGGCAAAGATCCTCAGAGAGAGGGTTAGACAAAAGAATGTGTGCCTCCTAACTTGAAGGTTGTGGAAAGCCATCAGATGATTCTAAATCCATAGAGATGGACTTGGAGCCTTGAGAAAGCTCATGAGAAGTATTTAAAGTCATTTTGAAGCCTATACAGGTCATCATGTGAAGAATATGAAGCTACTACCAAGATTGGTGCAACTAGGGTTTCATCTGGTCAACCCTAGGTCAACAGATGATTTGAAGAAGGTTGAGACCTAATTTCAAGGCCATGTGATCATAGGTTGATGTATTAAGATGCCTAAGGGATGATTCCAAGGTCAACTCATCATGAATCAAGAGTGTGAGGAATTCCTAGGCTAGGGTTTCTAAGCTTGACAGTGTAAAATCCCCTGGTTTGGTGCCTAAATTCAAGACCACATAACTCAAGATGTGATTTTCATATCACCTTGACCCTAACATTATTGTTGTAGATCATGATCATAGCTTTAATTTGAGTACTAGAAGTCCTTGGTAGGGTTTATAGAACTCAAGTTATGAGGCAGACAAGTTATAGGTCCTCAAATGAATGTGATTTTGGTACTTGAAAGTCAACCAACTTCCATGCCATTTTTTACCTAGAATGAAGCTTCTCCTCAACTTCAGGCCAACATGAATGTTGTTCCTTATCTTCTTAGATTTCCAAAAAGTACTAGAAGTCCATGATTGGATTTGTAGAACCCAAGATATGAGCTTTGCAAGGCAAGGGTATTTTGGGAAGTTGAGATTATAGGCCATTTTAATTATGGGTCAATTTCACCATCTTACATACCTCAAATGAAGATTGGTCCAACTTGAAAGTTGTTCAAAATAATATTATTTATTTCACCAAGCATCAAGAATCCATTGACATGGCTTGAATTGGAGAATTCTTGGAGAAACTTTCATGAAGGAAGCTTTAAAGGCCCTTAAAAGTCAAGAATTCAAATCAATTCATTTTGGAACAAATTCATGTCATATGTGTGCTTGTTTTGAGTCCAAATGATGTTGTAAGAAGATTGGCAAAATTAGAAATCAAGTTTGAAGTCATTTGCTATGCCAAATCCAAGATTTCTTCATCCTTAAGCAACACAATGCAAATCTACCATAGATTCAATTTCAAGGCCTCAATCCTATCCACACATATTCCTTACATCACAAACAATGCAATTGGATCAATTTGCAAGCTGCTTGGCTCTTTTCTCACCATAACATAAAAACTTCAAACATGGAAAAAGTGGATTTTGAATTGGGCTTCCATGGGCTTCTAATCACTCAATATCCATTGCATATAATCTCCTTGATGATTTCCAACTACCATAAATAACTTTTGGCGGAAAATAACAGAAATTGAGTTAAGAAAAAGGGGAGAAACTTGAGAATTCGAATTTGAATATGGAGCCATTTTCAGTCCAAATTACCATTGCAAAAAGCTTCAATGAGGATCATTGATGGATTCTGGACGATTTTCTTGAAGCTTCATCCACAATTCAAGCCTCTATCGAAGATTATTAACAGGTTCTTATCTTTCATCCATACTCTCTGTTCTTGGTGAATTGCTACGCCATTTTCACATAATTATGATCCTTAGAGTACGTAGAAGCTTTTAGGATTAGTTTGGTTAGGATTCATGACAATTCTTGAAATGACACCTTAGGTTGTAGTTTGAATTTCTCCCTAAATATTGGATGAAAATGGAAAAGAAATAGGGAATACTGATGTAGGAAGTGAGAGGAAGAGATTAGTGTCTCCAATTTTGGTTTTTGTGAAAGTTGAGAATTCTTGAGAGATTCTTGGATGATCACGGTTTCTGAGTTTTAATGGAGGAAAGTAGAAATAAATCACATATTTGGATTCTACGCGAAAAATCACATAGGTTTGGTTCAAGAACCGTCGCGTTTGGTGAAGAAACTGAGGAGTTCCGTTTTCGGACATTTGGAGAAGATGATCGGCGCAACGCCGGCCACCGTCTGCGCGTGGCACCACCACCGCGGGACTTTTTCCCTCTTATTTCAATTTAAGCGTCCAAATTTAATGCCAACCACACGATCACGCTAAATCATTGACTTTGTATTTCCAACGCACGACTAGGATTCATCCGCGAGATGCTAGGCCTTTCTCATAGGATCAAAACACTGAGTTTCATTAATTGAAACTCAGCTGGGCTTTGGGATCATTTCGCTATTAGCACCCCACTGTGCAGGCCCAAATGAACAATACACGTGTGAAAGTTACTTCCTGCACCCCTTTAGTTTCCTTTTTTAATTTCATTTTCTTTTGTTTTCTATTTGATAGCTGTTCCATATTAATTCAGAAAAAATATTAAATTGACTCAATAAATCTTGAAAAAAATTATGAATGTAGTTTAACATGTTCTTTAATTTTTCACATTTTCTTAATTGCAATTTTAATTCTTTTTTCAATTAATTCTGTATTTTTCTTTTATGTGCTTTTCAATAAATAGAAATATCATGTTAACTTCTAGATTTTTGCTTCCATATCAATGCTTGGATTTAATCTCTGATTTTTTGTATGATGAATGTTGATGCATTATAGAATATTGTAGCATTTTTCTTGCATTTTTTATATGCTTTTAGGTATAGGTTTGAGATAGATTTCTAGGACTTTTCCGTTGTGGATTCCCTTAAGCATACCTTTAAGTGTAGAATTTGTTTAGAACCTTTAGACTTAGGTCTTGGCTCTGGATTTTGTACCATGATTCCTTAATACACTTAGGAAGCCTTAGAATTTTTCCTAGCCTTTTAGGATTGATTTTAGTATTTTAATTAGATTTTTCATCATGATTGTGTTTAGGGTGATCCTAACTTAGCTTACCTCATAGTTTAGTTTCTAAGGTGAACCTTAGTAAACTTTAGACTTCTAATTTCTTCTTGATAGAATAGAGCATATGTTGACACCTATTTAGGAAAATTGTTAAGCCTTGATAGAGCTTCTAAATCCATTTGGTTAGGTGAGCCTTGTAGCTAATCATTAGGGTTTCCATTAGAACCTTTAGAAGGATGATTCCCCTTCTAGCTTTGCTTTGCATTGCTCATAATCATCCATGATTGGTTAAGTGTCATTGTGGATACCTTAGGTATACTCCATGCTTCCTATCATTTCTTAATCAAATGAATTTGGTTGAGTGCCTTGGTGAATTCCTTAGGGTTTCATCATGCCTCCCATCATCTAAAATCATTCTTTGTCCTATTGACATAGGATCCCTCTTGGGAGAGCCTGGCCTTCCTTAGGAAGTGCTATGTGCATTCCTCAAGAGGTGGAGCCTGTGATGGACTCTTGTGCTGATGTACATTAAGTTTGAAACCTTAGATTGATATCTAGGTTCCTCACCTAAATTATTTTTCCTATTGACATAGGATCCCTCTTGGGAGAGCCTGACCTTCCTTAGGAAGTGCTCTGTGTATTCCTCAAGAGGTGGAGCCTTTGATGGACTCCTGTGCTGATGCACATTAATCAAGTGTTTTAGATTGACATCTAGGTTCATTCCCTAAATCTTTCCTTGTCCTATTGACATAGGATCCCTCTTGGGAGAGCCTGGCCTTCCTTAGGAAGTGCTCTGTGCATTCCTCAAGAGGTGGAGCCTCTGATGGACTCCCGTGCTGATGCACATTGAGCTAACACCTTAGATTGACATCTAGGATCTACCCCAATTCCTTTATCTGTCCTATTGACATAGGATCCCTCTTGGGAGATCCTGGCCTTCCTTAGGAAGTGCTCTGTGCATTCCTCAAGAGGTTGAGCCTCTGATGGACTCGTGTGTTGACACACATCAGCTAGATGTAGCATTGGGATGACTTCCTTGTTGCTCTTCCAGTTCACCTCTTCTTCCCTGATGGATTATGGTGTGGTTGTTTGTTTGTCTGTTGCTTGATGCATTAGGATAGTCTCATGTGTAGAGTATCCTAGGCTTAGGTGCATGATTGCATTAAAAGGTTGAGTTGATATCCCTTTGCTTGACTGTTGTTCTCTTAGCTTGTTTGCTTAGAGGTTGAGTGTGTCTCCCTCTGCTTGTATTGCTGCATTACATTTGCATCCTTACTACTTGCTTTTCTGTTTTATCTGCTTTATGATTTTAGCAGTTGTTTGCTTGTTTCCCATTGACATGCTCCCTTAGGACTCTCACTTCCTTGTTTAAGGAAGTGATGATAGACTTTTAGGTTGAAACCTTTGCATGATAACATCTAGGAGTTCTCTGTTTCAAACTCACCCAATAGGATGAATCCATTGTATGATAATAGTAGGATGCTTAATAGTTTCCCCTGTAGAGTTCTTTCTCCTTCTCATCTCCAAAACAACAGTAAAATACGTAATAAAGGCAAGTTGGTACAGTACGTTACGAGCCTTAAGCCACTTAGGAAATGATTGTTGAAGGGTCACGCTTCAACAGTCAGGATGTTTAGCCTGGCACCCTTAGGGTGACATGCGACACATTCACTCCTAAGTTATAGTCTCTAGTGCAGTACGAACCACAAACATCCACATAAAAAACACTTCTCTCCGTAAAAGACAAAAACAAACATTCAAATCTTTTTGCCCCGTGGGCTCTTAATTCAAGGAAAACGTTTTCAGAAAAAGAGTGTTGTTAACTCTCAGTTCTACCGCAAACGGTAACGCACGAGTCTCCGACGAGCGAGCTGCATACACCAAACTGCTGGAACTGTTTGTTAACCCTACTCAGGTAAAAACAGATGAATCAAAACCTGTGTTTCGTAGCCCGAACTACATTCGCTCTGATTTATCTGACGAGAATACGTAGGCACGAGACGCGATGTCTTGGCGAGCAACCTTCCCCCTTTACCCGTAGTTAGCCGAACTACGTTGACTCTGATTTCTTGTTCTCTGACGAGAATACATAGGCACGGAGCGCGATGCTTTGCCGAGTCATTTTTATTTTCTTTTTTGAGCCAACCTTGATAGGTAGATAGATAAACAACTCGTCAGATAAACACAACAAGCGTGGATCTCGTTGAGTATAACGGGCGTGAGAGGTGCTAATACCTTCCCCTTGCGTAACCGACTCCCGAACCCAGACTTGGTTGCGATGACCTCGTCTTATACCTTTTTGCTAGGTTTGTTCCGATCGTTTCCTTTCCCCCCTGTGGGATAAATAACGAAAGGTGGCGACTCTTTTGTCTTTGTCAACACCTTATTTTCTCAATAGCGACACTTGTGTTCCGACCTTTGATCAGCGGGGTTTCATGGTGATTCTAACTGTTGGTTAGTACCTTTATTTCCCAACTTTTGGTTGGATGTTTTCCCCTGCAGTTATCCCAAATCTTGGTTGGCATTCCCCTATCCCCAATAGGTTTGGTCTGGGACGTCTATTGTTGTTCCAACTTTTGGTTGGTAGTTTTCCTTTGTCCCCTGAAGAGTCGTTATCTCAACTTTTGGTTGATAAGAAGATCTGGTATTTCCAACTTTTGGTTGGTAGTCCCCCTTTATTCCTCAGCGGAGTCGTTATCTCAACTTTTGGTTGATAAGAAGATTTGGCATTTTCCAACTTTTGGTTGGTGGTTATGGTTTCTCTGGTATGGTCAGTCATGGATGTCGGTTCGTTTCCAACTCTTGGTTGGTAGCCCTGGATTCCCCAGTGAGGTCGCCATATCTGGTGTGGTTAATTTGTTGACGATTTTCCAACTCTTGGTTGGTAATTTCAGTACTCTGGTTGTTGATTCTGACTTTTGGTCAGTGTGCCTCCTCAGCAAAGTCGTCTCGCTATGTAAATTGCGGTTAGTATGGATTCCGACTCTTGGTTGGTAGGGGTGGTTTTATCCCTAGGGAATAACTCTTATCTCATCTTTTGGATGATGCAGTTAGATTGTTGTCCTGTGATGGATGTTGACTCCTCAGCGAAGTCGTCTCGTCATGGAAGTTCCGATTGGTGTTGTGGTAATCCCGACTTTTGGTTGGTAATATTTGGGTTTTTATCCCATCTCTTGGATGGAATTCTTTGATTGCAGTCTTAAGGCGGAAGCTTGTGCTCCACAGAGTCGTCTGATTGGTCCACTATCTCCTTGATGGAGTCTCTATGAAGCTGCGTGGTTACTCTTTTGTTCCCCGACAGGGTTTGTTCTGACTCTTGGTTGGTATTTTGGGAGAGAAGTTTGTTATAACTCTTGGTTAGTATCCTTCAGGCGTTTGCCCGACTTTTGATTGGCATCTTTTGGATGAAGTTCAAATTATATTAAATTGTTATCCCCAGCGCGTCATTTTCCGACTCTGGGTTGGTAGTCGCTGTTTTGCATTCCCGTAGGGTGCAAATTTTCGGGTTCTTTTGTATTCAATCACCTTGTACTTTGAATGGTTGAAAGCGGATGCTTTTCCTCCCTTCAAGTCCAAGTTGTTTGAATAGGGGCAGCTGTAGCACCCCAAAATTTGCCTTTCATTTTAACTGTAACTGGCTTTTGTTTCTTTGTATTTGCTTTTTCGCATATCATAGCATTTGTCCTCGAGGCATGGGATCAAGGTATTCCTGTGACTCAAGTTTATTTCAGCGCAAAAAGACAGAACCACGAACAGTGAGCATCATAGGGCATTTATTTTGCCCAGCGGTCAGGCGACCGATTTCATTTTGCAGGTTAATTTCAGATCAGGATCAGCACTCAGGCTCGTAACAAGCATTTTCACAGTAGTAACGGTCAAAAATGAGGTTCAACAGCTAAACAGAGCTCCAGACAGTTGAAATAGGGCAAATGGACAGATTTTCCACCAAAAGGCGCCAAATTCAAATTTTTGAACGTGTTAATCGGTTAACACATATGGTTAACCGATTAACCATTTGAAAATCAGCCCAGGATTGAAGTTTTAACAGTGTTAACCGGTTAACGCATATGGTTAACCGGTTGACCATAGCAGAATTTTCCCTGTACGTGAGTTTTCAAGTGGATCTGCTTTGGGGTCCAACTTTGATCACTTGAAAGCTCTTTTTTGCACTTGGGAAGGATCTAGAATGTCATTTGAAATTTGGTTAAATTTCATTTCCCTCCAAAATCCCAAACCTCATTCCATACCACAATTTCCAAACCAACTTCCAAGCCTTTGTTTTGGATCCCAACCAAAGTGGTATTTAAGTGAATTACTCCAAAGCAAGCTATTCTAACCTTCATTTTTACTCTCACTTCAGATTTGATTTGAATTCTCTCTCAAATTCTCTCAATTTCCTCCATAGCCAAAACCTTCACTCAAAGCTCTTTTTCATTGAAATCATTGATTCTTTATTGGAATCCTTGATTTCTAAGGGTAAAACCTCCATCCATTACATTGATTGAAGAGATTTCATCATTCAATTTTCGTGCAAGTTCAGATCTGGATTTTTAGGTGATTGTAGAAGTGCTTATTTGGAGTAATTTGACTTAATTGTGAGGGATCTTCATTCATACAACATCAATTAGCTTGGATCTTGAAGTATTCTGGACTTCTTTGCTTAGATCTACGCAATTACAATCGAGTCAACAATTACAGAATCACTTCTCCGATTTGTAGGTTGGATTTCTGATCCGATTTAATTTTCGAGCTTATTTGCATTTTTGTCATGTTAATCTTCATATTCGATTGAGTTGTGATTGATTTGAGTTGTTGACCCTTGATTTGTTTACATGCTGTTTGAATCATGATTTTCGGGTTTATGTTCGTGAATAAGTGATTATGCGATCATCCGGTTGATCGGATATGTGCTTATTTGCTAGAAAGTGATTTTGTTTGCTGTTTTTCTGCTTCTAGTACAGTGTTAACCGGTTAACGTATATGGTTAACCGGTTAACCAATTCAAATATTCAAATTTTTTCAAAGTTTTCAGGGTGTTAACCGGTTAACGCCTGGTGTTAACTGATTAACACCTATGAATTTCCAGATTTTCACTTGTTTTACACAGGTTAACCGATTAACAGTATGTGTTAACCGATTAACACTGTGCCAGAATGCCATATTTTGCTCTTTGCTTGCATGTTCGCATACCGGTTCGATTCGAATCATCATAGATCAGTGTGATGCATTAGAACTGAATTGTTTTAGTTGTTTGCTACTGTTTGTGGTTGTTTAATCATGATGTTGTTGCCATGTATGATCATTCTTTCAATTATTTGCATGTTTGTATGTGATTCGAATCGAGTTTTCGTTTGCATGTTCGTATACTTTCATCTCTTGTTTTCTCCACATGTTTGCATCATTCTTGCATCACTGTTGAGGCTGAGACGTGCTTGTGGCGGCTTCTGCCCCACACACTTTTCCTCCCTCCCACCATTCTAAGTGTGCATTTTTCATGTTTGCATTTATCTACTTGTGATTGATTCTTCCTTTGTTCTTCTTGTGCTCTCTTGCCATGATCCCCATAGGATTCCTAGTCCCTCTGTTTAGGATGGGAGTAGGAGAGACATTAGGTGTTCAATCCAAGTATGATAACGCTAGGGTAGATGTTTCCCCTTTTCATCCAAACTTTAGGACCACTTTGCAT
This sequence comes from Lathyrus sativus, assembly GCA_963859935.3. Classification (NCBI taxonomy): domain Eukaryota; kingdom Viridiplantae; phylum Streptophyta; class Magnoliopsida; order Fabales; family Fabaceae; genus Lathyrus; species Lathyrus sativus. The sequence goes on from OZ012739.1 coordinate 172,498,690, forward strand.
GACAACGTTAGGGCCGAGTTTCCCTTAGACCTTCTGTGTGTCTTCTCTTCTCATCTCAAACCCATGCTAACTCATTTAATAAAGGCGATAAACGTTGCACGCTATGAGCCTTAAGCTACATGGGGAATGATGAGTGAGGGGTCTCCTCTCGCTTATCTAGAATGTTTAGTATCAGTCCCGTTTGGGGGTGATATACGACGCATTCGCCTCCATGTCATAGTCTTTAGTGCAATGTGAATCACAAACCGAATTAATTCACTTCACTAAAAAATACAAACCAAAATTCAAACCTTTTTTTCCTTCGAGATTAATCGGGAACTTTTTTTTAGAAAGAGAGTGTTGTTAAGCTTCAGTTCTACCGCAAACAGGCTTAGTCCCTAACTGCTGGAACGGATGTTTAACTTTACTCGATTAAAACACTTAATCAACCTGTGGTTTCGTGTCCGCCCGAACTACGTTTGCTCTAATCTTTCATACCAAATGAAAGTACGTAGGCACAAGACGCGACGTCTTGGCGAGCAACCTTCCCCCTTCTCTCCCATAGTTAGCCGAACTACATTGACTCTGATCTTTCATACCAGATGAAAGTACGTAGGCACAGAGACGTGATGCTCTGCCGAGTCTCTCTTTTCTTTTCTTTTTGTCCCGCAAGCCTGTAGCGTAGATAGTTTAAACACACCCTTAGATAGACAACAAGCGTGGATCCCGTCGAGTACGACGGACGTGAGGGGTGCTAATACCTTCCCCTTACGTAACTGACTCTCGAATCCAGGACTTGGTTGCGATGACCTCGTCTTTTCCCTTTTCGTTAGGTTTTTCTGATCGTTTCCTTTCCCTCTATGTGGGATAAATAACGAAAGGTGGCGACTCTTCTGTTTTTGCCGGGTGTTTTTCGCAGTTGCAACACGTACCTGTTACAATTATCAGTTTAAGAGTTGTTTGAACTATGATACTGTGATCCTGGATCTTGTATCTTGCATTGCATCTTGCATATCATTTGTGTTGCATTTCATATGCTGTGCATTTTGCATTTCCAATCCTTCAGTAGAATCTTATGTCTCCTTCCTTCCTCTCCAGTAAATTAAGTTGATTCCTCGACAGCAGTACGCAACTAGAAGCCAATACTAGATGAAGCAGATTCAGCAAGAACAAGTGGCCATCAGAAAGGAGTTGGAATCCCTCAACGGAAAGATTGATCAGATCTTCGAAGCCCTTGCCATAACCAGAAAGGGATCAGAACAGCAAGTCACTCAACGACCGCGTCAGCGAAACCAACAGAGAACATGGAGTCCAGATAGGGTATTTGATCGCCTACCAATGACATATGCTAGTATCTTTGCTCAGTTGATGAAGAAGAAGGCTGTTGTTCCGAGAGATTTGGCTCCCCCAACTATCATTCCTGCCAACTATGATGCAAATGCTCATTGTGAGTTTCATAAGGGCGCTCCAGGTCATACCATTGAGAACTGCAGGGCTCTCAAGCACACAATTCAAGACATGATTGACAGGGATGCTATCAACTTCAATGAGAAGTCTCTGAACATCATCAACAACCCCATGCCACCGGCCAGCTAGTGCCAGTAAAAAATCAGATCAAATCTAGTCCAGTCAAGTTCATTCCCCGAAGAAGGCAGTCATGTTGCCATTTCATATGTCGCATTTCTTATATTTGTCTTTGTTTGTTTAAGTATTGTATGCTTTCAACAATTGTCATTTCGTATTTGGTTTTTATTAATGTATCGTTTATGCATGTTTTGAACTAGTTATGTCGTATTCACTCATTTTTCACTTAACACCGACACATTTGTTCACTTCATTCTATCCACTGTTTTTTAGCATGATTTGAGGGAGGATGATGAAAACGAGATACCCATAATTGCAAACTGTATGCTTTCAGACAGAATCTCATCAATGATGTACAGGCATTGTTTCAATTCGCTGAATCTTGATATCAAATACGTTTCCAATTATACGAGTTTGGAGCCACTGTGTATACGTTCCGTCAATCATGGTGTCGGTTACGCTCAATGTCATAGCTACTACAACTCCGCGTCTCCGGTTTCGATTAAGCTTCCACCTTGTTCTATCTCAGTGTCTGTTAACAAGCATTTTCGCTCCTGAAGCATTTCGATTCTGCAATAATGATAGCAGCTGGTAGCAGTAGAAGTCCGGTGATTCAATTTTTGTGCATATTTTAGTTGACTTGTCTTGAAGCCAGAACCATATCAACTATGTCTAAGAATTGTAGGCAACAACATCAAAAGACAAATCATTGGTCATCAGTTAATGGTTGGTGTAATCTTTTTTCTTTGTAGTCAATACCTCTGCTCAATTATTGTTGTGACTGTTGTCACATTTTGATCATGGTCTTTGATGTTGGTGATCATTCAATGTTGTTTTTCTTTGTTTTGTTTCTGTCATGGTTAGCTTGAGAATGCTTACTAAAAAATAATATAATATTGTGTGCTGTTGGAATCTTACATTAAATATGTGGTTTAGATTATGTGGAATATTTGATTATAACGTTAGGAACTGCACTGCCGCTGTTGTGTTTTTTCTATGTTCACATATGTTGTTTTGCAGTAAAGTGTTCTGCAGCATGGCTGATGAAATTGTGATGAGCTAGTGAAAATATATATGTGATTCTTTATACATGTTACGATTCACTCTATACTAATTTAAATAAGGATGTGATTAAATCAATTTAATTGTTGCCTTAATTTTATCCCCATTCGATAACAATGTACCCCTCCTCCCTTCAAATGTTATAGTTATTTTCTTACTTATGCTTTAATGCATCAAAATCATTTTTAAAATTAAATTCTCGATTTATCGAGCCCTTTTCCACCCATGTAAGTCGAGTGCTTTCAAAGCCTCGACATCGACCTTTGATCACCATACACAACATTTTAAAGCTTAATCCTGGGCTTCCTTACAGTGACACCTATTTGATCAATTACTTCTAGTTGGTCACTTAGAAGACTAGCCCACTTTACTAGTGCACAGGCTTAAAATTTTAATTCAAACCTCGCCTCACCTCGAGTAATTTTTCAAAGCAAACTAAATCCTTGAAGTCAAACACTTCTTGGATTTTCGACGATCATTATTAAGGCGTACACTTTAGGTAATGTATCATTCGATTTTTCGTTCTACTATGTTTTTTTGGGCAAAGAAATATCATAGGAATCTAGCATTCCGTGTGATATTTCCGTTGTTCATCCAAACATTTTTCGAATGAAAAAGGTGTTGTTAGGATCTAGCATCCAAATGATACCCTGATTAATTGATTGTGAGGCCTACGTCTCATTTACCAAATAATCGTCATTTTTCCTATACTTTTCAAATTCAATCTCGTATTCTCGCATCTCATACCACAAACTCTTTTCATACTCCTCGATTCGATTCAAATCATTTTCTCAACATTTTTCTCAATTCAAACTCCGAAAGAAGGAGGTTCTTAGAATCTAGCATTCCTTGAATCTTCGAATGAATAACTCTTGAGGCATGCTCTTGGGTGGCTATTTACTCAATCTTTCGACTTTTCAAACACAAACATTTTCAAACGCTCTCCTAAGTCGAGTGCTCATCCGCATTCGCAACCATCGACATTTTGCACACACATTCACAATTCATCATGGTTTCGATATTAGGGGCACCCTTAGGGACTAATATCATTTTTCACAATCTAACACTTGATACATTGTCAAGTCGGTTCCGTTTTCAATCAAATCCTCGACTCGTCGTTGAGCCATTTTCAAATCAACCTCTTTTTGCCTCACATTCCATTTTTGATTCAATCTTTCTACAAGTGTTTTTCTCAAACTTACGAAAGAGGGATATTCTTGGAATCTAGTATTCTTTGAATATTCGAATGAGTAACTCTCGAGGCATGCCCTTGAGTTGTTATTAGTTCATTCCTTTGATTTCAAAACATCCTACTCTTTATCGGCAACCCAACTTCCGAAAGAATTGAGTTCTTGGAATCTCGCATTCTTTAAATTCTTGAGTGACAAGCTTTCGAGGCATGCCCTTAGGTTGCTTGTCAGTCACTCTTTCGTTCCTCAACTCAAACTTCCAACCCATTCAACCTCATCTTTTCGTGGTTGTTACCACGAACTACGGACACTCTGATTCTTCATTCACTATTGAAAGTAAGATGCGTAGGCACAAGATTGCGATGATCTTGGCAAGCTACCTCCCCTCCATTTTCCATTTCCCCATATCCATTCCGTGGTTGCTACCACGAACTACAGACGCTCTGATTCTTCATTCATTTTTGAATGTAAGATACGTAGGCACAAGATTGCGATGATCTTGGCGAGCACACTTCTATCTTCCTCCATTATTCTGTCAACTTTCCCATTCTTTCCCATAGTCGAACTACGAAGCTCTGATTTCTCATTCTCGTCCGAATGAGCATACGTAGGCACAAGGGCCCCAATCCTTGGTGAGCACCCTATCCTCTAACCACCCCTTTCCCCCTTAGCGTCTTTAACCTTTTATCCTACCAATTCACCTTATCAACGAGAAGAAAAACAAGTAAGCCTATACAACGCTCACCACAAAATATCCTAAGAGGTTTCCGTTGAGTACAACGGACGTGAGGGGTGCTAATACCTTCCCCTTGCGTAACCGACTCCCGAACCCGAAACATGGTTGCGACAGCCCTGTTCCTATCCTTTTGTTTTAAGAGGTTTTCTCGATATTTTCCTCTCCCGTTTATTCGGAAAAATAAAGTTCAGTGGCGACTCTGTCGAACCGCATTTCCGCGTCTTTCGCGCGAGGGTCGTTTCTCCGAAATGTCTCCGTAATTTTTCGAGGTGCGACAGCTGGTGACTCTGCTGGGGACATTGCTCTATGCAAGAGAGAGTCGAGCATATCTTTTGGTTTTGTGAGGAGTGTTGTTTTTATTTGTTTTTCTTTTCGTTTATGTATTTGTTCTCTTGTGCTTTTTTATTTATGCTTGTTATCTTATTTTTCTGTTGGTTCTTAGGATGACATCATTAGTAAAGCTCTACGCCCGAGCTTTGGTAAAAGCAGAGAGAACACATAGCTTAGAATTGGTAGTCGAGTAGTGTTAGTCTCCGAGGACTTGCTCCTTGTGGGCCTAACATTAAAGCTCCTCTAACCTATTCGTAGATCTTGTTGTAACACAGCTAGCCTGTTGCACGACTTGATTAATGAAGGGTCCATAATTCTGGGAACCTTTTTTAGCACCAGTTCCAATAATGGTGGTCGTGTAGTGTTAGTCTCCGAGGACTTGTTCCTTGTGAGCCTAGCATGAGGACTCCGCTCAGAAGAGACCTTATCGTCATTATCATCATAATACGGCCAGCTTGTTGCGTGACGCTAATACGACTAGTGTCCGTAATCCTGGGAACCAAGCATAGAAACCATCCCGTGAGTGGGTTTATGGGTAGAGTGTCTAGATCTTCCCGTATAGGGTTTACCTGTCAATTTTCTTTGAGCAGGAATTTTGGTTACCTACCTGTTACAATTATCAGCTTCAGAGTTGTTTGAATTGTGATACTGTGATCCTGGATCTTGTATCTTGCATTGCATCTCGCATATCATTTGCGTTGCATTTCATATGTTGTGCATTTTGTATTTCCAATCCTTCAGCAGAATCTTATGTCTCCTTCCTTCCTCTCCAGTAAATTAAGTTGATTCCTCGACACCAGTACGCAACTAGAAGCCAATACTAGATGGAGCAGATTCAGCGAGAACAAGTGGCCATCAGAAAGGAGTTGGAATCCCTTAATGGAAAGATTGATCAAATCTTCGAAGCCCTTGCCATAACCAGAAAGGGATCAGAACAGCAAGTCGCTCGACGACCGTGTTAGCGAAATGAACAGAGAACATGGAGTCTAGATAGGGTATTTGATCGCCTACCAATGACATATGCTAGAATCTTTGCTCAGTTGATGAAGAAGAAGGCTGTTGTTCCGAGAGATTTGGCTCCCCCAACTGTCATTCCTGCTGACTATGATGCAAATGCTCATTATAAGTTTCATAAGGGTGCTCCAGGTCATACCATTGAGAACTGCAGGGCTCTCAAGCACACGGTTCAAGACATGATTGACAACCCCATGCCACCAGCCAGCTAGTGCCAGTAGCAAATCAGATCAAATCCAGTCCAGTCAAGTTCATTCCCTGAAGAAGGCAGTCATGTTGCCATTTCATATTTCAAATTTCTTATATTTGTCTTTGTTTGTTTAAGTATTGTATGCTTTCAACAATTGTCATTTCGTATTTGGTTTTCATTAATGTATCATTTATGCATGTTTTGAACTAGTTATGTCGTATTCACTCATTTTTTCACTTAACACCGACACATTTGTTCACTTCATTCTATCCACTATTTTTTAGCATGATTTGAGGGAGGAGGATGAAAATGAGATACCCATAATTGCAAACTGTATGCTTTCAGACAGAATCTCGTTAATGATGTACAGGCATTGTTTCAATTCCCCAAACACTGGAGATATAAGGAGTTAATCCCTAGTCAACCACTTTGAGCCTAGAAGTAGGAGTTTTCTTCGGATATTCAAACCTTTACATTCAACCTGGGGCAGGGTAGTGTTTAGTTAATCCAACTCCGCACTCGAATCAACAAAGCGAAATCCCAAAGACGATGGTTCATGAAAGACCCATGCTATGGCAGTCACAACAAAATCCAAAAAATCAAAAGCCTGCTAAGTCAAACACCTCAAAGGGGACTTAGGCAAAAATCAAGGCAATCCCGATGGATTTGACAAACAAAGTCAATCCATGCAAAAGTTAGGGATCAAAAACAAAATCAAAAGAGGCCCTCGAAGCCCTCAACAAAAAAAAAATAAGATTCAGTGGTCACCCAATAGGGTCACTGACATACATCAAAATAAGGTGACTGCCGCGTCAAGCAAACCTTGATTCATCAAGATTAAACCGTCAAGGTAGGTGCAGAATCAACTGAACGTAGGACTGGAGATCATCAAGGAGAAGGGGTGGGTATAATCATAATTTGAGCCTAATATCCTTTGTTTCATAAACCGTGAATCAGACCATGTTACAACCCTCGAAAGACCTAATTGAGGCGAGATTTATTTTGAAAGCATACTATCGCAAGGTTGCGTAACCTGACTTCCCACATGATTGCTAATCATCAGCATTGGTGTCATTATCCTTGCTATATCTTCTACACCAATCAAAACTAGCACAACGTCTGGGCTAACGGTCCATTCATTTCGCAGTATCATGACACTTCAATCAAATGACACATTTTCAAAACTTGCATTGAACTTTGCATTAATATTACCATTTGTGAATAAACAATTTTAATGGAAAATCAGTGCTAGACATTAAAGATACTTCAACAAAGGACAATTAAGGAGGAACTTAACTTTCAGTAGCTGACACGAAGCGAGGTTACTTCAAAACCCACAGGCTGGGGAAAATCATTTCAACAGCTCAAGCAGGGACAAGTTGTAACGCCCCGATTCTGATTTTCCCAGTTATTTATGGAGTCTTTTATTTAATTGGATGATTATTGTTTTAATCGTGAGATTGGAATATTAATATGATATGTGTGCATATTGTGATATTTTATTAGTTGGAGAATATTTGAAATATTTCCTATTTAAGGTTAAGTTGGATATTTTATGAGAATATGGATTAATAGATGTTTTGAGAGGAAATATAATGGAAAGAGTAGAATAGAAATATATATAAGAGGAAGTGGAAAGAGAAGGGAGGAAAATAGAAAGAAGAGAAAAAGAAGAGAAAGAAGGAAGATAAAGAAAGGGAAAGAAAGAGAAGGAAGAGAAAAGAGGAGAAAAAGAGGAAACTTGGGGAATCATTAAGATCAACCGTTAGGAGTCGATTTAATCGGGTAAGGGTTTAAAATATTATTATATTGTCAATGTATGTGATTATGTATGGATTGTTTGGATTATTTGGGTGTTTTTGTGCATTTTCCATTTTTAGGTCGAAATGGATTAATCGTTAGAAATCGAGGTTTTAACGGTTAGAAGTTGGAATAAATGATGTAGACTAGTCGAGAAATGTTAGGCTAAGACTACTGGAGCTTGTGGGAATTTAATCGGGTGATTTTGTAAGTTTTGACATTTTTGGTCGATTGGAGGTTAAGATTTTGGATGAAAATCGGAAGTCGTAGAATTTGCGTTTTATGGTCTCAAATTGTTACTATATAATTGGTAATGATGAGTAGGTATTTAATCGGGAGAAAATAATTAAATCGGTAGGGTTTTTGGGGGTGTTTGGTGCAAACCCGTAGCTGTTTTTCTGAGTTTTTCAGGTGTTAACCGGTTAACCATATACGTTAACCGATTAACACAGTGTTAGGGGCCTAAAAACTGAGTTTTTATATTAAAAACTGAGTTTTTGGAGGTGTTAACCGGTTAACCATATACGTTAACCGATTAACACTGTAAGTGTGAGAAAATATATTTTTTTCAAAACTTCAAAAATTCATAACTTCTTAACCGTTTACCGAATTTTGTCGTTCTTTATATCAAACTGAAGCTAATAATATGTTATATAACTTGTTAAAAAGAAATATTATTTTTAGCCAATTTTACCGATTAATCGAGATCAATTGTTTCAAGTAAGTGAGGCCTAAATAGTTAGAGCGTTCGGTTGCGATCGACCTCTTCTTGAATGAGTGACTTGTGTGTTGTTGATTGTTATGCTGTGGGTAGCGTATGGAGTGAATCCTAGATTATGAATTGATTGTGAATTATGGTCGTTGGGAAAATTATATGCATTGTTTAAAATTAATAAAAAAATGCATGATGCTTGTGATGGAGTTTGTTGCCGTTTGGCATGATTTTGAATGCATATTGATTGTATGCAATAGAATGTGATGAATGATGAATACAATATACATGGTGAATGTATGATGATTGTATGTGATAATATGTGAAGAATGCATGAGAAATATATTTGTGAATATATATGCATTTCAAGAATGTCAGGAGTCATTTTGCATGTGAAGCATCATGATATGCATTCTTGGGTAGATTGATCCCGCGTAGGATCTGCAGAAACCTCGTGTGCCCATGTGGGGTGTGAGCGATGGTTTCTAATTGATTCCGCGTAGAATCTGCAGAACGATTGTTTGCCCATGTGGGTGTGAGCAATCGGATTGTGTGCCTGTGTGGGGTGTGAGCAATCCTGAAACATCGTGTGCCCATGTGGGGTGTGAGCGATGGGTGAACATCGTAGGCCCGACGGGGAGTTACTTCGGTAACAAGAGATGGTTCCATTTGGTTCTTCAATTGAACCTGCTGAATGAGTCGGTACCGCATTTGCATCTGCATAGAGTCGTGAGTCGGTCTCTATGAGTAGCATTTATCATCTATATAATTGAGATTTGTGAGTAAACATAATTGTAAATGTTTATGTGAAAATGATGTGAATTGTAGAAGCATGATTGATGAATATGCTTAGTTGTGTGTATATATATGCATTGTGATGTATATGATGAATTGCGAATAATGCCTGAGAATATAATAGTGAATATATATATGCATTGCTTGATAAGTGTGATAATGATGTTGAAAATAGGCATATGTAATAGAGTCATATACACTGGGGTAGAATGACTGAGATGTCGTTCCTAGTGGAATAATTATCGGGGTAGAATAACTGAGATGTTATTCCTGGTAGGGCATAAGCGATGTATCCATAATCCCAAATGGGGATTCATGTGAATTGAAGGGTTGTATATGAGTCACACGACATAGATAGGATTGTTGTATGAAGTATGCATATGTGTGTGAATTGTTAATTTGAGAAATTGGGATGTAGGCATGATGAAATATAGATGGTAATTATCCATGTTTGTTTACTTGTGCATTCATATATATATATATATATATATATATATATATATATATATATATATATATATATATATATATATATATATATATATATATATATATATATATATATATATATATATATATATATATATATATATATATATATATATATATATATATATATATATATATATATATATATATATATATATATATATATATATATATATATATATATATATATATATATATATATATATATATATATATATATATATATATATATATATATATATATATATATATATATATATATATATATATATATATATATATATATATATATATATATATATATATATATATATATATATATATATATATATATATATATATTGTAATGAATTATAATTGAACTGTGGTGAGAAAATGTGGCATATATGTATTGTGTACTTGTGCATTCATATATGATTATATGCATTGTTATTATGATAATATTTCTCACCCTTCTGCTGGAATGATGTCCTATATGACATCGTGCAGATATTGAGGAGTAGTATTGCTCGTAGTTACGAAGTCGCTATTGGTTTAGCTGTTTAGTAGTTTAATTAGGTTGGGTCGAGTCATGCTCTGGTTATGTAACACTGGGATCACTTGGTTTATGTTTTAGAGATATGTTATGTACCATACGCAATGTTTTTCTGTTTATTGAAATATTGTGATGTTGGCCTCAGTGCCTTAGTGATGTTGATTTACGTGATAAACATGAATGTTCTGTTAAGAGGATTATGAATATGAAATGAATCCGCTGCTACATGCAAAGTGAAAATTGAATAGCATGACTATTTATTAAAGTGATAAAAAAAAGAATGGTAAATGTATTGTGTTTTTTTAAGTGATGTGTGACACCCTAATTGTGAATGCATGGCAATTTTACTCTGATTATTTATGATTATTCCGTGGGGTTAGAAGGGTGTTACAATAGTGCGGTTTTTGGTGCAAACCCGTCGCTGTTTTTCTGTTTTTCAGGTGTTAACCGGTTAACCATATACGTTAACTGATTAACACACTGTTAGGGGCCTAAAAACTGAATTTTTGGCCTAAAAACTGAGTTTTTGGAGGTGTTAACCGGTTAACCATATACATTAACCGATTAACACTGTAAGTGTGAGAAAATATTATTTTTCAAAACTTCGAAAATTCATAACTTCTTCACCGTTTATCGGATTTTGTCGTTCTTTATATCAAACTGAAGCTAATAATATGTTCTATAACTTGGCAAAAAGAAATATTATTTTTAGCCGATTTTACCGATTAATCGAGATCAATTGTTTTAAGTAAGTGAGGCTTAAATAGTTAGAGCGTTTGGTTGCGATCAACATCTTCTTGAATGAGTGACTTGTGTGTTGTTGATTGTTATGATGTGGGTAGCCGTATGGCGTGAATCCTAGATTATGAATTGATTGTGAATTATGGCCGTTGGTAAAATTATATGCATTGTTTAAAATTGATTAAAAATGCATGATGATTGTGATGGAGTTTGTTTGCGTTTGGCATGATTTTGAATGCATATTGATTGTATGCAATAGAATGTGATGAATGATGAATACAATATACACGGTGAATGTATGATGATTGTATGTGATAATATATGAAGAATGCATGAGAAATATATTTGCGAATATGTATGCATTTCTAGAATGTCATAAGTCATTTTGCATGTGAATCATCATGATATGCATTCTTGTGTTGATTGATCCCGCGTAGGATCTGCAGAAACCTCGTGTGCCCATGTGGGGTGTGAGCGATGGTTTATAATTGATTCCGCGTAGAATCTGTAGAACGATTGTGTGCCCATGTAGGGTGTGAGCAATCGGATTGTGTGCCCGTGTGGGGTGTGAACAATCCTGAAACATCGTGTTCCCATGTGGGGTGTGAGCGATGGGTGAACATCGTGTAAGAACACAAATTGTTTCTTAGTAAGAACACAAAAGGGAAGTGTTTTCTTCTATTAGAGTATTCATTTCAAGGGGAGATTGTTAATCTCAGTGGGAGTTATAATTCATACTTTTTATTGAACAAAATTTCTCATGTTTTGTCATCATCAAAAAGGGGGAGATTGTAAGAACACAGATTGTTTCTTAGTAATATCTCTATGTTTTGATGATAACACTTATGAATTTTGTATTCAAGAATTATATAATCTAAATTTGTTCTAGATTGTTTGCTACAGGTACTAAAGAAAATATTCTTAAAGAGCAAATTTGGATCTGAACAATGATATTATGAAAGGCTTCAAAGGTTCAAGAGCATCTTAAATGAAGATCTGAACGCTGCCTCCAGAAGAATCTGAGTGCTGTCTACTGAAGATTCTGAAGCAGAAGCCTCTAAAGAATAGAAGACTCTGAGAGTTCAGAAGCTTAGTCATCAGAAGACTCTGAAGATACTGCGCTGCATAATATTGAGAATCTGATATAGAAGACTCTGCTCTGACAGAACTACACGCTCAAGCACACAAGCTGCATATACTCTGATTCAGCATAATTTGAAGAACATCCCAAGATTCTGAAGATCCAGAAGATCTCTACTCTGAAGATTCTGAAGATCCAGACTCTGATGTTGATAGCTGAACTTACTTAGTGAAGAAGATTTGAATATGTCCGTTGGCATATCTCAACAGTTCTTTCCTCTTTTATGTTAGACACAAGATCACAGACAAAAAGGTTTTATCTGTGCATTCCATTCTAAGGAAAGTTTCTGCAACGTGAAGACAAAAGGCACCAGGCTTTTTCAGCACAGCCTCCAACGTAAAGACAAAAGGCTCCAGGCTTTTCAGCACAGCCTCCAACGTTGAGAAGACTTCATGGATCTAAGTGCCTATATAAAGAAGTCCACTCCATCTTCTTCAAGAGACGAACTTCTTGCAAAAATCACTCATCAAAGAAAATCTCTCAAAAGCTCCTATATTCTATTTATTGTAACATTATTCTTAAACTTAAGAGAAATATCACAGTTGTGATAATAGCTTTTTAGAAGCATTCTTACTCTTGTAATAGTTTTACATTGATTGTAAAAGGTTTCCTTAAGAGGATCCAGTTGGGATCAGTAGCTCTTGAGAAGACTAAGAACAGTTGTTCTTAGGTGTTACTATTGTAATCTGTTTGATTAAATAGTGGATTAAGTCTTTGACTGAGAAAGGCAAATCACTCTTGAGAGCGTGGACTGGAGTAGTTGAGTTCAACGAACCAGGATAAAAATAACTGTGTTTGAATCTTTGATTATTTGTCATACTTATTCAACCCCCCTCCTTCTAATTATTTTTCTCACCTTCAGTTGGCATCAGAGCTCCGGTTCTGCGTGTGCTACCACTTAATCGTGTCAGTAAAGATCCAGTGAGAAAAGTTACTTTGATATATATCTGTTTGTCATTATGGGTGATGCTTCTACATCAAACTGTAACAAATATGAAGGGGATAGAATCAGCACAAAGCCTCCTATGTTTGATGGAGAGAAATTTGATTACTGGAAGGACAGGATAGAAAGTTTCTTCCTTGTTTATGATGCTGATTTGTGGGACTTGGTCATTGATGGCTATGAACATCCTACAAATGAGGATGGCAAGAAAATTGATAGAAAATCAATGACAGAAGCCCAGAAGAAGGATTTCAAAAATCACCATAAGGCTAGGACAATATTGCTTAATGCAATCTCTCATACTGAGTATGAAAAGATTACTAACAGAGAAACAACTCATGGAATGTTTGAGTCACTTAAAATGACTCGTGAGGGAAATTCTCAAGTGAAGGAGACCAAGGCTCTGGCGCTTATACAGAAGTATGAAGCGTTCAAAATGGAAGAATCTGAAAATATAGAAACTATGTTTTCTAGATTTCAGATCCTCACAGTTGGTCTAAAAGTTCTGGACAAGGGATACTCCACATCAGATCATGTAAAGAAAATCATCAGAAGTCTACCTACCAGATGGAGACCAATGGTGACTGCCTTGAAGATGGCTAAAGATCTGAACAAGATCTCTTTAGAAGAACTCATCAGCTCACTGAGGAGTCATGAAATTGAGCTTGAGGAAGATGAACCTCAAAAGAAAGAGAAAGGTAAATCTATTGCTTTAAAATCTAATAAATCTGCTAAAGCTTTGCAGGTTATTGAAGAAAGCTCTGAAGAAGAAGATGAATTATCCATGCTGTCCAGAAGGATCAACAAACTCTGGAAGCACAAGGGAAAGAAGTTCAAAAACTTCAGAAAATCTGATCATAGAAAGGAATCTTCTGGGCACAGAAGATCTGGCAAGAAAGAAGTTGTATGCTATGAGTGCAAAGAACCTGGGCATTACAAGAATGATTGCCCCAAACTTCAAAGAGAAAAACCCAAGAAGAAGTTTGACAAAAAGAAGAAGGTTTTGATGGCAACAAGGGATGACTCAGATGAATCTGAATCATCTTCTGAATCAAAAGAATGTGCCAATGTAGCTTTGATGGGAGACATAGAAGATCAGGAGGAAGGAACTTCAGGATCGGAATCTTCAGGATCTGAATTTGATTCTGAATCTGACTCTGACGCTGAAGAGGTAATGGCTAAACTTACTAAAGAAGAACTTATCAAAGTGTTATCAGAAGTTCTGAAAAGTTATAACAATATTAAGCTCAAATACAAGAAGCTGAAAAGTAGTCTTGAATCTGAGATTGATCTTCTGAAGACAGAACTTGTTGAGCAAAAAGAAATTAATCTGAAAATCAAAAATGACTTTGAAATAGCTCAACAAGAATCTGAATCTGAGACTAAGTCATGTGAAAACATTTTAGAAAAATATGACTCTAGCTTTCAGAGATTCCTTACTAAGAGCATAGACAGAAGCAAGATGGCTTCTATGATCTATGGTGTTAGTGGGAACAACAGAAGAGGTATTGGATATGAATCTTCCTCTGGAAGTAATCCAAAATCTGTTGACAAACTCTTCATCAAGAAGACACCTCTGTACTCTCAATTTAAGTTTGGTAACTTATATGACATTAAACACACAAGCTCTGAGAAGAATACTTATATGTTTAAACCCAAGGCAAGTCAGAATAAACATTATGTTGAAAAACAGAAGTTTAGACAAACCTACAAACCAACTAACCCTAAAGGACCCAAGAAGATCTGGGTACCTAAGAGCAAAATAATCCCTGTTGCAGATGTTCTTAGCAGCAAGATCAAGACGCCAGTCATGGTACCTGGACTCTGGATGCTCACGACACATGACAGGAGAAAGGTCTATGTTCCAAAGCCTGGAACTTAGATCTGGAGGTGACGTGAAGTTTGGAGGGAACCAGAAAGGCAAGATCATTGGATCTGGCACTATTGGAAATGGTAAACTTCCCTCTATAACTAATGTTTTACTTGTTGAAGGCCTAAAACATAACTTATTGTCCATAAGTCAATTAAGTGACAATGGTTATGATATTACCTTTAATAAAAAATGTTGTAAAGCTATTAGTCAGAAGGATGGCTCTATCCTATTTAGTGGTAAAAGGAAAAACAACATTTATAAAATAAATCTTTCAGAACTTAAAGTTCAGAATGTTAAATGCCTCTTGTCTGTTAATGAAGAGCAATGGGTCTGGCACAGAAGATTGGGCCATATTAATATGAGATGTATATCTCAGATTAATAAACTTAATCTTGTCAGAGGACTTCCTAATCTGAAGTTCACCTCAGATGCTCTTTGTGAAGCATGCCAAAAAGGGAAGTTTTCAAAATCTTCTTTTAAATTAAAAAATGTTGTTTCTACCTCCAAGCCATTAGAATTACTTCATATTGATCTGTTTGGACCAGTGAAAACTGCATCCATCAGAGGCAAGAAGTATGGATTAGTCATTGTTGATGACTATAGTAGATGGACATGGGTAAAGTTCTTAAAACACAAGGATGAGTCACATTCTGTGTTCTTTGACTTCTGCAAGCATGTCCAGAATGAAAAAGATTTCAAAATTATAAAAGTCAGAAGTGATCATGGTGGTGAATTTGAAAATAAATATTTTGAAAAATATTTTTCTGAAAATGGCATTGCTCATGATTTTTCCTGTCCTAGAACTCCACAACAAAATGGGGTTGTAGAGAGGAAAAATAGAACTCTGCAAGAAATGGCCAGAACCATGATCAATGAGACAAATCTGGCAAAACACTTTTGGGCAGAAGCAATTAACACAACTTGTTACATTCAGAACAGAGTGTCTGTAAGACCTCTTTTGAAAAAGATTCCATATGAACTGTGGAAGAACAGAAAGCCTAACATTTCATATTTTCATCCTTTTGGATGTACTTGTTATATACTTAACACTAAAGAGAATCTTAACAAGTTTGATTCCAAAGCTCAGAAGTGTTTCATGCTTGGTTATTCTGAACGCTCTAAAGGCTACAGAGTATTCAATACTGAAACACAGATTGTGGAAGAATCTATTCATGTAAGATTTGATGATAAGCTTGGCTCTGAAAAGCCAAAGCAGTTTGAAAATTCTGCAGATAGAGAAGTGATTCTCACAGACTCTGAAGGCTCAGAGGCAGAAAAGGCTAAAGAGAAGGAATCTGAAGCAACTCCAGATGCTATTCCCTTATCTTCTCAATTTGAGAACTTACACATTTCTGAAAGATCAAATGTCAGAGGATCTTCTTCCAGAATCAAGGCATCTCACCCAGAAGATGTGATTATTGGAAAGAAAGATGATCCAATCAGGACAAGATCCTATCTCAGAACATCTGAATCTTCATTGTTTGACTTAGTGTTAATAATTGAACCAACATATGTGGATGAGGCTCTGAAAGATAATGAATGGATTGTTGCCATGCAAGAAGAGCTAAATTAATTCACCAGAAATGAAGTTTGGAATATGGTTCCTAGACCTAAAGGATTCAACATTATTGGAACAAAATGGGTCTTCAGGAATAAGTTGAATGAAAAGGGAGAAGTTGAAAGGAATAAGGCAAGGCTGGTTGCTCAAGGTTACAGTCAACAAGGTATTGATTACACTGAAACTTATGCTCCAGTGGCAAGGTTAGAATCTATACGCCTTCTTATTTCATTTGCTGCACAGAATAACATCACTCTATATCAGATGGATGTTAAAAGTGCCTTTCTTAATGGTATTATAGAAGAGGAAGTATATGTCCACCAACCTCCTGGATTTGAAAGTGAAAACTTTCCAGATCATGTTTTTAAACTAAAAAAATCTCTTTATGGTTTAAAACAAGCTCTCAGAGCTTGGTATGAAAGGTTGAGCAATTTCCTTCTGAAGAAAAATTTTATCAGAGGAAAAGTGGATACAACTTTATTCTGTAAAACTCTTAAGAAAGATCTGTTGATTTGTCAAATATATGTAGATGATATTATTTTTGGATCAACAAATATTATGCTTCGAAAGGAGTTTGCTAAATGTATGCAGGCAGAGTTTGAGATGAGCATGATGGGAGAATTGAGATTCTTTTCGGGAATCCAAGTCAACCAGACTCCAGAGTGCACCTACATACATCAGACCAAATATGTTAAAGAGCTTCTGAAGAAGTTCAACATGGTTGATAGTAAGATGGCAAAGACTCCAATGCACCCTACAAGCACTCTTGGTAAGGAAGAGGTAAGTAAGAAGGTAGATCAGAAACTCTACAGAGGTATGATAGGATCTCTTCTATACTTGACTGCTTCTAGACCTGATATTCTGTTTAGTGTCTGCTTATGTGCAAGATTCCAATCAGATCCTAGAGAATCACACTTAACAGCTGTTAAGAGGATTCTAAGGTATCTGAAAGGTACTACTAACATGGGTCTGTGTTACAGAAGATCTGATGAATTTTCATTAGTTGGATTCTGTAATGCTGATTATGCTGGAGACAGAGTTGAACGTAAAAGCACTTCTGGAAGCTGTCAGTTTCTTGGAAGTCATCTGATCTCATGGTACAGCAAGAAGCAACCCACTATTGCACTATCAACTACAGAGGCAGAATATATTACTGCTGCTGGATGTTGTACGCAGATGCTCTGGATGAAGAGTCAGCTAGAAGATTATCAGATCTATGAGAGTAATCTTTCTATCTTCTGTGATAATACTTCTGCTATATGTTTGTCAAAAAATCCAATCTTACACTCTAAGGCTAAACATATAGAAATTAAACATCACTTCATCAGAGACTATGTTCAGAAGGGTGTAATAAATCTAGCCTTTGTTGATACAGATCATCAATGGGCTGATATTTTCACAAAACCCCTTGCTGAAGATAGGTTTAAGTTCATTCTGAAAAATATTTGTATGGATTTTTGTCCAGAGTAATATTTATCAGAGGCAACTTATCAGATGTAAAATGTTTAAAGATCTGAAGTATTTCATTTGATTATTTGTTCATTTTTCTTTGATTGATTTATTTGTGTGAAACTCTGAACTAACAAACTCAGAAGATCTGAATGTTGGAAACGTTTCATTTCTTGAGAGACATCAGATGTACATACAAAGCAAACACGTGTCACTCAGAATCTGAAAAGATGGAGTGCTCTACTGAATTGACGTTTGAGGTACTGCTTTGAAAATCTCATTTTTCTTGGATTTCCCCCCATTTGTCATATCTTTAAATTGAAATGATTATTTTCATTAAATGCTACGTGTAAACGTACGTATGTGTCTATTGATGTGCCCAATGTTTGATTTTTGGTTTTCTATAAATACCACCTATCACACTATTTTCACACTTTTCACACTCACTACACTTATGCGTTTTTGCTTACTCTTCAACCTCTACCAAAACCCGAAACCCAAATCAAAATCTTCATCTTCATCAATGGCTTCTTCATCGAATGCTGCTGAAATCTCCAACAAAAACATAATGTACAAGAAACCAGTATGCACTCTATTTACTCCAGTTGTGGATCTTGAGGTTCTGTGTGAGAGTTTCATTGATCTTGAATCAATAGAAGAAAATGGGTTTGACCTAACAACTTCCATTAAAGCTCAAGGCTGGGAGAAGTATTTTGAAAGACTGATGGGTCCTGTGTACCCAACTCTTATGAAGGAATTCTGGATTCACGCTCATGCTGGTCCTAAGTTCATTCACTCATCTGTCCTTGGGAAGGAGATAGTGATCACTGAGAAACTGATCAGGCAACTGTTTAGTTATAAAGAATCTGATGGTGTTACAAACCTAGCCTCTTCACGTATTGATATGGCTAAGGTGTATGAAGAGATTACTGTATCTGGAACACCAACAAGCAAAGTTAAAGATCTGAAACCTATCTATAGGATCTGGGCGAAGATATTTATGAGTACAATCTTTCACAGAAAGTCAACCAACTCACCAGACTATGCGAGTACAGAGCATCTTTACTTCATGTACTGCATCAGCAAGAATATTAAGGTGGATCTGCCCTATCTAATTTTCAGTCATCTTCTGACTCATGTCAAAGAGACTAGAGAAGAGGTCAGAGCTAAAGCTGGGAAAGTTAGAACTTGGATACCTCTGGGAAGACTTATTTCAGACATCCTTACAGAGAATAAGTTGGTGAAGCATCTAACAAATGCAAAAATAACAGAGGATCTGTCCTACATCCTTGGATCTGAGATAAACGGACTTACTCTGAAAAGAATGAAGATCATTTCAGAGCTGAATGGTAAACTAAGGAAGATAAACTCTGAGGAGGTCAATGGCAGAAGGATACCAATAGAAGATTTTCCAATGTTCAGCGCAGATGAACCAAACGGTATTGTCTGGGCTTACATTGCAGATTGTCTGAAGAATGGAATTCCTCTACCTGCTAACCTTGTTCAGAAACAAGGAGAAGAATTGCCCAATCTGATGAAGGAAAGGCACAGTAAGAGAAAAGCTGAAGAAGGCTCTGTTCAGAAGAAAAGGAAAGAATCTGAAGTTCCAAGGAAGACGAAGAAAGGAGTAAAGAAAGTCAGAATCAATCCTAGAGATGCTACTCTGGAAGAGATAAGAGACACTATTCATTAGGTATTAACATCTGATCCTACCCTTGCTGTTCATTCACCCCTTCCATCTCCAACCCTTAGACATAGAACTTCTAAACCCCAACCATCTGCAAACCTTTCATCTGAACCACCTTCATCTCCCCCAGTACATTCACAACCATCTTCTGTACCAACAACCTCTGACCCCCAACCTCATACTATATTTGAACCCCCTCAACCTACTTCACCAAAAATTCCACAACCAGAAATTCCCCAGCTAGATATAATCATCTCAGAACCAAACCAACCAGAGACTGTTCAATCTGAACACTCTGAACAACCAGCTCCACCAGAAAATTCAAATCTTTCTGAAGATATTCTAGATATCCAACCCCTGAATCAATCCATTACCATTTCTTCAACATCTGTTCACTCAGAAGAATCTTCTGATTGTGAATCATCTGATTTTGAATCATCTGATTTTCAAACAGAGTCTCTCAAACAAGCTCGTTCTCACATTGCTATGAAGGAACACGTTAACATTTATATGTTTCATACTCCACCCAACTCCCCACCTCAGATAACCATTCCTCAACCATCTGAAACTCATCTATCTGAAACCCAAACCATCCCTCAACCATCTGAAACCCATCTATCTGAAACACAAACCATTCCTCAACTAACTGAACTCCCTCAGTCTGACACCCAAACATCTCAACAAACACCACCTCAACCACAACCATCTGAACCTACACCATCTGAACCTACTCCTGTTAACACTCCTAATCCTAAACCCTCTGAACAGTCAGATCTAGGATCATGTGTTAATACTATGTTTGAAATATTCAAGAAGGAGATAGATTATGAGTATGCTCGTGTTAAGGAAGTGTGCTTGTCAAGTTTGGATCTGGCTGTTTCAAATGCTTCTTGGAAACGTTTCATCTGGATGTTCAACAAAGCTGCTTTAAAAGTTAGAGCTAAATGTTCTAAACTTGCAAAGACTCAGTTTGCAGAGTTAATCAAGATAACTCTGATGAACATTCCTCCTCCTCCTCCTATGTTGCTTCTGGAAGCTGCTCCTTCAGAGGCTCCTGCATCTGAATTGGTTGAGCAAGCTTCTGAAGAGAACCAGTCTGATAAGAACACTGCTGCTACTGCATCTGCTTCTTCTTCATCCGTGGTCACAGAGCTTGTGAATGATGTCAAGGAAATAAAAGATTGGATGGTAAACAAGAGAAGACAACTGATGAGATCAAGACCTGGATGTCTAAGCAAGAAGAGTCAACAGCCAAAATGACAGAGCTTCTGACCCTTATTGCCTCACGCCAGACTTATTTTTATTTGATGTTTTTGCACATGTTATTGCTTCTGTTGTTTTCTTATTGTTTTGTTATGCTTTTTTGGCATCTATATGTTCTTTTGTGACTCTGTTTGATTGTGAACTCTGATATGTTTAAATGAAAGTTGATGTTTTTGCTTCTATATGCTTCTTTTCTTCTGTATCTTTATGTCTTTAAAAATATTTTTGATTATGACAAAAAGGGGGAGAAAAAGAGAATCTGATTGTTCAACCTATAAGCAATTACTAAAACTGAAATTCAGACATTTTATTAACTTACTTTGAATTTAAGTCTTTCAGATTACATTGATATATCTGACATAATTCATTGAAGTTACCCTGAGACTTTTCCAACCAGAACCTGGTCTTCCAAAGCAAATATGAGTATTCAATCAACTCTAATATCTTACTCTGATACCTTTACTCTGAAAGATAATTCAAGCAAGATGATAACCAGGCGCTCTGACTGAAGGAAGTCATAATTATCTGGCATCAAGATTTGATTATGAAAGTTAAACCTCGTGCATCAGGCTCTGAATCTGAAATATACTTAATCAAAAAGGGAAGTGTTTTCTTCTATTAGAGTATTCATTTCAGGGGGAGATTTTTAATCTCAGTGGGAGTTATAATTCATACTTTTTATTGAACAAAATTTCTCATGTTTTGTCATCATCAAAAAGGGGGAGATTGTAAGAACACAGATTGTTTCTTAGTAATATCTCTATGTTTTGATGATAACACTTATGAATTTTGTATTCAAGAATTATATACTCTAAATTTGTTCTAGACTGTTTGCTACAGGTACTAAAGAAAATATTCTTAAAGAGCAAATTTGGATCTGAACAATGATATTATGA
The DNA here is from genome assembly GCA_963859935.3 of Lathyrus sativus. Lineage (NCBI taxonomy): Eukaryota > Viridiplantae > Streptophyta > Magnoliopsida > Fabales > Fabaceae > Lathyrus > Lathyrus sativus. Next base: position 172,520,657 of record OZ012739.1, read on the forward strand.
AAGGCTTCAAAGGTTCAAGAGCATCTTAAATGAAGATCTGAACGCTGCCTCCAGAAGAATCTGAGTGCTGTCTACTGAAGATTCTAAAGCAGAAGCCTCTAAAGAATAGAAGACTCTGAGAGTTCAGAAGCTTAGTCATCAGAAGACTCTGAAGATACTGCGCTGCATAATATTGAGAATCTGATATAGAAGACTCTGCTCTGATAGAACTACACGCTCAAGCACACAAGCTGCATATACTCTGATTCAGCATAATCTGAAGAACATCCCAAGATTCTGAAGATCCAGAAGATCTCTACTCTGAAGATTCTAAAGATCCAGACTCTGATGTTGATAGCTGAACTTACTTAGTGAAGAAGATTTGAATATGTCCATTGGCATATCTCAACAGTTCTTTCCTCTTTTATGTTAGACACAAGATCACAGACAAAAAGGTTTTATCTGTGCATTCCATTCTAAGGAAAGTTTCTGCGACGTGAAGACAAAAGGCACCAGGCTTTTTCAGCACAGCCTCCAACGTAAAGACAAAAGGCTCCAGGCTTTTTCAGCACAACCTCCAACGTTGAGAAGACTTCATGGATCTAAGTGCCTATATAAAGAAGTCCACTCCATCTTCTTCAAGAGACGAACTTCTTGCAAAAATCACTCATCAAAGAAAATCTCTTAAAAGCTCCTATATTCTATTTACTGTAACATTGTTCTTAAACTTAAGAGAAATATCACAGTTGTGATAATAGCTTTTTAGAAGCGTTCTTACTCTTGTAATAGTTTTACATTGATTGTAAAAGGTTTCCTTAAGAGGATCCAGTTGGGATCAGTAGCTCTTGAGAAGACTAAGAACAATTGTTCTTAGGTGTTACTATTGTAATTTGTTTGATTAAATAGTGGATTAAGTCCTTGACTGAGAAAGGCAAATCACTCTTGAGAGGGTGGACTAGAGTAGTTGAGTTCAACGAACCAGGATAAAAATAACTGTCTTTGAATCTTTGATTATTTGTCATACTTATTCATCCCCCCCCCCCCCCTTCTAAGTATTTTTCTCACCTTCACATTGTAGGCCCGATAGGGAGTTACTTTGGTAACAAGCGATGGTTCCATTTGGTTCTTCAATTGAACCTGCTGAATGAGTCGGTAGCACATTTTCATCTGCATAGAGTCGTGAGTTGGTCTCTATGAGTTGCATTTATCATCTGTATAATTGAGATTTATGAGTAAACATAATTGTAAATGTTTATGTGAAAATGATGTGAATTGTAGAAGCATGATTGATGAATATGCCTAGTTGTGTGTATATATATGCATTTGATGTATATGATGAATTGCGAATAATGCCTGAGAATATAATAATGAATATATATATATATGTATTGCTTGGTATGTGTGATAATGATGGTGAAAATCGGTATATGTGATAGAGTCGTATACACTGGGGTAGAATGACTGAGATGTCGTTCCTAGTGGAATAATTACCGGAGTAGAATAACTGAGATGTTGTTCCTGGTAGGGCATAAGCGATGTATCCATAATCCCAAATGGGGATTGATGAGAATTTAAGGGTTGTATATGAGTCACACGACATAGATAGGATTGTGGTATGAAGTATGCATATGTGTGTGAATTGTTGAATTGAGAAATTGGGATGTAGGCTTGATGAAATATGCTTGGCAATTATCCATATTTGTTTTTATATATATATATATGTAATACCCCAAATTTTGCCCTAAGATTTGTCGTCGCATTTCATTGCATTTTTATTGCATTTAATCAATTACTAACAAATTTGTGTAGTCGTTTGACTTTTTGCAGGTAAATATCATATGGCATGCATTTTTTTTTCTAAAAAGTAAAAATGGCACAATTGGCAAGAGGACATGTGTAAGGAGTTGTGAGTGTGAGAGGGGGTCAGAAGGTTTTCTTCAGAAAAGAGGAGAGAGAAAGGGAGAAACAAAGGAGATCCTCAGAGAAGAAAGGCGGTCGTTCCCACAACTCGTCAGAAGGATTGGAGCTCTCCAGTGTTCCCTTATTCAAACCTTTTTCACATTTACCGAAGAAACCTCCGCTTCGTAGGTTAAATTACTAAACCTTTTGCCTTTTCATGTTTATGTGCATATTTTGCCATGTTAATGTGTTTAGGTCAGTTAAATTATTAAACCTTTTGCTTTTTCATGTTTATGTGCATATTTTGCCATGTTAATCTCCATGTGTGTTTAGGTCCGTAGATTTTAATATCAAAACCCTTTTTTATCAAAACCTTTTTTTAAAATCAAACCCTTTTTTTATTTATTATTAAAACCTTTTTTTTAGTAAGACCTTTTTTAAATACTGAAAAGCCTTTTCCCAAAAAAACTGAAAAGCCTTTTCCCAAAAAACTGAAAAGTCTTTTCCCAAAAAAACTGAAAAGCCTTTTTTTGGGATGAAAAGCCTTTTTTGTTCTAAAAAAAACTGAAAAGACTTTTCCCCAAAAAACTTTTTTTTATAATTTAAACTTAATTTTTTTTATAATTTTAACTTAAATATTTTTTATTAAAAAAATTAAAGCTTTTTTTTATAATTAAAATATTAAAAAATTAAAACCTTTTCGTAAGGAACTCCTGATGTTTGATGTTTGTCATGTCACTTTATGTACCCTTTTATTACTTTTCTTTCTTTTGGCATTTCATGTGCATGCTCGAGGTTGAGATGTGCTTGTGGTGGCCACATCCCCACACTATTTTCCTCCCTCACTTCATTCTAAGTGTCATTACATATTTTCATATTCTTCATGTTTTCAGAAATGTTTCTTTGTTTCTTTATACCCTCTGCCTTTATTACTTTTCTTATTTATGTACCTTAATTATTCCTCCATATAATGATTTGTCATATTTTCACATTTTTTACAGTTTTATCCTTCCGAAGGATTAGGTCCAGCCTTTTGGCCGCCGAGTCAATAGCCTTACCCCTTTAATGGATCAAACCCTGTTTAGCCTAGGTGTCCTGCCGTGGGCAAAATTGCTTTTATCCTAGTGTTAGGCCAAAAGAGTCGCCGTACTCTGTTTTAAGGTTTTCCGCCGTGGAATCCCTAATTTAACCCTATTTTAATTTTAATTAACATTTTTTAACATAGAGATTGGAGTCTCTGAACAAACCTTGGCCACAGTCAAGACGTTTCTAACCTCCCTTTTAAGGGGAACTACAGTTACTCTGATTCCATTCCCGTAAGGATATGTAGGCACAAGATGCGATGTCTTGCTGAGTAAACTTAGAATTAACCCCTAGGTCTTTTTTAATTTTCAATCCTTTGTATATACCCTAAAGCAAAATAATTAATGAAATAAATTAAAAAAAATAAACAAAAGGTTCCCGTAGAGTACTACGGAAGTTTAGGGTGCTAATACCTTCCCTAAATTTAACCAACCCCCGAACCTTAGATCTCTCCCTTTTAGGTTTTTCCTTTCTTTAACCTTTCCTTCGGATAAATCAAAGACCGGTTGTAAATGAATTAAGATTCAAGTTAATCAATAGCTTGACATCCAAATTTCACCGCAACAGAAAATGGCGACTTCACTGGGGACTCCTAACTTTTGAGGGTTATCCCCATTTTGTTTATTTTTCATTATATATTTGTTTCATTAATATTTTTGCTCATTTGTATATATATTGTTCAGGGGTACCTTACTTGGGAATTACTGTGTTGTGAGATAAGTCCTACACCCGGACTTGAGCGACCTTATGATAGGATGGCTGATATATTCGACGAGGCTTATAGGGAGTGAGTCCCGACTAAGCTAAATCGAGAATCACCGCTCAATTGAGACACTTTCGAAAATGGTTCGGTTGATCGAGTGTAGTCGTGAAAACTTTTACCGTTATCGGTTGGAGTCTGTGATACTGGGAACCGTAGTACCTTTACACCATCTTGGCCTTATCTAGGACGTAGTGTGGAAACTATGTGGGAGTAGTCCTACAATGGTTGCTACGCGATACTACACTCGAACGAGGTTCTCTTGAGAATATTATCGACCCTTGAGTCATTCGAGAAGTTGATAATATCCAAAAGATGGGCTGATGACTTTGGGCACTTTTTAGAACCCTTGTTCTGCAGGTACAATTAATCTATAGTATACACCACTTTGGGAAGGGTAGACCTTGACTCCATTCATTGTTCCTCTAAAATTAGGACCTTTGTTTGCTTATGTGCGTTTGTGCTTTGCATCCATAAAGCATCATATCATTTCTAGTTTCAAGGAATTCAAAAGTCCTTTGCAAATTCAAGAAGTCCTACATTTTAAAGTCTAACAGCTTTTCTCGCTTTCCTAAAAGGGAATGTTTGCAATCGACCGTTGAAATTCTTGAGACCATTGCATGGCATTAGCATCACATTTTTGCATTGCATTTATCCCCCAGTTTCTCCTTCTTGGTCCTATCGTCTTCTAGTGTACCTTTGAGTCGTCAAGCTGATTCCTCGACACAGATATCAGACCAGAAACGGAACAGGAGTCACTTTGATCCTATTCTCATGACTTACACAGAGCTATATCCTGACTTAGTCCGGCAAGGACTGATTACTACAAAGGCTTTACCACGTCCTCTTAATCCTCCGGCTGGATTTAGGGCTGATCTCCATTGTGCTTCCCATGAGGGTGCCCTAGGCCATGACTTGGAGCATTGTTTTGCATTGAAGGCTAGAGTATGTGAATTGGTTAGAACTGGAATACTTGATTTTACAGACAGTCATCCGGATGTTCAGAAAAATCCCTTGCCAGTACATCAGAAATGAAGTTTTGTCACTAGGCCTTTTTTTTCTCGTTGTTTGCATTTTCCTTATTTTGTTTAAGTTGTTTGCTTTCAATTATGTTTGTACTTTCATTAATGAAATAAGCATTGCGACTTTTGATTCAATTCATTTTCGTCCATTTATTTGCATCTTTATGCTTTATTTTTCAAATGTTTACTTCTTGTCCAAAATTTTGATATGCTAAGATCGGAGGGAGGATGACGAAAACGTTATACCCATAATTGCTGTCAGTATGCTTTCAATCAAACCTTGTTGACGATGTAAGGCATTGTTTCAATTCCCAAACACTGGAGAAATAAAGAGGTTAGTCCCTCGTTACCCCCTTCGAGCCTAGAAGTTGGAGTTTCTTTCGTTACAAAAAACCCATAATTTTAACCTTGGGATGGGTAGTTCTCAGTTAACTTGGTTGTGTGTTCATACGATACACCTTTCATTAACAAATTTTCCTTCGCACACGTCAAACAAGTGTTGAAGATGTTTTCTAATCAAAAGGTCGATGATGGTTCACCGTAATCATTAAAATCAAACAGTCACTTTCCTTCACACAAAAAAATAATATAAAAAAAAGCAAAAGAAGCCCGCTAAGTCAAAACCTATGAAGGAGACTTAGGCAAAACTGGGGCATCCCGCTGACTGTAAACTCTAAAATAAACAGTTCAGGAAAAATTTAGGGATAATACAAAGAGATTTTTAAATCCTTATCTTGAAAATCCTCAATGTCAAAACAATCAAATGTTATAGGGGAGTAGTGGCTGCCTTTTCATAGGTCCCTTTGACTTCTGAATCATCACTGCGACGATCAATGAAATCCCAAACTTATGGGAACCTGAATGCATAGTATGAGTTAACTGAGCATAGGACTGAAGATCATCACGTAGATTGGGTGGGCACAAATAACTTTTGAGCCTTTATCTTTTGTTTCATAAACCGTGAACCAGGCCACGTTACAACCCTCAAAAGACCTAACTGAAACAGGGTTATTTAGAAAGTATACTACAACAAGGTTGCGTAACCTGACTCCAAAAGATCCTTGCGAATCATTTATTTTGGCAATACACTTTTATTTTAAACTTTGAGTGTCTTGAACCGCCTTGTTCTGACTAACGACTCATGTATTTTCCATCATTCAAAAATAATTTTTCAAAAATCGCATGAACTTTGCATTACCATGTTTGTATGAATATTTTTGTTTGCAAACTGGCTTTCCTCTAAGGAATTTTCAAACAATGAGAAACTTGGTCAAGTGATCTTATCAGGGGAAAGTTCCTTTTACATCCTGTCAAAGAATCAGTTCAAGATTTGTTCAAGGAAATATCTTCTCAGATTTGGTTTATCCAGAGAATTGTTCAAGACCCAGACTGGGGCAAGCCCTCCGAGGATACAGCAAAACAGTCGATTCCACGAATCAGACAGCTGAAGCAATTATCAGTTCATTTGACCTGGGGCAGTTTACTTGCATAATCCCTAAGCAGTTATTCATCATTCCTACAGTGACTATCAACTTGATACAGTTTAACAAAATGACAGTGATCTCCGTGTTGAGGAATCAGTCCTCCAGTTTTGTCATCTCACCGAAAGAGTCGAGCCTTGTCGTCGACGTCTGCATTTGCATTTGATCATATGTCATAGCATAATTCCTATACATGTGCATATCTTGGGTGCTTTACTCCCCATTTACATTTCTATCTTGGGTGCTTTACTCCCCATTTACATTTCTATCCTGGGTGCTTTATTCCCCATTTACCTCTCTATCTTGGGTGCTTTATTCCCCATTTACATTTCTATCTTGGGTGCTTTACTCCCCATTTACATTTCTATCTTGGGTGCTTTACTCCCCATTTACATTTTTATCTTGAGTGCTTTACTCCCCATTTACATTTTTATCTTGGGTGCTTTACTCCTCATTTACATTTCTATCCTGGGTGCTTTACTCCCTATTTACATGTCTATCTTGGGTGTTTTACTCCCCACTTACCTTCTATCCTTGGGTGTTTTATCCCCCATGTACCTTTATCTCGGGTGTTTTATTCCCCGTTTACCAGATATTCCTGGGTTTACCTAACATCATGGTGTTTTACCCCCATTTGCTTTTTTTTCTCCCTGAGGTCGTGTTTTACTCGTGTCTTACCTTGTGGGCAAAATTTATTTACTTGGCGTCATGGGTGTTTTATCCCCATTTGCGTTTTTCTCCTGAGCTCGTGTTTTACTCGCGTCTTACCTTGCGGACAATTTCTAATTTACTTGGCACCTATCAACACTTCTGTGTCGTGTCTACCCGACGTTCTTCCAGATATGACATGTCTTCTTCCCTAGTGCAATTCCTCGGTGGGTCGTCCCCTGTGACATTGTTTCGTCTGTATCCGTGCATTTGTCATTTTCATCATACGCATCATATCAGATTCATATTATATTTAGCATTATAGTTCGTTTTGTTTTGTCCATATCATTGCATAGCACTGCGTCTAAAGGAAAAATTTTCGGTTATCTGTATTTAAATCCCTCCACCGTGGTTTCTCGAGTCTCCGTTGCTCAAATCACCCGGTGAAGTTATTTAAATAGGGGCAACTGTAATACCCCAAATTTTGCCATAAGATTTGTCGTTGCATTTCATTGCATTTTTATTGCATTTAATCAATTACTAACAAATTTGTGTAGTCGTTTGACTTTTTGCAGGTAAATATCATATGGCATGCATTTTTTTTCTAAAAAGTAAAAATGGCACAATTGGCAAGAGGACATGTGTAAGGAGTTGTGAGTGTGAGAGGGGGTCAGAAGGTTTTCTTCAGAAAAGAGGAGAGAGAAAGGGAGAAACAAAGGAGATCCTCAGAGAAGAAAGGCGGTCGTCCCCACAACTCGTCAGAAGGATTGGAGCTCTCCAGTGTTCCCTTATTCAAACCTTTTTCACATTTACCGAAGCAAACCTCCGCTTCGTAGGTTAAATTACTAAACCTTTTGCCTTTTCATGTTTATGTGCATATTTTGCCATGTTAATGTGTTTAGGTCAGTTAAATTATTAAACCTTTTGCTTTTTCATGTTTATGTGCATATTTTGCCATGTTAATCTCCATGTGTGTTTAGGTCCGTAGATTTTAATATCAAAACCCTTTTTTATCAAAACCTTTTTTTAAAATCAAAACCCTTTTTTTTATTTATTATTAAAACCTTTTTTTTAGTAAGACCTTTTTTAAAAACTGAAAAGCCTTTTCCCAAAAAAACTGAAAAGCCTTTTCCCAAAAAACTGAAAAGTCTTTTCCCAAAAAAACTGAAAAGCCTTTTTTTGGGATGAAAAGCCTTTTTTGTTCTAAAAAAAACTGAAAAGACTTTTCCCCAAAAAACTTATTTTTTATAATTTAAACTTAATTTTTTTTATAATTTTAACTTAAATATTTTTTATTAAAAAAATTAAAGCTTTTTTTTATAATTAAAATATTAAAAAATTAAAACCTTTTCGTAAGGAACTCCTGATGTTTGATGTTTGTCGTGTCACTTTATGTACCCTTTTATTACTTTTCTTTCTTTTGGCATTTCATGTGCATGCTCGAGGTTGAGATGTGCTTGTGGTGGCCACATCCCCACACTATTTTCCTCCCTCACTTCATTCTAAGTGTCATTACATATTTTCATATTCTTCATGTTTTCAGAAATGTTTCTTTGTTTCTTTATACCCTCTGCCTTTATTACTTTTCTTATTTATGTACCTTAATTATTCCTCCATATAATGATTTGTCATATTTTCACATTTTTTACAGTTTTATCCTTCCGAAGGATTAGGTCCAGCCTTTTGGCCGCCGAGTCAATAGCCTTACCCCTTTAATGGATCAAACCCTGTTTAGCCTAGGTGTCCCGCCGTGGGCAAAATTGCTTTTATCCTAGTGTTAGGCCAAAAGAGTCGCCGTACTCTGTTTTAAGGTTTTCCGCCGTGGAATCCCTAATTTAACCCTATTTTAATTTTAATTAACATTTTTTAACATAGAGATTGGAGTCTCTGAACAAACCTTGGCCACAGTCAAGACGTTTCTAACCTCCCTTTTGAGGGGAACTACAGTTACTCTGATTCCATTCCCGTAAGGATATGTAGGCACAAGATGCGATGTCTTGCCGAGTAAACTTAGAATTAACCCCTAGGTCTTTTTTAATTTTCAATCCTTTGTATATACCCTAAAGCAAAATAATTAATGAAATAAAAAAAAAAAAATAAACAAAAGGTTCCCGTAGAGTACTACGGAAGTTTAGGGTGCTAATACCTTCCCTAAATTTAACCAACCCCCGAACCTTAGATCTCTCCCTTTTAGGTTTTTCCTTTCTTTAACCTTTCCTTCGGATAAATCAAAGACCGGTTGTAAATGAATTAAGATTCAAGTTAATCAATAGCTTGACATCCAAATTTCACCGCAACAATATATATATATATATATATATATATATATATATATATATATATATATATATATATATATATATATATATATATATATATATATATATATATATATATATATATATATATATATATATATATATATATATATATATATATATATATATATATATATATATATATATATATATATTGTAATGAGTTATAATTAAACTGTGGTGAGAAAATGTGGAATATATGTATTGTGTACTTGTGCATTCATATATGATTATATGCATTGTTATTATGATAATATTTCTCACCCTTCTGCTGGAATTATGTCCTATATGACATCGTGCTGGTATCGGGGAGTAGTGCTGCTCATAGTTACGAAGTCGCTATTGTTGCACCCCAAAATTTTCCTAACCTTTTTTTTACTTAGCTTGTGTTTCATTGCATTCATTCTAGCATTATCATCTGCATTGCATTGACATATGTGCAGGGGATCAAGAGGTATAACTACCAACCAAAGGGCTAAACAAGGCTATGAAGCTAGCTAAGAGGTTTAGTCAAGTATTCAAGGGTTGATATCCTCATCAAAGAAGTTAAAGATCCTCAGAGAAGGAGTTGGATAGAAGAATGTATGCCTCCTAACTTGAAGGTTATGGGAAAGTCATCAGATGATTCTGAATCCATGGAGTTGGACTTGAAGCCTTGAGAGAGCTCATGAGAAGTATTGAAAGCCATTTTTAAGCCTAGACAGGTCATTATGTGAAGGATATGAAGCTACTACCAAGATTGGTACAATTAGGGTTTCATCTGGTCAACCCTAGGTCAACAGATGGTTTGAAGAAGGTTGAGACCTAATTTCAAGGCCATGTGATCATGGATGGATGTATTAAGATACCCAAGGGATGATTCCAAGGTCAACTCATCATGAATCAAGAGTGTGAGGAGTTCCTAGGCTAGGGTTGTTATGCTTGACAGTGTAAAATCACCTGGTTTAGTGCCTAACTTCAAGACCACATAACTCAAGATGTGATTTTCATCTCACCTTGACCCCAAGATGATTGTTGTATAGCATGATCATAGCTTTAATTTGAGTACTAGAAGTCCTTGATAGGGTTTGTAGAGCTCATGTTATGAGTCAGACAAGTTACAGGTCATCAGATGAATGTGAATTTGGAGCTTGAAAGTCAACCAACTTGCATGACATATTTGACCTAGAAAGATGATTCTCATGAACTTTTGGCCAACATGAATGTTGTTCCTTGTCTTCTTAGATTTCTAGAAAGTACTAGAAGTCCATGATTGGATTTGTAGAACTCAAGATATGAGCTTTGCAAGACAAGGGTATTTTGGGAATTTGAGATTATAGGCCATTTTTTATTATGGGTCAATTTCATCAACTTACACACCTCAAATGGACTTTTTATCAACATGAAAGTTGTTCAAAATGGTGTTATTTGTCCAACCATGACCCAAGAATTCATTGATATGGATTAAATTGAGAAGTGAATGAAGAAATGTTCATGGAGGAAGCATTAAAAGGCATTAAAGGAGAAAATTCTAAAATAATTCATTTTGGTGCAAAACATTACAAGTTTGTGCATTTTTTGAAGGTAAATGACATTTGGAGTGAATTGGCATTTTTACATTTCCAAGTTGCAGTTTTGTTCATGGCAAAATGCAAAATTTCTTAAGAATGAAGTAACATGATCAATCCACACCATTGACTGGATTCAAGGAACAAATTTTGGCCCTTCATCTTCACTAACACACCAGCAATGGATTTGAACTAGATTGAAGCTGAAACAGAGGTGAATTCATGCTCTTTCATGAAAGAATTTTGATGTAAAATTGGAAAGGTGAAATTGGATTTGCAAGCAAGTTGGGCCCCCATTCTCAGCCCAGAACAGTTCCATATATTCCCATGATTGAGTTCAGAGCAAGGTTGGTGATGGAATGAGCTTGGAAAGGTAAGAAACAGTTATACAAAGTTAGTTACAAGTGAAAATCGAATTTCACCATTGGAGGGATTTCTGGAGAAATTGAGAGTTGAGAAAGCTTCTACCATCATCAAGGATTGATTCTGCGTGGTTTTGGATAAAGATTGGAGGCTGTATCATCTTCTGTTGAAGCTCAAACCAGGTTTTCTTCTTTTCATAATTATGCTCTGTTGGTGATGAATTAGTGTGAATATTGCATGTGGTTAGGTAGAATTTAAACCATAAATGGATTTAGGTTTGGTTTGGAAGCCATTGGTGAAGTTTCTTGATCATGGATGAAATCTTTAAGGATTTGGTTTGGGCTATGTCTTGATGGATATCACGTTTTATTAGTGGTTCCTTGATTAGTGTTAGATGTATAAGAGATTGGTAGAAGGAATTTGGAGTTTGGTGATGATTTGCCAAAGTGTGTATTTTCTATTCACGATCGTATCTGGTTATTCCTTGAGAAAATGGAAAAAAGAAGATTATAATGATGATCCTCATGAGGAGACGAGTGGATCTGGATAATTTGGTGAAGTTTGGTGTTATCTGATGATTTGGCCACCGTGAACTCGCCGGAGAAGACGACCGAAGTCTTCTCCGGCCGCCTTGAATTTCCCCCCCTTCCAGTTTCAGTTCAAAAGGTAGAAGATGAAGCTTGCACCGTTGGATGAGTTTGAACCAGTAGACTTAGTATTAGGATCCAACGCATGTGGTTCAATTCAAAGGATTGTTGACCTTGACTACTGAGGTGGCACGTTAATATGCATTGGATTGTAATACTTTTATAATGGATGCTCCGGATTAGAACGTAAGGTGAACCATAGTCAACCAGCCACACGTGATCATTAATGAAACGAATCGTTTCATTAAAGTGCTTCTGAGCTACGTGGCGCTCGCTTTTCCCTTAGATGCGTAGACTGGTCATTAGATCTGATGGTCACGTTTTATTCTCAGTATTTTAATTCTTTTAATTCATTTTTGAGTTTCTTTTATTGCTTTTATCATTTTTAATTCATTAAAAATAGAAATAATTGTCAGAAAATATGAGAAAAATAATGATTGATCTTTGTCTTGGCCCTGATTTTTGTATGCAATTTGTTTGACTTTTTGATAGAATTTCCATTTATTGTCTATTTTTCCATTTTTATTAGTTGATTAAAAATGTAAAAATGAGTGTTTTCTTTTCTGATTTTTGTGCTATCTCTTAGATTTGAATTTAGTGCTGATTTTTTTCATGTGTTATCTAGACATCTTGATAGTGTTGTGTGATTTTTCTTGCATTTTTTAGATGATTCTAAGTATAGGTTTGAGATAGGTTTTTAGGACTTTCCCCTTGTGAATTCCTCTTAGCATACCTTGAAGTATAGAAATTGTTTAGGACCTTTAGGTTTAAGTTTTGACCCTGAATTTTCTACTATGATTCCCTAACACATTTAGGATCATCTAGGATTTTTCCTAGCCTTTTAGGATTGATTTTCCTATTTTAATTAGATTTTTCAAGTTGATTATGGTTTAGGTGATCCTAACTAAGCTTACTTCATAGATTAGTCTTTAAAGTGAACTTTAACTAACTCTAGGCTTCAAATTCCTTCTTGATAGAATAGAACTTAGGTAGATACCTCTTTAGAACATTGATTAGGCCTTGATAGAGCTTTTGAATCCACCTTAGTTTTGGTCATCCTTAGAATATAAGCATTGAGGTTCCTTAGAAGTTCAAATTAGGTGGATGATTCTTCCTATAAGTTTAGCTTCCCTCAAAATCTTCCTTGCCTAACTAGGATCCTCCTTGTGAGCATGATTCCTCCTGTGGAGGAATTCCATGCATTTTCACAAAGGAGTTGAATCTATGCAAGCTTTCTAAGGTAATTGAGTTGGTTGAGTGCCTGTGGTAAGTTCCTGTGGACCTTACCCTGCTTCCCATATTCATCCTCCTAATCTTATCCAATCATCCTAGGAACCTTCTTGGGGTAGCATAGTCCCTCCTGTGGGGGGGAATTTTGCACATCTCCTAAAGGAGTCAAACCTTTAAAACTTTTCAGATCCATTGAGTTGGTTGAGTGCCTGTGGTAAGTTTCTGTGGACCTTACCTTTGCTTCCCAACATTCAATTCCTCTCTCTAGGTTAGGTGCCTTGATTGAATATTTGGGATTGATTTCCTTACATGTCATATTGTTCATCCCTTCATTCCTGATTGTTTGACATTGCTTGATGCATTAGGATAGTATCATGTGTAGAATATTTTAGGCTAGGAGCATGACTGCACTGAAAGGTTGAGCTGAGCTCCCTTTGCTTGTTTACTTAGAGGTTGAGTGTTCTTCCTCTGCTTGTATGTTATTTTCCCTGTTCTAACTGATGTGTTTACATTGAAAGGTTGAGGTGACCCTCCCTTTGATTGTCTGTTTTGTGTGTTCTCTTTGCTTGTTTGCTTAGAGGTTGAGTTTCTCCCTCTACTTGTATTGCTGCATTCCATTTGCATCCTTGCTGTTTTCTTTTTCTGTTTTATCTGCTTTAATAATTTTTGCAGTTTGTTTGTGTTTCCTATTGACATGATCCCCTAGGACTCTCACTTCCTTTGATAAGGAAGTGGTGATAGACTTTTAGGTTGAAACCTTTGCATGACAACATCTAGGAGTTCCCTGTTTCAAACTCAACCATAGGATGAATCCATGGCATGACAACAGTAGGAATCTTGATAGTCTCCCCTGTAGAGTTCGTTCTCTTCTCATCTCCGAAACAACAGTAAATTACGTAATAAAGGCAAGTTGGTACAGCGCGTTACGAGCCTTAAGCCATTTGGGAAATGATAATTGAGTGGTTTCCTCTCAATCATCTAGAGTGTTTAGTATATGTCCTTTGGACGATATGCGACACATTCGCTCCTAAGTCATAGTATCTAGTGCAGTACGAACTACAAACATCCATAAAAAACACTTATTCCGTAAAAGACTAAAACAAACATCAGAAAAAGAGTGTCGTTAACTCTTAGCTCTACTGCAAACGGTAACGCACGAGTCTCCAACGAGCAAGATGCATACACCAAACTGCTGGAACTGTTTGTTAACCCTACTCAGATTAAAACAAATGAATCGACCTGTGTTCCGTCTTACCCCGAACTACGTTCGCTTTGATTTCTCTGACGAGAATACGTAGGCACAAGATGCGATATCTTGGCGAGCAACCTTCCCTTCACCCGTAGATAGCCGAACTACATTGACTCTGATTTCTCGTTCTTTGACGAGAATACGTAGGCACGAAGCACGATGCTTTGCCGAGTCATTTTCTTTTTCTTTTCAGACCAGCCTTGATAGGTAGATAGTTAAACCAACCCGTCAGATAAACACAACAAGCATGGATCCCGTTGAGTACAACGAACGTGAGGGGTGCTAATACCTTCCCCTTGCGTAACCGACTCCCGAACCCAGACATGGTTGCGATGACCTTGTCTTATACCTTTTCGTCAGGTTTTTCCGATCGTTTCCTTTCCCTTTCTGTGGGATAAATAACGAAAGGTGGCGACTCTTCTGTTTTGCCGACACCTTATTTTCGCAGTAGCGGCAGCTATTGGTGTAGCTGTTTAGTAGTTTAATTACATTGGGTCGAGTCATGCTCTGGTTATGTAACATTGGGATCGCTTGGTTTATGTTTTAGAGATATGCTATGTACTATACGCAATGTTTTTATATTTATTGAAATATTGTGATGTTGGCCTCAGTGCCTAAGTGATGTTGATTTACGTGATGACCATGAATGTTCTGTTAAGAGGATTATGAATATGAAATGAATCCGCTGCTACATGCAAAGTGAAAACTGAATAACATGACTATTTATTAAAGTGATAAAAAAAAGAATGGTAAATATATTGTGTTTTTTTAAGTGATGTGTGACACCCTAATTGTGAATGCATGGAAATTTTACTCTGATTATTTATGATTATTCTGTGGGGTTAGAAGGGTGTTACATTAGTGCGGTTTTTGGTGCAAACCCGTAGCTGTTTTTCTGAGTTTTTCAGGTGTTAACCAGTTAACCATATACGTTAACCGATTAACACAGTGTTAGGGGCCTAAAAACTGAGTTTTTGGAGGTGTTAACCGGTTAACCATATACGTTAACCGATTAACACTATAAGTGTGAGAAAATATTATTTTTCAAAACTTCGAAAATTCATAACTTCTTCACCATTTATCGGATTCTGTCAATCTTTATATCAAACTAAAGCTAATAATATCTTATATAACTTGGAAAAAAGAAATATTATATTTAGCCGATTTAACTGATTAATCGAGATCAATTGTTTTAAGTATGTGAGGCTTAAATAGTTAGAGCGTTCGGTTGCGATCGACCTCTTCTTGAATGAGTGACTTATATGCTATTGATTGTTATGATATGGGTAGCCGTATGACGTGAATCCTAGATTATAAATTGATTGTGAATTATGGCCGTTGGGAAAATTATATGCATTGTTTAAAATTGATTCAAAATGCATGATGATTGTGATGGAGTTTGTTTCCGTTTGGCATGATTTTGAATGCATATTGATTGTATGCAATAGAATGTGATGAATGATAAATACAATATACATGGTGAATGTATGATGATTGTATGTGATAATATGTGAAGAATGCATGAGAAATATATTTGCGAATATGTATGCATTTCAAGAATGTATTGAGTCATTTTGCATGTGAAGAATCATGATATGCATTTTTGTGTTGATTGATCCCGCGTAGGATCTGTAGAAACCTCGTGTGCCCATGTGGGGTGTGA
This sequence comes from Lathyrus sativus, assembly GCA_963859935.3. NCBI lineage: Eukaryota > Viridiplantae > Streptophyta > Magnoliopsida > Fabales > Fabaceae > Lathyrus > Lathyrus sativus. The sequence continues at coordinate 172,536,546 of OZ012739.1, forward strand.
GCGATGGTTTATAATTGATTCCGCGTAGAATCTGCAGAACGATTGTGTGCCCATGTGGGGTGTGAGCAATCGGATTGTGTGCTCGTGTGGGGTGTGAGCAATCCTGAAACATCGTGTGCCCATGTGGGGTGTGAGCGATGCGCGAACATCGTAGGCCCGACGGGGAGTTACTTCGGTAACGAGCGATGGTTCCATTTGGTTCTTCAATTGAACCTGTTGAATGAGTCGGTACCGCATTTGCATCTGCATAGAGTCGTGAGTCGGTCTATATGAGTTGCATTTATCATCTGTATAATTGAGATTTGTGAGTAAACATAATTGTAAATGTTTATGTGAAAATGATGCGAATTGTAGAAGCATGATTGATGAATATGCTTAGCTGTGTGTATGTATATGCATTGTGATGTATATCATGAATTGCGAATAATGCCTGAGAACATAATAGTGAATATATATATGCATTGCTTGGTAAGTGTGATAATGATGTTGAAAATAGGTATATGTCATAGAGTCGTATACACTGGGGTAGAATGACTGAGATGTCGTTCCAAGTGGAATAATTACCAGGGTAGAATAACTGAGATGTTGTTCCTGGTAGGACATAAGCGATGTATCCGTAATCCCAAATGGGGATTGATGAGAATTGAAGGGTTGTATATGAGTCACACGACATAGATAGGATTGTTGTATGAAGTATGCATATGTTTGTGAATTGTTGAATTGAGAAATTGGGATGTAGGCATGATGAAATATGCTTGGTAATTATCCATATTTGTTTATATATATATATATATATATATATATATATATATATATATATATATATATATATATATATATATATATATATATATATATATATATATATATATATATATATATATATATATATATATATATATATATATATATATATATATATATATATATATATATATATATATATATATATATATATATATATATATATATATATATATATATATATATATATATTGTAATGAGTTATAATTGAACTGTGGTGAGAAAATGTGGAATATATGTATTGTGTACTTGTGCATTCATATATGATTATATGCATTGTTATTATGATAATATTTCTCACCCTTCTGCTGGAATGATGTCCTATATGACATCGTGCAGGTATCATGGAGTGGTACTGCTCGTAGTTACGAAGTCGCTATTGGTGTAGATGTTTAGTAGTTTAATTACGTTGGGTCGAGTCATGCTCTTGTTATGTAACACTGGGATCGCTTGGTTTATGTTTTAGAGATATGTTATGTACTATATGCAATGTTTTTATATTTATTGAAATATTGTGATGTTGGCCTCAGTGCCTAAGTGATGGTGATTTACGTGATGAACATGAATGTTCTGTTAAGAGGATTATGAATATGAAATGAATCCGCTGCTACATGCAAAGTGAAAATTGAATAGCATGACTATTTATTAAAGTGATAAAAAAAAAGAATGGTAAATGTATTGTTTTTTTAAGTGATGTGTGACACCCTAATTGTGAATGCATGGCAATTTTACTCTGATTATTTATTATTATTTCGTAGGGTTAGAAGGGTGTTACATTAGGGCGGTTTTTGGGGGTTTTTGGTGCAAACCCGTAGCTGTTTTTCTGAGTTTTCCAGGTGTTAACCAGTTAACCATATACGTTAACCGATTAACACAATGTTAGGGGCCTAAAAACTGAATTTTTGGAGGTGATAACCGGTTAACCATATACGTTAACCGATTAAGACTGTAAGTGTGAGAAAATATTATTTTTCAAAACTTCGAAAATTTATAACTTCTTCACCGTTTATCGGATTTTGTCGTTCTTTATATCAAACTGAAGCTAATAATATGTTCTATAACTTGGTAAAAAGAAATATTATTTTTCTGATTTTACCGATTAATCGAGATCAATTGTTTTAAGTAAGTGAGGCTTAAATAGTTAGAGCGTTCGGTTGCGATCGACCTCTTCTTGAATGAGTGACTTGTGTGCTATTGATTGTTATGATGTGGGTAGCCGTATGACGTGAATCCTAGATTATGAATTGATTGTGAATTATGGTCGTTGGGCAAATTATACGCATTGTTTAAAATTGATTAAAAATGCATGATGATTGTGATAGAGTTTGTTGCCGTTTGGCATGATTTTGAATGCATATTGATTGTATGCAATAGAATGTGATGAATGATAAATACAATATACATGGTGAATGTATGATGATTGTATGTGATAATATGTGAAGAATGCATGAGAAATATATTTGCGAATATGTATGCATTTCAAGAATGTCATGAGTCATTTTGCATGTGAAGCATCATGATATGCATTCTTGTGTTGATTGATCCCGCGTAGGATCTGCAGAAACCTCGTGTGCCCATGTGGGGTGTGAGCGATGGTTTATAATTGATTCCGCGTAGAATCTGCAGAACGATCGTGTGCCCATGTGGGGTGTGAGCAATTGGATTGTGTGTCCGTGTGGGGTGTGAGCAATCCTGAAATATCGTGTGCCCATGTGGGGTGTGAGCGATGGGTGAACATCGTAGGCGCGACGGGGAGTTACTTCGGTAACGAGCGATGGTTCCATTTGGTTCTTCAATTGAACCTGCTGAATGAGTCGGTACCGCATTTTCATCTGCATAGAGTCGTGAGTCGGTCTCTATGAGTTGCATTTGTCATCTGTATAATTGAGATTTGTGAGTAAACATAATTGTAAATGTTTATGTGAAAATGATGTGAATTGTAGAAGCATGATTGATGAATATGCTTAGTTGTGTGTATATATATGCATTGTGATGTATATCTGTCGCTACCGCGAAAATAAGGTGCCGGCAAAACAGAAGAGTCGCCACCTTTCGTTATTTATCCCTCAGAACGGGAAAGGAAACGATCGGAAAAACCTGACGGAAAGGTATAAGACAAGGTCATTGCAACCATTGTCTGGGTTCGGGAGTCGGTTACGCAAGGGGAAGGTATTAACACCCCTCACGTCCATCGTACTCGATGGGATCCACGCTTGTTGTGTTTATCTGACGGGTTGGTTTTATCTATCTACCTATCAAGGCTGGTCAAAAGGGAAAGAAAATGACTCGGCAAAGCGTCGCACTTTATGCCTACGTATTCTCATCAGAGAATGAGAAATCAGAGTCAATGTAGTTCGGCTAACTACGGGCTACGGGGAAGGTGGCTCGCCAATACGTCAGTATTGTGCCTACGTACTGTCAACAGGTATGAGAGATCAGAGCTTACGTAGTTCGGGATAATACGGATTACAGGAATTCAGATTCATCTGTTTTTCGAGTAGGGTTAACAAACAGTTCCAGCAGTTTGGCGTACGCAGCTCGACCCTTGGAGACTTAGGCATTACTGTTTGCGGTAGAACTGAGAGTTAACGACACTCTTTTCTTCATAAAAGCTTCCTTTGAATTATGGGCCCACAGGGCAATAAGGTTTGAAGTTTGTTTTCTGTCTTTTACGGAAGAACTGTTTTTTATGGTTGTTTGCAACCAATGCCGCACTAGAGACTATGACCTGAGAGTGAATGCGTCGCATGTCACCCAAAGGGTGCCATACTAAACATCCAAGTTGTCGAAAAGAAACTCTCCGACAACCCTTTCTCAAGTAGCTTAAGGCTCGTAACGTACGACGTCAGTTAATCTTTATTACTGTTTTTTAATTTGTTTTGAGATGAGAAGAGAACAGGCTCAACTAAAGGGGGGACTATCAAGTCCTAACAGTTGTCATGCCAAGGATTCATCCTATGGTTGAAGTTTAAAACAGGGATCTCCTAGAAGTTATCATGCATAGGTTTCAACCTAAAGTTCTAATCATCACTTCCTTATCAAAGGAAGTGAGATTCCTAGGGGATCATGTCAATGATAAACAGAAACAGATAAAGCATCAGCTTAAACAGTAAATAGTAAACGACTGTAAAATGCATGCAATGCAAGTGAGGGAGGAAAGGTGTGTGGGGCATCAGCCTCCACAAGCTCGTCTCAACCTCAAGCCAGATATGAATAACTGTAATCATGAAAGAAAAATAAAATGCCATCAAGCAAATCACCAACCACATAGGCAAGGGAGCAGAGCTCTACCGAATACCCGCAAGCAAAGCCATACAGTAAAAATACAAGCAGAGGGAGCAACTCAACCTCTAGTGCAATCATGCTCCTAGCTTAACACAATTTAAATATGAACTTATTCTAATGCATCAAGCAAATCAAACAAGTCACATCAGTACAGTTGCACAAAAAGCAAACAGATAGGAAAGCAAGCAAATCAACAACTTCTATATCTTCACAGCAAAACAATCTTCTGACAGCAGTTCAGTCCTTAGTCTGTAACTGTTCTTCAAGGCTTTCATCTTCAATGGCGAATATCAACTTGCTTCTTCAAGCTTTCAATGCATCAAACACAAGTGTCAACTTATTCTCCAACTTCAAGCTTCAGCTCTTCATTTGATCTCAGCTGGATCTTCTCCACCAGTATCAACTTGTTCTTCTTGGTTTTCAAGCTTCAGCTCCAATGGCAGTCTTCAAATACAGGGAAGTGCAACCTATAGCATCCTCAATCTTCTAACAAGGAACTCCATCCTCTAATAAGGGAGAAAGATTCATCTAACAAGAGCAAGGTTTGGATAGTGGAAAGCAAAGTGAAGACCAAAGGTCACCACTAAACACCCCACCATCAAAGACAGGAACCCTCAAAGGTTCTACCAACTTGGGAAGAGCCACACATCCTACCAAAGGAGGGATGAGGCCTTCACAAGGGGACCTTACATCATAGGGAAGAATGGAAGTGATCAACACCTTCCATGTTTATGAAAGAAGAGAATCTATCTAGAAGCTCTACTTACCAACCCTAATCTTAACACCTAAACAAAACTACATCAAAAGAAGGGGAATCTTCACATCCAAGCTTCTTCAAGCATTCCTCAGCAGCCCACATATGTCTTCGTCATCATACAAGAGCAAGAGAGGCAAAACCCTAATCTAAGGGAACTAAAGAAATCAATCTAGTTGAATTAGCAAGTTAGGGTCACCTAAAACTTAGTACTAAAGTTAATCTTAACTAAAATACTAAAACCAATTGTAAAATCCTACAAAAATAACTATGGGAACCTAAGTCAATCATGACTCTATCATACAAAATCCAGGGGTTGAATCATCCACAAAGTCCTAGAAATAAATCCTAAATCATAAGGTACTAAGCTTAAACCCTAAAACTAGAGCACCTAAAGTTTCAAATTAAAACCACTACCTAATTTCATCACAAAAATGTGAGAAAATTACTAGAGGAGCATGCATGTCTAAACTAGCTACACACAAAAAATCAGCTTAAGAATCATCACTAATTGATCACACAAAATTCAGCAAACCAAGGTATCAACCATAATGAATTTAATATCAATTAAAATACAAAAAATGCAATTAAAATCACAAATGCATGAATTCCTAATTTTTCAACTTAATAAAATTCTAGCCTCATTCATGAATCAGGGGAAAAAACTTGGATCAATTTGGATTATTTTCCTATTTTTTATGAATTATTCTCAAATCTATGCAAAATAATGAAAAAAATAAGAAAAAACAATGAAAATAATAAAATACACGTGACAAATAGCAAATATTTCAAGTCTAAATCCTGGATTGGGCCCAGAGGGGGCGTGAATAGCACTCAGTCCAAAGCCCAGACGCTTCAACTCATTTGCATTCTCTTCAGAAATTAACACAAGAAAGAAAAAATAGTACAAGCCAGGATTCGAACCAACGACCTCTTGGTTCACACAGCGAAGAAACAATATCCATAAGCAAAACGGTGAGTTTTGGAGAAGGGTACGTGGCTCATCAAGAGCGCTTGGATTGAGGGATTGAGTCAAGTCTTCCTTGTGAATGGAGGGTGAGGATTTCATCTTCCTCAATTTAAACCTGCAAGTCTGAGCGCGCATGGCCCATCGCCGGTGGCTTTTCCGGCCACCCCTGCATAACCCTAAGTTCATCTACACTCAACCATTTGCCACGATGTCTAAACGAATCTTGCTCAAAGTTTCACAAGCAATTCAACCATGCCATTGATTCATCCTCAAAACGCCTGAATCTTGAAATAACAATCTCAACCGAAAATGAACTCCAACTTGAATTATCTCTAAAGTTGCAATTGATCATCCTAAATCCATCTATGTCAATAGGGGAACCTAACCACATGCTTCTAGTTCACTGAAAACACATAATTAGAGAGAAATTTCAAGAAGTTAAAACCTGTATTTGAGCTTGTAACAGATGCACTTCTTGCTCGATTCAACCTTCAAGATGATGCAGATTCACTCTAAATCACCTTCTGAAGCTAATTCAACCTTCACTTTTCCTTGATTTTGCCTTGAACTCAGAAATCGATTCCAACTTGCAGTTGTAAAACTTCAACCTTACTCTCTGCTTCAGGGCTCAATCTTCACCAAAAAAATGGCTGAACACACTCTAATGCTTATATAGAACTCATTGGAAATGTCTAGAAAGTTCTGTAACCTTCCATAGGAGATTTTGCAATTTCAATTTCTCCTTCAAAATCTCATGTGCACAGTCACGATTCTGGCTCTCTTTGGGCATGAAAATGCTTGGAAAACTCATCTCATGAGATATAAAATTAGTTTGTTATGTTAATTTCCTTGCTTGCAAGCCAATGGTGTGAGTTTGATGTGTTGCTTCATCATGAAGAAACAACATGAAATGGTATGAAAATGGACTCAAACCAAAATTCCAACATTTCCAATGTTTCTAAAACTATTTTTCCAATCAAAACGACCTATAATTTTGCCTTGTTTGGACATAAAATGAAATATTTCAATTTTTGACCATTAAATGCCTTTAATTCTTCTTTTTTGAACCACATCCTTCCTTGAGCCATTTCAATGTCTCCTTGATGAATGGTCAAGGTTAAAACCCCATTTTGAGCAACTTTCTAGTTGAACAAAATTCCATTTAAAGTGTCTAAGTTGGTGAAAATGACCTATAATCATGAATGACCCATAATCACAACTTCCCAAAATACCCTTGACTTGTCAAAGCCATAACTTGAGTTCTACAAATCCTATCAAGGACTTCTAGTACTCTATGGAAAGCTAAGAGGATAAGGAACAACATTCATGTTGACAAAAAGTTCATAGGAATCATCCTTCTTGGGAAAAAGTTTCATGCAAGTTGGGAAACTTTCAAGCTCCAAATTCACATACCTCAGATGACTTGTAACTTGTCAAAGCCATAACTTGAGTTCTAAAAACCCTATCAAGGAATTCTAGTACTCAAATTAAAGATAAGACAGTGCTCTTAAACAATCATGTTGGGGGCAAGATGAGATGACAATCACATCTTGAGCTACATTGCCTTGAAGATAGGGGTCAAACTAGGGGATTTTACACTGTCAAGCCTTAGAAACCCTAGCTTGAAACATCTCAAACTCTTCAATCATGATGAGTTAACCTTGGAATCATCCTTAGAACATCTCAATGTATCAATCCATGATCACATGGCTCTTGAATTAAGTCTCAACCTTCTTCAAATCATCAAATGACTTAGGGTTGACCCAGTCAAACCCTAATTGCACCAATCATGGTTGAGTCTTCTTAATCTTGCACCATGACCTGTCTAGGCCTCAAAGTGGTCTTCAACACTTCTCATGAGCCCTCTCAAGACCTCAAGTCCTTTTCCCTGACCTCAGAATCATATGATGGCTTCCCACAACTCTCAAGTTAGGAGACCTACACACTTGGCTTCAATCACTCTCTCTGAGGATCTTTTAACTTCTCTGACAAGGATATCAATCCTTGAACACCTGAATAAGCCTCCCATCTAGCTTCAAAGTCTTGTATAGCTTTTGATTGGTAATCATACCTCTTGATCTCCTGCATACATGTCAATGAAATGCAAATGATAATGCTAATGTGAATGAAATGAAACACAAGCTAGGTAAAGAAATGTTGGGAAAATTTTGGGGTGCAACAGCTGCCCCTATTCAAACAGCTTGGACCTGACTGGGTGAGAAGCGAACGACTCTCAAACAATCAAGGTAAAAGACGGTTGAATACCAACAAACCCGGAAATTTGCCAACTGCGCAAGTACACGGTACTCTGACGGGGACAAATCTCTTCGGAAACTGAAATAATAGCTGCACGGCAACTAGCTGGAGAAATACTGATCTGAACCTCCGTCAGGATGATTCTCTGATTTATCTGATATCATTGCGTCCTCAAATCATCGAGGGATCACCGGTTTCACGGTAACTGGCGATCTGCCAACCGCACAGGTAAACAATACTTGGATTGGTAGAAACATCTTCAAAACTGAGCATGCCAGTTGCACGGCAACTCTGCTGGGGGATTGGTCACACGGTAATTGGTGAAGGTTCAAAGCTCAAATCTCCGTCAGGATGATCATCTGATTTTGCTGTAGGTCTTCGTCCTCAAGTCATCAAGAGGCCACCGGTTACACGGTAACTGGTGATACACAGCTGGTATTGCCGTCAGGAATTTTGCGGCACTGCGACAGAAGGATTCCTCGGGACTCATCAGGTCATTAGGAAATTTTTAACAATCAAGTTAATCATGTCATCGGTCATTTAAAGAAACTTTCGGGCGTCAGCCAGACTTTTTCAGTAAGTTGGGAATAGAATTCTCGGTCAATCATGAGCCAGATAGAGATATCCAAACTTCTACCATCAGGCGCTCCGCATCAGCTGAGAGAACTGCTTCGACATCACAGTTGGACTTCGTCAGTAAGTCAGGGAATTCGGCACTACTTCCAGACTTCAATCATCAAGTCTTCCAGGAAATTTCAACTTTTCTGTTTAAAACCTGCTGGGGATGACACATCTCCGCTGGGGATTCTGGAGAACTATCAAGTAACTCTGCTTCGGGGATCCAGAAATCATTCTGGGTGAATCAACTCTGCTGAGGACTTCAAGAATCATCTTGGCCAAATAACTCCTTCGGAGACTTCAAGAATCACCCTGAACCAATAACTCTGCTGGAGATTTCAGGAATCATCCTGCGCAAACACTCGGCCGGGGACTCTGCGCATCAACTCGAGCAACCCTCTCTGGCGACTTCACTGGGGATTTTAAGAATCATCTTAAGCAAACACCTTCGCTGGAGAATTCAAGAATCATCTTAGGCAAGCGACTTTGCTGGGGAATACCTGCAAAACAAGAACGATAACGACCTAGCTCATGTTTCATATGCATATGTCTGACAATGGCGCAATGCTCCACACGGTGGAAATGCTACGCGTTTAGGGTAAATGCTATGCAATCATGCAAAATGCTATGACCCCATCAGCAAAATAAATGCTGAAGGGAAAATTCTCCTGTCAAGGAGAAAGAACCACTCTGGTGGGGGAAGGAATCATCCTGCCGAGGAGAAGAAATCACACCAATCTCAATTGGACTCTGCCTGGGGAAACAAACTTCAGTCGACCTCTGTAGGGGAACAAAGTTCTACGAGAACCTGGACCTGCTCATCCGGGTATTCAAACCACAATTTGCTGAGGGACACGATGTCAATCGCAGAAATAAACTGTGCGGCCTTCGCGGCAAAACTTTCCGGGAGATGACGACTCTGTTGGGGAAATACAGCATCAGCTATTCAACACTCTACTGGAGAGAACCAATCATGGCCTGAACGCTTTCCAAGAACTCGACTCTTTTGGGGATTTGCCAGCTCGGCTGGGGTAGAAGGAATCATCCTGCTTGCTGGGGAGAATACAACCCTGTGGGGAATTTCAATTCTGCTGGAAGACTTCAGTCCTGAACCATCAAAGCTGAACACTTGCGAATAGTCTTCTACGAAAACTGCACTTTGACCTAGTGCTATGGAATGAACGCATACTTCAGTGTATGACTCAGCTGGGGGGATGACGTTCCTTCAGGATACATCTGATTAGGGAGAGAATCTTCTCTGGTTGGGGAGACATATCAATGCTTACAATCTCATGCGCAGACTCCGTGGGGAGATGCTGCTGACCTTGCTGGAGAAGAAGGAATCATCCTGCTTGGGAAACATACGGCGTACTGCCCGGAATAGGCTATACCTGCAACAACACAAACAAACAGACAAAATACCCTTCTCAAAAGGACCTATCGAGGTTATCATCTTGTGACAATGTTCAAGTAATTCATTGTTTCGACAATCAGTGGCCTAGGCCAGTAAGTTTATGTATGCACATTTTATCAGAAACATCGGCGTTCTTTTTCGCAAACAAAACAGATAGGTGTTAAACAAACAAACAGAATTGCTGAATAGTAGACATTTTATTGATGATGAACCCCTGAATGGGTGAAAATGTTTTACAACAGATGCAAGCTCCTGGAATGAGGAAGCTGCACAAATATAAAAACATAAATATACATCAGTATATACACAAATGTCGGCAATGAGGTGTAGACGAACACCGTGAGTTGATCCCTCTATGACCCACTCGACTTTGATACTTCTCCGACGCTTCAGCTTCAGAAGAGATTGATTCAGATAAACGGCCCTCTGGTTCTCCAAACCACTAAACAAATACAGTCCACACGCGGAACACCGTTATTTGCTTTTTCAAATCCCTAACTTTTGCCTGAACCGCCCTTCCGGGTTTTCGATTCACCAGGATACCCCTTTTTGCCAAAGTCGCCCTTCCGGGTTTTCGACTTTGCTGGTGTACATTCTTTTCTTTTATATCCCTAATTTTTGCCCGAACCTTTTTTCCTTTTTTATGGTTCGCCGGGATGCCCCATTTTTTCCTGGATATTCTTTTTCTTTCCAGCGGGTCATTTTTTTAAGCAAAGTATTTTTTAACTACGTTCGCGTTCACCGGGGATGCAAAATCTTTGCCATCCATCGTGGATAACAACAAGGCTCCTCCCAAAAAGACCTTACTGACGACGTACGGACCTTCGTAATTGGGAGTCCACTTGCCCCGGTGATCGGAGTGTGGAGGAAGAATCTTCTTCAGGACGAGATCACCCGTCTGAAAGCTTCTAGGACGCACCTTTTTATCATAAGCTTTCTTCATTCGGCTTTGGTACAGACGACCATATGCAATCGATGCTAATCTTTTCTCGTCCATCATGCTGAGTTGGTTTAGTCGGTTCTTAATCCATTCTGCCTCATCGAGTTTCACGTCAACCAAAACTCGTAAAGAAGGGATCTCAACTTCTAACGGTAGGACAGCTTCCATACCGTACACCAGTGAGAAAGGAGTTGCCCCGGTTGATGTACGTACCGTTGTACGATAACCGTGCAGTGAAAATGGCAGCATCTCGTGCCAATCCTTGTAGGTCACAACCATCTTCTGTACAATCTTCTTAATGTTCTTATTAGCCGCTTCAACAACGCCATTCATCTTCGGCCGGTAAGGAGATGAGTTGTGATGTTCAATCTTGAAACTCTGGCACAACTCCTTCATCATCTTGTTATTTAGATTTGAACCATTATCAGTAATGATCCGCTCGGGAATTTCGTAACGACAGATGATGTCCCTCTTTATGAATTTAGCCACCACCTGCTTGGTCACATTAGCGTATGAGGCTGCCTCCACCCACTTGGTGAAGTAGTCGATGGCTACTAGAATGAAGCGATGACCGTTAGATGCAGTGGGCTCGATCTTGCCTATCATGTCGATGCCCCACATGGAGAACGGCCACGGGGAGGACATGACATTCAACGGACATGGCGGCACGTGAATCTTATCAGCGTAAATCTGGCATTTATGACATCTCTTCGTGAATTTAAAGTAATCTGATTCCATCGTCAGCCAGTAGTATCCTGCTCTCACGATCTTTCTCATCATAGCATGCCCGCCGGCGTGCGTACCAAATGTGCCTTCATGGACTTCTTCCATGAGCATACTCGCCTCTTTCTCATCTATACATCTGAGTAGCACGAGATCATGGTTTCTTTTATACAAAACTACATCAGGATTAAGATAAAAATTTCCAGATAGCCTCCTCAGAGTCTTCTTATCCTGGGTTGACGCTCCTGCAGGATACTCCTTAGTCATAAGGAAAGTCTGGATATCATGGAACCATGGCTTGCCATCGGAGGCTTCCTCGATCGCAAAGACGAATGCAGGTCTATCAAGACGAGAAAGGACAATCCTTGGAGCTTCATTCCAAAAATTGACTTTATACATCGAAACCAACGTGGCTAAGGCATCAGCCATCTGGTTTTCGGCCCTGGGCACATGATAGAGTTCTACTCGACCAAAGAACGGAAGCAGCCTTCTGGCATAATTCATGTACGACACCAAATTCGATTGGCGAGTCTCCCACTCCCCTTTAATCTGGTTAATCACAAGTGCCGAGTCACCATATACATCTAGGTTCTTGATTCTCAAATCAATTGCTTCTTCCAGACCCATGATGCATGCTTCGTACTCTGCTTCGTTATTGGTGACCGGAAACGTCAGTCTAGCAGTGAATGGGATGTGGGATCCATGGGGAGTCATGATGATTGCCCCAATGCCACTTCCATAAGAATTAACCGCCCCGTCAAATATCAATTTCCATTGGGATTTCCTATCTGGACCCTCGTCGGGCAACGGTTCATCGCAATCCTTTGCCTTGAGAAACATGATGTCCTCATCAGGGAATTCAAATTTCATCGGCTGATAGTCTTTGATCGGTTGTTCGGCAAGGTATTCAGATAATACGCTTCCCTTGATGGCCTTCTGGGAAACGTACTGAATGTCATATTCTGTCAACACCATTTGCCATCTGGCAATCCTGCCCGAAAGCGCTTGCTTCTCGAAGATGTACTTGATCGGATCCATCTTTGAAATTAGCAGGGTTGTGTGATTGAGCATGTACTGTCGTAAACGTTTGGCAGCCCAGGCTAGTGCACAACACGTCTTCTCCAGCATCGAGTAACGAGATTCACAGTCTGTGAACTTTTTACTCAAGTAATAAATGGCATGCTCCTTTCTGCCCGTCTCGTCGTGCTGACCGAGAACACACCCCATACTATTCTCAAGAACTATCAAGTACATGATTAAGGGTCGTCCAGCCACTAGGGGTATCAAGATCGGAGGTTCCTGTAGATACTGCTTTATCTTATCAAATGCCTTCTGGCAATCCTCGTTCTAGATAATCGCCTGATCTTTCTTTAACAGTTTGAACATCGGTTCACACGTGGCCGTGAGCTGAGAGATAAACCTTGCAATGTAGTTTATTCTGCCCCCCGAACTTCTTTTTCTGTTTTTGGCGCTGGCATTTCTTGTGTTGCTTTAATCTTCGCAGGATCAACCTCAATGCCTCTTTCACTCACGATAAAACCCAGTAGTTTTCCAGAACGTACTCCGAAAGTACACTTGTTAGGATTCAGCCTCAACCTGAACTTCCTAAGCCTCTCAAAAAGCTTCAGCAAATTGACCAGATGTCCCTCCTCCGTTTGGGACTTCGCAATCATGTCATCAACATAGACTTCAATCTCATGATGAATCATGTCATGAAACAAAGTGACCATCGCTCGTTGGTAAGTGGCCCCTGCATTCTTCAGACCGAAAGGCATTACCTTGTAGCAAAACGTTCCCCAAGGTGTAATAAACGTAGTTTTCTCCATGTCCTCCGGCGCCATCTTGATCTGATTGTAGCCGGAGAAGCCATCCATGAAAGAAAATACGGAGAACTGAGCTGTATTGTCGACCAACACATTGATATGAGGCAGTGGGAAATCATCTTTAGGGCTCGCCCTATTCAAATCCCGATAATCGACGCACATTCACACCTTACCGTCCTTCTTCGGTACAGGCACTATGTTGGCGACCCACGGATGGTAAGTAGTGACCGCTAAGAAGCCAGCGTCAAGCTGCTTCTGCACTTCTTCTTTGATCTTAACGACCATATCTGGTCGTGTCCTCCTAAGCTTCTGCTTGACGGGATGACAATCTTCTCGCAGCGGCAAGTGATGGACCACGATGTCAGTGTCAAGTCCGGGCATATCTTCGTATGACCAAGCAAAGACGTCATTATACTCTCTTAGCATCTCGACCAATCTCCGCTTAACATCACTCTGCAATGCAGCCCCTATCCTGACATTCCTGACTAGTTCTTCAGAACCCAGATTCACGATCTCGATCTCTTCTTCGTGAGGCAAAATAACTTTCTCTTCTTGTTTCAACAAATGGGCCAACTCTTCGGGATGGTCTTCATCTTCATCAATCTCTTCTTCGGCTTGATAGATCGGGCAATCGAAGTCGAAGTGAGTCGTAGAAGGTCCAGAGTCGATGTCATCTGCTATGTGGATCCTACAATAACAATGGTTAAGCTTAAAACAAGGATATGCAGGTTAGCACAAACCCCTTTGCCATTTTATTGTTTTTCAAAACAAATATAAAACAGGAATAAACGAGATCACAACATTTGAATACGAAGAAAAACGCCTTTTGATTTATTGATAAAATGCATGTACATAATCAAACGAGGCCCTGACAATAAAACCACTATGCCCCGGGTAGGACATAGGGTTGTACAATGATTGGAAAAAGTAAATCATTACTCTTTGCTTGTCATTTGGATGATATCCCTGACGGACCAGTTGTTGAGGCTCTCGCCTGGCTTGCTTGGCTGGATCCAAGAGTCTAGATCACATTCACTGTCTCCGCCGTCTTTAGACACTGCGTTGACGCTTTCAAATATCACCTCGCCACTGGTGAACTGGATCGGTTATTTACCTCGCGACGCACTGCTGGAAGAGGAGGCTTCAGCTCCAGGAGAATATCCCAACCCAAACTTGTCTTGCTTATTAGGTATCTCCAGAATTCGCCCCCAGCCTGGGGTAGATCCGGCTTGAACAACGGCCCGGGCCTCCTTGAAGGAAGAGAGAGTCATATCTGGCTTCTCAATGACTACAGGAGCTACGTTCTTGACTTTAACAGCTTCGAACGCCTGACATAGGGTTTCGTGGATTTCCCCATCCATCTCAACATACTTGAAGGACGACAAATGGCTCACCATTATGTCTTCCTCGCCACAAACAGTTACGATGCTACCTCCGACAGCATACTTGAGTTTCTGGTGCAACGTGGAGGTCACGGCACCCGCAGAATGGATCCATGGCCGGCCCAAGAGACAGCTGTAGGTAGGCATGATGTCCATAATATAGAAGACCGCGTCAAATGTTTCCGGCCCGACTTGGATTGGCAACGTCACATCCCCGAAAACATGGCGTTTGGTTCCATCGAATGCTTTCACAACCAGATCACTGGGTGTGCAAATCACTCCGCGAGTATCTAACTTCATCAATGCCTTCTTCGGAAGAACATTGAGCGACGACCCTGTCTCCACTAACACATGAGACATAATCGTTCCCCTACACTCTATCGAGATATGCAGGGCGCTATTGTGGTTCCTCCCCTTCGGCGTCAGCTCTAGGTCAGTGAACCCTAACCCATTTCCAGCATTCATGTGGGCTACGATCCCTTCCAACTGGTTTACCGATATTTCCTGCGGTACATACGCGGCATTCAACACCTTCAGCAGCGCGTTGCAGTGTGCCTCAGAACACAGCAACAAATTCAGGATGGAAATTTTCGAGGGTGTTTGATGGAGATGATCCACGATCTTGTAGTCAATCTTTTTAATCAATCTCATAAACTCTTCGGTGTCTTTAACAAGTAAGTCTTTTTCTACCCCACGAGGGGTCTCTTCAACGACTTTACTCTTCCCTATATCAGTTGTGTCAGCTTTGTCCGCTTTGTCCGCCACGACCTCAGGTGGTGCAAACACTCTTCCGCTGCGAGTGATTCTGCTAATGCCCACTAGGTTCTCCACAGACGACCCTGATGGTTCCAGTTCCAACTTCTGTCCATTGCAGTAGACGTCTGCCCCATAATGCCATGGGACAGCGTTGGTGCTTTCGAAAGGTATCGGCCCAGCTTTGGTGATGGTAATTGTGGGCGGCCTAGGTGCAGAAATAGTTATCGTCCGACGAGGGATGGTGATGGTGGCAACCTCATCATCTTGCTTCAGCATTACCTCTCCCGATCCGCCTTCGGCCCTTCGGCTAAACTGCAGGATTCCTTCAGTCATCAGACTTTGAATCCCCTCTATCAACTGTTCACATCCATCAGGACTTGTCGCACAGCCCATACACAACTCTCCACAACCTGGAAAGAAACCCCTTTTCATCAGCTTAGCTTTAACGAAACTAAGCGGTGTCTTCAGATCTTTGACGTCAGTCAACAAATCCAAGCTCTCGTCTTCAATAATGGCATTTACTCCACCTCCCCTATGATGCGGCATAGGGTTCTTCGTGACGTTTGGCACATTATCTGAGAAGTTGATGATCTTAGCGTCCACCATGTCCTGCACCTTGTGCTTGAAGGCTTTGCAATTTTCTATCGTGTGGCCTGGTGCCCCTGAGTGAAACTCACATGTCGCATTCGCATCATAACCTGGCGGAGGTGCCCCTGTCAAGGGAGCCAGGGTTCTCTTCTGGATCAACTGTAACTGGAGCAGAGTCTGTAACAGCTGCGCATACGACATGGGCGGTGTCTCGAGGTGACGGCTCGACAGAGGTGCCCTGTTCTGGTACTTTCTGTACCCTTGTTGATTCGGCTGCTGTTGCTGCTGCTGTGGCTGTTGAACCGTCGAGATAGTTATGCTGGCCACCTGCTGGTGAGGGCCTTTGCCTTTCCTTCGAGTGTTGGACACGGCGCTCGTCTCTCCTTCCCTCCTTTTGCCACCATAGGGTTTCTTGCCTCCTCCAGCTGAGGATGAATCACCTTGAATTTTCCCCAGTTTGATCCCATTTTCAATGTGCTCACCCGTGATAATGAGATCTGAGAAGGTTCCAGACATACTGCTGACCAATTTCTCATAGTAAACCCCTGGAAGGGTGGCTACGAACATTTCCACAAGCTCACGTTCAACCATCGGCGGCTGAACCCTGGCTGCCAATTCACGCCACCGCTGGGCGTATTCCTTGAACCCTTCGTTGTTCCTTTGTGACAGATTCTGCAGTTGGACTCGGTTCGGAGCCAAGTCACTGTTATATTGGTAGTGGTGCACAAATGCTTCAGCAAGTTCCTTCCACGTGCGCACACTAGTAGGTTCCAGACTCATGTACCATTCGAGAGAGGGTCCAGACAGACTGTCCTGGAAGAAGTGCATCAGCAACTTCTCGTCCTTAGAATGAGCGGACATTTTCCGGTAATATGATCTCAGGTGGACGCGAGGGCAAGTGGTGCCCTTGTACTTTTCAAAGTCAGGTACCTTGAACTTGGGAGGCACCTTGAAATCAGCAATCAGTCCCAACTTAGACATATCAACACCCATGGTGTTCTGGTTCTCGATATTCATCATCTTGTCCTCGAGTGCTTCAGCAATCAGCTCCCCTTCAGCACCTCTCTGAGAGAACACATCGTCCTGACGGTCTTCTAACCATGGCTGAGGCCCGAACAGATTTCCAACACCCGCATTGCCGTTGCCCAGCCCAACATTGACGTTAGCTTCAAAATTCCCATTACCGATGCCCGTCGTATTACCATTGAGTCCCAAGTTAGCTATCACATTGCCGTTGGCACTGCCATTCCCCCCGGTCACAGGGACGCCATTCTGAGGGGTTTCAACAGGTGGAGGAGTTGGCACAGTCCCACCATGGAGTACCCCATTGCTGTCGACCCTTGAAATCAGAGGCTGGACCAAGGTTCTGAGTTGATCCTGGCCATTGGCGACCGCTTGCATGAGCTCCATGAAGCGGTCCATCCTTTCTCGGAGTTCCTAAACGTCAGTTTGCATTTGCTCCATAATTCTGGTTTGATTTGCTCTGGTCAGATAACGGTGGATAGGTCTCTGATCAATCCTGGAATGACCTGAAATAACCTGCATACACAAAAGGGTTAGGAAAAACGACAAAGTGCTCGTTGTGCAGATGCTTCATGCAAATGCAAACGTGTGTCTGTGTGTTAGGGAGGTATCCCCCGATCCTAGTGCCTGAGTGCCAGTGCCGATAATAAGAAGTCTGAGTCCAGTCATGGAAATAACATCTCATATATAAAGAAAGCCCATCAAGGTAGTACATAACATCACTGAGTACAAGCAGAATCAATAGTGTGACCTCGACCAACAAGCCTGGTGATGGTCAGCATACAACAATGATCAAAACAAAAGGAATACAAATAGTCAAGCACGGCCACGGGCGCGAAACTCTTCTAACAACCCCTTCGTTTCTGGATGATCAGGCCGAGTGAGTAACCCTTCGACGAGTAACTCTCTCTGCATAATGGTGTACTGAAGACCTTCGACCGAATCTTCCCATGCTCCTTTGCCGAAACAATCTTCTAACTTCCGCTTCTTGGATTCAAACGTCAGTTTGCGCTCCTTCAGGTTAGCAAGAGCTTTGTTGAGCTGGCCTTCAGCGGCATATCTGCGAGCGGTTTCTTCATCAAACCTCTTCTCACTAGCCTTCACCTGGGCTTTCATCTTGGAGATTTGTTGCTTCAGCTTTTCCTCCCGTTCTTTGCCGTTGGCTAGGGTGGCCTTCCAATGCTGATTAAACTTGGATATTCTCCGGTACGCTTCATCCAAGTGCTGCTTCTTAGTGGCCAGCACGTTATTGACAGCTTTGAAGTCCCGACCCAAGCGCTCACGCTCAGCCATCTGCTTAGTCAAATCTGTCCCTAACTGGTTCACCAGCTCTATTTGCCTTTTGAAGGAATGGACGGCTTCGCTTCTCTCGCTTCTGAGCCGAGCCAATTCTTTCTCCAGTTCTTCATTTGCCTTCTTCAGCTCATTTATCTCAGCTAACACCTAATTATGCTGTTAAATAGGCACGGTGGTAGGCTCTTCAATCACTGGAGGGCTTTCTGGCTTGGCAGGAGGAAACGGCATCCCTATAGCATCTGCTCTGGCCCTGATCCAAGTCACATACGGAACGTAGGCTTGGCTATTACTTTTCCCCAGCAATGGTTTTCCCCGCTTACTGATACCATTCCAAGCGTGCTGAAGCTTAGATAACATATCCCCCTCTGGAAGACCAATGAGGTACAAAGTTTCCTGCACCTCTTCATCCTTCGGTGGAGCTCTCAAAGCATAAGCAAACTGTCGGACCAGCAGAGATGGATTATAGTTTATACAGCCCTTCCTGCCTATCAAAGGCACGTTCGGAAACCCACTGCAGCTGAAGATGATCTCGGTACCCAACCTATCTCTTTCAAACCAGGCAATATCCTCCGCTGACAGACTCATCAAACGCTCGGACCACTCAGATGTGACTGCAGACGAAGCAAAGGGACCCCTCTTGGGTAGATGACTATCAAGCCATCTATAAAGCAGGGGCACACAGCACGAGACATTCTTACCCCTTCTGTTCTCGTTTTTGTAGTGGATGGAATGGTAGACATCTCCTATCAAGGTAGGGACTGGATTCCCTGAAGCAAAGATGTGGAAGGCATCGAAGTCTACAAAGTCCGGCATGTTGGGGAACAGAATGATGCCATATATGCACAGAGCGAGGATGGCGTTGAACACGACCCAACATCCGTCTTTGGCGCACTGCTGGGCCTTTCCCACTAAGAACTGCAAGGAGAAATCGGGAACCTTGTTCCAGCTAGACAAGACCAACTCAGAGGCGTCCAGATGAAGTGAGGGAGCTAGACTAGTCAGATTAGGCTCAGCATCCATATGAACAAAGGGCATCTGACTCTTGAT
The DNA here is from genome assembly GCA_963859935.3 of Lathyrus sativus. Lineage (NCBI taxonomy): Eukaryota > Viridiplantae > Streptophyta > Magnoliopsida > Fabales > Fabaceae > Lathyrus > Lathyrus sativus. The sequence continues at coordinate 172,556,225 of OZ012739.1, forward strand.
AGGCACACCTAACAAATCAACATACTCCTCTAGCGTGGGTGCGAGAACAAAGTCCTGGAAAGTAAAGCATCTCAACGGAGGATCGTAGAACTGCAGCAAGGCGTGCAACCCATTCAACTCAAACACAGAGGGTTTACGAGCCAAACTGAGCAGTTTACCGTAAGACTTTCTGAATTCATCTCTCACAGAATCATCTGCTAAAGCTATCAAACCAGTCAGCTGAACAACATCCGGAGTGGGGAGCTTGTAAGCCACGGTCTTCCTCAGAGAACCCATAATAGCACAATAGAAGGCAAGAAATCCTGAATCGGGGGAAACGGTACCTGCAATACAGACACACGTTAATGAAATGCAAATGAGTATGCAAAGCAATGTAAAATGCGATCATGCAGCAGTAGATCAAGACGACTGCGCTGTTGAAGAGATGAAGGTGAAGATTCTATATCAACAAAACCACAATACTGCTCTGTCAAGAACAACCATAATCTCTGATAATAAAAAAACCCTGATATCGGACTATAAATTCTGCTCTGTCAAGAACAAACACACATCTGATAATAAGGACCTCTGATACAGGACCATAAATCTGCTCTATCAAGAACAAACATACATCTGATAATAAGGACCTCCGTCACAAGACCCTAAATCTGTTCTGTCAAGAACAAACATACATCTGCTGATGAGATCCTCTGATCCCAACCATAAATCTGCTCTGTCAAGAACACATATACATCCCTGAAGATAAGGTCCTCTGATACAGGACCATAACTCTGCTCTATCAAGAACACATATCTCTGAAAATATGGACCTCTGATACAGAACCATAACTTTGCTCTGTTAAGAACAATCATATATCTGATGATGAGAACCTCTGATACCAACAAAACTGATTCACTATTAAGAAAACCAGGAAGTCTGAAGGTTAAGGTTTCCTGCAACAAACCCAACCCTGCTCACAGGTATGGACCTAAACTGACACAAGCTCGGCATCCTATGCGGTCATCAGCGTCACAGACATTCAAGAGGGGTGATACGATACCCAGAAGGTGTGGCATCACCATCTCCTAAAGCAGCCTCACTCGGCTGAATTCCAAATGATCGGTCCCCAGAGTCGACAATCCTCCAAACCAACAACCCCCTCAACCCAAAGGGTTGAAAAAGAAGTCAACCGGGAGAACCTCGTCTGAGCGTGGATTTTATGAGACACTAGTGCCTGCAAAGCAAGCACGCGCCCACTAATTTCCACAACTAATGCTAAGTACACTCAAGCCTGGGTCTGGCTTCTCACTCATCAGAATGCCCCTCCCACAACAACACAGATAATCATATCATACTGAAAATAAAATGCGGGAAATAAAGTGCGATAAATAAACACAACCCAACAAGTAATCATACAAGCGCTAGGATCGACTCTCGCAGGGGACGTTGAATCCCCAAACTGACTCGCATAAGTGACGTTGGATCCCAGGAAACTATGATTTCCCCAGCAGAGTCGCCAGCTGTCGCTACCGCGAAAATAAGGTGCCGGAAAAACAGAAGAGTCGCCACCTTTCGTTATTTATCCCTCAGAGCGGGAAAGGAAACGATCGGAAAAACCTGACGAAAAGGTATAAGACAAGGTCATCGCAACCATTGTTTGGGTTCGGGAGTCGGTTACACAAGGGGAAGGTATTAGCACCCCTCGCATCCATCGTACTCGATGGGATCCACGCTTGTTGTGTTTATATGACAGGTTGGTTTTATCTATCTACCTATCAAGGCTGGCTTAAAAAGAAAAGAAAATGACTCGGCAAAGCGTCGCACTTTATGCCTACGTATTCTCATCAGAGAATGAGAAATCAGAGTCAACGTAGTTCGACTAACTACGGGTGATGGGGGAAGGTGGCTCGCCAATACGTCAGTATTGTGCCTACGTACTCTCAACAGGCTTGAGAGATCAGAGCTTACGTAGTTTGGGATAATACGGATTACGGGAATTCAGATTCATCTGTTTTATCGAGTAGGGTTAACAAACAGTTCCAGCAGTTTGGTGTACGCAGCTCGACCTTTGGAGACTTAGGCGTTACCGTTTGCGGTAGAACTGGGAGTTAACGACACTCTTTTCTTCAGAAAAGCTTCCTTTGAATTATGGGCCCACGGGGCAAAAAGGTTTGAAGTTTGTTTTCTGTCTTTTTCGGAAGAACTGTTTTTTATGGTTGTTTGCAACTAGTATCGCACTAGAGACTATGACCTGAGAGTTAATGCGTCGCATGTCACCCAAAGGGTGCCATACTAAACATCCAAGCTGGCGAAAAGAAACTCTCCGACAACCCTTTCTCAGATAGCTTAAGGCTCGTAACGTACGACATCAGTTAACCTTTATTACTGTATTTTGATTTGTTTTGAGATGAGAAGAGAGAATGAACAGGATCAACTAAAGGGAGACTATCAAGTCCTAATGTTGTCATGCCAAGGATTCATCCTATGGTTGAGGTTTGAAACAGGGAACTCCTAGAAGTTATCATGCATAGGTTTCAACCTAAAGTTCTAATCATCACTTCCTTATCAAAGGAAGTGAGATTCCTAGGGGATCATGTCAATGATAAACAGGAACAGATAAAGCATCAGCTTAAACAGTAAATAGTAAACGACTGTAAAATGCATGCAATGCAAGTGAGGGAGGAAATGTGTGTGGGACATCAGCCTCCACAAGCTCATCTCAACCTTAAGCCAGATATGAATAACTGTAATCATACAGAGGAAATAACATGCCATCCAGCAAGATACAATAATAACTGCAATCATACAGAGGAAGTAAAATAAAATGCCATCAAGCAAAATATAAACCACATAGGCAAGGGAGCTGGGCTCTACCGAATACCCGCAAGCAAAGCCATACAGTAAAAATACAAGCAGAGGGAGCAACTCAACCTCTAGTGCAATCATGCCCCTAGCTTAAATCAGTCTAAAGATGAACTTATTCTAATGCATCAAGCAAGTCAAACAAGGCACATCAATACAGTTGCACAGAAAGCAAACAGACAGGAAGGAAAGCAGATCAACAACTTCCACAGCTTCACAGCAAAGCAACCTTCTGACAGCAGTCCAGTCATCAATCTTCAACAGCTCTTCAGGGCTATCATCTTCAATAGCAAGTATCAACTTGCTTCTCCAAGTTTTCAATACATCAACCATAAGTATCAACTGGTTCTTTCTTCTTCAAGCTTCAGCTCTTCAGTCAATTCCACCTTCAGGCTTCAACCCTAACATCAAGTATCAACTTGACTCCTTCAGGCTCTCAATGCATCAATAAAAGTATCAACTTATCCTTTATTCCTCAAGCCTCATCTCTTCACTCAATCTCAATTGGATCCTCTTCACAAGTGTCAACTTGGTCTTCAAGCTTCAGCTCTCTTTGCTTTACCAATATCAACTAGTCTTTCTTCATCTACAAGCTTTAGCTTCTCAGAATAATCTTCAAACACAAAGAAGTATCAACTTCATCCTCCAATCTTCTTCAAGAAAGGAACTCCATCCTCTAGCAAGGAAGAAAGATGCATCTATCAAGAGCAAAGTTTGGATGATTGGTAGCAGAGTGAAGACCAAAGGTCACCACTAAGCCTCCTGTCATCAGAGAAAGGGATCCTCAAAGGTTCTACCAACATGCAAAGAGCCACACATCCTACCAAAGGAGGGATGAGGCCTTTATAAGGGGACCTTACATCATAGTAAAGAATGGAAGTGATCAACATCTTCCATGTTTATGAAGGAAGAGAATCTATCTAGAAGCTCTGCCTACAAAACCCTAATCTTAACACCTAATCAAAACTACACCAAAAGGAGGGAAGATCATCACATCCAAGCCTCTTCAAGCAATCCAATGCATCTTCAACTTTCCCTCAACATCATCCAAGAACAAGCAAAGTAAAACCCTAATCTAAGGGAACTAAAGAAGTTAATCTAGTTGAATTAGTGCATTAGAATCATCTAAAACTAGCACCTAAACTAAAATCAAACAAAAATAGAAAACTACCTTGAAAATTCCTACCAAAATTCCTAGGGGTCCTAATTCAATCATGAATCTATCCTACAAAAATCAGAGGTTGAATCATCCCCCTAGTTCTAAAAATAAAATCTAAACTACAAGGTATCAACCATAAACCCTAAAAAATGGAGCACCTAAAGGTTTCAACCTAAACTACCACTTATGTTCATCAAAAAAATGTGAGAAAAATCTATGGGGAGCATGCATATCTATGCTAACTACTCACAACAAATCAAGGCCAAAATCATCATCACATGATCAAACCAAATTCACCAATATCAAGCATCAAACATGATCATTTTAATATCAATTAAAATGTAAAAATTCCCATAAAATCATAAAATGCATGAAATAATAATATTTTTTATCTACAAAATACTAGATCCTATCATGAATCCAATGCAAAAAGAATGGGGTCAATTGAATCATTTTTCCATTTTTTATGATTTTATCAAGAACCATGAATAAAATGAAAAAATAAAGAAAATCCAAATAAAATGAACAAGCGCGTGGTGCAGATAGCAATAGAAATCAGTTAATTTTATGGATTGGCCACAAAGGGGGTGCAGGTATCACTTATTTCACAAAGCCCAAACTCAGCAAATAAATGAAACGCATCGTTTCATTAAAGTTCTGAAATCCTTCACAAAATGAGAAGCACGCGTGGCCGTTGGATAAGGTCTTTGGTCCAAGTCAAACCATGATCCAATGGTCATGGGATCATCTTCCCCAATTCAAACCTCTGCAACTCAGGCCATCTGCGCGCCCAAAGTCACCGCCGGTGACATTCTCCGGTCATCTTCTCACAACCCTAGTTAGCCATAGAGTCCACCATAGGCCACAATTCCTTGATCAAACTTGTCCCAAATTTCACAAGGAACTCAATCATACCATTAATTCACTCTGAAACCTCAAGATTCGCAAGAACCAACTTTCAACCGAAAATGGTAAAATCCCTAATTGGTCGCTAATTCTCAAATTAATGATCTGAAAATCTCCCTTCACCATTCTACAATGCATCTAACATCCTAATTCCTCTTAATTCTAACTAAATCAAGCTGGAGATGGAAAGTTACCAACCTGAAAATTTCGTGTGCACAGAAGTAGCAAGCCTTCAAATCAAGCCCTCTAATGCTCCAGACTCCTTCAGTGAATCACTTCCAAGCTTCTGTATGCAATAGAATTTATTGAAATGGCTTCAATTCTTGGAACCAACTCTGAGTTGCAGATGGAAAAAACTGAGATCAAGAACACCAATCAGCCACGAATTTCCCTTGATTATGATCTGGAATCATTCCCTAGCATCCATGGAAGAGATTGAAATCAAGAAAATGGATGGAAAGTGAGTGAAATGATGTAACCGAATTCAGTTGCAAGCAAGAATTTTCCAAACTCAATCTCTACTCTCTCCATCAATCATCACCAACCTTGGCCTTGGATCACCTCTACTGAATATATAGAACATGTATGGATGATCTAGAAACCTCTAGATCCTTCTAATGAGAAGTTCAATCTCTCATGTCATGAGAATTTCAATCACATGCCATGGTATGCATAGTTCTGCTAACAGCTTGAAATCACACTCATTCTCTTCCAATTTCTCCCCTAATGACATTTTGGATGTGTTTAGCTTGCAAGGGGCCTTGGTCATGCCTTGAATTGTGGTTTGGCAAATGTTACTTAAGATGTAAGTAACTACTTTTCAAAGCAAGTCCACAAATTACACTTCAATTCAAAATTGTGGCTAAACCAATGTTCTTAAAATGTGTTTTAGAGTTAAAATGACCTATTACATGCCTTGGTTTGGACATGTAGATCACAAATATCAATTTCCAACTTTGGTTCATTTAACTTATACCCTTATTTTAGGTCATTTTTGCAACTTTGAGCTACAAGCAATTCCAACCTCTCATGACCTCTTGAATAGCCTTAAAACATCATTTTGAACAAGTTTGATGTTGAACATTTTCTCATTTGAAGCTTGGAAATGGGAGTTATAGCCTTATGGTTGAAATGACCTATAATCTCCAAATGACCAAAATGCCCTTGACTTGTCAAAGCCATAACTTGGGTTCTACAAATCCTATCAAGGACTTCTAGTACTCTATAGAAAGCTACGAGGATAAGGAACAACATTCATGTTGACCAAAAGTTCATAGGAATCATCCTTCTAGGGAAAAAGTTTCATGCAAGTTGGACCACTTTCAAGCCCCCAAATTCACATACCTCAGATGACCTGTAACTTGTCAAAGTCATAACTTGAGTTCTACAAATCCTATCAAGGACTTATAGCACTCAAATTAAAGCTAAGATCATGATCTACAACAATCATGTTGGGGTCAAGAAGAGATGACCATCACATCTTGAGCTAAATTGACTTGAAGATAGGGGTCAAACTAGGGGATTTTACACTATCAAGTCTTAGAAACCCTAGCCTGAAACTTCTCAAACTATTCAATCATGATGAGTTAACTTTGGAATAATCCTTATAACATCTCAATGTATCAATCCATGATCACATGGCTCTTGGATTAGGTCTCAACCTTCTCCAAATCATCAGTTGACCTAGGGTTGACCCAGTCAAACCCTAATGGCACCACTCATGGCTGAGGCTTCTCAATCTTGCACAATGACCTGTCTAGGACTCAAAGTGATCTTCAACACTTCTCATGAGCTCTCTAAAGGCTTCAAGTCTAACTTCATGGCTTCAGAATCATCTGATGACTTCCCACAACTCTCAAGTTAGGAGACACACCCTCTTGGCTTCAACCATTCTCTCTGAGGATCTTTTGCTTATTTGACAAGGATATCAACCCTTGAACACTTGAATAACCTCCTTAGCTAGCTTCAAAGTCTTTTATAGCTCTTGATTGGTAATCATACCTCTTGATCTCCTGCATACATGTCAATGAAATGCAAATGATAATGCTAATGTGAATGAAATGAAACACAAGCTAGGTAAAGAAAAAGTGAGCAAATTTTGGGGTGCAACACCGTCCTTCTTTGGTACAGGCACTATGTTGGCGACCCACGGAGGATAAGTAGTGACCGCTAAGAAGCCAGCATCAAGCTGTTTTTGCACTTCTTCTTTGATCTTAACGGTCATATCTGGTCGCGTCCTCCTAAGCTTTTGCTTAACGGGAGGACAATCTTCTCGCAACGGCAAGTGGTGGACCACGATGTCGGTATCAAGTCCGGGCATATCTTCGTATGACCAAGCAAAGATGTCACTATACTCTCTCAGCATCTCGACCAATCTCTGCTTGACATCACTCTGCAACACAGCCCCTATCCTGACATTTCTGACAAGTTCCTCAGAACCCAGATTCACAATCTCAATCTCTTCCTCGTGAGGCAGAATAACTTTCTCTTCTTGTTTCAACAAGCGGGCCAACTCTTCGGGAAGGTCTTCGTCTTCATCAATCTCTTCTTCGGCTTGATATATCGGGCAATCGAAGTCGAAGTGAGTCGTAGAAGGTCCAGAGTCGATGTCATGTGCTATGTGGATCCTGCAATAACAAGGGTTAAGCTTAAAACAAGGATATGCAGGTTAGCACAAACCCCATTTCCATTTTATTTTTTTTCAAAACAAATATAAAAGAGGAATAACAGAGATCACAACATTCGAATACGAAGAAAAATGCCTTTTGATTTATTGGTAAAATGCACGTACATAATCAAACAAGGCCCTGACAATAAAACCACTATGCCCCGGGTAGGACATAGGGTTGTACAACGATTGGAGAAAGTAAATCATTACTCTTTGCCTGTCACTTGGATGGTATCCCTGATGGACCAGTTGGTGAGGCTCTGGCCTGGTTTGCTTGGTTGGATCCAAGAGTCTAGGTCGCAATTGTTGTCTTCGCCGTCTTCAGACACTGCGTTGACACCTTCGAATATAACCCCGCCACTGGTAAACTGGACCGGCCCTTTACCTCGCGACACGCTGTGAGAAGAGGAGGCTTCAGCCGTGGGAGAGTATCCTAACCCAAACTTGTCCTGTTTGTTAGGTATTTCTAGAACCTGCCCCCAGCCTGGGGTAGATCCGGCTTGAACAACGGCCTGGGCTTCCTTGAAGGAAGAGAGAGTCATCTCTGGCTTTTCGGTAATTACAGGAGCCACGTCCTTGACTTTAACAGCTTCGAACGCCTGACATAGGGTTTTATGGATTTCCCCATCCATCTCAACATATTTGAAGGAGAACAAATGGCTCACCATTATGTCTTCCTCGCCACAAACAGTTACGATGCTGCCTCTGACGGCATACTTGAGTTTCTGGTGCAACGTGGAGGTCACGGCACCAGCAGAGTGGATCCATGGCCGGCCTAAGAGACAACTGTAGGCTGGCATGATGTCCATGATGTAGAAGACCGCGTCGAAAGTTTCCGGCCCAACTTGGATTGGCAAAGTCACCTCTCCAAAGACATGACGCTTGGTTCCATCGAAAGCCTTCACAACCAGATCGCTGGGTGTGCAAATCAATCCTCGAGTATCTAACTTCATCAATGCCTTCTTCAGAAGAACGTTGAGCGACGACCCTGTGTCCACCAACACATGAGACACAATCGTTCCCATACACTCTATCGAGATGTGCAGGGCACTGTTGTGGTTTCTTCCCTTCGGCGTCAGCTCCAGGTCAGTGAACCCTAAACCGTTCCCAGCCTTCACGTGGGCTACTACCCCTTCCAACTGGTTGACCGAGATTTCCTGCGGTACATACGTGGCATTCAAAACCTTTAACAGCGCGTTGCAATGTGACTCCAAACACAGCAACAAATTCAGGATGGAGATCTTCGAGGGTGTTTGATGGAGGTGATCCACGATCTTGTAGTCACTCTTCTTGATCAGCCTCATGAACTCTTCAGCGTCCTTCACAAGTAAGTCCTTCTCTACCCCACGAGGGGTTTCCTCAACGACTTTACTCTTTCCCTTATCGGTTCCTTCAGCTTTGTCCTCTTTGTCCGCCACAATCTCAGGTGGAGCAAATATTATTCCGCTGCGCGTGATTCCGTCAATTCCCACTAGGTTATCCACAGACCGCCCAGATGGTTCTAGTTCCAACTTCTGTCCGTTACAATAAACGTCTGCCCCATAATGCCATGGGACAACATTGGTGCTTTCAAAAGGTATCGGCCCAGCCTTTGTGATGGTAATTGTGGGCGGCCTGAGTGCAGAAATGGTTATCGTTTGGGGAGGGATAGTGATGGTAGCAACCTCATCATCTTGCTTCAGCATTACCTCTCCAGATCCACATTCGGCCCTTCGGCTGAACTGCAAGATCCCTTCGGTCATCAGACTCTGAATCCCTTCTATCAACTGTTCACATCCATCAGGACGAGTCGCACAGCCCATGCACAGTTCTCCACAACCCAGAAAGAAACCTCTCTTCATCAGCTTGGCTTTAACGAAGCTAAGCGGTGTCTTCAGATCCTTGACGTCAGTCAACAAATCCAAGCTCTCGTCTTCAATAATGGCATTTACCTCACCTCCCCTATGATTCGGCATAGGGTTCTTTGTGACATTCGGCACATTATCTGAGAAATTGATGATCTTAGCATCCACCATATCCTGTACCTTATGCTTGAAGGCTTTACAGTTTTCTATCGTGTGGCCGGGTGCCCCTGAGTGAAACTCACATGTTGCGTTCGCATCATAACCTGGCGGAGGTGCCCCTGTCAAGGGAACAAGGGTTCTCTTCTGGACTAACTGCAACTGAAGCAGAGTTTGTAACAGCTGAGCATAAGACATGGGCGGCGTCTCAAGGTGACGGCTTGACAGAGGTGCCCTGTTATGATACTTTCTGTACCATTGCTGATTTGGCTGCTGCTGCTGCGGCTGGGTTTGTTGGACAGCAGGGATGGTTATGCTAGCCACCTGCTGGCGCTGGCCCTTGCCTTTCCTTCGAGCGTTAGACACAGCGCTCGTTTCCCCTTCACGCCTCTTACCACCATATGGTTTCTTTCCTCCTCCAGGTAAGGATAGATCAACACCTTGAATTTTCCCCAATTTGATCCCATTTTCAACGTGCTCGCCCGTGATGATGAGATCTGAGAAGCTTCCAGACATACCGCTGACCAATTTCTCGTAATAAACCCCTGGGAGGATGGCTACAAACATTTCAACGAGCTCCCGTTCAACCATCGGCGACTGAACTCTAGCTGCTAATTCACGCCACCGCTGGGCGTATTCTTTGAACCCTTCGTTGTTCCTCTGTGACAAGTTCTGCAGCTGAACCCGGTTCGGAGCCAAGTCACTATTATATTGGTAATGGTGCATGAATGCCTCAGCAAGCTCCTTCCACATGCGCACACTGGTAGGTTCCAAACTCATGCACCATTCCAAGGATGGCCCAGACAAGCTATCCTGAAAGAAGTGCATCAGCAACTTCTCGTCTTCAGAGTGAGCAGACATTTTTCGGTAGTATGACCTTAAGTGGACACGAGGGCAGGTGGTGCCCTTGTACTTCTCAAAGTCGGGTACCTTGAATTTAGGAGGCACCTTGAAATCAACAATCAATCCCAATTTACTCATATCGACACCCATAGTGTTCTGGTTCTCGAAATTCCTCATTTTGTCCTCGAGTGCCTTAAACCTCAGACGTGCTTCAGCAGTCAGCTCTCCTTTAGCACTCCTATATGAGAACAAATCTTCTTGTCGATCTTCTAGCCATGGCTAAGGCCCATACAGATTTCCAGCACCTGCGTTGCCGTTGCCCAGTCCAGCGTTGCCATTAGCTTTAAAATTTCCATTACCAACGCCAGTCGTATTACCATTGAGCCCTATGTTAGTGATCACGTTCCCGTTACCACTGCCATTCCCCCCGGTCACGGGGATGCCATTTTAAGGAGTTTCAACAGGTGGAGGGGTTGGAACATTCCCACCATGGAGTACACCGTTGCTGTCAACCCTTGAGATCAGAGGCTGGACCAATGTTCTGAGCTGGTCTTGGCCGTTGGCAACCACTTGCATGAGCTCCATGAAGCGGTCCATCCTCTCTCGGAGTTCCTGAACGTCAGTCTGCACTTGCTCCATTGCTCTAGCCTGATTTGCTCTGGTCGGATAGCGGTGGATTGGCCTTCGATCAATCCTGGAACAACCTGCATACATAAAGGGTTAGAAAAACGACAACGTGCTCGTTATGCAAATGCTTCATGCAAATGCAAACGTGTATCTGTGTGTTAGGGAGATTCCCCCCCCCCCCCCCCCCCCGATCCTAGTGCCTGAGTGCCAGTGCTGATGATAAGAAGTCCGAGTCTAGTCATGGAAATAACATCTCATATATATAAGGAAAGCCCATCAAGGCGGTACACAACGTCACCGAGTACAAGAAGAATCAATAACATGACCTCGACCAACAAGCCTGGTGATGGTCAGCATACAACAATGATCAAAACAAAAGGATTACAAATATAGTCAAGCACGGCCACGGGCTCGAAACTCTTCTAACAGATCCCTCGTTTCTGGATGATCAGGCCGAGTGAGCAACCCTTCGACGAGTAACTCCCTCCGTATAATAGTGTATTGAAGACCTTCAACTGAGTCTTCCCATGCTCCTTCGCCGAAACAATCTTCTAACTTCCGCTTCTTGGATTCAAACGTCTGTTTGTGCTCCTTCAGGTTAGCAAGAGCCTTGTTGAGCAGGCCTTCAGCGACATATCTGCGAGCGGTTTCTTCATCAAACCTCTTCTCACTAGCCTTCACCTGGGCTTTCAATCTGGAGATCTGCTGCTTCAGTTTATCCTCCCGTTCCTTGCCGTTGGCTAGGGTGGCCTTCCAATGCTGATTAAACTTGGATATTCTCCGGCACGCTTCATCCAAGTGCTGCTTCTTAGTGGCCAATACGTCGTTGACAGATTTGAAGTCCCGGCCCAAACGCTCACGCTCAGCCAACTGCTTAGTCAAATCCGTACCCAACTTGTTTACCAGCTCTGTTTGCCTCTTGAAGGAGTGGATAGCTTCGCTTCTCTCGCTTCTGAGCTGAGCCAATTCTTTCTCCAGTTCTTCATTTGCCCTCTTCAGCCCATCTCTCTCAGCTAACACCTAATTATGCTGCTGAATAGGCACGGTAGTAGGCTCTTCAATGACTGGAGGGATTTCTAGATTGGCAAGAGGAAACGGCATCCCTATGATATATGCTCTGGCTCTGATCCATGTCACATACGAAGCGTAGGCTTGGCTATTACTTTTTCCCAACAATGGTTTTCCCCGCTTACTGATACCATTCCAAGCGTGCTGAAGCTTAGATAACATATCCCCCTCTAGAAGACCAGTGAAGTACAGAGATTCCTGCACCTCTTCATCCTTCGGCGGAGCTCTCAAAGCATAAGCAAACTGTCGGACCAGCAGAGATGGATTATAGTTGATACAACTCTTCCTGCCTATCAAAGGCACATTCGGAAACCCGCTGCAGCTGAAGATAATCTCAGTACCCAACCTATCTTTATCAAACCAGGCAATATCCTCCGCTGATAGACTCATCAAACGCTCAGACCACTCAGCTGTGGTTGCAGACGAAGCAAAGGGACCCTTCTTGGGTAGGTGACTATCAAGCCATCTATAGAATAGGGGAACACAACACGAGACATTCTTGCCTCTTCTGTTCTTGTTTTTGTAGTGGATGGAATGGTAAACATCTCCAATCAATGTAGGGACTGGATTCCCTGCTGCAAAGATGTGAAAGGCGTCGAAGTCTACAAAGTCAGGCATATTAGGGAACAGAATGATGTCGTATATGCAAAGAGCAAGAATAGCGTTGAACACGATCCAACAACCGTCTTTGGCACACTGCTGGGCCTTTCCCACTAAGAACTGCAAGGAGAAACCGGGAACCCTGTTCCAACTAGACAAGACCAACTCGGAGGCATCCAGATGAAGTGAAAGAGCTAGGCTAGCCAGATTAGGCTCAGCATCCATATGAACAAAGGGCATCTGACTCTTGATAGGCACACCTAACAAATCAGCATACTCCCATAAGACTTTCTGAATTCACCTATCACAGAATCATCTGCCAAAGCAATCAAACTAGATAGCTGAACAACATCAGGAGTGGGGAGCTTGTAGGCCACGGTCTTCCTCAGAGAACCCATGATGGCGTAATAGAAGGCGAGAAAACCTAAACCGGGGGAAACGGTACCTGCAACACAGACACACGTTAATGAAATGCAAATGAGTATGCAAAATGCAATCATGCAGCAGGAGATCAAGACGACTGTGCTGTTGAAGAGATGGAGGTTCTGTATCAACAAAACCACAATGCTGCTCTGTCAATAACAACCCTATCTCTGATGGGAAGAAAACCCTGATATCGGACCGTAAATCTGCTCCGTCAAGAACACACATATCTGGTGATGAGGAGAAACCCCTGATGTTAGACTACAACTCTGCTCTGTCAAGAACAATCACATATCTGATGATGAGACCCTCTGATATAGGACCATAAATCTGCTCTGTCAAGAACAAATACACATCTGATGATGAGAACCTTTGATACCAACAGAACTGATTCACTATCAAGAAAACCAGGTAGTCTGAAGGTTAAGGTTTCCTACAACAAACCCGACCCTGCTCACAGGTATGGACCTAAACTAACACAAGTTCGGCATCCTATGCGGTCATGAGCGTCACAGACATTCAAGAGAGATGATACGATACCTAGAAGGTGTGGCATCACCATCTCCTGAAGCGGACTCACTCAGCTGAATCCCAAATGATCGGTCCCCAGAGTCGACAATCCTCCAAACCAACAACCTCTTAGGCCCAAAGGGCCAGAAAAGAAGTCAACCGGGAGAACCTCGTCTGAACGTGGATTTCATGAGACACTAGTGCCTGCAAAGCAAGCACGCGCCCACTAATTTCCACAACTAATGCTAGGTACACTCAAGCCTGGGTCTGGCTTCTCACTCATCAGAATGCCCCTCCCACAACAGCACAGATAATTATATCATACTGAAAATAAAATGCGGGAAATAAAATGCGATAAATAAACACAACCCTACAAGTAATCATACAAGCGCTAGGATTGACTCTCGCAGGGGACGTTGGATCCCCAAACTGACTCGCATAAGGGACGTTGGATCCCAGGAAACTATCAAGTCCCAAGCAGAGTCGCCAGCTGTCGCTACCGCGAATGTAAGGTGCCGGCAAAACAGAAGAGTCGCCATCTTTCGTTATTTATCCCTCAGAACGGGAAAGGAAACGATCGGAAAAACCTGACGGAAAGGTATAAGATAAGGTCATCGCAACCATTGTCTGGGTTCGGGAGTTGGTTACGCAAGGGGAAGGTATTAGCACCCCTCACGTCCATCGTACTCGATGGGATCCACGCTTGTTGTGTTTATCTGACGGGTTGGTTTTATCTATCTACCTATCAAGGCTGGTCAAAAGGGAAAGAAAATGACTCGGCAAAGCGTCGCACTTTATGCCTACGTATTCTCATCAGAGAATGAGAAATCAGAGTCAACGTAGTTCGGCTGACTACGGGCTACGGGGAAGGTGGCTCGCCAATACGTCAGTATTGTGCCTACGTACTCTCAACAGGTATGAGAGATTAGAGCTTACGTAGTTCGGGATAATACGGATTACGGGAATTCAGATTCATCTGTTTTTCGAGTAGGGTTAACAAACAGTTCCAGTAGTTTGGCGTACGCAGCTCGACCCTTGGAGACTTAGGCATTACTGTTTGCGGTAGAACTGAGAGTTAATGACACTCTTTTCTTCAGAAAAGCTTCCTTTGAATTATGGGCCCACAGGGCAAAAAGGTTTGAAGTTTGTTTTCTGTCTTTTATGGAAGAACTATTTTTTATGATTGTTTGCAACCAATACCGCACTAGAGACTATGACCTGAGAGTGAATGCGTCGCATGTCACCCAAAGGGTGCCATACTAAACATCCAAGCTGTCGAAAAGAAACTCTCCGACAACCCTTTCTCAAGTAGCTTAAGGCTCATAACGTACGACGTCAGTTAACCTTTATTACTGTTTTTTAATTTGTTTTGAGATGAGAAGAGAACAGGCTCAACTAAAGGGGGGACTATCAAGTCCTAACAGTTGTCATGCCAAGGATTCATCCTATGGTTGAAGTTTGAAATAGGGATCTTCTAGAAGTTATCATGCATAGGTTTCAACCTAAAGTTCTAATCATCACTTCCTTATCAAAGGAAGTGAGATTCCTAGGGGATCATGTCAATGATAAACAGAAACAGATAAAGCATCAGCTTAAACAGTAAACAGTAAACGACTGTAAAATGCATGCAATGCAAGTGAGGGAGGAAAGGTGTGTGGGGCATCAGCCTCCACAAGCTCGTCTCAACCTCAAGCCAGATATGAATAACTGTAATCATGAAAGAAAAATAAAATACCATCAAGCAAATCACCAACCACATAGGCAAGGGAGCAAAGCTCTACCGAATGTCGCTACTGCAAAAATCGGCGCCGGCTATGACAGAAGAGTCACCACCGTGCGTTATTCATCCCGAAGGAGGGAAAGGAAACGCTCGAAGTAAACCTACCGCAAAGATAGGAAAGGAATGGTCATCGCAACCAAATCCTGGATTCGGGAGTCGGTTACGCAAGGGGAAGGTATTAGCACCCCTCACGTCCGTCGTACTCGACGAGATCCACGCTTGTTTTCTAGTACGGATTGTTATTCTATCTACTCTATAGGGTCAAGGGTTAAAAGAAAAGAAAATGAAAATGACTCGGCAAAGTATCGCACTTTATGCCTACGTATTCCCGTCTAGAACGAGAAATCAGAGTCAACGTAGTTCGCCTACCTACGGGAAAGGAGGGGAAGGTTGCTCGCTAGGATACGACATCCTATGCCTACGTACTTTCATGCAACATGAAAGATCATAGCAAACGTAGTTCGGGCTACGGAAGACACAAATTTGTCTGACTGTTTTTTATCTTTCTGAAAAGGTTTTCTCCTGATTACGGGTCCAAGCGGACAAAAATGACACTTTGATGTTTGTTTTCAGTCTTTTACGCAAGAACTGTTTTTTATGATGTTTGCAATCTCTGACGCACTAGAGATTATGATTTGAGGGTGACTACGTCGTATGTCACCCTAAGGGTAACACACCAAGTAATCAAATTACTGAAGAGTGACCCTCCAGCAACCCTCTCCCAAATAGCTTAAGGCTCGTAGCGTACGTCATCGATTATCCTTATTAATGTGTTTTGAATTGTTTTGAGATAGAAGAGAAAGAAATTCTAAAAACCTTGTTGCACCCCAAAATTTGACTAACTTATTTCACCTGATTTTATGTTTCATAGCTTTAGCATTTGCATATTAGGTCATATTAGGTCATGTACATAATTCATTCATCTGCATAGCATAGCATGGGCAAGCCATCCAACAAGGGACCGAGTGCCATTCTTATCTCTATGAGCCTATCAAGAGGTTCTTATTCAAAATTTAAGCCTATGCAAGTCATCAGAAAGGAATTGAAGCTTGAGAAGTTAGTGGACCAATCAGTGGATTTTTCTCCTATCTTGAGGGGGTTTGAAGACTATCAAAGAGATTGTGGGCTATGAATTGAGGGCATTGAATGTATATAGACATCATGGAATACCTAGAGGGTCATTTTTAGAGTGAGACAAGTCATTGATGTGATTACAAGAACTACAGTTGAAGACAGTCAATTAGGGTTTCATCTGGGTCAACCCTAGGTCAAATACTTGATTGAAGGGACATCAAGGCCTGTTTGAAGAATGGGGGATCCATAATTTGATATGTGGATATGGATGTGGTGTTGTGCCAAGGAGAAATCAAAAGAAATCAAGAAGAAGAGAAGTTTCTAAATTAGGGTTTTAGTGTAAAATCCCTTGATTTAGGGCAAACTTCCAAGCAGAATAATTCAAGATACAAGTCTCTAATGGATTTTTGGCCAACATGAAAGTTGTTCCTCATAATCGTAGCTTTCTAGAAAGGTATGGTATGCCTCAATCTGATTTGTGGATCTCTACTTATGATCTTGACAAGCCAAGGGCATTTTGGGCATTTGGAGGTTATAAGTCATTTCAAGCATAAGGCCATATCTCCTACTTCCAAGCTTCAAATGGAAAAATCTTCAACATAAAACTTGCTTAGAATGATGTTTTAAGGCTAGTAGGGAGGTCATGAGATGTTAAAAAGGCTTGTATCAAAAAGTGATAAAAATGGCCTAAAAAAGGGGAATAAGTCAAATAAAGTGGTGAAAAAAAATCAAATTTTGGGTTAGAGGTCACAAACAAGCCATATGACATACCAATTTGATTGTAAAATGCATTTTAAAGACAATGGCATTGGCACATTTTTGAATTGAGCAATAATTTCATGACTTGCTTTGTAAAAGTGGTTACTTGAAATGTAAGTCACTAATCCAAACCACTTAACAAGGCATTTGGAAGGCTATTTTGGTTGGAAACTTCCAAGAGAAGATACATGAACAATCTAGAAATTTCCAAGGGAAGATACATGAATAATCTAGAAAGTTCCAAGGGAAATGGATTTTATTATTTTGGGTTTGGGCTTCATTTCTAGAATATTCCAATCATCTCTATAAATGTTTAGAAACTCATTTGAAGCAAGGTTGGTGATTGATTGGAGTTGGATTGGAAGAGAGCATATCAATTTTCAAGAGAGCAAATCAAGTAGTGATTCTTCATTCAAGGCGATTTCGGTTCGATTCGAAGATTGTAGCACTTTCCTTGCATATTGTTGAACGAATTTGAAGCTTTCGGAAGTACGAAAAGAGCCGAAGATACTCCGTTTCGAAGCTCCGATCAAGGTATGTAAACCTTCACTTTCCTATGGATTTAGGATGATATAATTAGAAATTCTCATGCGGTTAGGATCATGAACACCTATGGATGATTTTAGGATTGTTAATTTGGAGATTTTCTTCATTCCCTTTTTCTTTTTATTTTTCCTGTTTTGAGGCCTGTTTGCTTTTATTACGTCAAAAATAGTAAAAATGTTCAAGAAATTATGAAATTGTTTTCTACAGATCTTGATTATCTTAAGAAATTTTAGGCGCTGAGTTTGCATTTTTTAGATATTTTTTGATTTAGTTATGATTTTTCTTTCGTGCTAATATCCATTGGTGTACATAACTGTTCATCTGTTTTGTTTAATTTTGTTCTCTTTAATGCTTCATGATTTTGAGCTAATTTTTGGATATGTTTTAGATGATATGCATAGGGTTCCCCAGAAATTTTATTGGAATTTCTAGACGATCTAAGTTTAGTTTTGAATCCGCTTTTTAGAGCCCTCGCCATCTGAATGTTCCCTGGACACTTTATAGGTTTTCCTTTAGAAAGTGACCTTAACTTTAGAGTTTGGTTTTAATTTTTTTACCATAGGTTGATAACATCTTCAGGATATTGTATAATTTTTCTTAGATTTTTGTGGATTGTTTTCCCATTTCTTTTTCATTTTACATTCTGATGAGTATTTTGCATGATGTTTGCTTTGCATATTTGATACCGCTGTTTTGTAGAATTTTGTTCTCTCAATTGGTGATGATTCTTGCTTAGATCTTTTGGTATTTTGTAGCTAACACTCACATGTTCCCTTAGGAATTTTTGTAGATTTTCTAGATGTAATTTGGTTCTGTTTTAGGGTTGTTGATTAGGACCTTCCCAATTGATGGTTAACCTGGACCCCTTGCATGTTAGGAATTGTTTAGACCCTTTAGAAATTGATATAGGGTTTGATCTTCGATCTTGATAATATAGATATTAATATACTTTAGGGTTTCCCTTAGGATAATGTGATAAAACTTTAGAATAAAAATGGTAGTAAAAAAATGTTGAAATAGATATGGTGTAATAAAAAACTTAGAATAATTAGGGTTTTGAACATAACATAGGTGCAACAAAACAATTCCTTTTTGGGCTTTTTAGGTTGAATTAGAAGATGGGACTATAGGGGTATTATGGGAAAGTGTAGTAGATCCCTTAGAATAAGTATTAGAATTTCCCCTATTATATTAATATTTAGTATATTTTTGTAATTGTTTGATTGTATGGTGTGCCCGTTTTGGGGTTATTGCTTGTTATTTGGGCTTGTTGGGCTTGCTTGGGGCTTGGGCTTGAGTTGGAGGGTTTTGTTGATGAAGCAAATGGAAGGCAAAGGAGTGAAGATCAAGTTCAAGAGTTGACGAAGATTGTAGCTTGCTTGTAGCTGTTGAAGATCATAGGAACTAGGAGCTAGGTAGAGCTTAGAGTAGAAATTTGATTCTTAAACATGGATGGCTTTGTTTTCCTCCATCCCTCTCTATGATTCAGAGTATCTCTAGGATACTCACCCCCTTCCTTTGGAAGGCTTGGTGACAGTATCTAAGAGATAGAACTCTTGAGAGAAACATTCTACATTTTGTTAACAGTCTGTTTGCCACCTTTGGTGGTCAACTAACTGTTTAACATCTCAATTCATCCTATTAATTGTTCCTCATCCTGGAGAGTTTGATTTGAAGAAAAGCCATGAAAGATTAAAGATGGAAGTTATTGTTTGAAGATTGTGTTGTTGAAGTTGTGCATGTGACTGGTGCTGTTTGAAGCCCTGCTGCTTGAAGCTGTGGAAGATGATTACTGTTAGAGTTTTCCTCCTTGAAGATAGATGCTTGATGGAAGCTTGTTGATGAAGACTTTGCTTGAAGATGTTGATGGAGCTTGCTGTGTAGAGTTGCTGTTTACGGTTTATTTTTTGCTGTTTAGAAGCTTTTGATGTATTGTTTAAGTTTCCGGGACTGTATTGTTTGCCAATTAATCTGTTAGGTTGAAAGTGAATTTTGTTCGCCTTTGCCTGTTGTTTTCAAGGTTCGAGGAAGAGCATGACTCCCTTGCCTAGCTTGTACTGCTGCATTCATGCATTTTACTGCTTTACTGTATATATGCTGTTGTTTTTCCGTTTATCCCCTTAGGATCTCTGTTTCTCTCTACGCAAGAGAGAAATATGACAGACATTAGGTTCTTATCCATGCATGACAACATTAGGTTAGATTTTGATTCCCTTTTTTAAACCATAGGTTAGAGTTGTTGTTTCTCTTCTTTCTCAAAACAATCCGAAAAACACAATAAACATTTCAAACATCAATAAAAAACAGTTCTTGCGTAAAAGACTGTAAACCAATAAAAAACGTCATTTTTGTCCGCTTGGACCCATAATCAGGAGAAAACCTTTTTCAGAAGGATAAAAAAACAATCAAGACAGACTTGTGTCGTACGTGGCCCGAACTATGTTTGCTCTGATCTTTCATGCTGTATGGAAGTACGTAGGCATAGGATGCGATATCCTAGTGAGCAACCTTCCCCTCCTTTCCCGTAGGTAGGCGAACTACGTTGACTCTGATTTCTCGTTCCAGACGGGAATACGTAGGCATAAAGTGCGATACTTTGCCGAGTCATTTTATTTTCTTTTAACCCTAGACCTGTAGAATAGATAGAATAACAATCCGTACCAGAAAACAAGCGTGGATCCCGTCGAGTACGACGAACGTGAGGGGTGCTAATACCTTCCCCTTGCGTAACCGACTCCCGAATCTAGGATTTGGTTGCGATGACCATCCCTTTCCCGTCTTTGCGGTAGGTTTACTTCGAGCGTTTCCTTTCCCTCTGTTGGGATAAATAACGCACGGTGGCGACTCTTCTGTTCAGCCGGCGCCGATTTTCGCAGTAGCGACAGCTGGGGACTGCGATGGTTCCCTATGCGAGTCTCGCCTTGGATCTTCTTCCTAGTTGTCTGGGTCACCCCCAGCAGCTGGCGACTCTGCTGGGGATCCAACGTCCCCTGGCTGCTAAGGACTGCGATAGTTCCTTATGCATTTGGGATCCAACGTCCCTTAAGCGAGTCAATCCTAACGTTTGTTTTCCCGTCGAGGAATTTGTATGGATTTACATTTATGTCATTTACCTTCAGCACTATATTATTGATTATTGTTGTTATTGGGGGTTGTGACGGGTGTTCTATTATTGAGAGATAAGCCGGACCTGGGCTTGAGGGTACTTAGAATTAGAGTGGAAAGTAGCGGGCGCCCACTTGCTTTGCAGGTCTTGGTGTCCCGCAAAATTCACACTCATACGAGGTTCCTCTGGTTGGCCTCCTGCCCCACCCTTTGGGTGGCGTGGGTTGCTGGTTAGTTGAATTGTCGACTCTGGGAACCGATCAATTGGAAGTTGGCTAAGTGAGGCCTCTTCAGGATTTGATGATGCCACTCCTTCTGGGAATCGTATCATCAACCCTGAAAGTCTGTGACGCCGACGACCGCATAGGATGCCATACCATTGTCAGTTATTAGGACACCTACCTGTGAGAGGGTTTTGGGACTATGCAGGTAACTAGACCTCCAGATACCGGTTTGTTTCTTGATTTGAGATTCAAGATATTTATGGACAGTTGAGGGGTCTATCAGAGACCAGGATTGGAGTTATGTTATTGGGTCTATTAGAGACCGGGATTGGAGCTTCGTATTGGGTCTGTCTAAGACCAGGGTTGAGGATTTCTGGATGGTCTGTTTGAGACTTATGATGTGGTTTGGGCTTCTTAGCCATGGCACCTGGTGCCCTTGTTGCATCTATTTGCATTGCATTGTTGCATAACCATTATCATGTGCATTTCATTAACGTGTGTCTGTGCTGCAGGTGCATTTGCATTTTCCCTGATTCTAGCGTCCGGATTTCTGATTATTGATCATGGCTAGCTTGAGAAGGACAGTTGCATACAAATTACCAACCCCTGATGTTATTCCCCTGATTGGTTTGATTTCCCTTGTTGAGGAGGATGTCCAGAGAAGCTTCAGGATGAGTTACGGAAGACTGTTGAGGTTGGTTCGTATACCAACTAAGGTTGAGCTGGATGGGCTGTATACATTGATGCAATTTTATGACCCTGCCTTGAGATGCTTCACTTTCAAGGACTTTATTTTGGGGCCCACCTTGGAAGAGTACGCAGAGTTTGTTGAGCTGCCCGTGCAGAATAAGGTTCCTTTCATTCACTTTGACGCTAAGCCTAGGTTGGAAGACTTAGCAAAGGCTTTACACTTGGACGCTTTTGAGCTATTGGTGACTTCTCCGCGCGGGGTTCCAGGCTTCTCCCTCCAGTTCCTGATTGGTAAAGCCCAGGAGTACGCCAAGAGTGGATGCTGGATAGTCTTTAATGCTGTGTTGGCTCTGTGCATCTATGGGATACTATTGTTTCCCAACATCCCAGATTTTGTGGACTTTGACGCCTTTCATTTGTTTGCCGCTGGCAACCCTGTACCCACATTGCTCGGGGATTTCTACCATTCGTTGCATTACAAGAATGAAAAGAGGAGAGAGAAGAGTGTTCACTTTTGTGTGCCATTGCTGAGCATGTGGTTTGAGAGCCACCTTCCTAAGAAAAAACCTTTGGTGGAGGTTGCAGATACAGCTGACTGGCCGAAGCGCCTGATGAGACTCTCTTCTGAAAACATTGATTGGTTTGACAGGGATTTGCTAGGGTCTGAGGTGATTTTCAGTTGCTCTGGATATCCAAACGTGCCTTTGATAGGAAGGAAGGGATGCATCAATTATAATCCATCTCTGTTTGTTCGCCAATTTGGATATGCATTGAAGGATCCACCTAGGGAGGAAGAAGTACAGGAATCTCTGTACTTCACTGGTGATGTGAACGGAGAATTATTATCCCAACTTCAGCACGCTTGGATACGCATCAACAGGAGAGGGAAACCACTATTGGGAAATAACGACAGTCAAGCTTACGCACCGTACAAAGCCTGGGTACAAGAAAGAGCAAAACAGTTGCTAATGCCGTTTCCAACTGTACCAGTCCATGTTCCTGTTCCAGTAGAGGAACCAACCACCGTTACCAGGGAAGTATATGTGCAAGTTGTAAAAGAGAAGGAAGCCTTGCTGTTGGCTAATGAAGAATTAGAGAAAGAACTGGCTCAGCTCAGAAGAGAGAAGAATGAAGCTGCATACTCTCTCCAACAACAGACTGAAACAGTAGCCTCGTTGAATGCTAAGCTGGTTGAAGAGAAACAGAAACGGGAGCGTCTGGGAAAGGATTTCAAGAGTTCACATGCTATGCTTGAATCAAAGAAAACGGCACTAGACGTAGCTTATCGAGAAATCTCTTCCTTCAGCAAAACGTGGAATGCCACGCTGACCAATAACAAGGAAAGGGAGGACAAACTAAAGTAGCAGATTTCTAACTTGGAACACCAGCTGAAGACTAGCAAGCTCAAGTACGAAGAGGAAGTTATGGCTAGATGGGCTCTTCAGGACGCATTGAATGAGGTAGCCAAACGCAAGAAAGAAGCTCGTTCCCAAAAGAGAAAGGTTGATGATTGCTTTGGGGACGGTGAATGGGAAGAATCTATCGAGGATTTGAAGCGTGTGATCAGGCGGGGTGACGCACCGATTGAAGGATTGCTTGCTCAGCCGGACCATCGAAAGACCAAAAGGCTATTGAAGGAGTACAGGGGCTACGAACCTACTTGACTTGATTTGTATATTGTTGTTTTGAGCTGACCATCACCAGGCCTGTTGGTTGGGGTCATGCCTTCTATTGTACTACCTCACATTGATGTATAACTTTGCCCGATAAGCTATATACAAGTTGTTCCGTCTTCTGTGAATGATTATCAGCCAATTATCACCGCACTGTCACGACACGACACGACACAGAGCACATGGCACTAGAGTTGGGGAAATAATACACCCTAACGCACAGACACATATTGCATTGCATGTGCATACATATTGCATTTATCAGCTAATTATTGAAACTGTATCTCATCTTCTGCATCTCGACAGGTTTACAGAATTGCAAGTCAATGTCCTCATCGGTATCCCACTCGCACAAACTGTAAGAAGATTATGGATCAAGTACAGCAAGAGATGCAGGAGATGCGGGAGAGGCTCACACAGTTCATGCAGACTATGGAAACGGTTATGAAGGGGCAGGAAAACCTGCAGACTCTGGTGTTACCGCTATTGGCAAAGGCAAATGGAGGTGGTAACGAGGACCACCACTCTGTACAAGTTGAGACTATTCATGGAGGCAGTGTGCATACTCCTCAGCCTGTAGTGAACCCTCCTGTGGTAAATGTGCCGGGCGCGAATGCGAACAACGGGGCTGGCACCGGAAATGGTAACAATGGAGTTGGAAATGAAGTTGTTGTTAATAATGTTGGACTCAAGGATGCCAATCTGGGCGTCAATAATAACAGAGATAATGGTTTCGGAAACGCGGGTTTCGGATACAATGAGCAAGGCTTTGGCTATGGTGGTCAGGATGGCAGGTTTGGCTTTAGATACGACGGTGCTGGTATGGTTAACCAAGGTTATGGAGGAATGGCTAATAATGGTAACGGCACTAGATTCGTTAATAATGGGTATGGACCGGCTGGTATCAATCAGGGATACGGAATTAGAGGTCAAGGACGAATGATGAATCAGAATGTATTTGGCCGCAATCAAGGGTATGATGGCTTTGGCAATGAAAATGTCAACTGGAACGAAGATCAGCAGGAAGATGCATTCTCTGGTAGAGGTTTTGACGGTCCTGTAGACAACACGCAGCGAATTAAGATGCTCGAGGAGCAGATGAAAGGTGTTGTGAATCAAAGTGCTTCTGGTTTGGACATGACCACGATGGGACTGGTACCCGGTCTGAGGGTACCTTTGAAATTTAAGGCTCCAACTTTTGACAAGTACAAGGGAGATACTTGCCCCAAGGTTCATGTGCGGTCGTACTATAGAAGAATGTCGGCTTATTCGAATGACGAAAGAATGCTGATGCATTTCTTTCAGGACAGTTTGTCTGGTCCTTCTCTTGAATGGTACATGGGGTTAGAGCCTACCCAGATAAAGACTTGGAAACAGTTGGCCGACGCATTTGTGGCGCATTATAAATACAATAATGACTTGGCCCCGAATCGGATCCAGTTATAGGGGTTGTCCCAAAAGAAAGATGAAAGCTTCAAGGAATACGCGCAGAGATGGCGCGATATGGCCGCACGAGTTCATCCTCCGCTGGATGACAAAGAGATGAATGATATGTTCGTAGGGACATTTACTGGTGTGTTTTATGATAAGTTGTTCCATACTTCCTTGGGTAGTTTCTCGGACCTAGTCTTGATGGGTGAGAAAATCGAAAGTAATATTAAAGTGGGCATATTCCGCGCTGAGGAATCCACTTCATCGGGAAATAATAGAAAAGGTTATGGTGGTCGCCGTCAGGGTGACACGAGTGCAGTATTCGGAGGCCGAGGCCAAGGCCGAGGTAGAGGACGTAATCAGTACAATCATCCGCAACAGGTGGCAAGTGTCACAATTCCATTCCCTCAACAATCAGTACCGTTACAGCAGATACCGCCGCAACAACAACCACAGCAACAACAGCAGCAGCAGAGACCTAACCAGGGTCAAAGGAGATTTCCTAACACGAGGCCGAAGAGGGTTTTTGATGTACCTCCTTATACATATGCGGAATTGCTTCAAACATTGCTGGGTTTGAATTTAGTAGAAAAGAGGACCATGGCGCCAATGACGGGTACCCCTCCATTTGGCTTTGATACGAATAAGAAATGTGAGTTTCACTCCGGAGCTCCTGGCCACGACATAGAGACGTGTCATGCTTTCAAGCATGTGGTACAAGATCTGCTAGATAGCAAAGCCATCAACTTCGGGCAAGCTGGCCCAAATATCTTGAATTCACCTATGCCCAACCATGGGGCAAATGCTGTGTTGACAGAGGAAAAGCTGAATTTGGTATTGAGTGTCGATGAGCTCAAGACTCCACTGTGCGAGGTTAAAAGCAGATTGTTGAGAGGAGGTGTTCATCCGGGCTGTGATGAGTATTGTCTGGATTGTTGGGCTCAAGATGGGGGCTGCATTGAGTTGAAAAGTGGTATTCAGGCTTTGATGGACGAGGGTAGATTGCAGTTTGACAGCACAGCCGTTGAGAAACCTGTGGAGGTTATGATGGATGAGGCTAATGATGTAGCGATGGTGACTATCCCACGAAAGACGGTTACTATAACGGTGCCAGCCAGGCGGCCAACGATCACCATCACAAAAGCGGGGCCTGTCCCGTATGAAAATACTAAAGCCGTACCCTGGACCTACGGGTTGGAAGCCTACTGCAATGGCGAGAAGATAGAATTGAATAAGCAACCAGCTGAAGTTGTTGACAACGTTGTTGGAACTGGTGGGATGACTCGAAGTGGAAGGATCTTTGGGTCACCAGAGGTAGAAGCTCAGCGTTTGGCTCGAGGAAAAGAAAAAGTGAACGAGGGTATACCTGTATAGAGGAATGAGAAGGAAACGTCACTGAAGGACGTAGAGGAGTTTATGCGCCTAATTAGAAAAAGCGACTACAAGATTGTCGAGCACTTGCAACAAACACCATCGAAGATATCCATACTATCATTGTTGTTATGCTCCGAAGCACATCGGAATGCATTGTTGAAGATTTTGGATACTTCATTCGTACCTCAGGATGTGTCTGTCAACCAGTTGGAGGGGGTACTGGCCCATGTGAATGCCGGTCACAGTTTGGGATTCACTGATTTTGATTTGACCCCAAGGGGGAGTGAACACAACATGGCGTTGCATGTTTCTGTTGAATGTCGGGGCACGGTTATGTCCCACGTATTGGTAGATACAGGATCTTCTTTGAACGTACTTCCCAAAAAGGCCATGATGAAGCTAGACATCCGGGGAATCATCTGTACACCGAGTGATTTGGTGGTTCGGGCATTTGACGGCACCCGAAGATCGGTATTTGGATCGATAACGTTACCCTTGCAAGTGGGACCAGAGGTATTTGAAACGGAGTTTTACATTATGGACATTCACCCCGCGTACAGTTGCTTATTAGGACGCCCGTGGATACATGGTGCTGGGGCAGTTACCTCTACTTTGCACCAGAAATTGAAGTATATGGTGGGTGACAGTGTCGTTACCGTCTGTGGAGAGGAGGATATCTTGGTGAGTCACTTGTCCTCATTCAAATACATCGAGGTTGATGGTGAAATTCATGAGACGCCCTGCCAGGGGTTTGAAAGTTTGAAAATCAAGGATAAAGCTCCAGTCGTCAGTAAAGCGCCGGAAGTGGCCGTATCCTCGTACAAAGAAGCACAGGCTTTAGTGCAAGCAGGAGAGACGAAGGGTTGGGGCCGTGTACTAGACATACCTGTGAAGCTGGACAAGTTCGGACTGGGTTATCAGCCGTCATCATCAGCGCCCATTGCAGGGGCACCAAAATTCAAAGGGCCAGTGACGATCACGTCCAGTGGGGTTCGTTTTGAAGCCATCAATGCTATCTCCGATTCAGAGGAGGGGGATAGTGACTGTGACATGGATGCTTAGATCCAGCCAAGCGTGCCGGGGCAAGGGCTATGCAACTGGTCAATTCAGGAATTTGTTCCCGTGACTACAAAACAGTAATTTCTTTGTTTTTCAATTGTTGAATAATCCGGTGTCCTGCCCGGGGCATCGTGACTTTGCTTAGGGTTACTCTTTTATGTACATTGTGATGTTTAGATCATTAAATAAAAAGGCGTTTTTTGTTGCATGCAAATATTGTGCTCTCTGTCTTTCCTGTTTTTGTTTTACAATAAAATGGCAACGTGGTTACTCGCTTTATGCACATTTTGAAGCATTTAACCATTTCTTTTGCAGGATAACGTTTTCAGATGACACCATCGAACCGCCTATGACTCATTTCAACTTTGAGCACCCGGTATTTCAGGCCGAAGAGGAGGTTGTCGAAGATGGCGAAGTTCCAGAAGAATTGTCTTGGTTGGTAAAGCAAGAAGAACGAATTATTCTGCCTCATGAGGAGGTCATTGAAATTATTAACCTGGGGTCGGAAGGGGTTGAAAGGAACATCCGTATAGGAGCCGCGCTGCAGAGCAACGTCAAGCGAAGATTGGTTGAGATGCTCAGAGAGTACAGTGATGTATTCGCTTGGTCGTACGAAGACATGCCTGGGCTGGACACAGATATGGTTGTGCACCGTTTTCCACTAAAAGAAGAATGCCCACCGGTTAAGCAGAAGCTTCGCAGAACTAGGCCTGATATGGCAGTGAAAATTAAGGAGGAGGTCCAAAAGCAGTGGGATGCCGGTTTCCTAGCTGTTACAAAGTATCCCACTTGGGTCGCAAATATTGTTCCAGTGCCGAAAAAGGACGGTAAAGTCAGAATGTGCGTGGACTACCGTGATCTAAACAAAGCGAGCCCAAAAGACGATTTTCCACTTCCTCACATTGATGTGTTGGTTGACAATATGGCTCAGTTCTCTGTCTTTTCTTTCATGGACGGATTCTCGGGGTATAATCAGATCAAGATGGCACCCGAAGACATGGAGAAGACCACTTTCATAACACCGTGGGGAACATTTTGTTACAAAGTGATGCCCTTCGGACTGAAAAATGCTGGGGCAACATATCAAAGAGCGATGACTACTCTCTTTCATGACATGATGCATAAAGAGATTGAAGTATATGTAGATGATATGATTGCCAAATCCCAGACGGAGGAAGAACATTTGGTAAATCTGCTGAAGCTATTCAAGAGGCTTAGGAAGTTCAGGTTGAGACTGAACCCTAATAAATACACCTTCGGGGTGAGATCGAGTAAACTGCTGGGGTTTATCGTGAGCGAAAAAGGAATAGAGGTGGATCCTGCAAAGATCAAAGCAATACAAGAGATGCCAGCACCTAAAACAGAAAAAGAAGTACGAGAATTTTTAGGGAGACTGAACTACATTGCCAGGTTCATATCTCACCTGACAGCTACGTGTGAGCCGTTATTCAAGCTGTTGAAAAAAGACCAGGTTGTAACATGGAATGAAAATTGTCAAAAGGCGTTCGATAAAATAAAATAGTATTTGCAGGAGCCTCCTATTTTGATACCTCCAGTGGCAGGGAGACCCTTGATTATGTATTTGACGGTTCTTGAGGGAAGTATGGGTTGTGTTCTCGGTCAACACGACGAGACAGGAAGAAAAGAGCATGCGATATACTACCTGAGTAAGAAGTTTACTGAATGTGAATCTCGATACTCAATGCTCGAAAAAACTTGTTGCGCGCTAGCCTGGGCCGCCAAGCGTTTGAGGCAATACATGCTGAACCATACAACCATGCTCATCTCGAAGATGGATCCTATCAAATACGTATTTGAAAAGCAGGCATTATCGGGGAGAATTGCCCGTTGGCAGATGGTTTTGACCGAATACGACATCCAGTATGTCTCACAGAAGGCTATAAAGGGGAGTGTATTATCTGAGTACTTGGCAGAGCAACATATTGAGGACTACCAATCGATGAGGTTTGATTTTCCTGACGAGGATATCATGTACCTGAAGATGAAAGATTGTGAAGAACCGTTGTCGGACGAAGGACCAGAGTTGGGTTCAAAATGGCAGTTGATCTTTGACGGAGCTGTAAACTCCTATGGTAGCGGAATAAGGGCAATCATCACTACTCCACATGGGTCGCACATACCATTCACTGCTCGATTGACCTTTCCAGTTACCAATAATGAAGCCGAATACGAAGCTTGTATCATGGGGCTTGAAGAAGCCATTGATTTGTGAATCAAAAATCTGGATGTATATGGAGACTCAGCTCTGGTGGTGAATCAAATAAAAGGAGAATGGGAGACACGTCAGCCCAATTTGATACCGTACATGAATTACGCGAGGAGATTGTTGCCTTTCTTTGACAAGGTTGAATTGCATCATGTACCGCGAGCAGAGAATCAGATGGCTGACGCTCTGGCCACATTGTCTTCCATGTATAAAGTCAATTTCTGGAATGAGGCTCCCAGAATTGTTATCTCCCGGCTTGATAGACCCGCCTTCGTATTTGCCATTGACGAAGTATCTGATGATAAACCCTGGTATTTTGACATCCATAATTTCCTGAAAAACAAAGAATATCCGGCTGGGGCATCTAGTCACGAACAGAAGACTCTCAGGAGATTGGCGGGTAATTTCTATCTAAATCCAGACGGTGTCCTATACAAGAGAAATCACGACTTGGTGCTACTACGTTGTGTAGACGAGAAAGAGGCGAAGCTGCTCATGGAGGAAATACATGAGGGTACATCTGGTACGCATGCTGGTGGGCATGCTATGACGAGGAAGCTGCTGCGGGCAGGTTATTATTGGCTAACTATGGAAACCGATTGTTTCAAGTTTGCGAAGAAGTGTCATAAGTGCCAGATCTATGCAGATAAGATCCATGTGCCTCCGAGTCCTCTGAACGTGATGTCGTCACCGTGGCCATTCTCAATGTGGGGAATCGACATGATTGGAAAGATCGAGCCGACGGCATCTAACGGACATCGTTTCATTTTGGTAGCAATCGATTATTTTACCAAATGGGTGGAAGCGGCATCCTATGCAAATGTGACCAAGCAGGTGGTAGCCAGGTTTATCAAGCGAGATATCATTTGCAGATATGGAATCCCCGAGCGGATAATTACCGACAACGGTTCGAACTTAAATAACAGAATGATGAAGGAGATGTGTCAGAGTTTTAAGATCGAGCATCACAACTCCTCCCCTTATCGACCCAAGATGAATGGCGCTGTTGAGGCGGCCAATAAGAACATAAAGAAGATTGTTCAGAAGATGGTGGGGACCTATAAGGACTGGCATGAGATGCTACCTTTTGCTTTGCACGGTTATCGTACGACGGTACGCACATCAACCGGGGCAACCCCGTTCTCGTTGGTATATGGAATGGAAGCAGTGTTACCACTGGAAGTTGAGATTCCTTCCCTGAGGGTATTACGAGATGTCCAACTGGACGAGGCAGAATGGGTGAGAGACAGGTTGAACCAGCTGAGTTTAATGGATGAGAAGAGGTTAGCTTCTCTAGCATATGGTCGTTTGTACCAGAGCCGAATGAAGAAAGCGTATGATAAAAAGGTACGTCCGCGCAGCTTTCAGATGGGCGACCTTGTGCTAAAGAGGATTCTCCCGCCACAGGCAGATCACAGGGGCAAGTGGACCCCCAACTACGAAGGGCCATACGTTGTCAGAAAAGTCTTTTCAGGAGGAGCTTTGTTGTTGTCCACCATGGACGGTGAGGACTTTACATCGCCTGTGAATTCGGACGCAGTTAAAAAATACTTTGCTTGAAATTGACCCGCTGGACAAAAAAGGAAAGTCCAGGCAAAAATGGGGCATCCTGGCGAACCAAAAACAGAATAAAAGGTTCGGGCAAAAGTTAGGGATAAAATTGAAAAAATGTACACCCGCGAAGTCGAAAACCTACACTGGGCGGCTTCGGCAAAAAAGGGTATCCCGGTGAATTGAAAACCCGTAAAGGGCGGTTCACGCAAAAGTTAGGGATTTGAAAAGCAAATGACTGTGGTCCGAATTTGATACTGCATTGCACATTGGTGCCGGAGAATACTTGAGGATTCGTTTATCAGATACAACCTCTTCGGAAAGTTGAATACCGGGAAAGCGCCAGAGTCAGGCGAGTCATAGGAGGATCAGCTCATGGTGTTTGTCTGCATCCCGTTGCCGACATGTGTACATATTTGTGTTAGTTTTTATGCTTCCTGTGCATACTTGTGTACTTGTTTGTGCGTAGCTACCTCTTTTCAGGAGTTACATCCAGTGTACAAAACTCCGCCTATTTAGAGGCCCTATCAATAAAACATGTTATTCAGTACTCGATATTTGTTCTTTATTGTTTTGTATGTGAAAAAACGCCGATTGTTTTGACAAAACTAGCATGTACATAACGGTGTTGGCCCTTGCCAATAATTGCTAAAACTTTGAATTGACTGAAATGATGTCACAAATGCTAACCCGAATAGATTCGGTTGTATGGACTTGTTTTGTCGCGTTTGTGCTGTTTTGCAGGGTCCTTGCCTGTTTGAAGCAATCGAAAGAGAATTACTATGGCGTAGCCAGGGCATTGGATGAAAGATGTGATTACAGTTGATGTAAATCCCCACGCAGGTCGTGTTCCCGGAAGTAGAAATGGCGCTCCCCTTTATTGATGGACAAGATTAATTCCCCAGAAGAGTATCTTAATAGAGATGTCTCCGGCAAGGTGGTAATCCCCACAGAATTGAGCATGTGTAGATGCAATCCCCAGTTGAGAAAGTTATCAAGATGGATGACCAAGTCAAAATTGGTTCAGAAAGATGGTTTTTCTTTTTCCCCCGCAGGGTCAGTTATTTCCAACAAGAGTTGATAATCTCAAGATTGTGATTTGTATTCAGACAATATGATTTCCTCCACAAGGACTTTCTATCCCGAGCAGAGTTGCTTAGCCTCAGAGTAGTGATTCCAGGTTGGCAGGCTGTGCTCAGACAGTGTACATTCCTCAAGGAAGATCCATTATCCCTAGTAGGGTCGTCTACTCTCTCCAGCAGAGGTTTCCTTCCCGGTAGGATCCTTTATTCTCCCCCTAGCGGAGCCAGTTTTGTCTCCAAGAGAGTCTTTTCTTCCCCCCAGCGGAGTTCTCTCTATTCAGCAAGAATTTTCTTTCCTCCCAGTGGAAATTAGAGTTCAGATCTCTCCCCAGCAGAGTTGGTTGTATGTCCTGGCATTTATTTTGCCAGAATACTTCGTGATACCCGTTCACTCCCCAGCATGGTGTTATTTGTCCTCAACAGCAAGGATTGGTGAAGCAAGCTCGTCAGAGCTTATCCCCAGTAGCTTGAACCTGCATTTGCATCGACATATAGTGTCATATTTGCATCCACCAAATAAAACGCGTAGCATTTCCATATTGTATGGAGCATTACGCCATTATCAAACATACACATTTTGAAGCATAGATCAGGTTGATTGACTCTTTGCTTTCAGGTATTTTTTCAATAGGAGTATGGAGTTCTAAAGATCAGATGGTACTAGACAATCGAGGTCTCGCCCGGAGACGTGTGATGTAGTTCAGTTTATTGTTCCCCACAGAGTTGCCAATTGAGGCATTGTTGTATCCGGCTAGCGGGATGTTTTTTCAAGATTGTTGTGCATTGGCACAAGGTTTTCACGAAATCAAAATTCAGAGGTGGTCACTTGGTATTGACGCGAGTGTTTGACATTTATTCTCGGAACATCCCCCAGCGGAGTTAGTTACTGCAAAGAATAGGCAAAGAAGCTATGTCCGAGAAGAAGACATTCTTGTGTGATGGGCAGAAGTCAAAGTTCCTGTGTGATGGGCAGACGAAGACATTCCTGTATGATGGGCAGAAGTCAGAGTTCCTATGTGATGGGCAGAAGAAGACATTCCTGTATGATGGGCAGAAGTCAAAGTTCCTGTGTGATGGGCAGACGAAGACATTCCTGTGTGATGGGCAAAAGTCAAAGTTCCTGTGTGATGGGCAGACGAAGACATTCCTGTGATAGGTAGAAGTCAAAGTTCCTATGTGATGGGCAGATGAAGACATTCCTGTGTGATGGGCAGAAGTCAGAATTCCTGTGTGATGGGCAGAATTCAGAGTTCCTGTGTGATGGGCAGACGAAGACGTTCCTGTGTGATGGGCAGACGAAGACGTTCCTGTGTGATGGGCAGATGAAGGTTTTTCTGTGTAATGGGCAGATTAGGATTTTCAGTAAAGTGGACAAAAGTATGTTCTCGTGTCAGATAGGCAGATGACGATTTCTTTGCAGTTATACACAAAGGTGTGTTCCCATTTCGGATAGGCGGATGAAGAGTTTGTGTGACATAAGCAAGAGGTGTGTTCCCGTTTTGGATAGGCGGATGATTTCCTCGTAGGGAGCATAGTATGTGTCCCATGACAAGATAGAGCTGCATTCTTACAAAAGTCTTCTTCCGGTGAAGCCACTAAGGATTGTTCCAGTATTGAAAAAATAGTGATGAAGTCGGATCAGTAAAAAATAATTTTTTCCCCAAGTAGTGGTGTAGTTGTTTTGCAGTTGGCAAATTTCTGGGTTTATTGGTATTCAACCGTTTCGTACCTCGATTGTCTGAAGGCTCCGGGCGTTTCACCCAGTCGGGTCCAAATCGTTTGAATAGGGGCAGCTGTTGCACCCTAAAATTTGACCAACTTATTTCACCTGATTTTATGTTTCATAGCTTTAGCATTTGCATATTAGGTCATATTAGGTCATGTACATAATTCATTCATCTGCATAGCATAGGCAAGCCATCCAACAAGGGACCGAGTGCCATTCTTATCTCTATGAGCCTATCAAGAGGTTCTTATTCAAAATTTAAGCCTATGCAAGTCATCAGAAAGGAATTGAAGCTTGAGAAGTTAGTGGACCAATCAGTGGGTTTTTCTCCTATCTTGAGGGGGTTTGAAGACTATCAAAGAGATTGTGGGCTATGAATTGAGGGCATGGAATGTATATAGACATCATGGAATACCTAGAGGGTCATTTTTAGAGTGAGACAAGTCATTGATGTGATTACAAGAACTACAGTTGAAGACAGTCAATTAGGGTTTCATCTGGGTCAACCCTAGGTCAACCCTAGGTCAAATACTTGATTGAAGGGACATCAAGGCCTGTTTGAAGAATGGGGGATCCATCATTTGATGTGTGGATATGGATGTGGTGTTGTGCCAAGGAGAAATCAAAAGAAATCAAGAAGAAGAGAAGTTTCTAAATTAGGGTTTCAGTGTAAAATCCCCTGATTTAGGGCAAACTTCCAAGCAGAATAATTCAAGATACAAGTCTCTAATGGATTTTTGGCCAACACGAAAGTTGTTCCTCATAATCTTAGCTTTCTAGAAAGGTATGGTATGCCTCAATATGATTTGTGGAGCTCTACTTATGATCTTGACAAGCCAAGGGCATTTTGGGCATTTGGAGGTTATAAGTCATTTCAAGCATAAGGCCATATCTCCTACTTCCAAGCTTCAAATGGAAAAATCTTCAACATCAAACATGCTTAGAATGATGTTTTAAGGCTAGTAGGGAGGTCATGAGATGTTAAAAAGGCTTGTATCAAAAAGTGATAAAAATGGCCTAAAAAGGGGGAATAAGTCAAATAAAGTGGTGAAAAAAAATCAAATTTTGGGTTAGAGGTCACAAACAAGCCATATGACATACCAATTTAATTGTAAAATGCATTTTAAAGACAATGGCATTGGCACATTTTTCAATTGAGCAATAATTTCATGACTTGCTTTCTAAAAGTGGTTACTTGAAATGTAAGTCACTAATCCAAACCACTTAACAAGGCATTTGGAAGGCTATTTTGGTTGGAAACTTCCAAGGAAAGATACATGAACAATCTAGAAATTTCCAAGGGAAGATACATGAATAATCTAGAAAGTTCCAAGGGAAATGGATTTTATTATTTTGGGCTTGGGCTTTGTCGCTACTGCGAAAATCGGCGCCGGCATGACAGAAGAGTCGCCACCTTTCGTTATTTATCCCTCAGAACGGGAAAGGAAACGATCGGGAAAAACCTGACGAAAAAGGTATAAGACAAGGTCGTTGCAACCATTGTCTGGGTTCGGGAGTCGGTTACGCAAGGGGAAGGTATTAGCACCCCTCACGTCCGTCGTACTCGACGGGATCCACGCTTGGTGTTTATAAGGAAAAGGGTGTGTTTATCTATCTACGCTAGTGGTCAGTCTGACAAGAAAAGATAAGGACAGGACTCGACAGAACATACGCTGTTCTGGGCCTACGTACTCCCTCGTGCAATGGGAAAGTCAGAGTCAACGTAGTTCGACTACCTACGTCTAGACGGGGGGAAAGGTTGCTCGCCAGGACATCGCGTCCTGGGCCTACGTACTTCCACACGGCATGGAAGATCAGAGCAAACGTAGTTCAGGCTACGCACGACACAAGCTGTTCAAGTGTTTTTTATGGGAAAATGCACCTTAACCAAGGGTTTTCACAGTCCAGGAGGACAAAAGGTTTTGATGTTTGTTCAAATCTTTTGACGGAAGAAATGAATTCACTTTTGTTTTATCCTTTATTAAGTGTTTTTCTGTTGTTTTGAGAAAGGAAAGAGACACCCTAAAACTATGGTTGAAAAAAAAAGGGAATCTGCCTAACGTTATCATGCCTGGTTAACCAACCTACTGTCTATCATAACCCCTCCACAGCGGAGAAGTTAGAGCTCCTAAGGGATCATAGCAACAGAACTAAACAGCAAACAGGAAATACTGCAAAGTAAAGAAATACTGGAAATATGCATGAATGCAACAACCAAACAAGCAAGGCACAAAGGCCACAAACCACAGAGGCAAGGGAGCTCAGCTCTACCAAATACCAGCAAGCAAAGTCACTCAATAAGAATCAAGCAGAAGGAGGACCACCTCAACTTCTCATGCACAAAAGCAGGCTTATTTTTAAGATGCACCTATCTCAGAAATATCTATATGAACCCCTAAGTCTAATGCAGCACAGCACCACACAAGTCAATCGACACAAAGAGAAGGCTAACCAGCCTGGCAAACTCCTATCCAAAAGCATGAAACTACCCTGAGCAAGACCCTAAACAACCTTAAAACAAAACCCTAATCTACCCTAAGCAAAACCCTAAAGGGAGAAACCAATCCCGTTCTTCAAGCTTCAAGCCAAGCTTACCAAAGAAGAGGAGCTAAGTAGACAGGCCCATAGTGCCTTCCTCAGGAAAGTACTAGGAGGCTTCCACTTAGGAATCATATCCCATGTGGCTCAACAACTGTGAACGGTTTACATTCCTCCTCAGGAGAAACTAAACTCACATGAAGGCTCCAACATCATTGGATACTTAAGAAATCCTACATGAACTAAGAGAACTAAGTGAATAGACCCATAGTGCCTTCCTCTGGAAAATACTAGGGGGCTTCCACTTAGGAATCATATCCCATGTGGCTCAATAACTGTGAACGGTTTACATTCCTCCTCAGGAGAAACTAAACTCACATGAAGGCTCCAACATCATTGGATATTTAAGAAATCCTACATGAACTAAGGGAACTAAGTGAACAGACCCATAGTGCCTTCCTCTGGAAAATACTAGGGGGCTTCCACTTAGGAATCATATCCCATGTGGCTCAACAACTGTGAACGGTTTACATTCCTCCTCAGGAGAAACTAAACTCACATGAAGGCTCCAACATCATTGGATATTTAAGAAATCCTACATGAACTAAGTGAACTAAGTGAACAGACCCATAGTGCCTTCCTCTAGAAAATACTAGGGGGCTTCCACTTAGGAATCATATCCCATGTGGCTCAACAACTGTGAACGGTTTACATTCCTCCTCAGGAGAAACTAAACTCACATGAAGGCTCCAACATCATTGGATACTTAAGGAAAGAGGTGAGAAGAAAGAATGAAAGACATCCATAGTGCCTTCCTCAGGAAAGTACCATGAACTTCCCTCAAACTTCAGGATCTCAAACCTCACAAAAAGAAAGCAAGCTCCTAGACTAGGTCTTCATTCCATGCATCCTTACAAGCTCCATCAAGTCTTCATCCAGCCTCCATCTTCCAAAAGAAACCACAGACCCTCAAACCAAAAGAAACTATCTCTAAAGTTCAACCACAGTTGAACTTCAAAGTCAGAAGCCCTCAAGACTTCTCCTATTCTCAAGCTCAATCAAAAATAGCAACATAACTTCTAAAAATCCACCAAAATCTAGGGGAAACCTACATGGCTCTATGATCCCAAGATCAAATCTCAAAGCCTAAGTCAACTTTTAAGGCTACTAAACAATCCCTAACATATGAATGGTCAAGGGTTAACCAGCAAGTTATGAGGTCTCTACTCTCTAACCCTAAAACAACATCAATCAATTTCTAAAAAAAACTATGAAAAAACTATGGGGAGCATGCATTAGTCTAGTACAACATACTAAAAAACTAAAGCAAAATTCATTACCAAGCGAGAGAAATTAAATCAGCAAGGCAGACACATCACAAATCAATTACTCAATACCAATTAAAATACAAAAATGCAAATAAAAATGAAAATGCATGATCAAATTAATATTTTTGCACCATAAAGTCCTAAATTGAACTATGAATCTATAGAAAAAAGAAGGGAATTAATTGGATAATCCTACTATTTTTCATGAATTATTTTCTAACATGGATAAAACAAAGAAATTTAAAAAAGAAAATAAAACCAGGGGGGGTGGCGATAGCAAAACGCCCTATTTGCTTCTCAAGATTGGGCCAGGAGGGGGGTGCGATCAACACTTGTTGCAAAGGCCCAGGTAATTCATTCAGTTTCACAACCCAGGGGGGCAACGAGTAAGGAGGGGGTAGCGATAGCAATTCATATTGTTTGGGCCCAGCCCAAACTCAAACCCTAACCCCATCAAACAACTAACAAAACCATCCCTCACCCCAAAAATTCGTTCACTGTTCACTCCCTAACCCTAATGCGCCGTTCCTCTCAAGCTCTCTCTCAAACTCCCTCTGAATCCTTCTCAAACTCTCACGAATCTGATACTAAACCCTAAACACAATCTCACCATACTCTTCAATTCGATACTCCAAACTCAACCTAAACTCTGTTTGAATCAAGACAAACATCAAGCAATCCCAGCAAACAGAAAGAAGAATGCAACCAGAATCAAGTGAAGACGTACCTGGATACGGAGTACGAATGGCTCGTGAAGGTCTTGGGGCTTCAATGAAGAAAACCTGGTGATCTCAAGACGTTACGCAGAGATCTTGATGAAGGTTCTTGAGGATCGCTGAAAACCGTGAAGATCCTTGAAGATCGTTGAAGATCGCTACGAGAAAGAGGAAGATCTTGAGGCTCTTTAAAGATCTTCTGGGGATTTTTGAAGATCAAGTGAATTTCTGGAAAATCCGGATGAACACGATGAGCGGATCTGACGAACTCGTGAGGAATGTTGTTGAATATTGATGAACAGACGATGCTGATGAATAAATCTGGAAGAGCGTTGATGAGGTTCTTGAAGTGTGGACGAAGATCTGTTGTAGGTTGATGATTCGTAAACGTTGATGGATCTTGAATGAAACGATGAAGATCCTGGAGATCTTGATGAGTCGATCTGGAGATTGTTCGTGATGAGTGTTCTTGGTATCGATCGGAGAAGAAAGGAGGAAATTAGTGAATTCTGGGTAAAAAAACCGTCTCCGGCGGGTTGTTGCGGCTGCCGGAGTACGTTGGTGTGGTGGCCGGAGGATTTAGGAGGTGGCCAGAGTACGCTGCATGCCGGCCGGTGGACTTTCCGGTGAGATGTGAGGAGCCACCAGGTGGCAAGCTTGCATGCAGAGGGTGAAGGCTAGGAGGACGCGTGGCTTGAGGGAGTGGGAGGAGGAAGACACGTGGGGTGCAGCTGGCAGAGAGAGATAATGGATCTGGAAACGTGGCAAGAGGGGGAGAAGAGCGAGAAAATGCGTGGCAGGCTCTTATATAGCCACGTGTACTTGGACTTTGGATAATTTCTGGGCCTCTGAATTTGGATTTTGACTAATGCCTGGCCCACTAAAGACTAAAACACGATTAGCATGATTAAATGGAGATTAAAGGGCTAATTGGACTGACCATGGATTAATGAAAATAAGACTGGTTAATGACACTAATTGATAAACTGAAACGTGATTATGAATTTGATTAACAGAAAATGGAAAATGATTAATGGACAATGGATTAAACTAATAAACTGAAGATAACAATTAAGGACCTAATAATATTCTAATCGAACATTAAAATAATCAAAACTCTAAACTAATATCTATTAAAACTATTAAAACCTATATTAAAAATATATCTAAAAACTATTATATTCTATAAAAGAAAATCTATAAAAAAAACTATTCAATTAATATTCTAAAAGGTTTTTAAAAAAACTATTAATTTCTATAAAAGAGAATGTCTATTAATTTTCTATTAAAACCTATTATCCATTAAAAGGAAATATATTCTAAAAAACCTATTATATTCTATATCATTTCTAAAATATTCTAAAATAATATCTAATAAACTCTATTTAAAACTATTTAAATTCTATAAAAATTCTATATAACCCTAAGACAAATTATTAAAATCTACAAAAGAAATCTATATTTCAACAACTATAAAATACCCTATTGAACTTTACAAAACCAATTAATATTCTATACTAACATATTAAAAAAACTCAACTATTCTATTAAAAACACAATATATTATCTAAAAATGCTAAAAAAAACTCAACAAAGTCTAAAAAAATCATAAAAAATTATAAAACCCCTAAAAAGACACTGTTAACCTGACTGGACGAAATAGCAGACCCCGGGCATCAGAAATACCACCAATCACTGTGTAAACTGAAAATGCCGAGAAGCGCGTAATCTCCCGAAAATGAAACTCCAACTATCTAGATTGGATCTGAAATATCCGGTAGATGAAAACCAAGCTGTAACCCTGACATCCTCTGTCTGTGTACTAATGTCATGCATCTGATATGCGAAAACGAATGCAAAAATGAGCCAAAACGTAAATCAGGAGCGGGAACCGGTTGGTCAAATTTTAGGGTGCAACAGCTGCCCCTATTCAAACGGCCTGG
Organism: Lathyrus sativus; assembly: GCA_963859935.3. Lineage (NCBI taxonomy): Eukaryota > Viridiplantae > Streptophyta > Magnoliopsida > Fabales > Fabaceae > Lathyrus > Lathyrus sativus. Next base: position 172,596,696 of record OZ012739.1, read on the forward strand.
ACCCGACTGGATGAAGAGCGAACGACCTTCAGATAATCGAGGTACGAGACGGTTGAATACCAATAAACCCGGAAATTTGCCAATCGCAAAAATAAATTGCGCACACCACCCTCTTGGGGAGAACTAACCAGGGAACTGATTTCCGTTGCCACAGCGACAACTAAACACCTATCCATCATCCTGTTTATGAAATAATCTGATATTGTCCATAGACCATCCCCATTCCGAAGAAGTGAGCATACACTAACCAGTGAGAAATTGTTGATCTCTCTTATCAACCTTTCGCATCGGAAGAAACGAGCAAACGCTTAACCAAGCAGGACAGTGTCGATCTCACTTATCAACCTTTCGTATTCGAAGAAGCGAGCAAATGCTTAACCAAGAGAGACAATGCTGATTTCACTTATCAACCTTTCGTACATACCTAAACGAGCATTCGCTAAACAGCGAGAAAATGTTGATTTCACTTACCAACCTTCCGTTCGTACCTGAACGAGCAAACGCTAAACAGCGAGCAAAATTGTTGATTTCACTTATCAACCTTCCGTTCGTACCTGAGCGAGCAAACGCTAAACAGCGAGCGAAATTGTTGATTTCACTTATCAACCTTCCGTTCGTACCTGAACGAGCAGACGCTAAACAGCGAGAAAATGTTGATTTCACTTACCAACCTTCCGTTCATACCTGAACGAGCAGACGCTAAACAGCGAGAAAATGTCGATTTCACTTATCCACCTTTCGTTCGTACCTGAACGAGCAAACGCTAAACAGCGAGAAAATGTTGATTTCACTTACCAACCTTCCGTTCGTACCTGAACGAGCAGACGCTAAACAGCGAGAAAATGTCGATTTCACTTATCAACCTTTCGTTCGTACCTGAACGAGCAAACGCTAAACAGCGAGAAAATGTCGATTTCACTTATCCACCTTTCGTTCGTACCTGAACGAGCAAACGCTAAACAGCGAGAAAATGTCGATTTCACTTATCAATCTTTCGTTCGTACCTGAACGAGCAAACGCTAAACAGCGAGAAAATGTTGATTTCACTTATCAACCTTTCGTTCGTACCTGAACGAGCAGCCCTGCGGGGACACGAGAAACTTAACCAAGCAACTCTGAGAGGACAATTCTGACGACGGCCGTCAAATACCTATTCTGGCAATAGGTATCCCGAAAACAACTCCGCTGGGGAAATTGGGAACTTAACCAAGCACCTTGACGAGTATAACTTTGGCGAAAATACGAGGAACTTAACCAAGCAACTCGTTGAAGAATACCCAGTTGGGGACTACGAGGAACTCAACCAAATAACTTGTTGAAGTAACACCCTGCTGGGGAAACTACGGGTAACCACCTAAAAATCTGCATTACCATCTTCCAATGCTGACACCACAGCATCCTGAGAAGGACTCAACTGGGGGGAAAAAGGTGCTTGACCAAGCAAACTCTGCTAGGGGAATATGACATGACGAACACGATTACTGCGTGTCTGGCCCCCTACGTAATCCCCATAACAAGATGAATACGATCACTGCGTGTTCTACACCACAACCCTCTTGACCGGAGGAAACACGATCACTGCACGTCTTGGCGTTGCAAACAAAACCACAGGATGAATACGATCACTGAGTACTCTACCATAAATCCCCGTAACATACTGATGACCACGATCACTGCGTACCCTGCGCCATAACTCTCTTGACAGGAGAAAACACGATCACTGCATACTCTGCACCACAACTCTCTTGACAGGAGAAAACACGATCACTGCGTACTCTGCACCACAACTCTCTTGACAGGAGAAAACACGATCACTGCGTACTTGGCGCAAACCAAACATATGCACATCTCCGTGAACTACGATCTCACTTATCAACAGAGAAAATACACCTGAAGCTGGATGGGTACTCAATCCTGCTTACGTTTCCAAATGCACATGTTTGATAATGCCGTAATGCTTCCACACTGCATGGAAATGCTACGTATTCGTGTAAAATGTAAGTGCTTATGATGCATGCTTATGCAAAGAGTTACTTCAGCAAAATAAATGCTGAAGACAAACTGGATCCGCTGGGGATGACCGGAATACTACCGATACGTTTCCAACAAAATAAATGCTGGAAAGATGAACTAACTCCGTTGGGGATAACTGTCCTGCTGGGAAAGTAGCTCACAAACTTATAACCTCAAACTCTGCTGAAAATGATCGTCCTGACGAGGAAGGATCAACCTGTTGGGGAAAGAGAAAAGCGATCCTGGAAACTGCTTTCAAAAGGTATCAAAACTCTGATTATTCCCTGTGGGGATAATTCATCCTGTTATCACTGAGCTGGGGACTGACCGGTGTGCTCTGATTCGCACTACACAAGACTCTTTGGGGGAGTTAATCATATCCGCCTGGACCCTTGCTGGGGAGGACTCTGCTCTGCTTGATAAGCCAATTCTAAACTACTGAAGATACATTGATCTTTTCCTTTGACGCAATCTCCACTCTCCTGGGGAGACAACATTCAAATTTGCCTGGGGCGACTTCATTGGGGAAAGACACAACATTCATCCTCTGGAGAGGGTACCAGCCTGCCATGGACTCTGGCGGGGAACTTTGCGAGCCTTTGAATACCTGCAAAAGTCAACAAGCAAACACAAGACAATCTATGCAAAAAGAAACATCTTGTTAATCACCCATGACAGCCATTCAGGTAATTTCCGGTTTTAACAATCATCGGCCGAGGCCCGCCTGTTTACACATATGTAAGTTTATCAAAAACATCGGCGTTTTCTACAAACAAAACTGTAAAAGTTAAAACCAAAGTCACACACTACACTGAATAACACACTTTATTGATAACGGCCTGAAAATAGGCGAGATTTGTACATCAGATGCAACTCCTGAAAAGAGGTAGTCACACATAAACAAAATGCAGGAATGTACAAAGATACAGAATAAAATTTGTACACATGTCGGCAACGTGTTACAGACGAACACCATGAGCTGATCCTCCTATGACTCGCCGGACTCTGATGCTTTCCTGATCTCTGTCTTCGGAAGAGATTGTCCTGGACTCTGATGCTTTCCGGACCCCCGGATGCTCCCAAACCACTAGATAATCTAACTTGGACCACAATCATTTGCTTCTCAAATCCCTAACTTTTGCGTGAATCGCCCTTTGCGGGTTTTCAATTCACCGGGATACCCCTTTTTGCCGAAGCCGCCCAGTGTAGGTTTTCAACTTCGCGGGTGTACATTTTTTCATTTTATATCCCTAACTTTTGCCCGAACCGTTTTATTCTGTTTTTGGTTCGCCAGGATGCCCCATTTTTTCCTGGACTCTCTTTTTACTGTCCAGCGGGTCAATTTTTAAGCAAAGTATTTTTTGACTGCGTCCGAGTTCACAGGGGACGAAAAGTCTTCACCATCCATGGTGGACAATAGCAAGGCTCCTCCGGAGAAGACCTTTCTCACGACGTATGGACCTTCATAATTGGGAGTCCATTTGCCCCTGTGATCCGATTGCGGTGGGAGAATCTTCTTCAGCACAAGATCACCCGTCTGAAAGCTTCAAGGTCGAATCTTCTTGTCGAACGCTTTCTTCATCCGGCTCTGATACAGCCTACCATGTGCAATTGATGCCAGTCTCTTCTCATCTATCAAGCTCAGCTGGTTCAATCTATTTCTCACCCATTCTGCCTCATCAAGCTGAACATCAAGCAAAACCCTCAAAGATGGTATCTCAACCTCCAATGGCAGGACTGCCTCCATGTCATACACCAGTGAGAATGGAGTTGCCCCGGTTGATGTACGCACCGTCGTGCGATAACCATGCAAAGCAAACGGCAACATCTCATGCCAATCCTTATACGTTACCACCATCTTCTGAACAATCTTCTTTATGTTCTTGTTGGCCGCTTCAACAGCGCCATTCATCTTGGGTCTGTACGGAGATGAATTATGATGCTCGATCTTAAACTCCCGACAAATATCCTTCATCATCTTATTGTTCAGGTTCGAACCATTATCAGTAATGATCCGTTCAGGAATACCGTACCTGCAAATTATATCCCTCTTGATAAATCTGGCCACCACCTGTTTCGTCACATTGGCGTAAGATGCTGCTTCCACCCACTTGGTAAAATAATCAATCGCGACCAGGATGAAGCGATGCCCATTAGAAGCAGTAGGCTCAATCTTGCCAATCATATCAATCCCCCACATGGAGAAAGGCCACGGAGAAGCCATAACATTCAGTGGACTGGGTGGCACATGGATCTTATCAGCATAGATCTGGCACTTGTGACACCGCTTGGCGAATTTGAAACAGTCCATTTCCATCGTTAACCAGTAATACCCCGCCCGCAACAACTTTCGGGTCATAGCATGCCCACCAGCATGTGTACCAAAAGTTCCTTCATGGACCTCTTCCATGAGTAAATTGGCTTCCTTCTCGTCTACACACCGGAGGAGTACCAAATCATGGTTCCTTCTATACAAAACGCCGTCGGGATTCAGATAGAAGTTGCCTGCTAATCTCCTTAGAGTCTTCTGATCATGACTGGATGCCCCAGCCGGATATTCCTTGTTCTTCAGGAAATTCTGTATGTCGAAATACCAAGGTTTACCGTCAGATGCTTCATCAATTGCAAACACAAAGGCCGGCCTATCAAGGCGAGATATGACAATCCTGGGAGCCTCGTTCCAGTAGTTGACCTTATACATCGAGGATAATGTTGCAAGGGCGTCTTCCATTTGATTCTCCGCCCGAGGTACATGATGAAACTCCACCTTATCAAAGAAAGGTAACAACCTTCTCGCATAATTCATGTACGGTACCAGATTAGGTTGGCGTGTCTCCCACTCTCCCTTAATCTGATTCACAACCAATGCTGAATCCCCATATACGTCCAGATTCTTGATCCTCAGATCGATAGCCTCCTCTAACCCCATAATACAAGCTTCGTACTCGGCTTCGTTATTCGTCACTGGAAAAGTCAATCTGGCTATAAACGGGATGTGCGACCCGTGGGGAGTCGTAATGATTGCCCCGATCCCGCTACCGTATGAATTGACAGCCCCGTCAAAAATCAATCGCCACTAGGAACTCCGCTCAGGACCTTCACCAGGCAACGGCTCATCACAATCTTTAGCTTTCAAGTACATTATGTCCTCATCAGGAAACTCAAACTTCATAGGCTGATAATCCTCAATTGGCTGTTCGGCAAGATATTCGGACAGAACACTTCCCTTAATGGCCTTCTGGGAAACATACTGGATATCGTATTCTGTCAATACCATTTGCCATCTAGCAATCCTTCCAGAGAGCGCTTGCTTTTCAAACACATACTTGATCGGATCCATCTTCGATATCAGCATGGTTGTATGGTTCAGCATGTACTGTCTTAGACGTTTGGCAGCCCACGCCAATGCACAACACGTCTTTTCGAGCATAGAGTATCGAGATTCACAATCCGTGAACTTTTTACTCAAGTAGTAAATTGCATGCTCTTTCCTTCCTGTCTCGTCATGTTGACCGAGAACACAACCCATGTTGTTCTCAAGAACCGTCAGATACATAATCAGCGGTCGTCCCGCTACTGGGGGTATCAACACCGGAGGTTCCTGCAAGTATTCTTTTATCTTTTCAAATTCCCTTTGGCAATTGTCGTTCCAGACCACCACTTGATCTTTCTTTAACAGTTTGAACAAAGGTTCACACGTGGTCGTTAGGTGAGAGATGAACCTAGCAATGTAGTTCAATCTCCCTAAGAATCCACGGACTTCTTTTTCTGTTCTCGGTGCTGGCATCTCTTGTATTGCTTTTATTTTTTCCGGATCGACCTCGATTCCTTTCTTGCTTACAATGAACCCCAGTAGCTTCCCGGATCTCACTCCGAAGGTACACTTGTTAGGATTCAGCCTCAGCCTGAACTTCCTCAGCCTCTTGAACAACTTCAGCAGATTAACCAGATGTTCTTCCTCTGTTTGAGACTTGGCAATCATGTCATCGACATACACCTCAATCTCTTTGTGCATCATGTCGTGAAAGAGCATTGTCATAGCCCGTTGGTACGTTGCCCCGGCATTTTTCAAACCAAAGGGCATCACCTTATAACAGAAGGTTCCCCACGGGGTGATAAAGGTCGTTTTTTCCATATCCTCCGGAGCCATTTTGATCTGGTTATACCCTGAAAATCCATCCATGAAAGAGAATACCGAAAACTGAGTTGTGTTGTCGACTAACACATCAATATGCGGCAGCGGGAAATCATCTTTCGAGCTCGCTTTGTTTAGATCCCTATAATCAACACACATTCGAACCTTGCCATCTTTCTTTGGCACATGCACGATATTAGCGACCCAAGTGGGATAGGTGGTGACAGCCAGGAATCCAGCATCCCATTGCTTCTGCACTTCTTCCTTTATCTTTACAGCCATGTCAGGACGAGTCCTTCTGAGTTTCTGCTTCACAGGCAGGCAATCTTCCCTCAACGGCAGACGATGAACAACCATATCGGTATCCAAACCCGGCATGTCCTCGTAGGACCAAGCAAATATATCGCTGTATTCGCGCAGCATCTCAATAAGCTCTTGCTTGATGTCAACCTGCAACGCGGCCCCTATACGGATATTCCTGAAGCATTCTTCAGACCCTAAATTGACAATATCGATCTCTTCCTGGTGAGGCAGAATGACTCTCTCCTCTTGCTTCAACAACCGACTCAGCTCTTCTGATAAGTCACTATCCTCAACAATCTCCTCCTCAGCTTGGAAGATCGGATGCTCGAAGTCTAAACGAGTCATAGGAAGTCTTTGGTCGATGTCATCTGAAAATTCATGAATCCTGCGAGGGAAACGGTTAAGTGCTTCAAAATGATATACAAGCGAAATACATAACCACGCTGCCATTTTATTGAAAAATAAAAACAGAAAGAAAAGGATCACAACATTTGAATGTAAAAACGTCGTCATTTATTGATTATACAAACATACAGGTAAACAGTTAGGCCCTAAGACGAGGTCAACGATGCCCCGGGCAAGGCATGTGATCATACAATGATTGAAAAAACAACGCATTATTGTTTGGTGACTTGGATGAAGTCCTGGATGGACCAGTTGCATAGACTTTGCCCCGGCGTGCTGGGTCGAATCCATGCGTCCACGTCGCAGTCGCTATCCACTTCCTCCGTATCAGACACGGCGTTAATCCTTTCAAAGCTAACCCCTCCGGGCGTGAACACCACAGGTCCCTTGTATTTAGGCGCACTCTGTGAGGGAGATGAGCGGTACCCCAAGCCATACCTATCTTGCTTCACTGGTATGTCCAGAACCTGCCCCCACTTCTGAGTCTCTCCTGCTTGCACCAACGCCTTGGCTTCTTAATATGAGGAGACGGCCACCTCTTGCCCTTCACTCTTCACCGGAACCTCTTCTTTAACCTTCACCCCTTCGAACGCCTGACACAGCGTTTCATGAATCTCTCCATCTATCTCCACATATTTGAAGGAAGACAAATGACTGACTAAGATATCCTCTTCGCCACACACCGTCACAATACTCCCCTCAACCATATACTTCAGCTTCTGATGGAGTGTAGAAGTTACTGCCCCAGCGGCATGGATCCAAGGTCTCCCGATCAAACAGCTATATACAGGCTGGATGTCCATGATGTAAAACACTGTATCAAACACCTCCGGACCTACCTGGATGGGTAACGTTACTGACCCGAATACCGACCTCCTCGTTCCGTCAAAGGCCCTCACCACCAAATCACTAGGTGTGCACAACAACCCGCGGGTATCCAATTTCAACAGGGCTTTCTTTGGTAACACATTCAACGAGGACCCAGTGTCCACCAGCACATGGGATAAAATAGTGCCCCGACATTCGATAGAGATGTGCAGGGCATTATTGTGATCACGCCCTCTAGGCGTTAGGTCAAAATCCATGAATCCCAAACCATGCCCAGCATTAACATGTGCCATAACTCCCTCCAGCTGATTGACTAAAATCTCTTGCGGCACGAAGGACGTCTCAAGTACCTTCAACAGGACATTTCTATGCGCCTCAGAACACAACAACAACGATAATATGGAGATCTTTGACGGGGTCTGCTGCAGGTGATCTACGATCTTGTAGTCACTTTTGCGAATCAATCTCATGAATTCTTCCACATCTTTGGTTATCGGTTCTTTCTCCTTACTCCCCGAAGGTTCCCCCTCAACAACTTTGTTCTTACCCCTGGCGAGCCTCTCTGCCTCAACCTCAGGTGAAGTGAAAATTCTCCCGCTCCGGGTTATACCACCCGCTCCCACGATGCTATCTACGGATCCCGCTGGCGGATCATTCAAGTCAATCTTTTCCCCATTGCAATACACCTCAGCACCGTAGCACCACGGGACTGCCTTTGTGCTCTCATAAGGGACTGGTTTAGCCTTGGTAATAGTAATGGTCGGCCTTTTTGATGATGCCGAAATCGTCACTGATTTGAACGGAATGGTGATCATAGCAACCTCACTGCGCTCTTTTTCAGATTCTGTCTCAACAGACTTCTCTCGCCCCACAGACCTGTCAAACTGCAGGATTCCTTCATCAATCAAACCTTGAACTCCCCTTTTCAACTTCTCACAGCCCCCAGGTTGAACCAAACAGTCAGCACACTCTTCACTGCATCCGGGATAGACACCTCCTTTCAATAAGTGTTGCTTTACGTAACTCAAAGGGGTTTTCAGCTCGCTCACTTCCCAAACCAAGTCCAACTCATCATCTGCCAGGATTGCATTAGCCCCAGCCCCACCATGCTTGGGCATTGGCTGTTGCGTGATATTGGGACCGTCCTTCCCGAAGTTAATAGCCGTACTATCAAGCAAATCCTGTACTTTATGCTTGAAAGCTAGGCAATTTTCAATATTGTGCCCTGGTGCACCCGAATGGAAGTCACAATGCTCATTGATATCATACCCGACTGGTGGCTGGCCAGTTGGTGGTGCTAAGGTCCTCTTCTCGACTAGCTGCAATTTCAACAAAGCTTGAAGAAGTTCTGCATATGATACCGGCGGTACCTCGAATACTCTTCTCGGTCGCGGGTTCTGAAATCTGCGCTGATTATTGTTTGGCTGCTGCTGAGCTTGCTGCTGTGGTTGTTGTCTCTGCTGCTGAGGAGGCCCTGGAATGGTTACACTTGCTACCTGCGACTGCTGATGCCAGTTCTGACCTCTATTTCTCCGTCGAGCATTGTATACAGCGTTGGTATCACCCTGCCTTTTGCCACCAAACGTTCTCTTATTACCTCCTGCGGAACTGGACTCACCCGCTTGAATTTTACCAATCTTCACCCCGTTTTCAATGTGCTCCCCCATCAAGATCAACTCAGAGAAGGTACTCATCGAAAAATTGAGCAACCGGTCATAGTACATTCCAGAAAAAGTTCCTATGAACATATCCATCATTTCGCGCTCCACCATCGGAGGGTGTACCCTAGCAGCCAGATCTCGCCATCTCTGGGCGTATTCCTTAAAGCTCTCGCTAGACTTTTGAGACATGCTTTGCAGCTGGACTCGGTTAGGGGTGAGATCACTATTATATTGATAATGTCGAACAAAAGCCTCTGCCAGCTCTTTCCAACTCCTGATCTGAGTAGGCTCTAAGCTCATGTACCACTCCAGCGATGGCCCTGACAGGCTATCCTGGAAGAAGTGCATTAGCATCTTTTCATCCTCAGAATATGCGGACATACGCCTGTAAAACGTGCGCACATGCACCCTAGGGCATGTATCCCCTTTGTACTTATCAAATGACGGCGCTTTGAATTTCAGCGGGACCCTCAGCCCTGGGACCAGCCCCATATTTGACATATCCAGCCCAAGAGCATTCTGGCTGGCTAATTCGTTCACTTTCTCTTCTAGCAATCTCATCCGATGGTTGTCCTCCCTAGCTCTTTCATAACCCTCATTCTGACCAGAGAACACATCCTCCTGACGATCCTCCCAGCGAGGTACTGCATCGTATCTAACATAATTTGCATCACGGCCCGGACCCGTTTGGAAGTACCTGGGGTCGTACCTTAGATTGCCCATCTCTTGAGCGTTGTACGCACCAGTTCCATATCCAAGATTACCATAACCATAGTCACCAAACCCAGCCTTGGTGCCAGCAATGTTGCAATACCCCATGTTCACACCATTGAAGCCCTGGTTACCATTATTACCATTCATTCCGACATTCTCAGCGCCCCCATTGAAACCCTGGTTGACATTACCCACAAATACCCCAGCAGTATCTGCATTGGCATTCATATTACCGGCGTTCCCACCTCCTCCTGCAGGACCAGTTTCTCCAGCATTCAAACCGGTTACGGGAATAGCATCAGCACTTTGACGATTCTCAATTCGGGGAGAAGCAGCAATATTTTCACCATGCGGTGTCCCGTTGTTTTCAGCCTGTGCGACTAACGGTTGAACCAGAGTCTACAGCTGCTCTTGTCCTTTGGTGATGGTCTCCATGGTTTGCATGAGCATGGCCATCCTGTCACGCATTTCTTGCATTTCACCCTGCACGTTGTCCATGATCTTCTTGTGATTAGTTCTGGTAGAGTAACGGTGGACCCGCTTTTCTGCAATCCTGAAAATACCTGGAGATATGGATGAAGAATGATAAGGAACATGGATCACAAACCTGTAATGCAATGTGATTTATGCAAACAACAATGCCAAAATGCTAACGTGCATGTGTGCGTCGGGGATATTTCCCCTCCAATTCCAGTGTCAAGGTAGCAAGACAAGAGAAACCATAAAGACAATATTTAGAAAAACCCTCATATATTTATTGGAATAACAGTCTCGTCAAGGCGTTACACAACTACGTTCCATACAACTGATATGATAAAGGAGGATCCCAACCAACATGCCTGGTGGTGATCTCAACACATAGAATACAAGAAAGAAATCAAGTGCGGGTACGGTCGCAGAAATCCTCAACCAGCTTCTTCGTCTCTGGGTGATCCGGTTGATAAATCAAGCCTTCTATCAATTGATCTCTTTTCTTGGCCGTTCCTTGGATATCTCTGACAAAATCTTCCCAAGCCTTATCCTGGGCACCATCCTCAGGTTTGGGCCTCTTGGTGTCTGCTCTGCGCTGACAATCTTCCAGATTCTTCATGGCATCAATCAGTTTGCGTTCGGCCTCGTATCGACGGAATGCTTCTTCTTCAAGCTCTTCAGTCTTCACTTTAGCCTGTTCTCCCAACTGAGCAACCTGTATCTTTAGCTCTTCTTCCCATTCTTTGCGTTTGGCCATAGTAAGGTCCCAATGCTCTCTGAACTTAGCTAACTTCGTGTAGGCCCTTTCCAGTTCTTGCTTCTTAGTAGCCAATACACTGCTAACTGAGTCTACATCTAACTCCAGACGCTTCTTGGTTTCAGTCAACTCCAATAAAGTAGTCTTCAGATGTTTCAAAGTTTCAGCCTGTTGCTTGGAAGAATATCCTGTTTCAATCTTTTCATGACGAAGTTGGGCGTTCTCTTCCTCTAAAGCTTCTTTAGCCTTTGCTAACTCTTATTTCTCCGCCATCAGCTGCTTGTATACCTGTATGTCTATAGTGGTGGGCTCCTCCACTGGAGAAGGATACAATGACTGAACTGCAGGATAAGGCATAAGGAATTTCGTAGCTTGTTCACGAATCCATTCCACATACGGACCAAGAACTCGAGTACCCCCTTTGCTAAATGAAGACTTTCCTCTCTTATGCAGGTTCTTCCATGCTTTCTTAAGCTTGATCAACATCTTTTCCTCTATTTCCCCAGTGAGATACAAAGATTCCCGTATCTCCTCGGGCTTCGGCGCTTCCTGAGGCGCATATCCAAACTGCCTGATTAATAAGGAAGGGTTGTAATTGACACACCCTCTCCTTCCTATCAAAGGAACATTAGGGAATCCTTCGCATCTGTATATGACCTCAACTCCTAACACCTCCTCATTAACCCACACCACATCCTCAGAAGTCAACCCCATCAAGCGCTCAGGCCATCCTAAAGACTCAATAGAAGTGACGAAAGGCCCCGACTTCGGCATATGACTGGTAAACCACCTGCACAGTAGAGGTACACAGCAAGAGACATTCTTTCCTCGCCGTTTTTCATTTTTGTAGTGGGTGGAATGGTGAATATCTCCCAGCAAGGTAGGAACTGGGTTCTTTGCATCCAGAACATAGAAAGCATCCGCATCAACAAAGTCAGGTTGGTTTGGGAACAATACAATGCCATAAACACACACGGCAAGGATGGCATCAAAAATAACCCAGCCACCCTTCTTAGCATACTCCCGAGCCTTCTCTACCAAAACAACCAACGGAAATCCCCACACATCTCCTTTCCTAATCATCTTCCTTGTCAGCTCAAACTCTCCTAAGTACAGAATAGCAGAAAGCTTAGCCAGATTAGGCTTAGCGTCCGTGTGATAGAAAGGCATCTGCTCGCGAATCGGTATATCCAAGAGTGCAGAATACTCCTCCAGGGTAGGAGCCAAGACAAAGTCAGGAAATACGAAACACCTGAGCTCAGCATCATAAAACTGCAACAGGGTGTAAATACCGCTGATCTCATAAGCCAAGGGCTGGTAAACATAAGTCAGGATCCTCCCATATGTCTTCCTGAAATCTCCCATCACCTTCTTCCCAGCAATAGTAATTAACTCTGACAACAGACTGATATCTGGAGACGGGAATCTGTAGGGTAACACTCTCTTCATGGTTCCGTGTCTGCTAGGAAACAATCACCGGAACTGGGAGGGAAAATATGTACCTGCAATACACACACGTTAGTTGGATGCAAATGGTAATGAAATAATGCAATATGATAAATGATGCAATCAATGAACACAGAGGCTATGCTGTAGCCTGAAGAGGAACATCTCTGTGATGTCAAGAACAGAAAACCACCACAGTCACCAGAACCTCATGACACTGACTATCATTCGACACCCAAAATACCAATACCCTGGTAAGAAATCCATCTGAACATCTGTCTCTGACGAGATAACCATCTGATAATAGTATCAACCTCAGACAAGAAATCCATCTGGATCCAAACAACACACCTGTTAACGAGCCAAGAAAACCATCTGATAAATACTGAATCACGGTTTTTGAAGGCCAGTTTTCCTGCAATAACCCAATCCCTCTCACAGGTATGGACCTAATCCACGGACAAAGGTACGGCATCCTATGCGGTCATCAGCGTCACAGACTTTCATGAGTGACGATACGATTCCCAGAAGGAGTGGCATCATCAAGTCATGAAGAGGCCTCACTTAGCTGACTTCCAATTGATCGGTCCCCAGAGTCGACAATCCTCACGTCTGGACTCCCCTCAGATCCTCAGGATCGGAAATGAGCACCTCGGAGAGAACCTCGTCTGAGCGCAGATTTCGTAGGGAACTGTGTCTGCTCAGCAAACAGGTTCGTCTACTACTCTCCACAACTATGTCTAGGTGCATACTCAAGCCCAGGTCCGGCTTCTCACTCACAGTAACCTCCCTCTCCCACAGCAATAATCACAATAATATAGTGCTGAAAGTAAACGCAGAAAGGTAAAGGTGCGGAAAAGTAAAGCACATATGCACAACACCCAACAGATAAACACCCAAGCGCTAGGATTGACTCGCGTAGGGGATGGGAAACGGTCCCAGCATAAGGGATGGGAAAAGTCCCAAGATGCCATAAGGGTCCCCAGCAGAGTCGCCAGCTGTCGCTACTGCGAAAATCGGCACCGACATGACAGAAGAGTCGCCACCTTTCGTTATTTATCCCTCAGAACGGGAAAGGAAACGATCGGGAAAAACCTAACGAAAAAGGTATAAGACAAGGTCGTCGCAACCATTGTCTGGGTTCGGGAGTCGGTTACGCAAGGGGAAGGTATTAGCACCCCTCACGTCCGTCGTACTCGACGGGATCCACGCTTGGTGTTTATAAGGAAAAGGGTGTGTTTATCTATCTACGCTAGTGGTCAGTCTGACAAGAAAAGAAAAGGACAGGACTCGACAGAACATATGCTGTTCTGGGCCTACGTACTCCCTCGTGCAATGGGAAAGTCAGAGTCAACGTAGTTCGACTACCTACGTCTAGACGGGGGGAAAGGTTGCTCTCCAGGACATCGCGTCCTGGGCCTACGTACTTCCACACGGCATGGAAGATCAGAGCAAACGTAGTTCGGGATACGCACGACACAAGCTGTTCAAGTGTTTTTATGGGAAAATGCACCTTAACAGGGGTTTTCACAGTCCAGGAGGACAAAAGGTTTTGATGTTTGTTCAAATCTTTTGACGGAAGAAATGAATTCACTTTTGTTTTATCCTTTATTAAGTGTTTTTCTGTTGTTTTGAGAAAGGAAAGAGACACCCTAAAACTATGGTTGAAAAAAAAGGGAATCTACCTAACGTTATCATGCCTGGTTAACCAACCTACTTGTTGCACCCTAAAATTTGCTCAACCTTATTCATTTGGTTTATGTTTCAATATCATTAGCATTTGCATATAGAGTCATGTACATAGGTTACTCATCTGCATAGCATAAGCATAGCAAGTCATTCAACAGGGGACCAATCATTATTCTCATCTCTAGAGGCCTATCTAGAGGGTATTATCCTAATTCAATCTCATTCAAGTCATCAGAAAAGAATTTGAAAGCAGGGAGTTCAGTGAATCAAGCATTGAGCATATCTCCTAACTGAGGGTGTCTGTGGGTCAACCAAAGAAATTGTGAGCTATGGGCTGAGCATGGGGAGTATCTAGACATCTTGGAGGACTTAGAAAGTCATTTGGAGAAGGAGACAAGTCATTGGTATGATCCCAATAATTGCAGTTGAAGACAGTCAACTAGGGTTTCATCTGGGTCAGCCCTAGGTCAACCCTAGGTCAATTGACTGATTGAAAGGCATTAAGGGCTATTGGAGAGAGGTGGGGTTCATTATTTGACATGGAGAGTAAGGATATGTTGTTGTGCTAAGAAGAATTCAAGAGAAATCAAGGAGAAGAGGAGTTTCTAAATTAGGGTTTCTATGTAAAATCCCCTGGTTTAGGTCAAATTTCCAAGCAAGATAAGTCAAAATGAAAGCTTCAAATGGATCCTTGGCCAACATGAAACTTGTAGAGGATCTCAAGACCTTTAATTTGAGTGGTGGAAGACATCAAGGGGATTTATAGAACTCAAGTTATGGTCCTTGCAAGTTACAGGTCATCTGAGGTATCTGAAATTTTGTCTGTGAAAGTGACTTGACTTCCAAGCAATTTTTACCCCTCAAGGAGATTTCAAATGGATTTCTGGAATGGTATAGTATGCCTTCATATGATGTGTGGAACTCAACTTATGGTCTTGGCAAGCAAAGGGTATTTTGGTCATTTGTGAATTATAGGTCATTTTAACCTATGTCCAAAACTCATACAAGGAGGCCTCAAATGGAAAAACTTACAACATCAAACTTGCTCCAAATGACATTTTGAGTCTAGAAAAGTGACCATGAGATATTGGAAAAGTTCATAGCACAAGGTTTCAAAATTGTTGAATTTAATGAAGAAAAATGGCCTTAAAAATGAGATTTTTCATATCTTGGCCAAATGAAGCAAAATTATAGGTCATTTTGAATGGAAAGGGCATTTTAAAGACATTGGCTAAAGTGGAATTTTGAGTTTAGTTCATAATTTGAGAATTATCCATGGTTGCTTGCAATGTAAGAAACATAAACCAAATTGAAAAGGAAAAGTGCATGGGAAGCTTCTCCAAGCTTCTAGGAGTTTCTAACCTCATCTATATATTCATACAAGTTGGTTCATGCAAGGGTTGGTGCTCCCATTTGTTCAAAACCCCAACTTTTCCACACTTTCTTCAATTTGCATAAGCTTTCCAAAATCTCTATAATCTCCATCAATCTTCACCATTCTTGATTGAATCATTATCATCATCACACAAGGATCAGAATCCACACCTTCATTTGTAAAATTGAGGAAGGAATTGAGTCATTCATCATTATCATTCAAGAAGCATAAACTTTGGAAGTGAGTGATTCAAGGCCTTAGAACCATACTTGTTGCATACAGAAGTAATCACCAAGCCTACTGATCACTTTCCTTTCATCACAAGCAGTTGATTTGAAGATCTTAGCACCTGTATCAAGAAGTTACACCAGGTTTGTTTTCTCTTCGTATGGCATGAATTAGTTAGAATTTTAGGGTTTTGATAGGGTAGCATGGTTAAGATAGGATAGAAGATTGATTGGGAGGATTTTGGAGAAGTTTCATGAGGTTTGAGCATGATGTGTCAATTCTGTTGAAGCTCATAACTCTTGGATTAAGGCACGAAAAGGTGATTGGAGTAGCATGCCATGATCAGGAGGAAGTGTAGATCAGTTTAGGATGAGTTTTATGGAGAATTGGAGAGGTTTCATATCAGGTATTAATGGTGATTTCCATCTGTTCCACCTATCGAATTAGCTGATTGTTTGAGTTTTAAGGTAAACTATGGTTATAGACTTGTAGAGGGAAAGAAATGGATGAATTTTGCTTTTCATATCGTGTGAATCCATGGCGTGTAGAGAGAGAACAGAGGGAGAGAAGGTCACGCATGGTTAGGGTTTTCTGAAACCCTAGGAGAGCTCAAGGTTGAAGATGAAGGCTAGACCACACGATGAAGCCTTGACCTTTGACTAGAATTGCCATCCAACGGTCCACGTGCATCCTGAGAAGCGGAGGGAAATTTTAAAATATGAAACGCACCGTTTCATTTAAGTAGGGGAATTGGGCTCTGATGACTATTGGCACCCCCACGCGCGTGAAGCCCAATTATTTGAACTGCCTGGCCTTACTTTTCTCACCCCCTCCCTTATTTCTTTATATTTTCTTTTTATTTTCTTTTCATTTTTTCATGCATTTTCTAAAAATCATAATAAATAGAAAAAACATTATTTTTAATTCATTCTTTTTGCATATTTTTCTTTAGGATGTCTAGAAAATTATAAAAAATAAAAATTGCATTTTATTTTTTATTTGGTATTTTTCCCATATTTTCTAAATAAATAACATTTTAAATAATTTCATTTCATACATGATTTTGTTATTTTTTGTTCTATTAATTGCTTCAATATTTTTTGCCCATTCTTTTTAGGTTGTTTAGGTTAGACATTAAACTTGTAGATCCAATTTAGTTCCCATTTTTAGAAATTAATTTTAGGTGTTTAGCTTAGGTGTGAACAACATGAACAAACTAGGGTTTTTAGGTGATGACTTAGGAGAATCAATTCATTTCCGTTAGGACTTAGGGTTTGAATAGTTTAGGTATGGGACTATAGGGGCTATGGGTAGTTATTAGACCCTTAGAAAAAGTCAGGATTCCCCTACTGCTATTAATGTACTGTATATCTGATTGACTGGTGTGGTATGCCCTATGGGGATTATTGCTTGCTTGTGTGGGTATTGGGATTGTCTGGGGACTTGGGAGAGCTGAAGACTTGTGAAGATGAAGCCATTGGAGATCCAGAGAGTGAAGATCAACTTCCAGAGTTGAAGAGGAGTTTCTTGTTAGCAGATGCTGAGGAGACTAGGGTTTAGGAGCTAGGCAGAGCTCAAGATTAGACAGTTTGTTTCTCAAACATGGATTGCCTTGTCTGCATCCATTCTTCTCTGTGATACAGAGTCTCTCTAAGACACTCACCCCCTTCCTTTGGAAGGCTTGGTGATAGTGTCTAAGAGATAGAACTCTTGAGAGAAAATGTCTTTTGTGTTAGAAGCAGTCTGTTCACCACCTTTGGTAGTCAACTGATTGCTTAACACCCAATCCACTCTTGTGACTGATCCCTCATCCTGGAGGTTTGAGCTTGAAGAAAAGCCATTGCAGATAGAAGACTGAGGATCAAAGCCCTTATCTGAAGGCCATGAAGATGGAGATTGATGTTTGTTGAAGCCTGTAACTGATTGGAGATTACTTGAAGCCAGATGTTGATCCAGAGCTGCTGAGGATGTTTTTGCTGTATTTCATTTCTTGATGTATTGACTGGTTTTCCTGACTGTATTGTTTGCTGTTTGCCCTGTTGGGTTGAAAGTGAAGTCTGTTCACTTTTGCCTATTGTTTTCTAGGTTCGAGGTTGAGTGGGACTCCCTTGCCTCGCTTGTACTGTTGCATCCATGCATTTTACTGTTTTACTGTATATATCTGATGTTGTTTCTGTTTCTGCCTATCCCGTAGGATCTCTGTTTCTCTCTGTGCAAGAGAGGAGCATGATAGACACTAGGTCCTAACCCATGCATGATAACATTAGGTTAGTTTGTTTCCCTTCGCAACCATAGGTTAGAGTTCTGTCTCTTCTTCCTCAAAACAAACAGAAAAATACATAAAGATTTCAAACACAATAAAAGACACTTCTTCCGTAAAAGAAGGTGAACTCATCAAGGCGTCATTTTTGTCCGCTTGGACCAGTAATCAGAGAACCTTTTTCAGAAGGAATAAAATCAACCAAGACAAGCTTGTGTCGTACGTAGCCCGAACTACGTTTGCTCTGATCTTTCATGCCGTGTGAAAGTACGTAGGCATAGGATGCGATATCCTAGCGAGCAACCTTCCCCTCCTTTCCCGTAGGTAGGCGAACTACGTTGACTCTGATTTCTCGTTCCAGACGGGAATACGTAGGCATAAAGTGCGATACTTTGCCGAGTCATTTTATTTTCGTTTTATTTTCTTTTAACCCTTGACCTATAGTTTAGATAGAATAACAATCCATACCCGAAAACAAGCGTGGATCCCGTCGAGTACGACGGACGTGAGGGGTGCTAATACCTTCCCCTTACGTAACCGACTCCCGAATCCAGGTTTTGGTTGCGACGACCATACCTTTCCCATGTTGTGCAAGGTTTACTCTGAGCGTTTCCTTTCCCTCCCGTGGGATAAATAACGCACAGTGGCGACTCTTCTGTTCAGCCGGCGCCGATTTTCGCAGTAGCGACAGCTGGCGACTCTGCTGGGGATCCAACGTCCCCTGGCTGCTAAGGACTGCGATAGTTCTTATGCATTTGGGATCCAACGTCCCTTAAGAGAGTCAATCCTAACGCTTGCTTTCCCGTCGAGGATGTTGTATGGAGTTATTTTATACTTCTAACCCTGTATTTTCAGCTTTGTATATTGATTATTGTTGCTGTATGTTGGGGTGTGATGGGTGTTCTGATATTGAGAGATAAGCCGGACCTGGGCTTGAGTGCACCTAGAATTAGAGTAGAAATTAGTGGGTGCCCGCTTGCTTTGCTTGCTTCGGTGTCCCATGAAATCTACACTTAGACGAGGTTCCTCTGGTTGGCCTCCTGCCCCTTCCTTTGGTTGGCGTGGGTTGCTGGTTAGTTGGATTGTCGACTCTGGGGACCGATCATTTGGAAGTTGGCTAAGTGAGGCCTCTTCAGGGATTGATGATGCCACTCCTTCTGGGAATCGTATCATCAACCCTGAAAGTCTGTGACGCCGACGACCGCATAGGATGCCGTACCTTGTGCCAGTTATAGGGCCACCCACCTGTGAGGGGATTCAGGGTTATGCAGGTAACCAGGCCTTTAGACCACCGGTTTGTTTCTTGATCCGGATCCTGGATATTTATGGAGGGTTCTAAGGTCTGTCAGAGACCAGGTGGAGATGTGTTCTAAGGTCTGTCAGAGACCAGTGGGTGTGTTCCGAGGTCTGTCAGAGACTATTTGGAGATGTGTTCTGAGGTCTGTCCGAGACCAGTGGGAGATATGATCGGAGGTCTGCCAGAGACCATTCAGGTTATAATTATGGGGTCTATCATAGACCAGTATTGGAGCTTTGTTTAAGGTCTTTCCGAGACCAGATTGGATGACTTCTGGATGGTCTATCTGAGACCTTTCTGGATTGGGTTCAGACTATTCAGCTACAGCTTTGGTCCCTGTTGCATGTTGCTTGCATTGCATTATTGCATATCCATTACCATTTGCATTTCACTAACGTGTGTCTGTGCTGCAGGTGCATTTGCATTTCCCTAGTTCTAGTGCCCGGACTTCTGAGTGTTTGATCATGACTAGCTTAAGGAGAACAGTTGCTTACAAATTGCCTACTCCTGATATTGTTCCTTTACTAGGGTTGATCTCTCTTGCTGATGAAGGTGTTCGTAGGAGCTTCCGGATGAGCTATGGTAGACTACTGAGATTGGTGTGTAAACCTACAGAGGTAGAGTTAGATGGGCTATATGCTTTGATGCAATTCTACGACCCTGCTCTGAGATGCTTTACGTTCTCTGACTTTATTATGGGACCAACCCTGGAGGAATACGCTGAGTATGTTGAGCTGCCCGTGCAGAACCAGGTTCCATTCATTCATTATGATGCCAAACCCAAGCCGGAAGATTTGGCAAAAGCCTTGCATATTGATGCTTCTGAACTTGTGACTACTGTTTCCCGTGGAGTTCCAGGCTTCTCACTTCAGTTCTTAGTTGGTAAAGCCCAGGAGTATGCCAAGAGCGGGTGCTGGGTTGCTTTCAATGTTGTGTTGGCCTTGTGCATTTATGGCATAGTCTTGTTTCCCAATATACCGGATTTTGTGGACTTCGATGCTTTCTACTTGTTTGTCGCTGGTAATCCTGTACCTACCTTACTCGGAGATTTCTACCACTCACTGCATTACAAGAATGAGAAGGGAAGAGGAAAGAATGTTCATCTTTGTGTACCCTTGTTGAGTATGTGGTTTGAGAGTCACCTTCCTAAGAGAAGGTCTGTTGCAGAGACTACAGTTCCAGTTGGTTGGCCAGAGCGCCTGATGAGGTTATCGTCGGAAGACATGGAGTGGTTTGATCGAGACCTGTTCGGATCCGAGCTCATCTTCAGTTGTTCTGGGTACCCTAATGTGCCGCTGATAGGAAGAAAAGGGTGTATCAATTACAACCCTTCTCTATTCATTCGCCAGTTCGGATATGCACTGAAGAATCCACCTCAGGAGGAGGAAGTACAGGAATCTCTGTACTTCACAGGTGATTTGAAGGGAGAATTGCTAGCTGAGCTGCAGCATGCCTGGACACGTATTAACCGCAAGGGGAAGCCACTGTTAGGTAAGAACGATTGCCAGGCCTATGCACCTTACAGGGTTTGGATCCAGGAAAGAGCAAGTCAGTTATTAATGCCATTTCCAGCTGCACCCGTCATTGTTCCTATTCCGGCAGAAGAGCCAACCACTGTTTCTAAGGAAGCCTATGAGCAGGTTGTGAGAGAAAAGGAAGCCTTGTTGAAGATCAACGAGGGGTTAGAGCAGGAGGTAGCTCAGGTACGCGGTGAGAAAAACAAGGCCGTATATGCTTTCCAACAACAAATCGAGCTGTTAAACAGGTTAGGGGCTGAGTTGACTGAGGAAAAGAAGAAGCGCGAACGTCTGGGGCAAGAGTTCAGAAGTTCCCACGACATGCTTGAATCCAAGAAGAAAGCGCTTGACATCGCTCACCGAGAGATGTCTTCTTGCAATAAGACCTGGAATGCCACGCTCACCAATAATAAGAAGAGGGAGGATAAGTTGAAGCAACAAATTTCCGACCTCGAAGAGCAGTTGAAGTCCAGCATCAAGAAGTGTGAGGAAGAAGTGATGACCCGGTATAGTCTCCAGAACGCACTAAACAAGGCCATCAAGGGCGGAGATAAAGCTGTGTCTCAGAAGCGTAAACTAGAGGACCGCTTCGGAGAGGGGGCATGGGAAGAAACTGCTGAAGACGTGCGCCGTGTTCTTAAGAAGAGAAACCAACTTGTTGAAGGGCTGCTTGATCGACCAAGTCATCCGGAGACCAGGAAGCTGCTAGAAGAATACCAGACCTATGGGAGGATTTGATCATTTCATGTAGTAACTTGTATGCTTTATTTGCATAGTGCTGACCATCACCAGGATTGTTGGATGAGGTCATGCCTTCTTGTTGTATTCAGTGATATTGTATTCTTGGCCTATTGGTTTTCTCAGCAATATATGAGGCTTTCCATGGTTCAGCTCCGTTTTTCCTATTGTCAGCACTGTCACTGCACTAGCACCTTCACACTAGAACTGGGGGAATGAATCTCCCTAATGCACAGACACATTGCATTGCATTCATATTCATATTGCATTACAGGTAATCTTTGGATGGTGTCTTATTTCCTGCTCTGTACCAGGTACTTTCCAGGATTGCAGATCAACACCCGCACCGCTATTCTACCCGCACCAACTGTCGAAGAATCATGGATCAAATGCAGAACGAGATGCAAGATGTGCGCGAGAAGCTCGCTCTCTTTATGCAGACCATGGAAGCTATTGCAAAAGGTCAGGAGAATTTGCAGGCCATGGTCCAGCCTCTGTTGGCCCGAAATGCTGGTCACGGTAATGAGGATCATCAGTCCGTGCGGGTCGATACTGTTCATGGAGACGGCACTCCCACGCCAGTGGCTCCACCTGTAGTCAATATACCTGTTGTTAATGTCAACAACGCTACCGCTGCTGTGAATGGTAACGTCGGAGTTGGGAATGAGACTGCTGTCCATAACATTGGGCTGGGTGATGTCAACTTGGGAGATAATATGGGAGGCAACGACTTCGTCAATGCTGGATTCGGATTCAATGATCAGGGATTCGATAACGCGGGGAAATATGGCTTTAATGCTCAAGGCTTTGGGCAAGATGGTTATGGTGCGACCAATCAGGGTTACGGAGGTTTTGGAAATGGAAACGGTGCTGGATTTATGGCTTTTGGTCCTGCTGGAGGAGTTCAAGGGTACGGCAACAGAGGCCGAGGTCCGGGCATGAATCAGACCAGAGCTGGACGTAATAATGGATATGATGGGTATGGGGCTGGAAATGGTATGTGGCAAGAAGATCAGCAGGAGGACGCTTTCTCCGGAGGAGGTTTCGAAGGGCCGATGGATGACTCCCAGAAGATCAGAATGCTGGAAGAGCAGATGAGGGGAGTCCTGAACCAAAGTGCTGTGGGTTTGGACATGGCAACAATGGGTTTGGTACCTGGCTTGAGGGTGCCAATCAAATTCAAAGCTCCTGCGTTTGATAAGTATAAAGGGGACACATGTCCAAAAGTGCACGTGCGGGCTTATTACAGAAAGATGTCTGCGTACTCAACTGATGAAAGAATGCTAATGCATTTCTTTCAAGATAGTCTGTCGGGTCCTTCCCTAGAGTGGTATATGGGGTTGGAGCCAACCAATATCAAGACATGGAAGCAATTGGCGGAGGCGTTTGTAGCTCACTACAAGTATAATAGCGATTTGGCGCCCAATCGGGTCCAATTGGCGGGACTGTCGCAGAAGAAGGGGGAGAGCTTTAAAGAGTACGCGTAAAGGTGGCGCGATATGGCTGCCAGGGTCCGTCCTCCTGTGGAAGATAAGGAAATGAATGACATGTTCGTCAGCACATTCACAGGCTTGTTTCATGACATGCTGTTTCACACGTCTCTGGCCAGTTTTTCAGACCTAATTTTGATGGGAGAAAAGATTGAACGTAACATTAAGCAAGGAAAATTCCAGGTTGAGGAATCGACTGCATCTGGCAGTAATAGGAAGGCTTTTGGTGGGCGCCGTCAGGGCGAGGCAAGCGCAGTATTTGGAGGCCGAGGCAGGGGACGAAACCAATATCATCAGCCGCAGCAGGTGGCGAGTGTTACTATCCCGTATCAACAACAACCGCTTCAACAACAACAACCGTCTCAGCAGCAGCCAATGCAGCAGCAACAACCTCAGTAGGGGGCACAGCAGGCTCAGCGAAGATTCCAGGGTGGCAAACCGAGAAGAGTGTTTGAGAAGCCTCCCTCGACATGTGCTGATTTACTGCAGACATTGTTGGGATTGAACCTGGTAGAGAAGAGAACTCTGGCACCGATAACGGGAGCTCCCCCATTTGGTTATGACGCAAGCAGGCACTGTGAGTTTCATTCTGGGGCCCCGGGCCACGATATAGAGGGTTGCCATGCTTTTAAACATGTTGTGCAGGATCTTTTGGACAATAAGACTATCAATTTCGGAACGGCAGGTCCGAATATAGTGCAGAAACCCATGCCTAATCATGGGGCAAACGCCATTCTAACTGAGGAAGGGTTGAATCTGGTTGTGAATGTTGAAGATTTAAAAACGCCGCTGAGCGAGATAAAAAGCCGACTGTTGCAAGGGGGTGTTTACCCGGGGTGTGACGAGTATTGCTTAGACTGTTGGACCCTAGCTGGGGGGTGTGATGATTTGAAGAAGGGCATTCAAGCTTTAATTGATGAAGGTATATTGCAGTTTGACCGAGCAGCAACTGCAGAGCCTGCAGGGGCAGTAACAGATAGTCAGAGTGATGTGGCCACGGTAACGATTCCTCGAAAGACAATCACTATCGCAGCACCAGCTCAGCGACCACCGATCACCATAACTAAGGCCGGGCCGATCCCGTACGAGAACACGAAAGCAGTCCCATGGTCATACGGGTTGGAGGTGTATTGTGACGGGATAAAGATTGATGTTAATAAGCAGCCAGCCGAGACTGTGGATAATGTTGTCGGTTCAGGAGGTATGACAAGGAGTGGTAGGATCTTTATATCCCCTGAAGTGGAGGCCGAAAGACTAGCAAAAGGAAAAGGGAAAGTGGTTGAGAACGTTCCGGCACAAGCAAGCGAAAAAGAAGCGACATCGAAAGATGTAGAAGAGTTCATGCGCTTGATTCGAAAAAGTGATTATAAGATTGTGGAGCATCTACAGCAGACGCCGTCCAAAATATCTATCCTGTCATTGCTGTTGTGTTCGGAAGCTCACAGAAATGCTTTGCTGAAAGTCCTGGATACCTCTTTTGTACCTCAGGACGTCTCCGTGAATCAGCTGGAAGGAGTGTTGGCACATGTGAATGCAGGCCACAGCTTGGGCTTTACTGATTTCGACTTGACCCCGAAAGGGAGAGATCATAATATGGCGTTGCACGTATCTGTCGAGTGTAGAGGATCAGTAATGTCGCACGTATTGGTTGACACCGGATCGTCCCTGAATGTGCTGCCTAAGAAAGCAATGATGAAGCTGGATGTTAGCGGAATCCGGTGCACGCCCAGTGACTTGGTGGTTAGGGCGTTTGATGGTACGCGAAGAAACGTTTTCGGATCAATAACGTTGCCTCTACAGGTGGGGCCGGAGGTGTTCGCAACTGAGTTTTATATCATGGACATACAGCCTGCGTACAGCTGCTTGCTTGGAAGACCCTGGATTCATGGGGCGGGGGCAGTCACGTCTACCCTACATCAGAAGTTGAAATATATGGTCGGAGACAGTGTAGTCACCGTATGCGGAGAAGAAGACATCCTGGTCAGCCATCTATCGTCATTTAAATATGTGGAAGTCGACAGAGAGATCCACGAAACACCCTGCCAGGCATTTGAAGGGTTGCGCATCAAGGACAAGGGTCCCGGGCCGAGCAAAGCGTCGGAGATAGCCGTCTCATCGTATAAAGAAGCTCAAGCTCTAGTGGAAGCAGGAGAAGCAAAGGGCTGGGGCAAAGTGCTGGACATTCCTGTGAAGATGGACCGGTTCGGGCTAGGATACCAACCGTCGTCATCAACTCCTTCCGTGGGGGCACCCCGTTTCAGAGGGCCAATCACCATCTCTGCCAGTGGAGTGTGTCATGAAACCGTCAATGCTGCTTCGGAGTCTGACGAAGGAGACAGCGACTGTGATATGGATGCCTGGATTCAGCCAAGCACGCCAGGACAAGGACTGTGCAACTGGTCTATTCAGGAGCTTGTTCCTGTGACCTTTAAACAGTAATGCTTTGCTTTATTAATTGTTGAATAATCTGATGTCTTGCCCGGGGCATCAGGATTTGCTTAGGGCTGTGTTGTTATGAACATTGCGTGTCAATCATTAAATAAATGGCGTTTTTTCATGTGCAAATACTGTAATCCCTGTCTTTCTTGTTTTATATTTTTCAATAAAATGGCAACGTGGTTGTTCGCTTTATACGCATTTTGAAGCACTTAACCATTCCTTTTGCAGGATAACATGTTCAGATGACATCCTTGAACCACCTATGACTCGTCCCGACTTTGAGCACCCGGTATTTCAGGCCGAAGAAGAGGTTGTCGAAGATAGTGATGTTCCTGAAGAACTGTCTTGGTTGGTGAAGCAAGAGGAAAGAGCCATTCTGCCTCACGATGAGGTCATCGAAATTATCAACTTGGGGTCGGAAGGGGTTGAGAAGAATATTCGTATCGGAGCCGCACTGCAGAGTGATATCAAGCGAAGACTGGTTGAAATGCTCAGGGAGTACAATGATGTATTCGCTTGGTCATATGAAGATATGCCAGGGCTCGATACAGACATGGTTGTACATCGCCTGCCGCTGAAAGAAGATTGCCCGCCGGTCAAACAAAAGCTTCGCAGAACTCGACCAGATATGGCAATGAAGATCAAAGAGGAAGTTCAAAAACAGTGGGACGCTGGTTTCCTGGCCGTGACGAAGTATCCCTCCTGGGTTGCTAACATCGTACCAGTGCCAAAGAAAGATGGAAAGGTTCGAATGTGCGTGGATTATAGAGATTTGAATAAAGCAAGCCCAAAAGACGATTTTCCACTTCCCCACATTGACGTGTTAGTTGATAATATTGCTCAATACTCCGTATTCTCCTTCATGGATGGCTTTTCAGGCTATAATCAGATTAAAATGGCGCCAGAGGATATGGAGAAGACCACTTTCATAACGCCATGGGGAACATTTTGCTACAAAGTGATGCCCTTTGGTTTGAAGAATGCTGGGGCAACATATCAGCGTGCGATGACGACTCTTTTCCATGACATGATGCATAAAGAGATCGAAGTTTATGTTGACGATATGATTGCCAAATCCCAGACGGAGGAAGAGCATCTGGTGAATCTGTTGAAGCTATTTAAAAGGCTTAGGAAGTTCAGGCTGAGACTGAACCCTAACAAATGCACCTTCGGGGTGAGATCGGGTAAGCTGCTGGGATTCATCGTAAGCGAAAGAGGAATAGAGGTCGATCCTGCTAAAATAAGAGCAATTCAAGAAATGCCGACGCCTAAAACAGAGAAAGAGGTGCGCGGGTTTTTAGGGAGGTTGAACTACATCGCCCGGTTCATATCTCACCTAACTGCTACGTGTGAACCATTATTCAAGCTGTTGAAGAAAGATCAAGCTGTGACATGGAACGAAAATTGTCAAAAGGCGTTCGATAAAATAAAGCAATATTTGCAGGAGCCTCCTATTTTGATACCCCCAGTGGCAGGCAGACCCTTGATCATGTATTTGACGGTTCTTGAGGGAAGCATGGGTTGTGTTCTCGGTCAACACGACGAGACAGGGAGAAAAGAGCATGCAATCTATTACTTGAGTAAGAAATTTACAGATTGTGAATCTCGATATTCAATGCTGGAGAAAACTTGTTGCGCACTAGCCTGGGCCGCCAAGCGTTTGAGGCAGTACATGCTGAATCATACAACCATGCTCATCTCGAAGATGGATCCTATCAAATATGTATTTGAAAAGCAGGCGTTGTCAGGTAGAATTGCCCGTTGGCAGATGGTCTTGACTGAATATGATATTCAATACGTCTCGCAAAAGGCTATAAAGGGGAGTGTGTTGTCTGAGTATCTGGCGGAGCAGCCTATTGAAGAGTACCAATCGATGAGGTTTGATTTTCCTGACGAGGATATCATGTACCTAAAGATGAAAGATTGTGAAGAGCCGTTGCCAGACGAAGGACCAGAGTTGGGTTCCAAATGGAAGATGATATTTGACGGAGCTGTGAATGCTTACGGTAGTGGAATAGGGGCAATCATCACTACGCCACACGGGTCGCACATCCCGTTTACTGCCCGCTTGACCTTTGCCGTTACCAACAATGAGGCCGAATACGAAGCTTGTATTATGGGGCTTGAAGAAGCCATTGATTTGCGAATCAAGAATCTGGATGTATACGGAGACTCAGCTCTGGTGGTGAATCAGATCAAAGGGGAATGGGAGACGCGTCAGCCCAATTTGATACATTACATGAATTATGCAAGGAGATTATTGCCTTTCTTCGACAAGGTTGAATTGCATCACGTACCGCGGGCAGAGAATCAAATGGCTGACGCCCTGGCCACTTTGTCTTCCATGTACAAAGTCAACTTCTGGAATGAGGCTCCCCGAATCATTGTCTCTCGGCTTGACAGACCAGCTTTCGTATTTGCTATTGATGAAGCATCTGATGACAAACCATGGTATTTCGATATCCTTAATTTCTTGAAGAATAAAGAGTATCTGGTTGGGGCATCCAGTCAAGATCAGAAGACTCTCAGGAGATTAGCGGGTAATTTCTATTTGAATCCGGATGGCGTCTTATATAGAAGAAACCACGACTTGGTGCTGTTGCGTTGTGTAGACGAAAAAGAGGCAAAGTTGCTCATGGAGGAAATACACGAAGGTACCTTTGGTACGCATGCCGGTGGGCATGCTATGACAAGAAAGCTGCTGCGGGCAGGTTATTTTTGGCTGACTATGGAAACTGATTGTTTCAAGTTTGCGAGGGAGTGCCACAAGTGCCAAATCTACGCCGATAAGATCCATGTGCCCCCGAGTCCTCTAAATGTGATGTCATCGCCATGGCCCTTCTCGATGTGGGGAATCGATATGATTGGAAAGATCGAGCCGACGGCTTCTAACGGGCATCGGTTCATCTTAGTAGCAATCGATTATTTCACCAAGTGGGTGGAAGCGGCGTCTTATGCAAATGTAACGAAGCAAGTGGTGGCCAGATTCATCAAGAGAGATATCATTTGCCGATACGGGATCCCCGAGCGGATAATCACAGACAACGGTTCAAACCTGAACAACAAAATGATGAAGGAGCTCTGTTAGAATTTCAAGATCGAACATCACAACTCCTCCCCTTACCGACCCAAGATGAATGGCGCTGTCGAAGCGGCCAATAAGAATATCAAGAAGATCATTCAGAAAATGGTGGTGACCTATAAGGATTGGCATGAGATGCTACCCTTCGCATTACACGGTTATCGTACGACGGTACGCACATCAACCGGGGCAACCGCGTTCTCGTTAGTCTACGGAATGGAAGCAGTGTTACCATTTGAAGTTGAGATCCCTTCTCTAAGGGTATTGCGAGACGTTCAGCTGGACGAGGCAGAATGGATAAAAGACAGGTTGAATCAACTGAGTTTGATGGATGAGAAGAGGCTGGCTTCTCTAGCATATGGTCGTTTGTACCAGAGCCGAATGAAGAAAGCATATGATAAGAAGATACATCCGCGAAGCTTTCAGACGGGCGACCTTGTGCTGAAAAGGATTCTCCCGCCGCAAGCAGATCACAGGGGCAAGTGGACCCCCAACTACGAAGGGCCATACGTTGTCAGGAAGGTCTTTTCAGGAGGAGCGTTGTTGTTGTCCACCATGGACGGTGAAGACTTTACGTCGCTTGTGAATTCGGACGCAGTTAAAAAATACTTTGCTTAAAATAGACCCGCTGGACAGAAAAAAGAGAGTCCAGGCAAAAATGGGGCATCCTGGCGAACCAAAAAACAGAATGAAAGGTTCGGGCAAAAGTTAGGGATAAAATTGAAAAATGTACACCCGCGAAGTTGAAAACCTACACTGGGCGGCTTCGGCAAAAAAGGGTATCCCGGTGAATTGAAAACCCGTAAAGGGCGGTTCACGCAAAAGTTAGGGATTCGAAAAGCAAATTACTGCGGTCCGAATTTGATATTGCACTGAGCATCAATGCGGGAGAATACACTTGAGGGATCGGTTATCTGATACAATCTCTACAGGAGTGTGAATACCGGGAAAGCATTAGAGTCGGATGAGTCATAGGAGGATCGATTCGTGGTATTCGTCTGCATCCCGTTGCCGACATGTGTACAAAATTTCATTTGTTAATATGTTTATGCTTCTTGTGCATACTTGTATATTTGCTTTGCGTAGCTTCCTCTTTTCAGGAGTTACATTCCGTGTACAAAACTCCGCCCATTCAAGGGCCCAATCAATGAAATACGTTATTCAGTACTTGACACTGTTCTTTACGGTTTTGTGCATGATTAACGCCTAAGTTTGATGAAACTAACATGTGCATAACGTCACTGGCCCTTGCCAACAGTTGCTAAAGCTTTGAATTAACTGAAAATAACGTCACTAACCTGAATCGACTTGGTTGCATAGATTTGTCTTGTCTTGTTTGTGTTGTTGCAGGTCTCATAGCCGTACGAGGAAGATGATTAAGAGACTGCAGTAACAAAAGACTCGACCCCCACGCAGGTCATGCATGTTCCTTATTGAAGAAGGATCGAATCCCCCAGCTAGGCGTAGCCTATCCAAGAGGACATGCTCCAGCCAAGTCATTTATCCTCAGCAGAGAGTGGTTCAGCCTCAGAAGATTAATATTTCCAATTGGCGAGCTGAATTCAGACGGTTCACCTTTCCCCGCCGGGTCATTTACTCTCCCCCAGCGGATTCAATTGATTTTTCCCAAGAGAATCATCCTATCCCCAGCGGAGTTCTCTTTCCAACTAGGGTATTCATTCCTCCCAATGGAACTCAAAGATTAAGGCTCTCCCCGGCAGAGTTGGTGTGGGTCATGGCATTTATTTTGTCAAGATACTGTGTAATATCAGTTCACTCTCCAGCAGAAATCCAATCGTACTGTGCACATCTGCTATTCCCCAGCAGGGTGCTACTTCAACAAGGTGTTTGGTTTAAGTTCCCCATTTCCCAGCCGAGTTGACTCCCCTCTTCCAGCATTTATTTTGCTGGAATGATTCTGTAGCACCTGGCTATCCCCAGCGGAGTTGGCATTATCTTCAGCATTTATTTTGTTGAAGCAGTTTCTGTACCCAGCAGTTCAAGTCTGCAGTCGCATTGGCATATAGGGTCGTACTTGCATCCACCAAATAAAAGTGTAGCATTTCCATGTCAAATGGAGCATTGCATCGCCGTCAAGCATACGCATTTTTGAAACATAAACCAGGTTGGTTAGCTGTTTGTTTCAAGTATTGTTTCTTTTGCAGGAAGAGAGAGCCCTTGCTCAGGTGAATAAATAAATATTCAGGATTTCGACGTGAGATATTCCACGAAGTATCAGCTTTAGCACTACTCCCCACAGAGTTGTCAAGATGGAGTTCTCTTTGTCTCCGAACAAAGTTATTTATGAATTTCTTGTGTTTTCCCCGCCAGAGTCAGCCGGATAAGTTTCTCCTTATCCCCAAGAAGAGCTATTGGTCATCAAAGGATTCATGAATCAGAATTTCAGAGGCTACCGCCGGTTATTAGAACAGGCGTCCGGAAGTATGATTTTCAAATATCCCCAGTAGAGCCAGCCTCAAAGTCGTTGTAACGTCAGTGATAAGAAATTTGCGGACCAATGGAAGGATGAGTCCCAACATGGACAATTTTATTGACGGGTTTTCTGTGTGCTAGAGAAGATTGTTGGAATGTGGAGTCCTAACGTGGACATTTCCTCGAGTTGACGATGCGTGTTAGTCCTTACGTGGACAAGTTTATCCTTCTTTGTGTTGTGGGCAAAGTGTGAGTCCTGACGTGGACAAGTCTCACTTCCCCAGTGGGTCAAAGGTGCATGGGTCCTAACGTGGACAAGTTGTATTTCCCCAGCGGGTCGAAGATGCCTGAGTCCTGACATGGACAAATCAAGACGAAACATGGGTCCTGACGTGGAACGAAGTTGTTTCCTTACGTGGAAAGATTGGGTCCTTACGTGGACATATCAAGCCAGAGTCCTTACATGGACAGATTGATAACGTATTCATTACGTGGAAAAAGATCATATTCCTTACGTGGAAAGATTGGAGTCCTTACGTGGACAGATTAAGATTGTGTTCCTTACGTGGAAAGATTGGAGTCCTTACATGGACAGATCAAGGTTTGATTCCTAACATGGAAAGATCAGAGTCCTTACGTGGACATATCAAGAGCATTCCTTACGTGGAAGAAAAATGGTTTCCTTACGTGGAAAGACGAGTTTATTCCTTACGTGGAAAGATTGAGTCCTCACGCGGACATATCAAGATTGATTCCTGACGTGGAAAGAAAGAGATTATTCTTGACGTGGAAGAGGTTAGTCCTGACGCGGACAGATCAAAGAAGTTATTCCTAACGTGGAAGAAGAAGATAGATTCCTTACGCGGAAAGTTTAGTCCTGACGTGGACGGAAAGAAGAAACAGTATTCCTTACGTGGAAAGAAGAAGCGCTCCTAACATGGAAAGAAAGATTGATATAGTATTCCTCACGTGGAAAGATTGGGGTTCCTTACGTGGAAAATTTGTGATTCCTAACGTGGAAAAAGAAAGAGTCCTTACGTGGACAAAGCAAAAGAAGACGTATTCATTACGTGGAAGAGTTTGACAAAGCAGAGAAAAGTCACCCCTGACGGGGAAAAGCGATGTATTCCTTACGTGGAGAGGTGAGTCCTAGCGTGGACAGTATTATTCCTAACGTGGAACAGTCATTCCTTACATGGAAAGGTGAGCCCTAACGTGGACGGTGGTATTCCTAACGGGGAAGAGTTTATTCCAAATGTGGACGATTTATTTCTGACAAAAAGGCAGGTGAGCCATCCCCAGCAAAATTATCGAGGTTTTCCAAATCGACCAAGCAGGCGTCCTGGCGTGGACGGTGTTCTGTCTCTGCGATGATAGAATATTTCTCAGAACGATGAAAATAATCCCTAGCACGGTCGCGCGAGATCAGTGGGTTACTGTAACAGTCAGATTCAGCTGATGAATGTCATTCCCCAAGCAGGAGCACAGTTTATTTCTGCGGTTGGCAAATTTCGGGTTTCATTAGTATTCAACCGTCTCGTACCGCGAATGTCTGAAGGCTCCGGGCTCTTCACCCAATCGGGTCCAAGTCGCTTGAATAGGGGCAGCTGTTGCACCCTAAAATTTGCTCAACCTTATTCATTTGGTTTATGTTTCAATATCATTAGCATTTGCATATAGAGTCATGTACATAGGTTACTCATCTGCATAGCATAAGCATAGCAAGTCATTCAACAGGGAACCAATCATTATTCTCATCTCTAGAGGCCTATCCAGAGGGTATTATCCTAATTCAATCTCATTCAAGTCATCAGAAAAGAATTTGAAAGCAGGGAGTTCAGTGAATCAAGCATTGAGCATATCTCCTAACTGAGGGTGTCTGTGGGTCAACCAAAGAAATTGTGAGCTATGGGCTGAGCATGGGGAGTATCTAGACATCTTGGAGGACTTAGAAAGTCATTTGGAGAAGGAGACAAGTCATTGGTATGATCCCAATAATTGCAGTTGAAGACAGTCAACTAGGGTTTCATCTGGGTCAGCCCTAGGTCAACCCTAGGTCAATTGATTGATTGAAAGGCATTAAGGGCTATTGGAGAGAGGTGGGGTTCATTATTTGACATGGAGAGTAAGGATATGTTGTTGTGCTAAGAAGAATTCAAGAGAAATCAAGGAGAAGAGGAGTTTCTAAATTAGGGTTTCTATGTAAAATCCCCTGGTTTAGGTCAAATTTCCAAGCAAGATAAGTCAAAATGCAAGCTTCAAATGGATCCTTGGCCAACATGAAACTTGTAGAGGATCTCAATACCTTTAATTTGAGTGGTGGAAGAAATCAAGGGGATTTATAGAACTCAAGTTATGGTCCTTGCAAGTTACAGGTCATCTGAGGTATCTGAAATTTTGTCTATGAAAGTGACTTGACTTCCAAGCAATTTTTACCCCTCAAGGAGATTTCAAATGGATTTCTGGTCAACATAAGAGTTGTTCCTTATTATCTTAGATTTCTAGAATGGTATAGTATGCCTTCATATGATGTGTGGAACTCAACTTATGGTCTTGGCAAGCAAAGGGTATTTTGGTCATTTGTGAATTACAGGTCATTTTAACCTATGTCCAAAACTCATACAAGGAGGCCTCAAATGGAAAAACTTACAACATAAAACTTGCTCCAAATGACATTTTGAGTCTAGAAAAGTGACCATGAGAGATTGGAAAAGTTCATAGCACAAGGTTTCAAAATTGTTGAATTTAATGAAGAAAAATGGCCTTAAAAATGAGATTTTTCATATCTTGGCCAAATGAAGCAAAATTATAGGTCATTTTGAATGGAAAGGGCATTTTAAAGACATTGGCTAAAGTGTAATTTTTAGTTTAGTTCATAATTTGAGAATTATCCATGGTTGCTTGCAATGTAAGAAACATAAACCAAATTGAAAAGGAAAAGTGCATGGGAAGCTTCTCCAAGTTTCTAGGAGTTTCTAACCTCATCTATATATTCATACAAGTTGGTTCATGCAAGGGTTGGTGCTCCCATTTGTTCAAAACCCCAACTTTTCCACACTTTCTTCAATTTGCATAAGCTTTCCAAAATCTCTATAATCTCCATCAATCTTCACCATTCTTGATTGAATCATTATCATCATCACACAAGGATCAGAATCCACACCTTCATTTGTCAAATTGAGGAAGGAATTGAGTCATTCATCATTATCATTCAAGAAGCATAAACTTTGGAAGTGAGTGATTCAAGGCCTTAGAACCATACTTGTTGCATACAGAAGTAATCACCAAGCCTACTTACTGATCACTTTCCTTTCATCACAAGCAGTTGATTTGAAGATCTTAGCACCTGTATCAAGAAGTTACACCAGGTTTGTTTTCTCTTCGTATGGCATGAATTAGTTAGAATTTTAGGGTTTTGATAGGGTAGCATGGTTAAGATAGGATAGAAGATTGATTGGGAGGATTTTGGAGAAGTTTCATGAGGTTTGAGCATGATGTGTCAATTCTGTTGAAGCTCATAACTCTTGGATTAAGGCACGAAAAGGTGATTGGAGTAGCATGCCATGATCAGGAGGAAGTGTAGATCAGTTTAGGATGAGTTTTGTGGAGAATTGGAGAGGTTTCATATCAGGTATTAATGGTGATTTCCATCTGTTCCACCTATCGAATTAGCTGATTGTTTGAGTTTTAAGGTAAACTATGGTTATAGACTTGTAGAGGGAAAGAAATGGATGAATTTTGCTTTTCATATCGTGTGAATCCATGGCGTGTAGAGAGAGAACAGAGGGAGAGAAGGTCACACATGGTTAGGGTTTTCTGAAACCCTAGGAGAGCTCAAGGTTGAAGATGAAGGCTAGACCACACGATGAAGCCTTGACCTTTGACTAGAATTGCCATCCAACGGTCCACGTGCATCCTGAGAAGCGGAGGGAAATTTTAAAATATGAAACGCACCGTTTCATTTAAGTAGGGGAATTGGGCTCTGATGACTATTGGCACCCCCACGCGCGTGAAGCCCAATTATTTGAACTGCCTGGCCTTACTTTTCTCACCCCCTCCCTTATTTCTTTATATTTTCTTTTTATTTTCTTTTCATTTTTTCATGCATTTTCTAAAAATCATAATAAATAGAAAAAACATTATTTTTAATTCATTCTTTTTGCATATTTTTCTTTAGGATGTCTAGAAAATTATAAAAAATAAAAATTGCATTTTATTTTTTATTTGGTATTTTTCCCATATTTTCTAAATAAATAACATTTTAAATAATTTCATTTCATACATGATTTTGTTATTTTTTGTTCTATTAATTGCTTCAATATTTTTTGCCCATTCTTTTTAGGTTGTTTAGGTTAGACATTAAACTTGTAGATCCAATTTAGTTCCCATTTTTAGAAATTAATTTTAGGTGTTTAGCTTAGGTGTGAACAACATGAACAAACTAGGGTTTTTAGGTGATGACTTAGGAGAATCAATTCATTTCCCTTAGGACTTAGGGTTTGAATAGTTTAGTTATGGGACTATAGGGGCTATGGGTAGTTATTAGACCCTTAGAAAAAGTCAGGATTCCCCTACTGCTATTAATGTACTGTATATCTGATTGACTGGTGTGGTATGCCCTATGGGGATTATTGCTTGCTTGTGTGGGTATTGGGATTGTCTGGGGACTTGGGAGAGCTGAAGACTTGTGAAGATGAAGCCATTGGAGATCCAGAGAGTGAAGATCAACTTCCAGAGTTGAAGAGGAGTTTCTTGTTAGCAGATGCTGAGGAGACTAGGGTTTAGGAGCTAGGCAGAGCTCAAGATTAGACAGTTTGTTTCTCAAACATGGATTGCCTTGTCTGCATCCATTCTTCTCTGTGATACAGAGTCTCTCTAAGACACTCACCCCCTTCCTTTGGAAGGCTTGGTGATAGTGTCTAAGAGATAGAACTCTTGAGAGAAAATGTCTTTTGTGTTAGAAGCAGTCTGTTCACCACCTTTGGTAGTCAACTGATTGCTTAACACCCAATCCACTCTTGTGACTGATCCCTCATCCTGGAGGTTTGAGCTTGAAGAAAAGCCATTGCAGATAGAAGACTGAGGATCAAATCCCTTATCTGAAGGCCATGAAGATGGAGATTGATGTTTGTTGAAGCCTGTAACTGATTGGAGATTACTTGAAGCCAGATGTTGATCCAGAGCTGCTGAGGATGTTTTTGCTGTATTTCATTTCTTGATGTATTGACTGGTTTTCCTGACTGTATTGTTTGCTGTTTGCCCTGTTGGGTTGAAAGTGAAGTCTGTTCACTTTTGCCTATTGTTTTCTAGGTTCGAGGTTGAGTGGGACTCCCTTGCCTCGCTTGTACTGTTGCATCCATGCATTTTACTGTTTTACTGTATATATCTGATGTTGTTTCTGTTTCTGCCTATCCCGTAGGATCTCTGTTTCTCTCTGTGCAAGAGAGGAGCATGATAGACACTAGGTCCTAACCCATGCATGATAACATTAGGTTAGTTTGTTTCCCTTCGCAACCATAGGTTAGAGTTCTGTCTCTTCTTCCTCAAAACAAACAGAAAAATACATAAAGATTTCAAACACAATAAAAGACACTTCTTCCGTAAAAGAAGGTGAACTCATCAAGGCGTCATTTTTGTCCGCTTGGACCAGTAATCAGAGAACCTTTTTCAGAAGGAATAAAATCAACCAAGACAAGCTTGTGTCGTACGTAGCCCGAACTACGTTTGCTCTGATCTTTCATGCCGTGTGAAAGTACGTAGGCATAGGATGCGATATCCTAGCGAGCAACCTTCCCCTCCTTTCCCGTAGGTAGGCGAACTACGTTGACTCTGATTTCTCGTTCCAGACGGGAATACGTAGGCATAAAGTGCGATACTTTGCCGAGTCATTTTATTTTCTTTTAACCCTTGACCTATAGTTTAGATAGAATAACAATCCATACCCGAAAACAAGCGTGGATCCCGTCGAGTACGACGGACGTGAGGGGTGCTAATACCTTCCCCTTACGTAACCGACTCCCGAATCCAGGTTTTGGTTGCGACGACCATACCTTTCCCATGTTGTGCAAGGTTTACTCTGAGCGTTTCCTTTCCCTCCCGTGGGATAAATAACGCACGGTGGCGACTCTTCTGTTCAGCCGGCGCTGATTTTCGCAGTAGCGACACTACTGTCTATCATAACCCCTCCACAGCGGAGAAGTTAGAGCTCCTAAGGGATCATAGCAACAGAACTAAACAGCAAACAGGAAATACTGCAAAGTAAAGGAATACTGGAAATATGCATGAATGCAACAACCAAACAAGCAAGGCATAAAGGCCACAAACCACAGAGGCAAGGGAGCTCAGCTCTACCAAATACCAGCAAGCAAAGCCACTCAATAACAATCAAGCAGAAGGAGGACCACCTCAACTTCTCATGCACACAAGCAGGCTTATTTTTAAGATGCACCTATCTCAGAAATATCTATATGAACCCCTAAGTCTAATGCAGCACAACACCACACAAGTCAATCGACACAAAGAGAAGGCTAACCAGCCTGGAAAACTCCTATCCAAAAGCATGAAACTACCCTGAGCAAGACCCTAAACAACCTTAAAACAAAACCCTAATCTACCCTAAGAAAAACCCTAAAGGGAGAAACCAATCCCGTTCTTCAAGCTTCAAGCCAAGCTTACCAAAGAAGGGGAGCTAAGTAGACAGGCCCATAGTGCCTTCCTCAGGAAAGTACTAGGAGGCTTCCACTTAGGAATCATATCCCATGTGGCTCAACAACTGTGAACGGTTTACATTCCTCCTCAGGAGAAACTAAACTCACATGAAGGCTCCAACATCATTGGATACTTAAGAAATCCTACATGAACTAAGAGAACTAAGTGAATAGACCCATAGTGCCTTCCTCTGGAAAATACTAGGGGGCTTCCACTTAGGAATCATATCCCATGTGGCTCAACAACTGTGAACGGTTTACATTCCTCCTCAGGAGAAACTAAACTCACATGAAGGCTCCAACATCATTGGATATTTAAGAAATCCTACATGAACTAAGGGAGCTAAGTGAACAGACCCATAGTGCCTTCCTCTGGAAAATACTAGGGGGCTTCCACTTAGGAATCATATCCCATGTGGCTCAACAACTGTGAACGGTTTACATTCCTCCTCAAGAGAAACTAAACTCACATGAAGGCTCCAACATCATTGGATATTTAAGAAATCCTACATGAACTAAGGGAACTAAGTGAACAGACCCATAGTGCCTTCCTCTGGAAAATACTAGGGGGCTTCCACTTAGGAATCATATCCCATGTGGCTCAACAACTGTGAACGGTTTACATTCCTCCTCAGGAGAAACTAAACTCACATGAAGGCTCCAACATCATTGGATACTTAAGGAAAGAGGTGAGAAGAAAGAATGAAAGACATCCATAGTGCCTTCCTCAGGAAAGTACCATGAACTTCCCTCAAACTTCAGGATCTCAAACCTCACAGAAAGAGAGCAAGCTCCTAGACTAGGTCTTCAATCCATGCATCCCTGCAAGCTCCATCAAGTCTTCATCCAGCCTCCATCTTCCAGAAGAAACCACAGACCCTCAAACCAAAAGAAACTATCTCTAAAGTTCAACCACAGTTGAACTTCAAAGTCAGAAGCCCTCAAGACTTCTCCTATTCTCAAGCTCAATCAAAAATAGCAACACAACTTCTAAAAATCCACCAAAATCTAGGGGAAACCTACATGGCTCTATGATCCCAAGATCAAATCTCAAAGCCTAAGTCAACTTTTAAGGCTACTAAACAATCCCTAACATATGAATGGTCAAGGGTTAACCAGCAAGTTATGAGGTCTCTACTCTCTAACCCTAAAACAACATCAATCAATTTCTAAAAAAAACTATGAAAAAACTATGGGGAGCATGCATTAGTCTAGTACAACAGACTAAAAAACTAAAGCAAAATTCATTACCAAGCGAGAGAAATAAAATCAGCAAGGCAGACACATCACAAATCAATTACTCAATACCAATTAAAATACAAAAATGCAAATAAAAATGAAAATGCATGATCAAATTAATATTTTTGCACCATAAAGTCCTAAATTGAACTATGAATCTATAGAAAAAAGAAGGGAATTAATTGGATAATCCTACTATTTTTCATGAATTATTTTCTAACATGGATAAAACAAAGAAATTTAAAAAAGAAAATAAAACCAGGGGGGGTGGCGATAGCAAAACGCCCTATTTGCTTCTCAAGATTGGGCCAGGAGGGGGGTGCGATCAACACTTGTTGCAAAGGCCCAGGTAATTCATTCAGTTTCACAGCCCAGGGGGGCAACGAGTAAGGAGGGGGTAGCGATAGCAATTCATATTGTTTGGGCCCAGCCCAAACTCAAACCCTAACCCCATCAAACAACTAACAAAACCATCCCTCACCCCAAAAATTCGTTCACTGTTCACTCCCTAACCCTAATGCACCGTTCCTCTCAAGCTCTCTCTCAAACTCCCTCTGAATCCTTCTCAAACTCTCACGAATCTGATACTAAACCCTAAACACAATCTCACCATACTCTTCAATTCGATACTCCAAACTCAACCTAAACTCTGTTTGAATCAAGACAAATATCAAGCAATCCCAGCAAACAGAAAGAAGAATGCAACCAGAATCAAGTGAAGACGTACCTGGATACGGAGTACGAATGGCTCGTGAAGGTCTTGGGGCTTCAATGAAGAAAACCCGGTGATCTCAAGACGTTACGCAGAGATCTTGATGAAGGTTCTTAAGGATCGCTGAAAACCGTGAAGATCCTTGAAGATCGTTGAAGATCGCTACGAGAAAGAGGAAGATCTTGAGGCTCTTTAAAGATCTTCTGGGGATTGTTGAAGATCAAGTGAATTTCTGGAAAATCCGGATGAACACGATGAGCGGATCTGACGAACTCATGAGGAATGTTGTTGAATATTGATGAACAGACGATGCTGATGAATAAATCTGGAAGAGCGTTGATGAGGTTCTTGAAGTGTGGACGAAGATCTGTTGTAGGTTGATGATTCGTAAACGTTGATGGATCTTGAATGAAACGATGAAGATCCTGGAGATCTTGATGAGTCGATCTGGAGATTGTTCGTGATGAGTGTTCTTGGTATCGATCGGAGAAGAAAGGAGGAAATTAGTGAATTCTGGGTAAAAAAACCGTCTCCGGCGGGTTGTTGCGGCTGCCGGAGTACGTTGGTATGGTGGCCGGAGGATTTAGGAGGTGGCCAGAGTACGCTGCATGCCGGCCGGTGGACTTTCCGGTGAGATGTGAGGAGCCACCAGGTGGCAAGCTTGCATGCAGAGGGTGAAGGCTAGGAGGACGCGTGGCTTGAGGGAGTGGGAGGAGGAAGACACGTGGGGTGCAGCTGGCAGAGAGAGATAATGGATCTGGAAATGTGGCAAGAGGGGGAGAAGAGCGAGAAAATGCGTGGCAGGCTCTTATATAGCCACGTGTACTTGGACTTTGGATAATTTCTGAGCCTCTGAATTTGGATTTTGACTAATGCCTGGCCCACTAAAGACTAAAACACGATTAGCATGATTAAATGGAGATTAAAGGGCTAATTGGACTGACCATGGATTAATGAAAATAAGACTGGTTAATGACACTAATTGATAAACTGAAACGTGATTATGAATTTGATTAACAGAAAATGGAAAATGATTAATGGACAATGGATTAAACTAATAAACTGAAGATAACAATTAAGGACCTAATAATATTCTAATCGAACATTAAAATAATCAAAACTCTAAACTAATATCTATTAAAACTATTAAAACCTATATTAAAAATATATCTAAAAACTATTATATTCTATAAAAGAAAATCTATAAAAAAACTATTCAATTAATATTCTAAAAGGTTTTTAAAAAAACTATTAATTTCTATAAAAGAGAATGTCTATTAATTTTCTATTAAAACCTATTATCCATTAAAAGGAAATATATTCTAAAAAACCTATTATATTCTATATCATTTCTAAAATATTCTAAAATAATATCTAATAAACTCTATTTAAAACTATTTAAATTCTATAAAAATTCTATATAACCCTAAGACAAATTATTAAAATCTACAAAAGAAATCTATATTTCAACAACTATAAAATACCCTATTGAACTTCACAAAACCAATTAATATTCTATACTAACATATTAAAAAAAACTCAACTATTCTATTAAAAACACAACATATTATCTAAAAATGCTAAAAAAACCTCAACAAAGTCTAAAAAAATCATAAAAAATTATAAAACCCCTAAAAAGACACTGTTAACCTGACTGGACGAAATAACAGACCCCGGGCATCAGAAATACCACCAATCACTGTGTAAACTAAAAATGCCGAGAAGCGCGTAATCTCCCGAAAATGAAACTCCAACTATCTAGACTGGATCTGAAATATCCGGTAGATGAAAACCAAGTTGTAACCCTGACATCCTCTGTCTGTGTACAAATGTCATGCATCTGATATGCGAATACGAATGCAAAAATGAGCCGAAACGTAAATCAGGAGCGGGAACCGGTTGGTCAAATTTTAGGGTGCAACAGGCTTCATTTCTAGAATATTCCAATCATCTCTATAAATGTTTAGAAACTCATTTGAATCAAGGTTGGTGATTGATTGGAGTTGGATTGGAAGAGAGCATATCAATTTTCAAGAGAGCAAATCAAGTGGTGATTCTTCATTCAAGGCGATTTCGGTTCGATTCGAAGATTGTAGAACTTTCCTTGCATATTGTTGAACGAATTTGAAGCTTTCGGAAGTACGAAAAGAGCCGAAGATACTCCGTTTCGAAGCTCCGATCAAGGTATGTAAACCTTCACTTTCCCATGGATTTAGGATGAGATAATTAGAAATTCTCATGCGGTTAGGATCATGAACACCTATGGATGATTTTAGGATTGTTAATTTGGAGATTTTCTTCATTCCCTTTTTCTTTTTATTTTTCTGTTTTGAGGCCTGTTTGCTTTTATTACGTCAAAAATAGTAAAGATGTTCAAGAAATTATGAAATTGTTTTCTATAGATCTTGATTATCTTAAGAAATTTTAGGCGCTGAGTTTGCATTTTTTAGATTTTTTTTGATTTAGTTATGATTTTTCTTTCGTGCTAATATCCATTGGTGTACATAACTGTTCATCTGTTTTGTTTAATTTTGTTCTCTTTAATGCTTCATGATTTTGAGCTGATTTTTGGATATGTTTTAGATGATATGCATAGGGTTCCCCATAAATTTTATTGGAATTTCTAGACGACTCTAAGTTTAGTTTTGAATCCGCTTTTTAGAGCCATCGCCATCTGAATGTTCCCTGGACACTTTATAGGTTTTCCTTTAGAAAGTGACCTTAACTTTAGAGTTTGGTTTTAACTTTTTTACCATAGGTTTCTAACATCTTCAGGATATTGTATAATTTTTCTTAGATTTTTGTGGATTGTTTTCCCATTTCTTTTGCATTTTACATTCTAATGAGTATTTTGCATGATGTTTGCTTTGCATATTTGATACCGCTGTTTTGTAGAATTTTGTTCTCTCAATTGGTGATGATTATTGCTTAGATCTTTTGGTAGATTGTAGCTAACACTCGCATGTTCCCTTAGGAATTTTTGTAGATTTTCTAGATGTAATTTGGTTCTGTTTTAGGGTTGTTGATTAGGACCTTCCCAATTGATGGTTAACCTGGACCCCTTGCATGTTAGGAATTGTTTAGACCCCTTAGAAATTGATATAGGGTTTGATCTTCGATCTTGATAATATAGATATTAATATACTTTAGGGTTTCCCTTAGGATAATGTGATAAAACTTTAGAATAAAAATGGTAGTAAAAAAATGTTGAAATAGATATGGTGTAATAAAAAACTTAGAATAATTAGGGTTTTGAACATAACATAGGTGCAACAAAACAATTCCTTTTTGGGCTTTTTAGGTTGAATTAGAAGATGGGACTATAGGGGTATTATGGGAAAGTGTAGTAGATCCCTTAGAATAAGTATTAGAATTTCCCCTATTATATTAATATTTAGTATATTTTTGTAATTGTTTGATTGTATGGTGTGCCCGTTTTGGGGTTATTGCTTGTTATTTGGGCTTGTTGGGCTTGCTTGGGGCTTGGGCTTGAGTTGGAGGGTTTTGTTGATGAAGCAAATGGAAGGCAAAGGAGTGAAGATCAAGTTCAAGAGTTGACGAAGATTGTAGCTTGCTTGTAGCTGTTGAAGATCATAGGAACTAGGAGCTAGGTAGAGCTTAGAGTAGAAATTTGATTCTTAAACATGGATGGCTTTGTTTTCCTCCATCCCTCTCTATGATTCAGAGTATCTCTAGGATACTCACCCCCTTCCTTTGGAAGGCTTGGTGACAGTATCTAAGAGATAGAACTCTTGAGAGAAACATTCTACATTTTGTTAACAGTCTGTTTGCCACCTTTGGTGGTCAACTAACTGTTTAACATCTCAATTCATCCTATTAATTGTTCCTCATCCTGGAGAGTTTGATTTGAAGAAAAGCCATGAAAGATTAAAGATGGAAGTTATTGTTTGAAGATTGTGTTGTTGAAGTTGTGCATGTGACTGGTGCTGTTTGAAGCCCTGCTGCTTGAAGCTGTGGAAGATGATTACTGTTAGAGTTTTCCTCCTTGAAGATAGATGCTTGATGGAAGCTTGTTGATGAAGACTTTGCTTGAAGATGTTGATGGAGCTTGCTGTGTAGAGTTGCTGTTTACGGTTTATTTTTTGCTGTTTAGAAGCTTTTGATGTATTGTTTAAGTTTCCGGGACTGTATTGTTTGCCAATTAATCTGTTAGGTTGAAAGTGAATTTTGTTCGCCTTTGCCTGTTGTTTTCAAGGTTCGAGGAAGAGCATGACTCCCTTGCCTAGCTTGTACTGCTGCATTCATGCATTTTACTGCTTTACTGTATATATGCTGTTGTTTTTCCGTTTATCCCCTTAGGATCTCTGTTTCTCTCTACGCAAGAGAGAAATATGACAGACATTAGGTTCTTATCCATGCATGACAACATTAGGTTAGATTTTGATTCCCTTTTTTAAACCATAGGTTAGAGTTGTTGTTTCTCTTCTTTCTCAAAACAATCCGAAAAACACAATAAACATTTCAAACATCAATAAAA
The DNA here is from genome assembly GCA_963859935.3 of Lathyrus sativus. Taxonomy (NCBI): domain Eukaryota; kingdom Viridiplantae; phylum Streptophyta; class Magnoliopsida; order Fabales; family Fabaceae; genus Lathyrus; species Lathyrus sativus. The sequence continues at coordinate 172,641,133 of OZ012739.1, forward strand.
AACAGTTCTTGCGTAAAAGACTGTAAACCAATAAAAAACGTCATTTTTGTCCGCTTGGACCCATAATCAGGAGAAAACCTTTTTCAGAAGGATAAAAAAACAATCAAGACAGACTTGTGTCGTACGTGGCTCGAACTACGTTTGCTCTGATCTTTCATGCTGTATGTAAGTACGTAGGCATAGGATGCGATATCCTTGCGAGCAACCTTCCCCTCCTTTCCCGTAGGTAGGCGAACTACGTTGACTCTTATTTCTCGTTCCAGACGGGAATACGTAGGCATAAAGTGCGATACTTTGCCGAGTCATTTTATTTTCTTTTAACCCCAGACCTGTAAAATAGATAGAATAACAATCCGTACCAGAAAAGAAGCGTGGATCCCGTCGAGTACGACAGACGTGAGGGGTGCTAATACCTTCCCCTTGCGTAACCGACTCCCGAATCCAGGATTTGGTTGCGATGACCATTCCTTTCCCGTCTTTGCGGTAGGTTTACTTCGAGCGTTTCCTTTCCCTCCGTTGGGATAAATAACGCACGGTGGCGACTCTTCTGTTCAGCCGGCGCCGATTTTCGCAGTATCGACAAACCTAGGGTTTGAAAGGGGAATCAAAACTACCCTAATGTTGTCATGCATGGATTACAACCTAATGTCTGTCATATTTCTCTCTTGCACAGAGAGAAACAGAGATCCTAGGGGATAAACGGAAAAGAAACAGATATACAGTAAATAGTAAATATGCATGAGATGCAGCAGTACAAGCGAGGCAAGGGAGTCCCACTCAACCTCGAACCTGGGAAAACAATAGGAAAAGTGAAAAAGCTTCACTTCAAACCTAAGGGGCAAGCTGAACAAGCCAACAGACAATACAGGAAAAGAAAATAAAACCCAACACCAGCTGTGACAACAACACCAGCTCATACAGTAAGCAGCTCAAACAGCAACAGCTCTAACAGCTACAGTTGATTAACAGCAAAAAAGGTTGACAGCAACACCTTCAAGCAAGACCCCATCTTCCATCTTCAATGATCCCCAAGCTTTAGATAAGCTCCTCTCTTCAAAAAAAATCTCCAAACTCTGGCAAGCAATGAACCCCAACAGATAACCAGCTTCAAACAGCAGCAGGACCCTAACTTCAACAGATAACTCTCTCTGACAGGCACAAGCTTCCTCTTCACCAATCCTTAATTAACTTCATCTTCAATAGGCTTACATCTTCAATGCAACCTCCCCAGAAGAGAATCAATCAATAGTTGAAGTTGAAATGTTAAGAGGCTTAGTGACAACCCAGGGAAATCACCAAGATCTTAGCATAACAAGTAAAAAGGTATCCTCAAGGTTCTACCCAACCAAAGCATGCTCTACATCCCTCCTAAGGAGAGATGGAACTTCTTTGGGGGACCTTGTGTCATAGGATAGAATAGAGGCACAAGAAGCTCTATATGTTTGAAAGAAGTCAGTCTAATCTAAAGCTCTTCCTAGGTTTCCTATCTCCTAAGTCTTCAAAAGCAACCTTCAAGGATAAGAATCTTCATGCTCCAAGCTCCATCCTTTGTCTTCAATCATCTCCAATATCTTCATTAGCTCCAACAAACCAAGCCCAAACCCAACACCCAGTTGAAATGACCCAGACCCCACAAGCAAACCAAAAGCCCAAGAGGGAAACACACAAACATCACCCAACTTTGCAAAAATCAAGAGAAATAGTAATACTCATCATAAAATCCTAGATTAATTTCTAAGTGAACCTAACTATGTACCCTATACCCCACATAAACCCCAAGGCCTAAATCAAACCCTAAGTCTCCAAACTATGACCTAAACTACACCTAAGTGTTGTAAAACCCTAATCCTAACACCCTAAAGTTCATTATTCAAAACTAACCTAAATTTCATCATAAAAATGTGATAAAATTCCTAACGGAGCATGTATCTCTAATCTAATCAATCCAACAAGAATCAACTCAAAAACATTCACCAATTGATCACAAGAAAATCCACAAAATCATGTAGCAAATGTACAAAATTAAAGAAATTAATAAAATGGAGAAAATCAAATTAAATTGAAAAATGGGTGAAAATGAGATTTATTAATTTCATAAAATCACAAATAAATCCAAGATCATGGAGGTATTTTTAAAATATTTTTTGGATTAATATTGGATTTATTATGGATTTTAGAATCAAAAAGCAATTAAAATAAACCCAAAATGAATTTAAAATGACAAAAGAAAATAAAAAACTGAAATAAATGGGAGCCATTGGATCCATGGACTGGTAAGCGCATCTGAGAGCTGAGGGCGCGTCCACATGGGGATCCAGTCACCAGCTGACTGGATAAATGAAACGCTGCGTTTAGCAGCCAAAGTCAGCCAAATCAAAACAAAACGTGGCCGTGGGATGAGCTGAAATGGTCAAGGTCCAAGCAAGATCCAACGCACGTGGTTCATCGTCCCCATTCAAACCTCTGATGGAGGGAATCCTATTCAGGTGGCCGGAGAAGACTTCCGGTTGTCTTCTCCGGCGAGCAAGCGATCACAGTCAACCAAAAATCATAATCCTTATATGAATCTCACTCAGAAAATCACCAGGATCACGAATATCATATTCATTTCATTCAACTCTCAATGGAAATCTAAACACGAATCAAAACTCAGAAGGTGTCACATTTTCAATCCTCACCATTTGCAAAATTGAATCCATAGAAATGATCACCATCTTTCAGTGATCATCATGAGCTATCCATCCTGATTTGTACCCTTAAGATCGTTCATAACCGTATCCAAACAGAAATTGGGCATCACACTTAATTGTCACCAATCAACTCCAAACCAATCCAGAAACGTTCCTTATCATCTCTAGGTCCTAACCACATGGTCAATTCTACCTAACTCTCCCTAGATTGTGAAGGAATTCAAGAAGTACATACATGTGAAAATGGGATCAACAGAGGGATGAAATGCTCGATTCAAGCTCCCAAAACGTCCCAGACACAATCAAGAATGATAGTAGAAGCTTTTTGCACACTCAATTTGGCTTGAATCCTCTCAGAACTCAGAACACGATTTCTGTTGAAGCTCTTGAAATCCCAACTGCTATCTCTCTTTCTTGCACGAAAATGGCACCAAAAATCATCTGGAAACATTCTAGAACTTAAATATGAAGTGTTTATGGGCTTATCCAATCCAATCCAGGCCCAATTCTCTTGATCCACAATTCTGATTTTGCCATGAAAATGCAATGTACCAATCATGATTCTGAGCTTCCAGATTTCTCTAGAAGGTTCTATCCAACTGCAAATTAGTTATGGAGTGTGTTTAAGTAATTAGCTTGGCCTGAATTGCCTTGTTTTTTGTTTTGGCATTGTGACTTATAATGCAAGTAACCACTTTTACAAAGCAAGTCATGGAATTATCACTCAACTCAAAAATGTGTAAATGTCATTGTGTCCAAAATGTGTTTTCCAATCAATTTGGCATGTCATATGGCTTGGTTTGGATCTATAGCTCAAAAACCTCAATTTTCCTCTTTGGTTCATTTAAAATTCACCCTTATTTTAGGCCATTTTTGCAATTTTGTGATACAATCCCTTCCAAGCTCTCATGACTTCCTTACTAGCCCAAAAAAATCATTTTAAGCACATCTCATGTTGAACATTTTTTCATTTGAGGAGTGGAAGATGGAGATTTTGACCTATGTTGAAAAATGACCTATAATCATCAATACCCAAAATACCCCTGGATTGCCAAGACCATAACTTGAGTTATACAAATCTTCTTAAAGACTTCTAGTACTCAAATTAAAGCTAAGCTCAAGCCCTAAAATTCTTATGTTGGAGAAGAATCCATTTGAAAACTCCTTCATGGGCAAAAGTTGCTTGGAAGTCAAGTGACTTTCACAGATAAATTTCAGTGTCCTCTGATAACCCATAACTTGCAAGAACCATAACTTGAGTTCTACAAATCTTCTTAAAGACTTATAGTACTCAAATTAAATCTATTGAGAAGATCTACAAGTTTCGTGTTGGCCAAGAACCCATTTGAAACTTGCATTTTGACTTATCTGGCTTGGAAGTTAGGCCTAAATTAGGGGATTTTACACTGAAACCCTAACTTGGCAACTCCTCCTACTCTTGATTCTCTTTGATTTATCCTTGGCACAACACCAAACATGTATCAAAATATCAATTCATGAATCCCACATCCTCCAATTAAGCCTTGATGCTCTTCAATCACTCAGTTGACCTAGGGTTGACCCAGATGAAGCCCTAGTTGACTGCACTTCAACTGTGGCTCTTGTACTTGAATCAATGACTTGTCTCATCTTCAATATGACCCTCTATGCTTTTTATAAGCTTTGTACACATCCTATACCCTCAATTCATAGCTCATACCCCCATTGATGACCCTCAATACACCTCAAATTAGGAGAGAAGTCCACTGGTTGACCCTCAAACTTCTCAAGGCTTCAAACATTTCTTGATGACTTGGATGGTCTTAAGCTTGAATAAAAACCCTTGATGTGCTTCTTTAGATAAGAATGGCACCTGATCCCTTGTTGGATGCCTTGCTATGCTATGCTATGCAAATGATTAGATTATGTACATGATTTACTATGCAAATGACAATGCAATTGAAACATAAACCAGGTGAAATAGGTTGAGCAAATTTTAGGGTGCAACAGCTGCCCCTATTCAAACAGCTTGGACCCGACTGGGTGAAGAGAGAACGGCCTTCAAACAATCGCGGTACGAGACGGTTGAATACCAAGAACCCGGAAATTTGCCAACCGCAGAAATAAACTGCACAAACTACTTGGAAAACAACATCTGCTGACTGGATCCGGTTGTTACGGCAACAAACTGATCAATTAGCGACCCTGCTGGGGATTATTTTCATCAGCCCGAAAAAAGATTCTATCACCGCGGGGATAGAACTTTGTCCACGTTAGGCGCTATATTCTGTCAACACAGAAAAAATCCCGACGACTTTGCTGGGGAAACATTTCCGTCACAAGGAACTCATCTGTCGATTCATACAGGCAAATCATCTGTCTAAACACAGGAAACCCCATTCGTCTACTTCATACGGGAAAAGTCGTCTACCTGATTACAGGAAAATCCATCCGCCTGCTTCATACGGGAAAATTATCTAAATACCGTTTCTCTGCCTACCTCTGCAGTAGCCAACTCCGTTGGTCTCAACCTAAACGGCATCGAGGAGGACTCTACTGGGGACATTAACACGAGGAAATCACGACGACTTCCTTGGGGAAAATACTTTTTTCAAATATCGGAACACAGCTCACATACTTTGTTTATCACGGGGGAATCATCTATCTGGATACCGGAAAATTCATCCGCCTGCTTCATTCGGGAAAAGTCATCTGCCTGATTCATACAGGAAAAAGTTCATCCGCCTGTTTCATACGGGAAAACATAACACATCTGCCTGGTTCATACAGGAAAGTTCATCCGCCTGCTTCATACGGGAAAACATAACACATCTGCCTGATACTTACAGGAAAGTTCATCCGCCTGTTTCTTACGAGAAAATATAACACATCTGCCTGGTTCATACAGGAAAGTTCAGCCGCCTGATTCTAACGGGAAAACATAACACATCTGCCTAGTTCATACAGGAAAGTTCATCCGCCTGCTTCATACGGGAAAATATAACACATCTGCCTGATACTTACAGGAAAGTTCATCCGCTTATTTCTTACGGGAAAACATAACACATCTGCCTGATACTTACAGGAAAGTTCATCCGTCTGATTCTTACGGGAAAGCATAACACATCTGCCTGATACTTACAGGAAAGTTCATCCGCCTGTTTCTTACGGAAAAACATAACACATCTGCCTGGTTCATACAGGAAAGTTCATCCGCCTGTTTCTTACGGGAAAGCATAACACATCTGCCTGATACTTACAGGAAAGTTCATCCGCCTGATTCTTACGGGAAAACTAATAACCCTGGATATAGCTTCCTAGCCTGTTCGCGATAGTAGCTAACTCCACTGGGGATATTCTGAAAATAATTGCCCGACACCCGTTTCGACAACAAGTGACCACTTCTGAAATTTTGACTTATGAAACCATGAAATGTTGTCGCGACAGCAAACCTGAAGAAAAACACTCCGCTGGTCGGATAAGAGAAACTTCAAACAGTAACCCTGTGGGGAATGATAACAAGAACTGTGTCATCATATGTCTCACGGCGAGACCTCGATCGTCTGGTAATAGATCTGAGTTAGAACTCCATACTCCTGCTGAGAAACACCTGAAAGCACAAAGTTAACCAACCTGATTTACGTTTCAAAATGCGTATGTTTGATAATGGCGTAATGCTCCATACGGCATGGAAATGCTACGCGTTTTGGGTAGATGCAAACATGATAATGTATGCAAATGCAAATGCAGGTTCAGGCTGCTGGGAAAACTCTGAAAAGCTTGCTTCAACACGGCTGTTGAGAGCACATACCACCCTGTTGGGGATGAACGGGTATCGCAAAGTATTCTGGAAAAATAAATGCCAGAAATACAACCAACTCTGCCGGGGAGAGATCACACCTCAATTTCCACTGGGAGGAAAGAATAACACCCTGCTGGTGAACAAACTTAGCTGGGGGGAGAAGCGACCCTTCTGGGGGACAACTGTCTGGGTAACTTGGAACTACCACTCCGCTGGGGATACTCATCCTGACGACCTACGGGGAGAAAGAAAAATCATCCTCGGTGGGGATAATCCTTCTGAACTTCTATCTTGGTTATGCGCCGCGGAAATCCTCCCAGCTGGGGATTGAACACGCACATCTTCAACTCTCTGGGGAGTATAACCTCTACATGGGATACTGATCTTGTCTTGCTGAGGATATCCTGTGGACAGCTTCCATGAGGATACTCTTCTGGGAAACTATTCCTTCCTTCGGTAAGGGATAATCATCGTCTCAACCTCTGGGGATGAGATGCGACCTGCTGGGAAATAAGGTCAAGTCCTTCTTCCAGGGCCTCTGACTGGGGTCACCATTTCCTGATTGTCCTCATCAAGGGCGAGAACCCTGCAAAACACAAACGAGACAAAACAAATATATACAACCAAATCTATTCGGGTTAGCATCCGCGACATTACTTCAGTCAATTCGAAGTTTTAGCAATTATTGGCAAGGGCCAGCAAAGTTAAGCACATGCAAGTTCATCGAAACATTGGCGTTTTCCATATACAAAACAGTAAAGCACAAACATCAAATACTGAATAACATGTTTTATTAATAACAGGCCTCTGAATAGGCAAAATTTTGTACACCGGATGCAACTCCTGAAAAGAGGAAGTTGCGTACACACACATACATATATGCACAGAAAGCATAAAGATACAAAACAAAATTTGTATACATGTCGACAACGTGGTGCAGACAAACATCATGAGCTGATCCTTCTATGACTCGCCTGACTCTGGCGCTTTCCCGGTATTCAATTTTCGGAAGAGATTGTGTTGGATAAACGAACCCTCGGGCACTCCCAAACCACTAAGCAATGTTGTATCGGATCCGGACCGCAGTCATTTGCTTTTTCAATCCCTAACTTTTGCGTGAACCGCCCTTTGCGGGTTTTCAATTCACCGGGATACCCTTTTTTGCCGAAGTCGCCCTTTGCAGGTTTTCGACTTCGCGGGTGTACATCTTTTCAATTTTATCCCTAACTTTTACCCGAACCTTTTTATTCATTTTTTACGGTTCGCCAGGATGCCCCATTTTTGCCTGGACTCTCTTTTTATTGTCCAGCGGGTCACTTTCAAGCAAAGTATGTTTTAACTGCGTCCGAATTCATAGGCGACGTAAAGTCTTCACCATCCATGGTAGATAGTAGCAAGGCTCCTCCAGAGAAGACTTTTCTGACAACGTAGGGCCCTTCGTAATTAGGGGTCCACTTGCCCCTGTGATCCGTTTGTGGCGGGAGAATCCTCTTTAGCACAAGGTCGCCCGTCTGAAAGCTTCGAGGACATATTTTCTTATCATACGCTTTCTTCATCCGGCTCTGATACAACCGACCGTATGCGAGAGAAGCTAGCCTCTTCTCATCCATTAAGCTGAGCTGATTCAGTCTATCTTAAACCCATTCTGCCTCGTCAAGTTGGACATCTCATAAAACCCTCAAGGAAGGAATCTCAACCTCCAACGGTAACACTGCCTCCATTCCGTATACCAATGAAAAAGGGGCTGCCCCGGTTGATGTGCGTACCGTCGTACGATAACCGTGCAAAGCGAAAGGTAGCATCTTGTGCCAGTCCTTATACGTCACAACCATCTTCTGAACAATCTTCTTTATGTTCTTATTAGCCGCTTCAACAACGCCATTCATCTTGGGTCGGTAAGGAGAAGAGTTGTGATGTTCAATCTTAAAATTCTGGCACAGCTCTTTCATCATCTTGTTGTTCAAATTCGAACCGTTGTCGGTGATAATCCGCTCAGGGATCCCATATCTGCAGATAATATCTCGTTTGATAAATCTGGCGACCACTTGTTTGGTGACATTGGCATATGACGTTGCTTCCACCCATTTGGTGAAGTAATCAATTGCCACTAAAATGAACCGGTGTTCGTTTGATGTCGTAGGCTCAATCTTCCCGATCATATCAATTCCCCACATCGAGAAAGGCCACGGTGACGACATCACATTCAGAGGACTTGGGGGTACATGGACTTTGTCCGCATAAATTTGGCATTTATGACACCTCTTTGCAAACTTGAAACAGTCTGTTTCCATAGTTAGCCAGTAATAACCTGCCCGCAGCAGTTTTCTCGTCATAGCATGCCCACCAGCATGTGTACCAAATGTACCCTCATGTATCTCTTCCATGAGCAATTTCGCCTCTTTCTCATCTACACAACGTAGCAACACCAAGTCGTGATTTCTTTTGTATAGGACACCTTTCGGATTCTAATAGAAATTGCCGGCCAATCTCCTAAGAGTCTTCTGATCTCGGCTGGATGCCCCAGCCGGATACTCCTTGTTCTTCAGGAAATTCTGGATGTCAAAGTACCAGGGTTGACCATCGGGAGCCTCGTCAATGGCGAATATGAATGCAGGCCTATCAAGCCGAGAGATAACAATCCGGGGAGCCTCGTTCCAGAAATTAACTTTATACATGGAAGACAATGTCGCCAAGGCGTCAGCCATTTGATTTTCTGCTCGCGGCACATGATGCAATTCCACCTTGTCAAAGAAAGGCAACAATCTCCTTGCATAATTCATATATGGTATCAAATTGGGCTGCCGTGTCTCCCATTATCCTTTAATCTGATTTACTACCAGAGCCGAGTCTCCGTATACATCCAGATGTTTGATTCGCAAATCAATAGCTTCTTCCAGACCCATGATGCAAGCCTCATATTCAGCCTCATTATTGGTAACAGGAAAGGTCAATCGGGCAGTAAAGGGGATGTGCGACCCCTAAGGGGTAGTAATAATTTCCCCTATTCCGCTACCATAGGAATTTACAGCTCCGTCAAATATCAACTGCCATTTGGAACCCAACTCTGGTCCTTCGTCCGGCAACGGTTCTTCACAATCTTTCATCTTCAGGTACATGATATCCTCGTCAGGAAAATCAAACCTCATCGGTTGGTAGTCCTCAACAGGCTGCTCCGCAAGGTACTCTGACAGAACGCTACCTTTAATAGCCTTTTGCGAGACATATTGAATATCATATTCGGTTAACACCATCTGCCATTGGGAAATTCTTCCGGAGAGTGCTTGCTTTTCAAACACGTATTTGATTGGATCCATCTTTGAAATTAGCAGGGTTGTATGATTTAGCATGTATTTCCTCAAACGTTTGGCGGCCCAGGCTAGCGCACAACACGTTTTCTCGAGCATTGAGTATCTGGACTCACAGTCGGTAAACTTCTTACTCAAATAGTAGATCACATGCTCTTTACGTCCTGTCTCGTCGTGTTGACCGAGAACACAACCCATACTTTCCTCAAGAACCGTCAAATACATAATCAACGGTCTCCCGGCCACTGGGGGTATCAAAACAGGAGGTTCCTGCAAGTATTCTTTTATCTTGTCGAACGCCTTTTGACAATTTTCATTCCAGGTCACAACCTGATCCTTTTTCAACAACTTGAATAACGGCTCGCATGTCGCAGTGGGGTGAGATATGAACCGGGCGATATAGTTCAACCTCCCTAAGAACCCACACACTTCTTTTTCTGTTTTAGGCGTCGGCATTTCTTGTATTGCTTTTATTTTCGCAGGATCAACCTCTATTCCTTTTTCGCTCACAATAAACCCCAGCAGTTTACCCGATCTCACCCCGAAGGTGCACTTGTTAGGGTTCAGTCTCAACCTGAACTTCCTAAGCCTCTTAAACAGTTTCAGCAGATTAACCAAATGCTCCTCCTCCGTCTGGGATTTGGCAATCATATCATCAACATAAACCTCGATCTCTTTATGCATCATGTCATGAAAGAGAGTCGTCATAGCACGTTGATATGTTGCCCCAGCGTTCTTCAATCCGAAGGGCATCACTTTGTAACAAAATGTTCCCCAAGGAGTAATGAAAGTAGTCTTCTCCATGTCTTCTGGCGCCATTTTTATCTGATTATAACCCGAGAAGCCATCCATGAAGGAGAATACAGAGAACTGAGCCGTGTTATCAACCAGCACATCGATGTGAGGAAGTGGAAAGTCGTCTTTCGGGCTCGCCCTATTCAAATCACGGTAGTTTACACACATTCTCACTTTACCGTCTTTCTTTGGCACTGGCACAATATTAGCGACCCATGAGGGATATTTTGTAACAGCTAGGAACCCAGCATCCCACTGTTTTTGAACTTCCTCCTTAATCTTCACAGCCATGTCCGGTCTAGTTCTTCGGAGTTTCTGCTTAATAGGCGGACATTCCTCTCGCAGTCGCAGACGGTGAACAACCATATCCGTATCCAACCCAGGCATATCCTCGTACGACCAAGCAAATATATCACTGTACTCTTTGAGCATCTCAATCAACCTTTGCTTGATGCCGCTCTGCAGCGCAGCCCCTATACGGATGTTTCTCACAACCTCTTCCGACCCCAAATTGATGATCTCAATGACTTCCTCATGAGGCAGAATGATTCTTTCTTCTTGTTTTAATAACCAGGTCAACTCTTCTGGTACGTCGCCATCTTTAACAATCTCTTCCTCAGCCTGAAATATCGGGTGCTCGAAGTCGAAATGAGTCATAGGCGGTTCATAGATGTCATCTGAAATAGTAATCCGGCAAAGGAAATGGTTAAATGCTTCAAAACGCATACAAAGCAAATAACCACATTGCCATTTTATTGTAAAACACAAAAATAGGAACAACAGGGATCACAATATTTGTATACGAAAAACACCTTTATTTCAGGATTAAACAATGTAATGTACATAACCAAACGACCCTAAACAAAATCACTATGCCCCGGGTAGGACACAGGATTATTCAACAATTAAGAAAACAAATCATTACTGTTTAGTTGTCACAGGAACAGTTTCCCGGATAGACCAATTGCAGAGACTTTGTCCTGACACGCTTGGCTTGATCCAGGCGTCCATATCACAGTCGCTATCTCCTTCTTCAGAATCGGACACAGCATTGATGGTCTCGAAGCTCACCCTATTTGGCGTAATGGTTACTGGTCCCTTGAACCTGGGCGCTCCTGAAGAGGATGCTGATGACGAAGGATGATATCCAAGCCCGAACCTGTCATTCTTCACGGGAATTTCCAACACCTGACCCCAGCCCTTGGTTTTGCCTGCCTGCACTAGAGCTTGAGCCTCTTTGTAGGATGACACCGCCACATCTGATATTTTGCTGGAACCCTGAGCTTTGTCTTTAATTTGTAACCCCTCGAAGGCTTGACAGGGTGTTTCGTGTATTTCGCCGTCGACCTCGACATATTTGAATGAAGACAAATGGCGAACCAGAATATCTTCCTCTCCACAAACTGTGACGACACTATCCCCAACCATATACTTCAGCTTTTGGTGTAACGTGGATGTGACTGCCCCGGCAGCATGGATCCATGGGCGTCCAAGGAGACAACTATACGCTGGCTGGATGTCCATTATATAGAATTCAGTTTCAAATATTTCAGGCCCGACCTGCAACGGTAATGTTATCGATCCGAAAACCGACCTCCTCGTTCCATCGAACGCTCTCACTACTAAGTCACTGGGCGTGCAGATAATCCCCCTGATGTCTAACTTCATCATGGCTTTTTTCGGTAGCACATTCAGGGAAGATCCAGTGTCTACTAAAACATGGGACATGACCATGCCCCGACATTCTACTGACACATGCAATGCCATATTGTGCTCTCGCCCTCTCGGAGTTAAATCAAAGTCTGTGAAGCCCAAACTGTGCCCCGCGTTGACATGCGCCATTACCCCTTCTAACTGATTAACAGAAACTTCTTAAGGGACGAACGACGTGTCTAGAATCTTCAGCAAAGCGTTCCGATGGGCCTCGGAACATAACAGCAATGATAGGATAGAAATTTTTGACGGCGTTTGCTGGAGGTGCTCCACGATTTTGTAATCACTTTTACGAATGAGCCTCATAAACTCCTCCACATCCTTAAGTGACGTTTCCTTTTCATTTGACTGAGAAGGACCACCCTCAGTTACCTTGGCTTTACCCTTGGTTAATCTTTCCGCCTCTACCTCGGGTGATGTGAAGATTCTCCCGCTTCTGGTCATACCCCCTGTTCCGACAACATTATCTACAACCCCAACTGGTTGTCCATTGACTTCAATTTTCTCACCGTCGCAATATACCTCCAACCCGTAAGTCCACGACACTGCTTTAGTACTCTCAAAAGGGACTGGTCCTGCCTTAGTAATTGTGATCGTTGGCCGCCTGGCAGGTGCTGTTATCGTTATTGTTTTTCTCGGAATCGTCACCGTCGCAACATCGTTCTGCTCATCACACAATGCTTCTACAGGCTTTTTAGCCGCGGTTCTATCAAATTGCAAGGTGCCTTCATCCATCATAGCCTGAATGCCCCGCTTCAACTTGTTACAACCCTCTGGCTGGGTCCAACAATCCAAGCAAAACTCATCGCACCCCGGGAATACACCCCCTTTTAACAGCGTGCTTTTAATCTCACCCAACGGTGTCTTCAGCTCGTTGACATCCATCACTAGATTCAAATTCTCCTCTGTCAGGATGGCGTTTGCCCCATGATTGGGCATAGGCTGTTGTACGATATTTGGACCCACCTGTCCAAAGTTAATAGCTTTGCTATCCAATAAATCCTGAACCTTATGTTTAAATGCCTGACAAGCTTCTATATCATGCCCGGGTGCCCCGGAATGGAATTCGCAATGCTTGTTGGCATCATATCCGTAAGGAAGTACTGCCCCTGTAGGCGGTGCCAAAGTCCTCTTTTCAACCAAGTTCAACCCTAGCAGGGTCTGGAGAAGTTCTGCATACGTGGAAGGAGGTGCGTCGAACACTCTTTTCGCTCTCGCGTTCTGTACCCTTCTCTGGCCGGGATTCTGTCCTTGTTGTTGTTGTGGTTGTTGTTGTTGTTGCTGAGGCTACCCTTGTTGAGGAAAAGGGATAGTGACGCTAGCTATCTGTTGCGGCTGAACATACTGATGTCTTCCTCGGCCCCTGCCCCTGCCACCAAACACGACACTAGTATCACCCTGTCGTCTACCACCAAATGCTTTTCTGGCACCTCCTGTTGAAGTAGACTCACCTGCTTGGAACCTTCCAACTTTAATCCCGTTTTCAATCATCTCCCCCATAAGAATCAAATCTGAGAAACTGCTCAATGACACATTAAACAATTTTTCATAGAACACCCCTGTAAATGTCCCAATGAACATATCGTTCATCTCCCTTTCAATTAACGGAGGATGCACCCTCACAGCCATATCACTCCACCTTTGCACATACTCTTTAAAGCTTTCACCGTTCTTCTGTGACAAACCCTGCAATTGGACCCGGTTTGGCGCCAGATCGCTGTTGTATTTGTAGTGTGTCATGAAGGCATCAGCCAACTGCTTCCAAGTTTTAATCTGCATGGGCTCTAGCTCCATATACCATTCAAGTGAAGGTCCTGACAAGCTATCCTGAAAGAAATGCATGAGCATCCTTTCATCATCTGAATACGCGGACATCCTCCTGTAATAAGAGCGGACATGGACCTTAGGGCAGGTGTCCCCTTTGTACTTGTCAAAAGTGGGAGCCTTGAATTTCAACGGCACCCTCAGCCCTGGTACCAAGCCCATTGTAGTCATATCCAAACCGGTGGAGTTCTGATTCACTACCCCCTTCATCTGTTCTTCAAGCATTCTGATCCTCTGCACAGGATCGACGGGTCCTTCAACTCCCACACCTCTTCCAGAAAAGGCGTCCTCCTGGCAGTCTTCGCCCCAATTCATATTTCTATTTCCATATCCGTCGTAACCAGTGTTGCGACCAAACCCTTGTTGATTGATCATGGGACCTCGTCCCCCGTTACCGAAACCCTGGTTGATCCTAACAGGTCCAAACCCAATGTTGACAGGAATCACCCCAACACCATTCATATTACCGAATCCACCATACCCTTGGTTAGTGTTACCGAAACCGTCGTAACCGAAACCCTGAGTGTTGAAGCCGAACTTCCCATCCTGATTGACGTAATCAAATCCCTGATCATTGTAACCAAAACCATTGTTGCCGAAACCATTACCGCCATTGTTGTTACCACCGCCTTGGTTGGCGTCCCCAAATCCCACATTGTTAACAACAGTCTCATTACCATTCCCTGTGTTACCATTGCCAGCGCCAGCGCCATCGTTTACAACCACAACAGGTGGGGTCACTACAGGTGGAACCACAGGCGTAGGGGGCCCATCCTCCGGAATAGTTTCAACGTGCGCAGAGTTGTGGTCATTGTTGCCATTCCCATTAGCCCGCATCAGCAGCGGCTGTACCAAAGTCTGGAGGCTCTCCTGGCCCTTAGCAATGTTCTCCATTGCTTGCATGAACAGATTTAACTTCTCGCGGATTTCCTGCATCTCCACTTGGAATTGATCCATGATTCTCTTGCAGTTGTTTCGGGTTGAGTAGCGGTGAACTCTTTGTTCGTCAATCCTGAAAAACCTGAAGATGCAGGAAATAAGATACAGATTCAAGAATACCAATCATGCAATATGAGTGCAGATGCAATTGTGTAAATATGCTACAGGTTATATTCCCCCCGATTCTAGTTTCGGAGAGAAGGCCATCACGACAATGGAGTCCCTATCAAGCAAGCAAGGAATCAGAAAACCCTCATATATAAGCAAATGCCAAGAGGCTGAGTACAAGAGTACAACTGAATACAACTGAAGAGACCTCGACCAACAAGCCTGGTGATGGTCAAAATACAAGTACAGATAACAAAGGCAAGGCAAAGATAAATCAGGCCAAATGACATGCTCTGACGTCTTCCAATATCCTCAACGTCTCCGAATGCCCTAGTCGGGAGATCAGCTCCTGTATCAGTAAGGCATGCCGCTCGGTAGTGGATCTCAGCTTTTTGGCGTCGTCCTGGTAGGTTCCTTCGCCAGAACTCTCATCAAGTCTGTACCTCTTGGAACCGGCCTTCACTTCATAACCTCTCGGCTTCTCGTCAAGGTTACTTACTCTAAGCTCAACAGCACTCCTAAGTGATGTCTCTTCGGCAATCTTTGCGTCTTGGGCTCTAATCTATGCCTCTAGCGTGGCAATCTGCATCTTCAGTTTGTCTTCACGCTCCTTCCGCTTGGTAAGCGTGGCATTCCACAATGCTTCCCACTTGCTAAGGCGGGAATAAGCTTTGCTTAAAAGTTCCTTCTTTGAAGTAAGCACCTTGCTGACACCACTCAAGGCTATTCCCACTTTTTCTTTCTTGTTGATCTCTTCTGTCAGCTCTGAACCCAACCTGTTAATCAATTCAGTCTGTTCCTTCACAGTGAAGGTAGCTTCATTCTTCTCATGACGCAACTGGAAGATTTCTTTTTCTAACTCATCATTGGCTTTCTTCAATTCTTCGTTTTCAGCCAACAATTTGTTATACTTCTCACTTTCTACCGAAGCAGGTACCTCAATCAATGGAAGATACAGGGGTTCCGCAGCAGGATAAGGCATCAAGGACATACTAGCTCTCTTGCGGATCCAAGCCAAATAAGGGTCATAAGCTTTGCTGTTGCTCTTACCGAGCAAAGCTTTCCCCCTCCTATGGATGTTAGCCCATGCATGTCTCAATCTGATCAGAACAGCCGTGTCTAATAAACCCGTGAGATACAGAGATTCCTGTATCTCCTTCTCAATAGGAGCATCCCTCAAAGCATAACCGAACTGTCTCACTAGCAGTGAAGGGTTATAGTTAATACAGCCTTTCCGTCCAATCAAGGGGACATTCGGAAAGCCACTGCAACTATATATAATATTAGTGCCAAGTGTACTCCGATCAAACCAAATGATGTTCTCAGCAGACAGCCCCATCAACCGGGAAGACCAATCCAAAGTATCAACAACATCAAAAAAAGGCCATGTCTTCAAAAGATGCCCCTGGAACCACCTGTACAAAAGAGGAAGACAACAGGAAACATTCTTGCCACGCCGTTTCTCATTTTCGTAGTGAATAGAATGATAAACATCGCCCAAGAGAGTAGGAACTGGATTCTTCGAGGCAAGAATCAAGAAGGCATCTGAGTCGACAAAATCCGGCACATTAGGAAACAAGACAATCCCGTAGATGCAGACAGCTAGAATGGCACTGAAGGCAACCCAACATCCACTCTTCGCGCACTGTGTAGCCTTCTCAATCAGGACAGACAGGTGAAAACCATAAGCTCCGTTCAGCTTGACCAAACCTCCGGGGAACTCAGAAGCGTCTAGATTGACAATCTCAGCGAGTGTAGCTAACTCAGGCTCAACATTAATATGTATAAAGGGCATATGGTCTAACACAGGAACTCCCAACATAGCAGAATACTCCTCCAAAGTGGGTGCCAGAATATAGTCGGGAAATAAGAAACATCTCAGCTGCGGCTCATAAAACTGCATCAAAGTATACACCCCAGTCGTCTCGAATGCTGAAGGTCTGTATAACAAACTAAGCAATCTCCCATAGGATACTCTGAACTCAGCCCTCACTCTCTCATCTGCTAGAGCAACTAAACCCAGTAAGGAACTGATATCTGGCGAATGCAACTGGTAAGCAACTGTCCTCTTCAGGGACTCCATGTCTGGCTAGAAGATATACTAGAATCAGAGGGGAATGATCACCTGCAACATAAATACATGTTAATGAAATGCAGTCATGAAAATGCACATGCATATGCAAACAAGGGACCAAGTGCAATGCTGATGAACTGTGCTGCTCTGTACTGAAGCCTGAGAATCATCAAATCTTCATCTCAAACCAAACCACTCAAATGAACCCTGTAACCGCATCTCACTGACAGAGATAAACCAGGTATTTTGAGGTCAAAGGTTTCCTGCAAACAGCCCCACCTACCCCTCACAGGTATGTACTTAATTCGCAGACGAGGTACGGCATCCTATGCGGGTTCAACGTCACAGACTTTCAAGAGCGATGATACGATACCCAGAAGGTATGACATCATCATCCCTTGAAGCGGCCTCACTTAGTTGAATCCCAATTGATAGGTCCCCAGAGTCGACAATCCTCGGGTCAGACAACTTGTCGAGCCCTAAGGGCCAGGCAAGAAGCATCAAAGAGAATCTCGTCCGAGCGTAAATTTCGCGGCTAGCTGGTGCGAGCTAAGCAAGCAGGCTAACCACTACTCTCTACTTCTAAGTATAGGTGTAACCTCAAGCCCAGGTCCGACTTATCTCTCAACAGATCACCCCTTCCCACAACAGCAATAACAATATAAAGCTGATAATAAAAATGCGGAAAGTAAAGACAGAAAAGTAAATCTATACAACACCCACGATGGGAAAACAAGCGCTAGGATTGACTCGCACAAGGGATATTCCTGTCCCCAGCAGAGTCGCCAGTTGTCGCTACTGCGAAAATCGGCGCCGGCTATGACAGAAGAGTCGCCACCGTGCGTTATTTATCCCAAAAGAGGGAAAGGAAACGCTCGAAGTAAACCTACCGCAAAGACGGGAAAGGAATGGTCATCGCAACCAAATCCTGGATTCGGGAGTCGGTTACGCAAGGGAAAGGTATTAGCACCCCTCACGTCCGTCGTACTCGACAGGATCCACGCTTGTTTTCTAGTACGGATTGTTATTCTATCTACTCTATAGGGTCAAGGGTTAAAAGAAAAGAAAATGAAAATGACTCGGCAAAGTATCGCACTTTATGCCTACGTATTCCCGTCTGGAACGAGAAATCAGAGTCAACGTAGTTCGCCTACCTACGGGAAAGGAGGGGAAGGTTGCTCTCTAGGATACGGCATCCTATGCCTACGTACTTTCATACAGCATGAAAGATCAGAGCAAACGTAGTTCGGGCTACGGAAGACACATATTTGTCTGACTGTTTTTTATCTTTCTGAAAAGGTTTTCTCCTGATTACGGGTCCAAGCAGACAAAAATGACACTTTGATGTTTGTTTTCAGTCTTTTATGCAAGAACTGTTTTTTATGATGTTTGCAATCTCTGACGTACTAGAGACTATGATTTGAGGGTGACTACGTCGTATGTCACCCTAAGGGTAACACACCAAGTAATCAAATTACTGAAGAGTTACCCTCCAGCAACCCTTTCCCAAATAGCTTAAGGCTCGTAGCGTACGTCATCGATTATCCTTATTAATGTGTTTTGAATTGTTTTGAGATAGAAGAGAAAGAAATTCTAAAAACCTAGGGTTTGAAAGGGGAATCAAAACTACCCTAATGTTGTCATGCATGGATTACAACCTAATGTCTGTCATATTTCTCTCTTGCAAAGAGAGAAACAGAGATCCTAGGGGATAAATGGAAAAGAAACAGATATACAGTAAACAGTAAATATGCATGAGATGCAGTAGTACAAGCGAGGCAAGGGAGTCCCACTCAACCTCGAACTTGGGAAAACAATAGGCAAAGTGAAACAACTTCACTTCAAACCTAAGGGGAAAGCTGAACAAGCCAACAGACAATACAGGAAAAGAAAATAAAACCCAACACCAGCTCTGACAGCAACACCAGCTCATACAGTAAGCAGCTCAAACAACAACAGCTCTGACAGCTACAGTTGATTAACAACAAAAAAGGTTGACAACAACACCTTCAAGCAAGACCCCATCTTCCATCTTCAATGATCCCCAAGCTTTAGATAAGCTCCTCTCTTCAAAAAAAATCTCCAAACTCTGGCAAGCAAGGAACCCCAACAGATAACCAGCTTCAAACAGCAGCAGGACCCTAACTTCAACATATAACTCTCTCTGACAGGCACAAGCTTCCTCTTCACCAATCCTTAATGAACTTCATCTTCAATAGGCTTACATCTTCAATGCAACCTCCCCAGAAGAGAATCAATCAATAGATGAAGTTGAAATGTTAAGAGGCTTAGTGATAACCCAGGGAAATCACCAAGATCTTAGCATAACAAGTAAAAAGGTATCCTCAAGGTTCTACCCAACCAAAGCATGCTCTACATCCCTCCTAAGGAGAGATGGAACTTCTTTGGGGGACCTTGTGTCATAGGATAGAATAGAGGCACAAGAAGCTCTATATGTTTGAAAGAAGTCAGTCTAATCTAAAGCTCTTCCTAGGTTTCCTATCTCCTAAGTCTTCAAAAGCAACCTTCAAGGATAAGAATCTTCATGCTCCAAGCTCCATCCTTTGTCTTCAATCATCTCCAATATCTTCATTAGCTCCAACAAACCAAGCCCAAACCCAACACCCAGTTGAAATGACCCAGACCCCACAAGCAAACCAAAAGCCCAAGAGGGAAACACACAAACATCACCCAACTTTGCAAAAATCAAGAGAAATAGTAATACTCATCATAAAATCCTAGATTAATTTCTAAGGGAACCTAACTATGTACCCTATACCCCACCTAAACCCCAAGGCCTAAATCAAACCCTAAGTCTCTAAACTATGACCTAAACTACACCTAAGTGTTGTAAAACCCTAATCCTAACACCCTAAAGTTCATTATTCTAAACTAACCTAAATTTCATCATAAAAATGTGATAAAATTCCTAACGGAGCATGTATCTCTAATCTAATCAATCCAATAAGAATCAACTCAAAAACATTCACCAATTGATCACAAGAAAATCCACAAAATCATGTAGCAAATGTACAAAATTAAAGAAATTAATAAAATGGAGAAAATCAAATTAAATTGAAAAATGGGTGAAAATGAGATTTATTAATTTCATAAAATCACAAATAAATCCAAGATCATAGAGGTATTTTTAAAATATTTTTTGGATTAATATTGGATTTATTATGGATTTTAGAATCAAAAAGCAATTAAAATAAACCCAAAATGAATTTAAAATGACAAAAGAAAATAAAAAACTGAAATAAATGGGAGCCATTGGATCCATGGACTGGTAAGCGCATCTGAGAGCTGAGGGCGCGTCCACGTGGGGATCCAGTCACCAGCTGACTGGATAAATGAAACGTTGTGTTTAGCAGCCAAAGTCAGCCAAATCAAAACAAAATGTGGCCGTGGGATGAGCTGAAATGGTCAAGGTCCAAGCAAGATCCAACGCACGTGGTTCATCGTCCCCATTCAAACCTCTGATGGAGGGAACCCTATTCAGGTGGCCGGAGAAGACTTCCGGTTGTCTTCTCCGGCGAGCAAGCGATCACTGTCAACCAAAAATCATAATCCTTATATGAATCTCACTCAGAAAATCACCAGGATCACGAATATCATATTCATTTCATTCAACTCTCAATGGAAATCTAAACACGAATCAAAACTCAGAAGGTGTCCCATTTTCAATCCTCGCCATTTGCAAAATTGAATCCATAGAAATGATCACCATCTTTCAGTGATCATCATGAGCTATCCATCCTGATTTGAACCCTTAAGATCGTGCATAACCGTATCCAAACAGAAATTGGGCATCACACTTAATTGTCACCAATCAACTCCAAACCAATCCAGAAACGTTCCTTATCATTTCTAGGTCCTAACCACATGGTCCATTCTACCTAACTCTCCCTAGATTGTGAAGGAATTCAAGAAGTACATACCTGTGAAAATGGGATCAACAGAGGGATGAAATGCTCGATTCAAGCTCCCAAAATGTCCCAGACACGATCAAGAATGATAGTAGAAGCTTTTTGCACACTCAATTTGGCTTGAATCCTCTCAGAACTCAGAACACGATTTCTGTTGAAGCTCTTGAAATCCCAACTGCTATCTCTCTTTCTTGCACGAAAATGGCACCAAAAATCATCTGGAAACATTCTAGAACTTAAATATGAAGTGTTTATGGGCTTATCCAATCCAATCCAGGCCCAATTCTCTTGATCCACAATTCTGATTTTGCCATGAAAATGCAATGTACCAATCATGATTCTGAGCTTCCAGATTGCTCTAGAAGGTTCTATCCAACTGCAAATTAGTTATGGAGTGTGTTTAAGTAATTAGCTTGGCCTGAATTGCCTTGTTTTTTGTTTTGGCATTGTGACTTATAATGCAAGTAACCACTTTTACAAAGCAAGTCATGGAATTATCTCTCAACTCAAAAATGTGTAAATGTCATTGTGTCCAAAATTTGTTTTCCAATCAATTTGGTATGTCATATGGCTTGGTTTGGATCTATAACTCAAAAACCACAATTTTCCTCTTTGGTTCATTTAAAATTCACCCTTATTTTAGGCCATTTTTGCAATTTTGTGATACAAGCCCTTCCAAGCTCTCATGACTTCCTTCATAGCCCAAAAACATCATTTTAAGCACATCTCATGTTGAACATTTTTTTCATTTGAGGAGTGGAAGATGGAGATTTTGACCTATGTTGAAAAATGACCTATAATCATCAATACCCAAAATACCCCTGGATTGCCAAGACCATAACTTGAGTTCTACAAATCTTATTAAAGACTTCTAGTACTCAAATTAAAGCTAAGATCAAGCCCTACAATTCTTATGTTGGCCAAGAATCCATTTGAAAACTCCTTCATGGGAAAAAGTTGCTTCGAAGTCAAGTGACTTTCACAGATAAATTTCAGTGTCCTCTGATGACCCATAACTTGCAAGAACCATAACTTGAGTTCTAAAAATCTTCTTAAAGACTTCTAGTACTCAAATTAAATCTATTGAGAAGTTCTACAAGTTTTAGGTTGGACAAGAACCCATTTGAAACTTGCATTTTGACTTATCTGGCTTGGAAGTTAGGCCTAAATTAGGGGATTTTACACTGAAACCCTAACTTGGCAACTCCTCCTACTCTTGATTCTCTTTGATTTATCCTTGGCACAACACCACACATGTATCAACATATCAATTCATGAATCCCACATCCTCCAATTAAGCCTTGATGCTCTTCAATCACTCAGTTGACCTAGGGTTGACCCAGATGAAGCCCTAGTTGACTGCACTTCAACTGTGGCTCTTGTACTTAAATCAATGACGTGTCTCATATTCAATATGACCCTCTAGGCTTTTCATAAGCTTTGTAAACATCCCATACCCTCAATTCATAGCTCATACCCCCATTGATGACCCTCAATACACCTCAAATTAGGAGAGAAGTCCACTGGTTGACCCTCAAACTTCTCAAGGCTTCAAATATTTCTTGATGACTTGGATGGTCTTAAGCTTGAATGAAAACCCTTGATGTGCTTTTTTAGATAAGAATGGCACCTGATCCCTTGTTGGATGCCTTGCTATGCTATGCTATGCAAATGATTAGATTATGTACATGATTTACTATGCAAATGACAATGCAATTGAAACATAAACCAGGTGAAATAGGTTGAGCAAATTTTAGGGTGCAACACCGAATACCTGCAAGCAAAGCCATACAGTAAAAATACAAGCAGAGGGAGCAACTCAACCTCTAGTGCAATCATGCTCCTAGCTTAACACAATTTAAATATGAACTTATTCTAATGAATCAAGCAAATCAAACAAGTCACATCAATACAGTTACACGGAAAGCAAACAGATAGGAAAGCAAGCAAATCAACAACTTTTATATCTTCACAGCAAAGTAATCTTCTGACAGCAGTTCAGTCCTTAGTCAGTAACTGTTCTTCAAGGCTTTCATCTTCAATGGCAAATATCAACTTGCTTCTTCAAGCTTTCAATGCATCAAACACAAGTGTCAACTTGTTCTCCAACTTCAAGCTTCAGCTCTTCATTTGATCTCAGCTGGATCTTCTCCACCAGTATCAACTTGTTCTTCTTGGTTTTCAAGCTTCAGCTCCAATGACAGTCTTCAAATACAGGGAAGTGCAACCTATAGCATCCTCAATCTTCTAACAAGGAACTCCATCCTCTGACAAGGGAGAAAGATTCATCTAACAAGAGCAAGGTTTGGATAGTGGAAAGCAAAGTGAAGACCAAAGGTCACCACTAAACACCCCACCATCAAAGACAGGAACCCTCAAAGGTTCTACCAACATGGGAAGAGCCACACATCCTACCAAAGGAGGTATGAGGCCTTCACAAGGGGACCTTACATCATAGGGAAGAATGGAAGTGATCAACACCTTCCATGTTTATGAAAGAAGAGAATCTATCTAGAAGCTCTACTTACCAACCCTAATCTTAACACCTAAACAAAACTATACCAAAAGAAAGGGAATCTTCACATCCAAGCTTCTTCAAGCATTCCTCAGCAGCCCACACATGTCTTCATCATCATCCAAGAGCAAGAGAGGCAAAACCCTAATCTAAGGGAACTAAAGAAATCAATCTAGTTGAATTAGCAAGTTAGGGTCACCTAAAACTTAGTACTAAAGTTAATCTTAACTAAAATACTAAAACCAATTGTAAAATCCTACAAAAATAACTATGGGAACCTAAGTCAATCATGACTCTATCATACAAAATCCAGGGGTTGAATCATCCACAAAGTCCTAGAAATAAATCCTAAATCATAAGGTACTAAGCTTAAACCTTAAAACTAGAGCACCTAAAGTTTCAACTTAAAACCACTACCTAATTTCATCACAAAAATGTGAGAAAATTACTAGAGGAGCATGCATGTATAAACTAGCTACACACAAAAAATCAGCTCAAGAATCATCACTAATTGATCACACAAAATTCAGCAAACCAAGGTATCAACCATAATGAATTTAATATCAATTAAAATACAAAAAATGCAATTAAAATCACAAATGCATGAATTCCTAATTTTTCAACTTAATAAAATTCTAGCCTCATTCATGAATCAGGGAAAAAAAACTTGGATCAATTTGGGTTATTTTCCTATTTTTTATGAATTATTCTCAAAGCTATGCAAAATAATGAAAAAATAAGGAAAAACAATGAAACTAATAAAATACACGTGACAAATAGCAAATATTTCAAGTCTAAATCCTGGATTGGGCCCAGAGGGGGGCGTGAATAGCACTCAGTCCAAAGCCCAGGCGCTTCAACTCGTTTGCATTCTCTTCAGAAATTAACACAAGAAAGAAAAAATAGTACAAGCCAGGATTCGAACCAACGACCTCTTGGTTCACACAGCGAAGAAACAAAGTCCATAAGCAAAACGGTGAGTTTTGGAGAAGGGTACGTGGCTCATCAAGAGTGCTTGGATTGAGGGACTGATTCAAGTCTTCCTTGTGAATGGAGGGTGAGGATTTCATCTTCCTCAATTTAAACCTGCAAGTCTGAGCGCGCAAGGCCCATCACCGGTGGCTTTTCCGGCCACCCCTGCATAACCCTAAGTTCATCTACACTCAACCATTTGCCACGATGTCTAAACAAATCTTGCTCAAAATATCACAAGCAATTCAACCATGCCATTGATTCATCCTCAAAACGCCTGAATCTTGAAATAACAATCTCAACCGAAAATGAACTCCAACTTGAATTGTCTCTAAAGTTGCAATTGATCATCCTAAATCCATCTATGTCAATAGGGGAACCTAACCACATGCTTCTAGTTCACTGAAAACACATAATTAGAGAGAAATTTCAAGAAGTTAAAACCTGTATTTGAGCTTGTAACAGATGCACTTCTTGCTCGATTCAACCTTCAAGATGATGCAGATTCACTCTAAATCACCTTCTGAAGCTAATGCAACCTTCACTTTTCCTTGATTTTTCCTTGAACTCAGAAACCGATTCCAACTTGCAGTTGTGAAACTTCAACCTCACTCTCTGCTTCAGGGCTCAATCTTCACCAAAAAAATGGCTGAACACACTCTAATGCTTATATAGAACTCATTGGAAATGTCTAGAAAGTTCTGTAACCTTCCATAGGAGATTTTGCAATTTCAATTTCTCCTTCAAAGTCTCATGTGCACAGTCACGATTCTGGCTCTCTTTGGGCATGAAAATGCTTGGAAAACTCATCTCATGAGATATTGAATTAGTTTGTTATGTTAATTTCCTTGCTTGCAAGCCAATGGTGTGAGTTTGATGTGTTGCTTCATCATGAAGAAACAACATGAAATGGTATGAAAATGGAATCAAACCAAAATTCCAACATTTCCAATGTTTCTAAAACTATTTTTTCAATCAAAATGACCTATAATTTTGCCTTGTTTGGACATAAAATGAAATATTTCAATTTTTCACCATTAAATGCCTTTAATTCTTCTTTTTTTCAAGATTCCTTGAACCACATCCTTCCTTGAGCCATTTCAATGTCTCCTTGATGCATGGTAAAGGTTAAAACCCCATTTTGAGCAACTTTCTAGTTGAACAAAATTTCATTTGAAGTGTCTAAGTTGGTGAAAATGACCTATAATCATGAATGACCCATAATCACAACTTCCCAAAATACCCTTGACTTGTCAAAGCCTTAACTTGAGTTCTACAAATCCTATCAAGGACTTCTAGTACTCTATGGAAAGCTAAGAGGATAAGGAACAACATTCATGTTGACCAAAAGTTCATAGGAAACATCCTTATTGGGCAAAGGTTTCATGCAAGTTGGGTAACTTTCAAGCTCCAAGTTCACATACCTCAGATGACTTGTAACTTGTCAAAGTCATAACTTGAGTTCTACAAACCCTATCAAGGACTTCTAGTACTCAAATTAAAGCTAAGAACATGATATACAACAATCATGTTGGGGGCAAGATGATTTGACAATCACATCTTGAGCTATATTGCCTTGAAGATAGGGGTCAAACTAGGGGATTTTACACTATCAAGCCTTAGAAACCCTAGCTTGAAACTTCTCAAACTCTTCAATCATGATGAGTTAACCTTGGAATCATCCTTATAACATCTCAATGTATCAATCCATGATCACATGGCTCTTGAATTAAGTCTCAACCTTCTTTAAATCATCAGTTGACTTAGGGTTGACCCAGTCAAACCCTAATTGCACCAATCATGGTTGAGTCTTCTTAATCTTGCACCATGACCTGTCTAGGCCTCAAATTGGTCTTCAACACTTCTCATGAGCTCTCTCAAGACCTAAAGTCCTTTTCCCTGACCTCAGAATCATCTGATGGCTTCCCACAACTCTCAATTTAGGAGACCTACACACTTGACTTCAATCACTCTCTCTGAGGATCTTTTAACTTCTCTGACAAGGATATCAACCCTTGAACACCTAAATAAGCCTCCCAGCTAGCTTCAAAGTCTTGTATAGATTTTGATTGGTAATCATACCTCTTGATCTCCTGCGTACATGTAAATGAAATGCAAATGATAATGCTAATGTCAATGAAATGACACACAAGCTAGGTAAAGAAATGTTGGGCAAATTTTGGGGTGCAACAATATCATGAATTGCGAATAATGCCTGAGAATATAATAGTGAATATATATATGCATTTCTTGGTAAATGTGATAATGATGTTGAAAATAGGTATATGTGATAGAGTCGTATACACTGGGGTAAATTGACTGAGATGTCGTTCCTAGTGGAATAATTACCGGGGTAGAATAACTGAGATATTGTTCCTGGTAGGGCATAAACGATGTATCCATAATCCCAAATGCGGATTGATGAGAATTGAAGGGTTGTATATGAGTCACACGACATAGATAGGATTGTTGTATGAAGTATGCATATGTGTGTGAATTGTTGAATTAAGAAATTGGGATGCAAGCATGATGAAATATGCTTGGTAATTATCCATATTTGTTTATATATATATATATTGTAATGAGTTATAATTGAATTGTGGTGAGAAAATATGGAATATATGTATTGTGTACTTGTGCATTCATATATGATTATATGCATTGTTATTATGATAATATTTCTAACCCTTCTGCTGGAATGATGTCCTATATGACATCGTGCAGGTATCGAGGAGTAGTACTGCTCGTAGTTATGAAGTCGCTATTGGTGTAGCTGTTTAGTAGTTTAATTACGTTGGGTCGAGTCAAGCTCTGGTTATGTAACATTGGGATCACTTGGTTTATGTTTTAGAGATATGTTATGTACTATACGCAATGTTTTTATATTTATTGAAATATTGTGATGTTGGCTTCAGTGCCTAAGTGATGTTGATTTACGTGATAGACATGAATGTTCTGTTAAGAGGATTATGAATATGAAATGAATCCGCTGCTACATGCAAAGTGAAAATTGAATAGCATGACTATTTATTAAAGTGATAAAAAAAAGAATGGTAAATGTATTGTGCTTTTTTAAGTGACGTGTGACACCCTAATTGTGAATGCATGGTAATTTTACTCTGATCATTTATGATTATTCCGTGGGGTTAGAAGGGTGTTACATTAGTGCGGTTTTTGGTGCAAACCCGTAGCTGTTTTTCTGAGTTTTTCAGGTGTTAACCGGTTAACCATATACGTTAACCGATTAACACAGTGTTAGGGGCCTAAAAACTGAGTTTTTGGCCTAAAAACTGAGTTTTTGGAGGTGTTAACCGGTTAACCATACACGTTAACCGATTAACACTGTAAGTGTGAGAAATTATTATTTTTCAAAACTTCGAAAATTCATAACTTCTTCACCGTTTATCGGATTTTGTCGTTCTTTATATCAAACTGAAGCTAATAATATGTTTTATAATTTGGTAAAGAGAAATATTATTTTTAGCCGATTTTCCCGATTAATCGAGATCAATTGTTTTAAGTAAGTGAGGCTTAAATAATTAGAGCGTTCGGTTGCGATCGACCTCTTCTTGAATGAGTGACTTGTGCGCTGTTGATTGTTATGTTGTGGGTAGCCGTATGGCGTGAATCCTAGATTATGAACTGATTGTGAATTATGGTCGTTGGATAAATTATATGCATTGTTTAAAATTGATTAAAAATGCATGATGATTGTGATGGAGTTTGTTGTCGTTTGGCATGATTTTGAATGCATATTGATTGTCTGCAATAGAATGTGATGAATGATGAATATAATATACATGGTGAATGTATGATGATTGTATGTGATAATATGTGAAGAATGCATGAGAAATATATTTGCGAATATGTATGCATTTCAAGAATGTCATAAGTCATTTTGCATGTGGAGCATCATGATATGCATTCTTGTGTTGATTGATCCAGTGTAGGATCTGCAGAAACCTCGTGTGCCCATGTGGGGTGTGAGCGATGGGTGAACATTTGGGGTGTCAGTGATGGTTTATAATTGGTTATGTGTAGAATCTGCAGAACGATTGTGTGCCCATGTGGGATGTGAGCAATCAGATTGTGTGCTCGTGTGGGGTGTGAGCAATCCTGAAACATCGTGTGCCCGTGTGGGGTGTGAGCGATGGGTGAACATCGTAGATCCGACGGGGAGTTACTTCGATAACGAGTGATGGTTCCATTTGGTTCTTCAATTGAACCTGATGAATGAGTCGGTACCACATTTACATCTGCATAGAGTCGTGAGTCGGTCTCTATGAGTTGCATTTATCATCTGTATAATTGAGATTTGTGAGTAAACATAATTGTAAATGTTTATGTGAAAATGATATGAATTGTAGAAGCATGATTGATGAATATGCTTAGTTGTGTGTATATATATGCATTGTGATGTATATGATGAATTGCGAATAATTCCTGAGAATATAATAGTGAATATATATATGCATTACTTGGTAAGTGTGATAATGATGTTGAAAATAGGTATATGTGATAGAGTCGTATACACTGAGGTAGAATGACTGATATGTCGTTCCTAGTGGAATAATTACCTGGGTAGAATAACTGAGATGTTGTTCCTGGTAGGGCATAAGCGATGTATCCATAATCCTAAATGGGGATTGATGAGAATTGAAGGGTTGTATATGAGTCACACGACATAGATAGGATTGTTGTATGAAGTATGCATATGTGTGTGAATTGTTGAATTGAGAAATTGGGATGTAGGAATGATGAAATATGCTTGGTAATTATCCATATTTGTTTATATATATTGTAATGAGGTATAATTGAACTGTGGTGAGAAAATGTGGAATATATGTATTGTGTACTTGTGCATTCATATATGATTATATGCATTGTTATTATAATAATATTTCTCACCCTTCTGCTGGAATGATGTCCTATATGACATCATGCAGGTATCGAGGAGTAGTACTGCTCGTAGTTACGAAGTCGCTATTGGTGTAGTTGTTTAGTAGTTTAATTACGTTGGGTCGAGTCATGCTCTGGTTATGTAACACTGGGATCGCTTGGTTAATGTTTTAGAGATATGCTATGTACTGTACGCAATGTTTTTATATTTATTGAAATATTGTGATGTTGGCCTCAGTGCCTAAGTGATGTTGATAAATTATATGCATTGTTTAAAATTGATTAAAAATGCATGATGATTGTGATGGAGTTTGTTGCCGTTTGGCATGATTTTGAATGCATATTGATTGTCTGCAATAGAATGTGATGAATGATGAATATAATATACATGGTGAATGTATGATGATTGTATGTGATAATATGTGAAGAATGCATGAGAAATATATTTGCGAATATGTATGCATTTCAAGAATGTCATGAGTCATTTTGCATGTGAAGCATCATGATATGCATTCTTGTGTTGATTGATCCCGCGTAGGATCTGCAGAAACCTCATGTGCCCATGTGGGGTGTGAGCGATGGTTTATAATTGATTCCGCATAGAATCTGCAGAACGGTTATGTTCCCATGTGGGTGTGAGCAATCGGATTGTGTGCCGTGTGGGGTGTGAGCAATCCTGAAACATCGTGTGCCCATGTGGGGTATAAGCGATGGGTGAACATCGTAGGCCCGACGGGGAGTTACTTTGGTAACGAGCGATGGTTCCATTTGGTTCTTCAATTGAACCTGCTGAATGAGTCGATACCGCATTTGCATCTGCAGAGAGTTGTGAGTCGGTCTCTATGAGTTGCATTTATCATCTCTATAATTGAGATTTGTGAGTAAACATAATTGTAAATGTTTATGTGAAAATGATGTGAATTGTAGAAGCATGATTGATGAATATGCTTAGTTGCGTGTATATATATATGCATTGTGATATATATATATATATATATATATATATATATATATATATATATATATATATATATATATATATATATATATATATATATATATATATATATATATATATATATATATATATATATATATATATATATATATATATATATATATATATATATATATATATATATATATATATATATATATATATATATATATATATATATATATATATATATATATATGCATTGCTTGGTAAGTGTGATAATGATGTTGAAAATAGGTATATGTAATAGAGTCATATAAACTGGGGAAGAATGACTGAGATGTCGTTCCTAGTGGAATAATTACCGGGGTAGAATAACTGAGATGTTGTTCCTGGTAGGGCATAAGCGATGTATCCATAATCCCAAATGGGGATTGATGAGAATTGAAGGGTTGTATATGAGTCACACAACATAGATAGGATTGTTGTATGAAGTATGCATATGTGTGTGAATTGTTGAATTGAGAAATTGGGATGTAGGCATGATGAAATATGCTTGGTAATTATCCATATTTGTTTATATATATATATATATATATATATATATATATATATATATATATATATATATATATATATATATATATATATATATATATATATATATATATATATATATATATATATATATATATATATATATATATATATATATATATATATATATATATATATATATATATATATATATATATATATATATATATATATATATATATATATATATATATATATATATATATATATATATATATATATATATATATATATATATATATATATTGTAATGAGTTATAATTGAACTGTGGTGAGAAAATATGGAATATATATATTGTATACTTGTGCATTCATATATGATTATATGCATTGTTATTATGATAATATTTCTCACCCTTCTGCTGGAATGATGTCCTATATGACATCGTGCAGGTATCGAGGAGTAGTACCGCTCGTAGTTACAAAGTCGCTATTGGTGTAGTTGTTTAGTAGTTTAATTACATTGGGTCGAGTCATGCTCTGGTTATGTAACACTGGGATTGCTTGGTTTATGTTGTAGAGATATGTTATGTACTATACACAATGTTTTTATATTTATTGAAATATTATGATGTTGGCCACAGTGCCTAAGTGATGTTGACTTACGTGATGAACATGAATGTTCTTTTAAGAGGATTATGAACATGAAATGAGTCTGCTGCTACATGCAAAGTGAAAATTGAATAGGATGACTATTTATTAAAGTTTTAAAAAAAAAAGAATGGTAAATGTATTGTGTTTTTTTTAAGTGATGTGTGACACCCTAATTGTGAATGCATGGAAATTTTACTCTGATTATTTATGATTATCCTGTGGGGTTAGAAGGGTGTTACATTAGTGGTATCAGAGCAGGTCGGTCCGTCCGGCCAAGTTGTATAGTGTTGGTTGTTCCCTTGTATGCGACATGTATGTGAATGCACTCTCAGTACATGTTTGTTGTCTAACGTTTGTCTGCAGGAGTGGGAATGATTCAAGTGGGGGAGAAACTTGTGCTTCCCCAGGATGCTGCAAGTGTGAAGTTGTAGCTCAACGGGTGGTTGAACGCTCTTATAGTTTGGTAAAGATGGTTTATACCCCATTATGATTTTTGGCTGTCAATTGACAAATTGAGGAACTGATCATCCTTAATCTCTTGTTGATAGTAGTTGGGATTATGTTGGATAGGATAGATGTGTCTTGCAAGCTTAGATGGTGTGATGCATTGAATTATATTGAGTTAAGCTAAGTGCTTCAAAATTGTTTTGGTGAGTCGGCGCAAGACAGTGTTGAGATGTTTAATTTTGATGGGAATCTTGGAATGTTAATGAAAGTGGAGAAGTTGGTGGTTTACCGATTGATTATGGTTATCTGAGAGTTATCCTGACAAGATAAGTGATATACAGCCAGGACGTGAAGTGGAGTTGTGATCGACTTAGTTATGAAAACTAGTCCGATATTGAGAGCTCCATATTATATGTCCGTTTGGATGGTCAAGGAATTAAAATTGATTGAGTAATTTTGAGACTTGTGTCTTGTGTGTATGCTACGGCAACAGATTGTGAGGTCGAGTATAAAGGTGGATAATGACTTATGGTGATTATTAAAGAAAGTAAGATGTAGAATACAATGGTGGTGTAATAGACCTTTAAACATTTCAAGAGTTGAAGATGTGTTGAATGGCTTTCTAAGTGTGGAAATGTTGTTTTCGTATTTTGATGCACGGTTCGAAGCGTTGGACGCTATTATAATGCTCTATGTGATGATGAAGTAGTGGCATGGAATTAAGTTATTTATTATTGGAGTATGTTGGAGGTTGTAGTAATTGCAGAAAGTGCGGTTTGTGTTTCCGCCATAACTCACAGATTGAGTGTCCGTTTGGCATGGGATTTTCCATACTTAATTGAGCGAGTCAATGGTTGTGTTAACCGATGGTGTTTGATATATTCGAAGAGTGTAGAGGATCGTGTTGTGCATTGGGGGCTTGAGTTATCAGTGTTGGAAAAGGAAGCAATTATATGCCACTATGAAGAATGTTCAGAGAGTTTTTGAGAGAGCTGTCAACAGCTCGTGTGTTGATTTTTGTCGAATCAGACAGAACTGTTCATTGTGTTTTGTGATGCTTTGATGGTACAATTGGGAGATATGTTAAGTGCAACATCAGCGAGTTTAGTTGCTGGGAGGCAATTTAAAGTATATAAGAGGGCTTAAGGTATTTGGCGAATTTGGAAAAGTTGAATATAAAGCAGAGAAAATAATTGAGACTACTGAAGGATTATGGTTTTGGATTGAAATACCATGCAGGTGAAGCAAGCGTCGTAGCTTATGCATTGACTTGGAAATATTTGCATATACAGATGGTGATGGTGAAAAGAGTTAGAACGGATTGAGCAATTTTGTGATATGAGTTTGGTTTATGAAAAGACTTCTTATGGAGTTAAGCTTAGTATGTTGGACCTTACTAGTGGTATTCTTGATGAGACTCGATAAGGTCACGACCCTGGTTGAGTTGGTATATGCTAGTTAGACTTGTCGGAAGTTGAAGAGTAACGTCAGAGACCGTTGAGTCCGATGCAACCGTTGAATATTCCAGAATGGATAAATCGGACAGTGTTCCCATGGATTTTGTGTTGGGTTTTCCGGAGAATTCTAGGGATATAATTTTAATTGGGTGATTTTGGATAGAATGACTAGTTTGGATCTTTTCCTGCCAATGAGGATTAATCATTCCATGTTGAAGCTAGCTGAGATGTTTATTGATGAAGTGATGAAGTTGTATGAGATATCGTCGAATATTGTGTCAGATGGGAATCTGAGTTTTCTTCGAGATTTTGGGAGAGTTTGCAGACGCTTTGAGTACCAAGTTGAAGTTGAATTCGGCCTATCATCCGTGGAAGGATGGACGGACAGAGAGAACTATCCAATCTTTAGAGTATTTGTGGAGAGCTTGTGTATTGAATCAAGGTGAATCGTGGGATAGTTAAGTATCGTTGATTGAATTACCTACAATAACCGCTATCATTCTAATATCGGAATGACATCGTATGAAGCGTTGTATAGTAGGAGGTGTAGGACTACTTTGTAGTGATATGATTCAGGCGAGAGTGTTGTGCTCGGACCTGAGAATTGTGTAAGAGACGACTGAAAAGATCAAGAAGATCCAAGAAAGACGTGTGTTGAGAGTTACAGCGGTGACTGGTGTTGGTCGAGCTTTGAAGTCTTGGAAGCACCCACCGTGTTTTGTTGATTTGTATCAGAGTGGCGCAGCAGAAGCATGGGAGAAGTAACATGTTAGATTGTTTTACCGCTGTCGCTTGTGAGTGTACATGATGTGGTATGTGTCTAAGTTGAGGAAGTGCGAGTGCATTCATTCAGATAGATGGTGTACAAATGAGAAAGGATTTGACTGTTGAGGCATTGTTAGTTCAGATTGATGAGCGAGAAGTAACTTCGAAGTAATGAAGATTTCTTTGGTGAAGGCAGTTGAGAGGACCAACTAGAGAAAGTTGTATTTAAGAGATTGGGACGAGAGAGTCATATCCGACTCTGTTCACTGAGGTAACATTTTCGAGGACGAAAATTTCTAGATGTTTTGAGAATATGGATTAATAGATGTTTTGAGAGGAAATATAATGGAAAGACTAGAATAGAAATATATATATATATATATATATATATATATATATATATATATATATATATATATATATATATATATATATATATATATATATATATATATATATATATATATATATATATATATATATATATATATATATATATATATATATATATATATATATATATATATATATATATATATATATATATATATATATATATATATATATATATATATATATATATATATATATATATATATATATATATATATATAAGAGGAAGTGGAAAGAGAAGGGAGGAAAATAGAAAGAAGAGAAAGAAGGAAGAGAAAGAAAGGGAAAGAAAGAGGAGGAAGAGAAAAGAGGAAACTTGGAGAATCATCAAGATCAACCCTTAGGAGTCGATTTAATCGGGTAACGGTGTGAAATATTATTATCTTGTCAATGTATGTGATTATGTATGGATTGTTTGGGTGTTTTTATGCATTTTCAATTTTTAGGTCGAAATGGATTAATCGTTAGAAATCGAGGTTTTAACGGTTAGAAGTTGGAATAAATGATGTAGATTAGTCGAGAAATGTTAGGCTAAGACTACTGGAGCTTGTGGGAATTTAATCAGGTGATTTTGCAAGTTTTGACATTTTTGGTCAATTGGAGGTTAAGATTTTGGATGAAAATCGGAAGTCGTAGAATTTGTGTTTTATGGTCCCAAATTGTTACTATATGATTGGTAATGATGAGTAGGTATTTA
This sequence comes from Lathyrus sativus, assembly GCA_963859935.3. Taxonomy (NCBI): domain Eukaryota; kingdom Viridiplantae; phylum Streptophyta; class Magnoliopsida; order Fabales; family Fabaceae; genus Lathyrus; species Lathyrus sativus. The sequence goes on from OZ012739.1 coordinate 172,676,564, forward strand.
ATCGGGAGAAAATAATTAAATCGGTCGGGTTTTGGGGGGTTTTTGGTACAAACCCGTAGCTGTTTTTCTGAGTTTTTCAGGTGTTAACCGGTTAACCATATACGTTAACCGATTAACAGTGTTAGGGGCCTAAAAACTGAGTTTTTGGAGGTGTTAACCGGTTAACCATATACGTTAACCGATTAACACTGTAAGTGTGAGAAAATATTATTTTTCAAAACTTCGAAAATTCATAACTACTTCACCGTTTATCGGATTTTGTCGTTCTTTATATCATACTGAAGCTAATAATATGTTATATAACTTGGTAAAAAGAAATATTATTTTTAGCCGATTTTACCGATTAATCGAGATCAATTGTTTTAAGTAAGTGAGGCTTAAATAGTTAAAGCGTTCGGTTGCGATCGACCTCTTCTTGAATGAGTGACTTGTGTGCTGTTGATTGTTATGCTGTGGGTAGCCGTATAGCGTGAATCCTAGTTAATATGTTTAGACTGGGGCAAAACCAAGTTGTCCTGATCATCAAGCAGAGTTGCAACCTTCTCTAAAGCAAATTCACAATAAATCATCAAGTACCCAAACTTGGGGCATCAAGAGTATTTTTCGCTCCAGTCATGGCGTCTTCAGTGAACTGCATGTCAAGGCAATTAAACCCTCCCACCACCCAAAGTCCAATCCGTATTGGCAACTACCAAAAGTCCATCATGCTGGCGTTTCCACCTGCATTTCCAACTACCCGTCTGCATCATGTGCACCATAAGCATCGCATTAAACATCATAAGCATCTTGCATCATATGCATACCCAATCATATCATACTTCCCCAGCTTTTGCATCTCCGCGAGTCAGCATTTGCATTTGCACTTCCATTCGTTATGGAACATCATTATCATCCAACATTCGTATATGCAAGTCAGGACCCATGATCAATCTCGAAGATTTCCAAGACCGTCATCAGCCCAGTCAGGGGCATTTTCGCAAGACTGTGGGTTTCTCCCACGAAATTCAAGAGTTTCAAAATAATCATCAGCCCAATCAGGGGCATTTTTGCAAAACTATGGGTTTCTCCCACGAGATTCAAGAGCTTCAAAGCAATCATCAGCCTATTTAGGGTCATCCTCCGCAAGATCGTGGATTTTCCCAACGAAATTCAAGAGCCTCAAATCAACATACAGCCCAGTCAGGGGCATATTATTTAAGACCGTGGGCGTTCCCCATGAAGTTCAATCTTTTGTTGGGCAAATCCAAGAAGTTCAGTGTAAGATTCATCCCAGGCAAGGGCATATTCAACAAAGCCGTGAGTGTTCCTCACGAAGTTGTTCAACCTTTTGTTGACCAAAACAAAACTTCAAAGACAAATTCAGCCCAGTCAGGGGCATCCTTCTCAGAGTTCATGGGCGTTCCTCGTGAAATCATTTCAACGAAACTGTGACCTCCAAGCAAGACGGTGGGCGTACCTCGTTGATTCATTTCAAGCCAATCTTCCTCTTGGGTGTTCCCCAATGAGTTGTATCCAGCAAGCATGACCGTTATCAATTGCCTTACTATCATCCTTTTGGTGATAGCCAACCTCGTCGGTTCAACCTAGCCTGCATCTTTTTGGTGTTGGTAACCTTCAATTTGTGTCGTTTTATTATCCTTTTGGTGATAGCAACCTGTGTGTATGTGTTTCACTCTGTCATCCTTTGGATGAGGGGTCTATTAGTCATTAATGTCAAATTATGCGATAGTGTTTGTCCTATCATCCTTTTGGTGGTAGCGGCCGGTGTGAGTTTCGCTCCGTCATCCTTAGGATGAGGGGTATGTCATAGTCATTAATGTCAGGTTATGCGATGGTGTTTGTCCTATCACCCTTTTGGTGGTAGTGGCCAGTGTGAGTTTCGCACCGTCATCCTTTGGATGGGGGGTCTGTCATAGTCATTAATGTCAGATTATGCGATGGTGTTTGTCCTATCATCCTTTTGGTGGTAGTGGCCGGTGTGAGTTTCGCTCCTTCATCCTTTGGATGGGTGGTTTGTCATAGTCATTAATGTTAGATTATGCGATAGTGTTTGTCCTATCATCCTTTTGGTGGTAGTGGCCGGTGTGAGTTTTGCTCCGTCATCCTTTTGGTGGGGGGTCTGACATAGTCATTAATGTCAGATTGTGTGATGGTGTTTGTCCTATCATCCTTTTGGTGGTAGTGGCCGGTGTGAATTTCGCTTCGTCATCCTTTCGGTGGGGGGTCTGACATAGTCATTAATGTCAGATTGTGCGATAGTGTTTGTCTTATCATCCTTTTGGTGGTTATGGCCGGTGTGAGTTTCGCTCTATCTTCCTTTTGGTGGGGGTCTGTCATAGTCATTAATGTCAGATTGTGCGATAGTGTTTTGTCCTATCATCCTTTTGGTGGTAGTGGCCGGTGTGAGTTTCGCTCCGTCATCCTTTTGGTGGGGGGTCTGTCATAGTCATTAATGTCAGATTGTGCGATAGTGTTTGTCCTATCATCCTTTTGGTGGTAGTGACCGGTGTGAGTTTTGCTCCGTTATCCTTTTGGTTGGGGGTCTGTCATTGTCATTAATGTCAGATTGTGCGATAGTGTTTGTCCTATCATCCTTTTGACGGTAGTGGCCAGTGTGAGTTTCGCTCCGTCATCCTTTTGGTGGGGGTCTGTCATAGTCATTAATGTCAGATTGTTCGATGGTGTTTGTCCTATCATCCTTTAGGTGGTAGTGGCCGGTTGAGTTTCGCTCCGTCGTCCTTTTGGTGGGGGTCTGTCACAGTCATTAATGTCTGATTGTGCGATGGTGTTTGTCCTATCACCCTTTAGGTGGTAGTGGCCGGTGTGAGTTTTGTTCCGTCATTCTTTTGGCGGGGGGTCTGTCATAGTCATTAATATCAGATTGTGTGATAGTGTTTTGTCCTATCATCCTTTTGGTGGTAGTGACCGGTGTGAATTTCGCCCTGTCATCCTTTTGGTGGGGGGGGGGGGTCTGTCATAGTCATTAATGTCAGATTGTGCAATAGTGTTTGTCCTATCATCCTTTTGGTGGTAGTGGCCGGTGTGAGTTTCGCTCCGTCATCCTTTTGGTGGGGGGTCTGTCATAGTCATTAATGTCAGATTGTGCGATAGTGTTTGTCCTATCATCCTTTTGGGGGTAGTGACCGGTGTGAGTTTTGCTCCGTTATCCTTTTGGTTGGGGGTCTGTCATAGTCATTAATGTCAGATTGTGGGACGGTGTTTGTCCTATCATCCTTTTGGTGGTAGTGGTCGGTGTGAGTTTCGCTCCTTCATCCTTTTGGTGAAGGGTCTGACATTTCATCGATGTTAGATTGTGCGAGTGTTTTGCTTTATCATCCTTTTGGTGATAGTTGATGTGTGTGTTTCATCCCATCATCCTTTTGATGATGACAACTTTTTGCCAGTTATTTATAGTTTTCTCAGAGGTTTACATTTATCCAGTATTTCAATTCTTAAGCGTCTCTTTTCTTTTCGGACAAATTCAAGGTCTTCTTTATATCTAATTGACTTCTGCCTCGGGAGAATGAACGCTGCAGCAGTTCACTTCCCTAGGGGCATCTGTCATACCCTAAATTTGTCCTACCATTTATCAAATATTTTCACATTTTGGTTTTATATTTTGTCCACATTTTTTTATTACTATTTATTTTATTTTTATCACCTTTTATTCAATATTTTGTTTATATTAATTTATTTTCTTTCTAAAAAAAATGTATAAGTTATTTCTTTTAGTTTCTATTTTTATTTTTTTTGTCTATATTAATATTAAATCATTTATGTTAATAATATGAATTAGGTTTATATTAGTTTATTTGTATTAATTAATATAACATTAATTTTCTTATATTTATGTCAATTAGTAATTAAAGGGGTTAATTAAGAAAATGAAAAGGAAAAAGAGGAGGAGGATGAACCGAAGGCCCAATAGTGGGAGGCATGTTCTGATGCATAAAAGGAAAAAGAGGAATTGATTGAGAAAACCTAATTGGAATTTGTTACTGTTCATCTCCCTTCTCAGAGCGAAAACGGCGCCGCTGAGAAACCCTAACCCTAGTTTTCCTATTCTTCTTCCTTTTCCATTGAAACGACACTGCGAAACTCATCTTCAATCCACACGAACCACCATATCTACTGCCACTAAAACCCATTACCATGGCCGCCGAACCTCAGCCTCAAGGAAACCCATCGTGCCACCATCTTCTTCCCCTTTCAAAAAACCTTTCAAAAAACGGGCAACTGTACATCATTCTTCCATCAAAACTCTAAAATCGTCGCTGCAAACCCTTGTTCAAACCACCCTCAGCGAAGTCAAACAAAGCATCAAACAACTCGCAACAGCAACAACAGTGACATCATCAGATCATTATTCGCGAGCTACAACTGAGCTCAACATCGCCCACCTCGCATGCTCTCGTATCTGCTCCCAGGTAGGATGCGACATCCTCAGCTCGCGCAGCTTCAGTCAGTGGCGTAACAACCGCATTCAGAAGTAGCGGAAAAACATTTTGTTTCATCAAATATCATCATCCTCGTGGCGCAGCTCAAGTGTACACGAAGCATTATTGTTGTTAGTGGAGACAAGAACGGTGATGATAATTGGAAGTGGATTTGACGTCTTAGCTTCGCACTTGATTTAGTAGTAAGAAACTCAACGATGCCTAGTAGCAACTTTTTTTCCGATTGGGTAATGGTTCGAGTCCAGATTTTCGTTTCAGTCATTAAGAGTAGAATTATTGCAGTTCTTTCTTAGTTTTGATGCAGGGTTTACCGCAACAAAATTCCTCAAGGTTGAATCACAACGACTCTCGACGGTTCAAGTAGAACGCGAGCTCAAATGTTCTTGACGCACCTTCGATTCACATCTGACAGTGATATTACAGTCTCCGCCCGCTTCTGCGTTTTGACGGCAGCAAGTTAACGCCACGACTACGCAGGGTGACGGATGCACAGGTCAATAGGAGCTTTTAGGACATGAAGAAACTGCTGATGAAGGCTTTCCCTCTGAGAAATTCATGGCTACCTTCATTTGGTGTTATATCGACTTGCATGGTGTGAATCAACGGTGTTTCATAGTATCGATTCGTATCATCTCACACTTACACAGTTCGACCATAGCATAAAGCAGACGAGTGCGTCACAAGCAATATGAGCCAGCAGCATTTAAACTCTGCAATGGAAAGTCGATTAGCAGCAAGATGATGATATAACTCGTGTCTTAGATTCAAGTCTTTTTTCATCTATTATTATTTCTCTAAAAATTGTTATTCTGTTTGGGCTGGCTGTTGATTTTGTGCAGGTCGCAGCATCGCCGAATCATCGATTATGCAGCAAGAGCTTGAAGCATCATTGTACGCATAGGCTCTGCTACTTTTAATTTCCGATGACGACATCAATAACATAGCTCCCGTGCGACCTTGATTCAGAGCTAACATCAGCGCGACATCTTTGGCTTTTGCGTGACTTCCCTTAGCAGCACGACAGACAAAAGGCAACAACCCGACAACATCACAGATTTAATTCAATAGCAGATTTTCAGTATAAATCGGCATGGTTTGAATCTCTAACGCGTCACAAGCTCTCATCGGTAACAGCTTCGCACTCTGTACAATAGCGGTTCGCAACGGTAGCATGACATTTTCAACTTTCGCAACAAAGAATTTCAGAACAGCAATTACATCATCAACTTAATGCCGTTTTCGAGGATTGCATTTCACTGAGTCTGTTTTGTTCATCTCTATTTGGGTTGTTAGTTTTCATGCAGGTCGCGACGTTGCTGAATCTCGATATCAAATATGTTTCCAATTATACGAGTTTGGAGCTGCAGTGTATACGTTTCGTCAATCATGGTGTCGGTTACGCTCAATGTCATAGCTACTGCAACTCTGCGTCTCCGGTTTCAATTAAGCTTCCACCTTGTTCTATCTCAGTGTCTGTTAACAAGCATTTTTGCTCCTGAAGCATTTCAATTCTGCAATAATGATAGCAGTTGGTAGCAGTAGAAGTCCAGTGATTCAATTTTTGTGCATATTTTAGTTGACTTGTCTTGAAGCCAGAACCATATCAACTATGTCTAAGAATTGTAGGGAACAACATCAAAAGACAAATCATTGGTCATGAGTTAATGGTTGGTGCAATCTTCTTTCTTTGCAGTCAATATCTCTGTTTAATTGTTGTTGTGAGTGTTATCACATTTAGATCATGGTCTTTGATGTTGGTGATCGTTCAATGTTGTTTTTCTTTGTTTTGTTTCTGTCATGATTAGCTTGAGAATGCTTATTGAAAAATAATATAATATTGCGTGCTGTTGGAGTCTTACATTAAATATGTGGTTTATATTATGTGGAATGTTTGATTATAATGTTAGGAAGTGCGCTGCCTCTGTTGTGTTTTTTCTATGTTCACATATGTTGTTTTGCAGCATGGCTGATGAAATTGGGATGAGCTAGTGAAAATATATAGGTGATTCTTTATACATGTTACGATTCACTCTATACTAATTTAAATAAGCATGTGATTAAATCAATTTAATTGTTCCCTTAATTTTATCCCCATTCGATAACAATGTACCCCTCCTCCCTTCAAATGTAATAGTTATTTTCTTACTTATGCTTTAATGCTTCAAAATCATTTTTAAAATTGAATTCTCGATTTATCGAGCCCTTTTCCACCCATGTAAGTTGAGTGCTTTCAAAGCCTCGCCATCGACCTTTGATCACCATACACAACATTTTAAAGCTTAATCCCGGGCTTCCTTACAGTGACACCTATTTGATCAATTACTTTTAGTTGGTCACTTAGAAGACTAGCCCACTTTGCTAGTGCACACGCTTAAAATTTAAATTCAAACCTCGACTCACCTCGAGTACTTTTTCAAAGCAAACTAAATCCTTGAAGTCAAGCACTTCTTGGATTTTCGACGATCATTATTAAGGCGTACGCTTTAGGTAATGTATCATTCGATTTTTCGTTCTACTATGTTTTTTTGGGCAAAGAAATATCATAGGAATCTAGCATTCCGTGTGATATTTCCGTTGTTCATCCAAACATTTTTTGAATGAAAATGGTGTTGTTAGGATCTAGCATCCAAATGATGCCCCGATTAATTGATTGTGAGGCCTACGTCTCATTTACCAAATAATCGTCATTTTTCCTATAATTTTCAAATCCAATCTCGTATTCTCACCTCTCATACCACAAACTCTTTTCATACTCCTCGATTTGATTCAAATCATTTTCTCAACATTTTTCTCAATTCAAACTCCGAAAGAAGGAGGTTCTTGGAATCTAGCATTCCTTGAATCTTCGAGTGAATAACTCTTGAGGCATGTTCTTGGGTGGCTATTTACTCAATCTTTCGAATTTTCAAACTCAGTCATTTTCAAACGCTCTCCTAAGTCGAGTGCTCATCCGCATTCGCAACCATCGACATTTCGCACACACATTCACAATTCATCATGGTTTCGATATTAGGGGCACCCTTGGGGACTAATATCGTTTTTCAAAATCTAACCCTTGATACGTCGTCAAGTCGGTTCCGTTTTCAATCAAATCCTTGACTCGTCGTCGAGCCATTTTTAAATCAACCTCTTTTTGCCTCACATTCCATTTTCGATTCAATCTTTCTACAAGCGTTTTTCTCAAACTTACGAAAGAGGGATATTCTTGGAATCTAGCATTCTTTGAATATTCGAATGAGTAACTCTCGAGGCATGCCCTTGTGTTGTTATTAGTTCATTCCTTCGATTTCAAAACATCCTACTCTTTATCTGCAACCCAACTTCCGAAAGAATTGAGTTCTTGGAATCTCTCATTCTTTGAATTCTTGAGTGACAAGCTTTCGAGGCATGCCCTTGGGTTGCTTGTCAGTCACTCTTTCGTTCCTCAACTCAAACTTCCAACCCATTCAACCTCATATTTTCGTGGTTGTTACCACGAACTACGGACGCTCTGATTCTTCATTCACTATTGAATGTAAGATACGTAGGCACAAGATTGTGATGATCTTGGCGAGCTACCTCCCCTCCATTTTCCATTTCCCCGTATCCATTCCGTGGTTGTTACCACGAACTACTGACGCTTTGATTTTTCATTCATTTTTCAATGTAAGATACGTAGGCACAAGATTGTGATTATCTTGGCAACCACACTTCTATCTTCCTCCATTATTCCGTCAACTTTCCCATTCTCTCCCGTAGTCGAACTACGAAGCTCTGATTTCTCATTCCCGTCCGAATGAGCATACGTAGGCACAAGGGCCCCAATCCTTGGCGAGCACCCTATCCTCTAACCCCCCTTTCCCCCTAGCTTCTTTAACCTTTTATCCTACCAATTCACCTTATGAATGAGAAGAAAAACAAGTAAGCCTATACAAAACTCACCACAAAATATCCTAAGAGGTTCCCGTTGAGTACAATGGACGTTAGGGGTGCTAATACCTTCCCCTTGCATAACCGACTTCCGAACCTGAAACATGTTTGCGACAACCCTGTTCCTATCCTTTCGTTTTAAGAGGTTTTCTCGATATTTTCCTCTCCAGTTTATTCGGAAAAATAAAGTTCGGTGGCGACTCTGTCGAACCGCATTTTCGCGCCTTTCGCGCGAGGGTCGTTTCTCTGAAATGTCTCTGTGATTTTTCGAGGTGCGACACATACCAACTTCCATAGAGAACCCTCAATATGTCTATTGAACCCTTGAATCATGTCTTACCCAAATAGATGACCTTATGACCCTCTGATGATCCTCAAGATAGGAGGTAACACACATACACACACCTCTACTCTCAAGGAGCTTTGATACCCAATCTAATGATGAAGAACCCTTGTTGACATGAACATATACCCTTGCTTGAGCTTGAACAAGAAACTCTTCTCTTGAGTGGTAAAAATAACACCTTGATCCCCTGTCAAGAACCAATGTTATGAAAATGCAAATGCTCAATGATATGAAACATAAGCCAAGCTAAAAGAAAAGGTTGGGCAAATTTTGGGGTGCAACAGCTACCCCCTATTCAAATGACTTGGACTTGAAGGTATGAAAAGCAACCACTTTTGAACATTCAAGGTAGAAGTTGATTGAATACAAAAGAACCCAGAAATTTACCAATCGCGGGATAATAAACTATAGAAATATCCACCAAAGTGGAATCAAGATCACTAGAGAAATGTATCTGAAAGTTATAGGAAAGAGCTACTAACCACAAGTTAGAAAGCCTCGACACGCAGTCGGAAACAAACAGAAAAACAACAGCCTCGACACCAAGTTGGAACAAAAATGATAAACAAGCAGGCTCGACGCTAAGTCGGAAAAACAACTGCTAACACAAGTTAGGCAGTCTCAACCCATAGTTGGAAATAAACATCTACTAACCAAGAGGCTCGATACTCGGTCGGAAAGAAACAAACACCTGCTAACTAGTAGGCTCGAAACTCGGTCGAAAAAAGACATCTGCTAACCAGCAGGTTTGACGCTCGGTCGGAAAAAGAACAAACGTCTGCTAAATAGCAGGCTCGACACTCGATCGGAAAAAGACATTTGCTAACCAGCAGGCTCGACACTCGGTCAGAAAAAGAACAAACATCTGCTAACCAGCAGACTCGACACTCAATCGGAAAACAAATGCTAACACAAGTTAGGCAGCCTTAACACAAAGTTGGAAGAAAGACAACTGCTAACCAGCAGGCTCGACACCCAGTCGAAGAAAGACATCTGCTAACCAGCAGGCTCAACACTCAGTCGGAAAAAGACATCTGCTAACCAGCAGGCTCGACACTAAGTCAGAAAGAAACAAACATCTGCTAACCATCAGGCTTGACGCTCAGTCGAAAAATAACTACTAACACAAGTTAGACAACCTCAACACAAAGTTGGAAGTAGAATCAACCGATTCACAATCTGAAAGAGAATTTCGCTGGGAAAAGAGAGACTAAAACAAGCACACTCTGTTGGGGAGATGAAGATAAGATGAACACATCTATCAAAGATTTACCGGGGTCTGGATACCACACAGGCTCATGAAATACAAAGTTATCTATTGGAGAAATAGCTGGCAACACAAGGCAACAACCTGGCTTTTTCTTTGTATGCATATATTTTAATATGGCGTAATGCTCCATACGAAATGGAAATGCTACGCGTTTGGGAGGATGCTATGAAAAATGCAAAGGAACACCACCGCAAAAAGGTGCCGAAATAAACGACAAGCAAACTCGTGCTGAGAAAAACGCCCTGAACGACCTCCTGGAGATAGAACTCTCCTGAGGAAAATGCACTGAATGGCCTTCCAGAATAAAACTCTTCTGGGGAAAACGCCCTGGCCGGCCTTCCAGAATAAAACTCTTCTGAGGAAAAAGTCCACTCTGCTGGGAATAAATCCCCTCCACCGGGGATTAAGAAGAATATATTAGGAAATCATCCCAAAATCTCGCTCTGAAGGAAACCAATAAACACTGGATTTTGCTGAGGACAATGCCCTGAATAGCCTCCTGGCACGAAACTCTCTCGAGGATAACTCCACCCTGCTGGGAATGCTTCCACTCTACTGAGGAATAAACCCACCCTACTGGGTATTGAGAAGAAATCGTTGGGAAGTTATCCCAAAATTTGGCTCTGGAGAATACCAATAACCATTGGATTCTGCTGCGGACGACGACTTCACTGGGGAATACTCATCAAGGGAATCAGCATCAACCTCTGCTTGGGGAAATGAGTCAATGACATAGACTCTGTGGGGAATTGCACTAAACTTGTCCCACTGCTGGGGAATAAGGCCAAATAACTGCTGGAGACAAATGCGCACCACTGTCGGGGAGATTCAATCTCAACCTGCTAGGGGATAAGTGCACATCACAATTTCAACCTGCTGGGGATGACCATAATCTCAACCTGCTAGGGAGATATTTCTGATCTGACATCATCACCCTGTGGGGATAGAGACATGTCTCTGTCAGGGATACCCTTTTGAAACAATCTTAATTGTGAGAACCCTGCAAATGACAAACAAACAAAGTGTCATGTATGCAATAAAGGCTATCTTAGTCATCGTCCATGACATCATTCAAATAAATCATTGTTTCAATTACGATTAGCAAATCCCCAAAAGTTTATGTATGCAAAGTTTTATCAAAAACATCAGGCGTCTTTTTGTAAACAAAACAGTAAAAAGCAATAATAGGAACATAAAGATTTTTGTGGATATGTACTTCATTGATTGAAAATGGCCCATAAATAGGCAAATTACATCAGACGCAACTCCTGAAAAGAAAAAATTGCGCAAAAGATACAAAATGCAACAGATATACAAATGTCGACAATGTGGAAACAGACAACCACCAGGTGTCGATTCGACTATGACTTGCATGACTTTGATGCTTCACCAATATCTTGCCTTCTGAAGAGACTGACTGATCAACCATCAGGCCCTCCAATAATCCAACTGTGCTCACAGGTCTGATGCAGACTGTAGTCGTTTGCTTTTCAATCCCTAATTTTTTCCTGAATCGCCCTTGCGGGTTTTCGATTCACTGGGATACCCATTTTTGCCAAATCTGCCTTTTCAGGTTTTCAACTTTGCGGGTTCATTCTTTTTCTTTTTATCCCTAATTTTTGCCTGGATTTTCATTTTCTTTCCAACGGGTCTCTTTTAAGCAAAGTATTTTTTTACTACGTCTGCATTCATAGGGAATGTAAAATCTTCACCGTCCATAGTTGACAGTAGTAAGGCTCCTCCGGAGAAGACTTTCCTTACCATGTATGGACCTTCATAGTTGGGAGTCCATTTGCCCCTGTGATCTGATACAATCGGCCATGGGCGATAGCTGCCAATCTTTTCTCATTGATCAGACTAAGTTGATTCAACCTAGCCTTCACCAATTCCGCCTTATCAAGCTTAACATCAACCAACACCCTCAGGGAAGGAATCTCGACTTCTAGTGGTAGGACAACTTCCATACCATACATCATCAAGAAAGGAGTTGTCCCAGTCGATGTACGCACCGAAGTACGATATCCATGTAAAGCAAAGGGTAAAATCGCGTGCCAATCCTTGTAAGTTACCACCATGTTTTGTACGATCTTCTTGATATTCTTGTTGGCTGCCTCAACAGCACCATTCATCTTTGGGCGGTACGGAGAAGAGTTATGGTGTTCGATCTTGAAACTATGGCACAGTTCCTTCATCATCTTGTTGTTCAAATTCAAACCATTATCAGTAATGATTCGTTCAGGCACTCCATAACGATAGATGATGTCCTTCTTGATAAAGCAAGCTACAACCTGTCTGGTCACGTTGGCGAAAGAAGCCGCTTCTACCCACTTGGTGAAATAATTGATTGCCACCAAGATAAAGCGATGTCCATTAGAAGCGGTCGGCTCGATCTTACCAATCATATCAATGCCCCACATAGCAAAGGGCCAAGGAGATTCCAAGATGTTCAGAGGACTTGGCAGCACATGTATCTTATCAGCATAAATTTGGCATTTATGGCACTTTCTGGCGTACTTGAAACAATCAGATTCCATAGTCATCCAGTAGTAACCTGCTCTCAACAACTTCCAGGGCATGGCATGTCCGCCAGCATGTGTTCCAAAAGAACCCTCATGGACTTCTTCCATTAGCAAACTTGCTTCATTTTCGTCCACACACTGCAACAACACTAAATCGGAGTTTCTTCTGTATAACACACCGTCCTTGTTCAAGTAGAAATTTCCTTCCAACCTTCTCAAAGTCTTCTTATCCCAGCTCGATGCCACAGGAGGATACTCTTGATTCTTGAGAAAATTATTGATATCAAAATACCAAGGCTTCCCATCTGATGCTTCCTCTACTGCAAATATGAATGTCGGTTTGTCGAGGCGCATGATAGTGAGCATCAGAGCTTCATTCCAATAATTCACTTTATACATCGATGATAAAGTTTCCAAAGCATCTGCCATCTGGTTCTCCGCCCTCGGAACGTGATGAAACTCTACTCGTTCAAAGAAATACAACAATCTCTTGGCATAATTCATGTAAGGTATCATATTGGGCTGACGAGTTTCCCGCTCTCCTTTAATCTGATTAACGACTAAAGCTGAATCACCATATACATCAAGGTTCTTGATTCTCAAATCAATGGCTTCTTTTATACCCGTGATGCATGCTTCATATTCGACTTTGTTATTGGTGCAGGCAAACGTTACCCGGGCGGTAAACGGTATGTGGGAACCGTGAGGAGTTGTAACGATTTCCCCTATTCCATTTCCGTATGAGTTAACAGCACCGTCAAAAACCCTTTTCCACTGAGAGACTATTTCGGGACCTTCGTCGGGTAGTGGCTCATCACAATCTTTCATCTTCAAAAACATTATGTCCTCATCAGGAAACTCAAATTTCTTCGGTTGATAATCTTCAATCGGCTGCTCAGCGAGATATTTTGACAAAACACTTCCCTTAATGGCTTTTTGGGAAACATATTGAATATCGTATTCTGTCGGAACCATCTGCCACCTAGCAATTCTTCCAGAAATTTCCTGCTTTTCGAACACATACTTGATTGGATCCATCTTCGAAATCAACATGGTTGTGTGATTTAACATATACTGCCATAAGCGCTTGGCTACCCATGCAAGTGCACAACATGTTTTCTCTAGCATTGAGTACCTGGACTCACATTCTAAGAACTTCTAACTCAAGTAATAGATGGCATGCTCTTTTCTGCCCGTCTCGTCGTGTTGACCGAGTACACAACCCATGGAGTTCTCAAGAACCGTCAAGTACATGATTAAAGGTCTTCCTTCCACTGGAGGCATCGGTATCGGAGGCTCCTGCAAGTATTCTTTTATCTTTTCAAATGCCCTCTGACAATTTTCGTTCAAAACGACTGATTGGTCTTTCTTTAGCAGTTTGAATATTGGTTTACAGGTGGCTGTTAGGTGAGATATGAACCTTGCAATGTAGTTCAATCTCCCCAGAAAGCCACGAACCTCTTTTCCGATTTTTAGCGCTGGCATTTCTTGTATTGCTTTAATCTTCACAGGATCTACCTTAATACCCCTTTCACTGACAATGAACCATAATAGCTTCCCTGACCTCACTCCGAAAGTGCACTTTTTTGGATTCAACCTCAATCTGAATTTCCTCAACCTTTCAAACAACTTCAATATATTAAGTAGATGCTCTTCCTGCGTCTCTGACTTCGCGATCATGTCATCAACATAAACCTCGATCTCATGATGAATCGTATCATGAAAGAGAGTCATCATCTTTTGCTGATAAGTTGCCCCTGCATTTTTCAATCCAAAAGGCATAACTTTATAGAAAAAAGTCCCCCACGGCGTGATAAAGGTTGTTTTCTCCATGTCCTCTAGGGCCATCTTGATTTGGTTGTACCCAGAGAAGCCATCCATGAAGAAAAACACAGAATGTTGAGCAGTGTTATCAACTAACACATCAATGTGGGGGAGCGGGAAATCATCTTTCGGGCTCGCTCTGTTCAAATCTCTATAGTCGACGCACATCCTGACCTTTCCATCCTTTTTAGGCACAGGAACAATGTTAGCGACCCACGGAGGATAGTTTGTAACAGCAAGAAAACCGACATCCAATTGCTTATGGACCTCTTCCTTAATCTTAACTGCCATATCGGGCCTGGTGCTTCTCAGCTTTTGTTATACAGGTGGACATTCTTCTCGAAGAGGTAGACAGTGTACCACTATGTCTGTATCGAGTTCTGGCATATCTTCGTACGACCAGGCAAAGACGTCTCTGTACTCATGGAGCATTTCGACCAATCTTCTCTTGATACCATCTTCCAATGCACCCCCAATTCTGGCCTCTTTTCTATCCTCTTCAGTGCCCAGATTGACGACTTCGATTTCTTCCTGGTGAGGCAGAATGTCTTTCTCTTCTTGTCTTAACAGTCTGGCAAGCTCTTCAGGAAGGTCGTGTTCTTCATCAATCTCTTCTTCAGCTTGAAAAATGGGACTGTCAAAATCATACCGAGTTATAGTCGAATCTGGTCGGCGGCATCTGGGATGTGCAACCTGCATTATTGATGTTTTATGCTTAAAATGATATGCAAACAAACACAAACACATTGCCATTTTATTGTCAAAAGTAAAAGAAGAAAAACAGGGATCAAAATATTTGAATGAAAACAAACGCCTTTCATTAATGATAAATACAGAGTTCAAACATAGACAAACAGGGCCCTACAAGAGAAAGCCACTACGTCTTGGGTGGAACGTAATGAAGGTGAGATAATACTTAGAAGGGGGTTGAATAAGTATGAAAGATTAAACCTTAGAATTAAAACACAATTATTTGTATCCTGGTTCGTTGAACTCAACTACTCCAGTCCACCCTTCCTAGAGTGATTTGCCTTTCTCAACAAGGACTTAATCCACTATTTAATCAAACAGATTACAATAGTAACACCTAAGAACAACTGTTCTTAGTCTTCTCAAGAGCTACTGATTCCAACTGAATCCTCTTAAGGAAATCCTTTACAATCAATGTAAATCTAATACAAGAGTAAGAATGCTTCTAAAAAGCTTTTATCACAACAGTGATATTTCTCTTAAGTTTAAGTACAATTAATTCTAAGAATGAATATGAAAGTATGAGAGCTTGAATGTTATAATTTCTTTTCAGCAAAATGTCTAACTGAAGAATTTGGTGGAGTCTTCCTTTTATAGTCAGCTGATCCAAGGAGAGTTGAACATTGAGAAGAGTGTCCCAAAAAGGTCTGAGCCTTTTTGTCTTCACATCAAGTGACCTTTCCTAGAAGAAGAAAGCACAGAAAATCCTTTTTTATCTGTGTTCTTGTGTCTAGCACAAATAAGGAAAGAGACATTTGATTTACTCCAACGGATATAATCTTTGAATATTTCTTCTTCAATTTTCAGCAAGTTCATCAGAATCTGATTGGGTTAGAGTCTTCTAATGATGTTCAGAACTTTGCTGTATCAGAGTCTTCTGTAGCATGTGTGCTTTCAGCGTGTTAATCATCAGAGCATATTTGACACAGAACTTCAGTACTGGCAGCTTTAGTACTTTCAGAATCTTCTGTAGAAACTATGCTTTGAAAAACTCTTCATACAATATTCTTCTTTGCTTCAGATGCTTCTGCTTTCTTCAGATTCTTCTGGAGCTTCTGCTTCAGAATCTTCTGGAGCTTCTTGCCTCAGATCCTTCTGGAGGCTACGCTCAGGATCTTCTGTTAGCAGCAATCAGAATCTTCTAATGAGTGCATCTGGCACTTCAGAGTCAAGTTAATTTCTTGTATATAATTCTGATTTGCTTCTAGAGTGTTAATTTCTTTACTATCTGCAGTAAAAACTCTCAAGCAAATTTTAGAGTATATAATTCTTAAATACAAAATTTCCTAATAGTTATCATCAAAACAAAGAGATATTATTAAGAACCAATCTGTGTTCTAACAATCTCCCCCTTTTTGATGATGACAAAAAGCATCAGAAATTTTGTTTAATTGAAAATATTAGAATTATAACTCCCCCTGAGATGATGAATCTCCCCCTGAGTTAAATACAAATAAGGAATAGAAACTTCCCTTTTGCCTTTGAGTAATCTTCAGAGTTAGATCTTGTTTGTTCTTTTAACATTTGAAGGTCAGAATGTCTTGCAGATTTAAGATTCAGAGTTTGATAATAGTCAAATGATCTGAGAGACTCAAAGTTTCTTTTATAGAATGTACTTATCAAATGTTCTGAAATAGTCAGATTAAATGTTAGATAGAATAGATATGTCTGAAGTTTCATTCTGGTGAAGTTATATTAAACAGTTCAGATCTATATTTTCTCCCCTTTTTTTGTCATAAGCAAAAAGTAAAAACTTTAAAAGGACAAATAAAAGGAAACAGTAAATTAGATAAATCAATGGAGAAAACTTTAATTCAATCATAAGATCAGATCAAGAGTACATAGGCAAACATCAGAAGATATAGCAATAAAGTACATAAGCAAACAACAGATGCAAAAACATTATAATGAAAAAAAATCTAAGAGTGTTTGGACAAAAGCATCTTCAATAGATCTGTAATCTCAGAGGATGATTGCTCTTGCTTGTACATCCACTTAGCCATAGTTTCATTCTTTTGATCTTGCTTTGACATCCATTCTGTCATATCCTCATACTTCTTATCCTGTTTTGCCATCCAGGACTTGATCTCTGACTGGCCAGCTTCCAGAGCAGCAATTTTATCTTCAAAATCTGGATGTTCTTTCTTTATCTCAGATGAAGAAGTATGATTAGGTTCTGGAGCTTGAACAGAGTCAATTTTCATTGGTTCTGTAGATTCTGGAGCATTGGAATTAGAAGGAGGGTCTACCAGAGTCATAGCCAACGGATTTTCCTCAGATGCAATGTCAGTAGATTCTGTTGATGATGGAGGAGCATTTGTAAGGAGCAGAGGTTCAGATTTCTTGACAGTCCAGAATAGAGTCCTTGCAGCTTCAGCAAATCTGAGCTTCGCATCATCAGAATAGATGTTCTTCAGATTTGAGGCCACAAAGTTGGATCTGTTGATGAATCCATTCCAGATGATGTTAGATTCTTTGGCATCCATTATTGTTGAGCATTTCTTCTAAACAGTACCTAAATACATCTGTATTTCTTGCAAAAAAGTTTGAAATAAATGATCAACATTAAGTCTGGGCTTTGGACGTAACATAGTTTCCAGAGTTACAGGTTTAGGTTGGGGAGTTGGTGGAAAAATTGATTTTTGGATGGAGATCAGAGGAGGAGGATAGTATGGAATGAAGGGTATCTCAGGAGCTTTTTCTTTTGATCTGATTAAGGCATTTAGCAAATGAGGTTTTGCTCTGGTGTGATGGGTAACTACATCAAAAGGTTTATTTGAGTAGGTTTGGAAGGCAGATTTGGGTGGTTCATCAGATGCAACATTGTTATCAGATGCAATTGGCAGAGCTGAAGCAGCAGCTTTATCAGATTTTGCAGAATAGGATATAGTTGCTAAGGATCCTACATCTAACATAGATTTTATGTAATCAAGAATCATAGATGGAAGGGTCATGGTGAGTGTTGGTTTCAGAGGGTTGATGGGGTCAGATGGTTCAACTCTGTCATAAAAGTCTTTAAGTTTGAAACCATAAGTCAGATTATGGAATAGAGATGATACTTGGGCACAAGATATAGATGATCTTGGGTTTGAATTTGGAATTAATATCTTAGATGATGGTGCAGGTGTGGGAATAGGATCTGGAGTGGGAGCTTTTGAAGGTATAGTAGGTTCAGGTTGGTTTACCTCTGCGTATTTTTGAGATGGAGAGATTAGAAAATCTGGGTGGAGGTATGATTCTGAGGAGTTTGAGGAGGTGGTTGGTGTGCAGGAAGTAGAAGATACTTGAAACACCGTTTTTAAGAGTGTGACATCAAGAACTTCTGTCTCAGGGATGTGAGGTTCAGAAGTGTTGGTTTGTTCTGAAGGAATTTCAGATGGTTTGGATGGTTGTTCTGAGGTAGGTGAATCAGATGGAATAGTGATTGGTTCTGATGAAACATGTGTGATTTTTATAGGTTCAGATGCAGTGGGTTCAGATGGTGGATTATTTGATGGTGGTTGATTTTCAGAGGCTTTTTCTGGTTGAGATTCTTGTTGTTTTTCAGGTTGTTCAGATGATTTTTGTTGTACAGATTGTTGTGGTTGTTGTTCTGTAGGTTGTTTCTGTGAAGATTGTGTTTGTGGAACAAACTATTTGATATGGATTTTTGGTTGAGATGATTTTGGTACAGAGACTGTTGGTGTTTGAGTGATTTTTGTTGTTGTTGGTGTTAGAATAGAAGTTTGTTTTTGTGGTGATTTTGAACTAGGAGCAGTAACAGAAGTAGTTTGTGTTGAGGGTGGTTTTGGAACAGACTTAATATTAGAGTCATTTATAACAATTGTATTTGCAGAAGATACAGAAGATTTAGTACCTTTTATCTTGATCCTCTTGGCTGGTACAGAAGAAGTGTCTTCAGATTCTTTTCTCTTCAAGAGCTTCTTTGGCTTCTCAGCAATCTTGACCTTCTTCTGAGCAGGTGCAGGTTCTGCTTCTGGCTGAGTCCTTTTCCTCTGTAGTTGTGCTTCTTCTTCTTCTTCTTCTACATCAGGTAGAGGTTGTCTTGCTAGCTGAATTACATTTGCAGGAATAGACTTTCCTTCCTTCTTACATTCGTCAATGTACATAACCACAATGTGTCTGGGCTCTTCAGCAAAGAACAATGGAAAGTCATCTACAGGAACCCTCTTCTTACTTAGTTCAGACACATTCAGCTTCTTGGGAGCTGTTGTGAGTTCATCAACTATTTTAAGTCTCTGAAGACTTTTAGCATTCAGAGGCTTTCCCATTATGAATTCCAATTCCTCTGTAACTCCAGCAGCGTACAGAGCAGTGACCAAACCATTCTCAGTTAGAAGATCTGAGATCAACCTTCCAAAGGGGATCCAGGTTCTGATCTTCTGTCCTTTTTCCTTCACATACTCTCTAGATGCATTGATATGGTTCCACAGATGCATAAACAGAATATATGGAAGATCTACCTTGGTGCTCTGACTGAGGCAATACATGAAATAGAGCTGTTCATTATTGACATAGTCTGAAGAATTAGTTGACTTCCTATGATGGATGCATCCCATGAAGATCTTGGCCCAGATCTTGTAGTCAGGCTTCAGATCCTTGAATTTGTTAGAAGCTTGACCAGCAGTCATTACTTCTTCATACACCTCATCCATGTCCACGCGCCCAACTGGCAAGTGGGAAACACCATATGTTTCTTCATATCCAATTAATTTTCTTATCAGATCTTATGTGATAATGATTTCTTTTCCCAGTACAGAAGATAAGATGAACTTTGGGTAAACTGAGGCATGGATCCAGAATTCTTTCACAAGGAGGGGGTAAACTAGTCCAAAGAGTCTATCAAAGTACTTAACCCATCCTTGAGCACCAATAATAGAACGAAATTCAAAGCCATTTTCTGCAAGTGAATCAAACTCTACCATGGATTCACACAAAACCTCCAACTTCTCAACAGGGGTTAAAAGAGTTCTTTTGGGAGGAGAATAAGGAGCAACACCCATGTTTGCAGAAGTTACTGTAGCCATTGAAGATTGGAATTGAGTAGCTGTTGATGATGAAGTTGCCATTGAAGAATGCTTTGTCACACGCTTAGGTTTAGGGTTTTTATGCAAAGAAAAGAGGAGATGAAAACGCATATAATTTTCTAAGAGTGTGAAAAGTGTGAAAGTGAAGATAAGTCATGTATTTATACTAAAACACTTAGGCATACCATCAGTCAGAATTTGCACGTTTTAACAAGCATTAAATGAAAAGAATAATAATCATTTCAAACATTAATTGCTTCTGACAATTTGGGGGGAAAATCAAGATTTTCACTATTCAAACTTCACCTCAAACGTCTCTTCAGTTATGTACACGCCACCTCTTCAGATTTGGTGTCACACGTGTTTGCTTGCATGTGTTCTGAATTCTTTTGAGAAATGAAACGTTAACCAACGTTCAGATCTTCTAAGGATTGTTAGTTCAGAGTTTCACAAAAAAAATATTAAGCAGAATAAATAAGCAATCAGAAGAAATACTTCAGAGCATTAGGCATTTTTGCATCTGTAAAACTTTGCTTCTGACAAATATCATTCTGGACAAAGATACATACCAATATTTTTCAGAATAAATTTGAATCTATCTTCAACAAGGGGTTTTGGAAAAATATCTGCCCATTGATGATCTATATCAACAAAGGCTAAATTTATGATTCCCTTCTGAACATAGTCTCTGATGAAATGATGCTTAATTTCTATATGTTTTGCCTTAGAGTGTAAAATGGGATTCTTTGACAAACATATAGCAGAAGTATTATCACAAACGATAGAAATGTTACTTTCAAAAATTTGATAATCTTCTAGTTGACTCTTCATCCAGAGCATCTGCATGCTACATCTAGCAGCAGTAATGTATTCTGCCTCTGTGGTTGAAAGTGCAATTGTGGGTTGCTTCTTGCTGTACCAGGAGATTAGATTTCTTCCTAGAAATTGACAACTTCCAGAAGTACTTTTTCTTTCCACTTTGTCTCCAGCGTAGTCAGCATCACAGAATCCAACTAATTTGAAATCATCAGATTTTCTGTAATACAAACCCACATTAGAAGTACCTTTCAGATACCTTAGAATCCTCTTGACAGCTGTCAAGTGTGATTCTCTAGGATCTGATTGGAATCTAGCACACAGGCAAACATTGAACAATATGTCAGGTCTAGAAGCAGTAAGATAAAGAAGAGAGCCAATCATACCTCTGTAGAGCTTCTGGTCTACTTTCTTACTTACCTCTTCCTTGCCAAGTGAGCTAGTAGGATGCATGGGAGTCTTTGCCAGCTTACTATCAGACATGTTAAATTTCTTCAGAAGTTCTTTAATATATTTTGTCTGATGTATGTAAGTGCACTCTGGAGTTTGATTAACTTGGATTCCTAGAAAGAATCTGAGTTCTCCCATCATGCTCATTTCAAATTCTGCCTGCATACATGTAGCAAACTCCTTTCCAAGCATAATATTTGTTGATCCAAAAATAATATCATCTACATAAATTTGGCAAATTAGAAGATCTTTCTTAATTGATTTACAAAAGAGTGTTGTATCCACTTTGCCTCTGATGAAATTCTTCTCCAAAAGAAAGTTGCTCAATCTCTCATACCAAGCTTTGGGAGCTTGTTTTAAACCATATAGAGATTTATTTAGTTTGAAAACATGATCTGGAAATTTTTCATTTTCAAAACCAGGAGGTTGGTGGACATAAACTTCTTCTTCTATAATACCATTAAGAAAGGAACTTTTAACATCCATCTGATACAGAGTGATGTTATTTTGTACAGCAAATGAAATAAGAAGACGTATAGATTCTAACCTTGCCACTGGAGCATATGTCTCAGTGTAATCAATACCTTCTTGTTGACTGTACCCTTGAGCAACCAGCCTTGCCTTATTCCTTTCAACTTCTCCTTTCTCATTTAGCTTATTTCTGAAGACCCATTTTGTACCAATTATATTGAATCCTTGAGGTCTTTGAACTAGATCCCATACATCATTTCTGGTGAATTAATTTAGCTCTTCTTGCATGGCAATAATCCAATCATTGTCTTGCAGAGCTTCATCTACAGAAAATGGTTCAATTTCTGACATTAGTCCAAATAGTGATGCTTCAGATGATCTTAGAAAGGATCTTGTTCTGATGGGATCATCCTTCTTTCCAATAATGACATCTTCTGGATGAGAAGCTTTAATTCTGGATGATGATCCTCTAATAGTTGATTCTTCAGAAATATTTAGATTATTCATCTGAGAAGTTAAAGGAATAGCATCTGGCGTTGCTTCTGGTTCCTTCACTTGAATTTTGTCTGCTTCTGGAACTTCAGAGTCAATGAAGACTACTTTCCTATCTGCAAAGTTTTCAGACTGCTTTGGCTTTTCAGAGCCAAACTTATCATCAAATCTGACATGAATGGATTCTTCCACAATCTGTGTCTCAGTGTTGTATACTCTGTAGCCTTTAGAGCGTTCAGAATATCCAAGCATGAAACACTTCATTTCCAATAGTGCCAGATCCAATGATCTTGCCCTTCTGGTTCCCTCCAAACTTCACATCACCTCCAGATCTAAGTTTTAGGCTTTGGAACATAGACTTTTCTCCTGTCATGTGTCGTGAGCATCCAGAGTCCAGGTACCATGATTGGCGTCCTGACCTTGCTGCTAAGAACATCTGCAACAGGAATTATTTTGTTTTTAGGTACCCAGATCTTCTTGGGTCCTTTGGGGTTAGTTGGTTTGTAGGTTTGTCTAAACTTCTGTTTTTCAACATAATTTTTATTCTGACTTGCCTTGGGTTTAAACACATAAGTATTCTTCTCAGAGCTTGTGTGTTTAATGTCATTTAAGTGACCAAATTTAAATTGAGAATACAGAGGTGTCTTCTTGATGAAAAGTTTGTCAACAGATTTTGGATTACTTCCAGATGAAGATTCATATCCAATACCTCTTCTGTTGTTCCCACTAACACCATAGATCATAGAAGCCATTTTGCTTCTGTCTATGCTCTTAGTAAGGAATCTCTGAAAGCTAGAGTCATATTTTTCTAAAATATTTTCACATGACTTAGTCTCAGATTCAGATTCTCGTTGAGTTATTTCAAAGTCATTTTTGATTTTCAGATTAATTTCTTTTTGCTCAACAAGTTCTGTCTTCAGAAGATCAATCTCAGATTCAAGATTGCTTTTCAGCTTCTTGTATTTGAGTTTGATATTGTTATAACTTTTAAGAACTTCTGATAAAACTTTTATAAGTTCTTCTTTAGTAAGTTTGGCCATTACCTCTTCAGCGTCATCATCAGATTCAGAATCTGATTCATATCCTGAGGTTCCTTCCTCCTGATCTTCTGTGCTGGCCATCAGTGCAACATTAGCACATTCTTCTTCTGATTCAGAAGATGATTCAGATTCATCTGAGTCATCCCATGTTGCCATCAGAACCTTCTTCTTTTTGTTAAACTTCTTCTTGGGTTTTTCTTTTTGAAGTTTGGGGCAATCATTCTTGTAATGCCCAGGTTCTTTGCACTCATAGCATACAACTTCTTTCTTGCCAGATCTTCTGTGTCCAGAAGATTCCTTTCTATGATCAGATCTTCTGAAGTTGTTGAACTTCTTTCCCTTGTGCTTCCAGAGTCTGTTGATCCTTCTGGACAGCATGGATAATTCATCTTCGTCTTCAGAAGAAGATTCTTCAGAGCTTTCTTCAATAACCTGCAAATCTTTAGCAGATTTATTAGATTTTAAGGCAACAGATTTACCTTTTTCTTTCTTCTGAGGTTCATCTTCCTCAAGCTCAATTTCATGGCTCCTCAGTGAGCTGATGAGTTCTTCTAAAGAGATCTTGTTCAGATCTTTAGCCATCTTCAAGGCAGTCACCATTGGTTTCCATCTGGTTGGTAGACTTCTGATGATTTTCTTTACATGATCTGATGTAGAGTATCCCTTGTCCAGAACCTTTAGCCCAGCTGTGAGGATCTGAAATCTGGAGAACATGGCTTCAACAGATTCAGAGTCTTCCATTTTGAAGGCCTCATACTTCTGGATCAGAGCCAGAGCTTTTGTCTCCTTGACTTGAGAGTTTCCCTCATGAGTCATTTTTAAGGATTCAAACATATCAAAAGCAGTTTCCCTGTTTGTAATTTTTTCATATTCAGTATGAGAAATTGCATTCAATAATATAGTTCTGGCCTTGTGATGATTTCTAAAATATTTCTTCTGAGCATCTGTCATAGATTTTCTGTCTATCTTCTTGCCATTCCCATCTGTGGGATGGATATATCAATCTATGACTAGATCCCATAGATCAGCATCATATCCAAGGAAAAAACTCTCAATTCTGTCTTTCCAGTAATCAAATTTCTCCCCATCAAACATAGGGGGTTTGGTGCTGATTTTGTCCCTTTCTTCATATTTATTGTTAATGTTGGATATTGTATTCTCAGCCATTGTAACAAATAAATATATATCAAAGTATTTCTCTCTGGATCTTTACTGCCACTGTTAAGTGGTAGCACACACAGAACCGAAGCTCTGATGCCAACTGAAGGTGACATAATACTTAGAAGGGGGGTTGAATAAGTATGAAAGATTAAACCTTAGAATTAAAACACAATTATTTTTATCCTGGTTCGTTGAACTCAACTACTCCTGTCCACCCTTCCTAGAGTGATTTGCCTTTCTCAACAAGGACTTAATCCACTATTTAATCAAACAGATTACAATAGTAACACCTAAGAACAACTGTTCTTAGTCTTCTCAAGAGCTACTGATTCCAACTGAATCCTCTTAAGGAAATCCTTTACAATCAATGTAAATCTAATACAAGAGTAAGAATGCTTCTAAAAAGCTTTTATCACAACAGTGATATTTCTCTTAAGTTTAAGTACAATTAATTCTAAGAATGAATATGAAAGTATGAGAGCTTGAATGTTATAATTTCTTTTCAGCAAAATGTCTAACTGAAGAATTTGGTGGAGTCTTCCTTTTATAGGCAGCTGATCCAAGGAGAGCTGAACGTTGAGAAGAGTGTCCCAAAAAGGTCTGAGCCTTTTTGTCTTCACATCAAGTGACCTTTCCTAGAAGAAGAAAGCACAGAAAAATCCTTTTTGTCTGTGTTCTTGTGTCTAGCACAAATAAGGAAAGAGACGTTTGATTTACTCCAACGGATATAATCTTTGAATATTTCTTCTTCAGTTTTCAGCAAGTTCATCAGAATCTGATTGGGTCAGAGTCTTCTAATGATGTTCAGAACTTTGCTGTATCAGAGTCTTCTGCAGCATGTGTGCTTTCAGCGTGTTAATCATCAGAGCATATTTGACACATAACTTCAGTACTGGCAGCTTTAGTACTTTCAGAATCTTCTGTAGAAACTATGCTTTGAAAAACTCTTCATACAATATTCTTCTTTGCTTCAGATGCTTCTGCTTTCTTCAGATTCTTCTGGAGCTTCTGCTCCAGAATCTTCTGGAGCTTCTTGCCTCAGATCCTTCTGGAGGCTACGCTCAGGATCTTCTGTTAGCAGCAATCAGAATCTTCTAATGAGTGCATCTGGCGCTTCAGAGTCAAGTTAATTTCTTGTATATAATTCTGATTTGCTTCTAGAGTGTTAATTTCTTTACTATCTGCAGTAAAAACTCTCAAGCAAATTTTAGAGTATATAATTCTTAAATACAAAATTTCCTAATAGTTATCATCAAAACAAAGAGATATTATTAAGAACCAATCTGTGTTCTAACACGTAAGACCACACATAATCAAAACAAAGAAATTACTCTTCAAAGGTAACTTGAATGACTTCCTCGACGGTCCAATTGCACAAGCTCTGACCCGGAACACACGGTTGAATCCACGCGTCCATATCACAGTCACTGTCTCCTTCGTCATCTCCCACAACATTGATTCTATCAAAAATGACCCCACCGCTGGTAAACTGCACCGCCCCTTTGTACTTTGGAGCACTCTGCGAGGAGGAAGATGGGCTGTATCCCAAACCAAATTTGTCTTGTTTATTGGGGATGCTGAGAACTTGACCCCACCTTTGTGAAGAACCAGACTCCACAACAGCTCAAGCTTTTTTGAAAGAAGACATTGAAATCTCCAGAGCTCTGTCTTCAACTGAAGGCTTTCCTTTAACCTGCATCGCCTCGAACGCCTGACAAAGTGTTTCATGGATCTCTCCATCCACCTCTACATATTTGAAGGACAACAAGTGACTAACCATGATGTCCTCTTTACCACACACAGTTACAATCCTTCCTTCAACCATGTATTTCAGCTTCTGATGCAAGGTCGGAGTAACTACTCCTGCAAAATGAATCCATGGTCGACCAAGTAACCAGCTATAAGTTGGTTGAATATCCATGATGTAGAAAACGACATTAAAGATTTCCGGGCCCACTTTAATTGGTAGGGTAACTTCACCAAACACCGATCTTCTCGTCCCATCAAAGGCTCTCACAACTAGATCACTAGGAGTACAAATCACACCCTGGGTGTCCAACTTCATTAAAGCTTTCTTGGGCAACACATTAAGTGAAGACCCCGTATCAACCAAAACATGCGACAAAACAGCCCCTCTGCACTCAATGGAGATATGTAGGGCATGATTATGATTTCTCCCTGCGGGAGTCAAGTCTAGATCCGTGAACCCCAAGCCATTGCCAACATTTACATGGGCTACTAACCCTTCAAGCTGATTGACAGAAATCTTTTGCGGTACGTAAGCAGTGTTTAGAATTCTCAACAAGGCATTCTGATGTGCCTCAGAGCACAACAGCAGAGATAAGATGGAGATCTTGGAAGGGGTTTGTTGCAAATGATCCACAATCTTATAGTCACTCTTGCAGATAAGTTGCATAAATTCCTCTGCATCTTTGATTAAATACTCTTGCTCTCTTTGTTGCGAACTCTCCTCCTCTACAACCTTACCCTTTCTTTTATCAGTTCTTTCCACATTAACCTATGGAGGGGAAAACACTCTACCGCTTCTAGTTAAACCTCCGGCCCCAACAATATTATCCACAGACGAACTTCTGGATGACGCTCCCATCAATTCTTGCTTCTGTCTATTACAAAATACCTCTGCCCTATAATTCCATGGGATGGCCTTGGTACTTTCGTAAGGTATTGGTCCGACTTTAGTGATGATCATTGGCGTTGGCCTTGGCGGTGCTGAAATGTTTATTGTTCTTTATGGTAGTGAAATCGTGGTGATTTCATCCCGCCCACTGTTAATCTCTTTCACATATTTTTCTTCCTCGATTCTATCAAACTACAAAATACCCTCATTCATCAAATCTTAAATATGGTTTCTTAAATCAACACAACCTTCTGGATGCACGACACATCCTTCACAATCTTTCACACAGCTAGGAAAAACACCCCCTTTCAACAATCTGCTCTTCACAAAACATAACGCATCTTCAACTCTGTCACATCAGTTATCAGATTCAGCTTTTCCTCCCCAATGACAACGTTAACTCTAGCTATCCCATGGTTAGGCATTGGGTTCTGATTCACATTGGGAGTCTCGTTAGTGAAGTTAATCGCCTTGGTGTCAAGCAGGTCTTTCACCTTGTGCTTAAAAGCTTTGCAATTGTCTATGTTGTGGCTTGGAGCACCAGAATGAAACTCGCACCTTGCATTCGCGTCATACCCTGGAAGTGGCGCGCCAGTAAGTGGTGCCAAAGTTCTCTTTTGGATCAGTTGTAGCTGAAGCAAATGTTGAAGTAGTTGAGAATACGGCATAGGCGGAGTATCAAACTGGCTATTAACGGTCCTTCCTCGGTCTTGAAATCTGCGTGGTGCAATATTTTGTTGTTGAGGTACCGCTGGAATAGTTATGCTAGCAACCTGTTGTTGTTGAGGCTGATATTGTTGTGGACACTGAGCTCTGTTCCTGGTTCTGTTTCTATAAGTTGTAACTGCATTTGTATCACCTTCTCTTTTCTTGGAATTTCCAGACGTCTTCGTTCCTCCACCTGATGTGGATCCTTCTCCGCTCTGAATCTTACCTCACTTGATTATGTTCTCTACCCTCTCACCGATTATAATCAAACCAGAAAAACTTTCGGACATATTTCCAATTAGCTTCTCATAATAAATTCCTATCAACGTTGCCACGAACATATCAATAAGCTCCCTTTCCACCATCAGAGGTTGAACTCTGGCCGCTAGTTCACGCCACCTTTGGGCATACTCTTTAATCCCCTCATTGCTGCTCCGAGACAGATTCATTAACTAAACTCGATTTGGCGCCAGGTCACTATTATACTGATAATGAAGGACGAAGGCCTCTCCAAGATCAATCCAACTTATGATATCCGTCGGCTCTAGACCCATGTACCATTCTAGTGAAGGCCTTGACAAGCTATCTTGGAAAAAGTGCATCAGTAACTTCTTGATGGGCTAAAGACGTGTCTACTTATGCGTCTAGCGGTATCTTACTGCAAGTGCACAGCCTATCGAAGTAATATTTAAGATTATCGATCCACAGGGATTCTATTGTTACTTAGTGCTAGATGAACTTCTAGTTTAGCTAAGGCGAATGGTTGTCACGATTGTTGTTGGTTTTTAAGACTATTAAAGGAGGAATTAAATTTAAGTTTTTAATAAAATAATACTAAGACGGTCGGTATGTAATTATACTAACTTAGGTGGGTCAATCTAACCTAGGCTTATAAAGATGTTCACTTAATCTATTCGGTAGAGATTACCAGTTTAAATACCCTCAACTCACACTCTCGTGGTCTTATATCAGATCTTATCCCTAAAGCCCTATGCCTGCTCTCGCTAGCCCATAAGTGTTTAGAGGTAATTTTTGGAAACTAAATAATTCTAATTTATCTTAAAGCGCTCTCGCTGTATTTAATTTAAATGCCTAACTTTAGCTATCTGGTTAAAATCTCACACTCTCGTGGTCTTGACCCAACCTAATACCCTTTTCTTACTCTCGTAACGAAAAGGTCTATTTCAATTAAAAAGTATCAGCCAGAATGTTAAGTGATTAATTATTTTAGCCTGTGGTTATATTTTACCGGTTAAGTTTGTTATAACTACATACCGCCCTAAGGTGTTTAGCTACTCATCGAGGTTGAATCAGACACAGAATTAAATAATAACTTACTCATGGCAGAAAAATAAATAGACATTATAATTAAATTAAATTGCAATAAATTGAAAAACCTGATTAACAAATATCTGAGTAGACTCCTTCTTCCACAGACCGGAAGGCTTGGAGTAGGCGGAAATAAAAATTAAAACGAATGCTGAAGGTTGGAAACAAATAAAAGTATAACAATTCCCTAATGTTGGAATTGTTACACGGTTGGTTTGGATACAAATAAAACAAGACAGAAAATAAAATAATGCTAGAATGAAAATTCTGGTTCGTAAGGTAATTCGGCAGAGCTTCCGCAGGAATTTTGGATACTGAAGTCTGTCCTTGAGTTCACCTGAGCTGGTACTATTTATAGAGCCTTTAATGGGCTGGAGTCTTGGTCTTTTGTTTCTTGGGCCTTGCTGAAGTGGTTGAGGAAATGCTGGAACGTGGCAGCAAAAATGGGAGAAGTCGTCTTCACGTGCTGCCTTGAGGAGAAATAAGAGGAGAAGTGGTCTTCACTGGTGCCTTGACGTAGTCTGAGTCAAAACCAAGTTTTATCCTTGTCACGGGCGTGACAAGGTCTTCACGTTCGTGAATTGAGGATTTTAAGTGTCACGGTCGTGACTACTTCCTTACGGTCGTGATGGCCTAATTTGGGGTGTCACGGTCGTGACACCCTTGTAACGACCGTGGCTGCAACAAATTATGCAGTCTTTTTGCAGGCTTCTGCCTTTCTTCATTTTCTTGTGGTCTCTTTTGTTCCTTTTCTCTTAATTCATGATTCGGCTTCACATAACGATGTACCTGCAAAATAGTAAGAAAAACTCGAGAAATCGAGCGTTAAAACGGTGAATGCGCGATAAAACGTCAATGAAATCTAGCGATATAATTGATGCGTTTTCTCGTCATCACTTCTCATCATCTGAGTAGGCAGACATCTCCCGATAATATGATTGGAGATGTACTCTAGGACAGGTTGTCCCTTTATACTTATCGAAGTCCGGAACCTTGAACTTGGGTGGAATCTTCACCCCTGGAATCAGCCCCAAGTTTGACATGTCAAGCCCTAGAGAGTTCTGGTTCTCTATATTCTTCATCTTTTCCTCAATCATTTTAAACCTTTTATCTGCATCAGTCTGAAGGCCTACACCCAAATCTCCCATCGAGAAAACATCATCCTGTTCATCCTCCTCCCATTGAGGACCTACTGTCCCATGTGCAACTCCCGCTGCACCTGGTACGTGAACTCCTGGTGATAGCCTCTGCCCGGAGGAATGACAACAGTAGAAATAGCATTAGCTTGAGGAATACTCCCATCAGCCGGGGAAGCAATGGCAGTGGTCCCACCATGCAAAACTCTGCTACCATCCACCCTAGCAATCAAAGGATGGACTAGTGTTATGAGCTGCTCTTGACCATTGGAAACCCCTTGCATGAGATCCATGAACTGAGGCATACCATCCCTGAACTCTTGCAGCTCTAGCTGTATCTGATCCATAGCTCTCTGTTGATTCCCTCTGGTCGAGTATCGGTGAAACGTCTGGTCTGCTATCCTGAAAACTAACGAGAGAAAACCACACAGAGATAAGGTTAACGGCACCAAGAACACTTGCAATGCAATATGATAGTGATACAAAATGCAAGCATGTAAATATGATTCAGGGAAATTCTCCCCTTGATTCTAGTTCCACACACGAACAAGAAACAGAAGAAGCCACAGATGGAGCCACTAAATCCTTCCCATAAATAAAATGAGAGCAAAAGTCAACGTACGTAGCATCCAGGAATACAACAGAATGATCAATATGACCTCATCCAACAAGCCTGGTGATGGTCTGAATACAAGATAACTACCACAAAATACTAGAAGAACCAAGAGAATATTGTATCAAGTAACTCTCCCTTCAGCCACGGTAGCGCGTATGAAACTCCTCTAACAGTGCCTTTGTATCAGGATGCTCAGGCCTTGCAACCAACACCTGAATGAGAAACTCACTTTTGCTGATGGCATCCTTCAGAACTTGAGCATAATCCTCCCAAGCACCTTCTCCGAAAGCATCTTCGAGTCTTGGTTTCTTCAATTCCACTCTCATCTTGTATTCTTTCAATGTTGTCAGAGCTTCTCGTAACTTACGGTCATTTTCATGCTGACGAGATAATTCCCTTGAAGCTTTTTCATCTTTAATCTGGAGCTGAGTCTTCGACCTGTCTATCTACCGATGAAGCTCATCCTCTCTTCCCCTATTGGCAGTTAGAGCAGCATTCCACTGATTGTTGAATTTGGATGTCTCTAAGCGCGCTCTTTCCAACTCTTTCTTCTTGTCCATGAGGATATTGCTAGCACTCTTCAGATCTTAAACTACTTGTTCTCGGGCACGAATCTCTTCAGTCAGTTCTCTCCCCATCTTGTTCATGGTTTTAGTCTTCATCTTGGACAAATAGGTTGCTTCATTCTTTTCGCTTCTTAGCTGAATAACCTCCTTTTCAAGCTCTTCATTCGCTTTGCATAACTCTTCTTTCTCAGCCCACAACTTATTATACTTCTGTATATCGACTGTTGTTGGTTCTTCAACTACCAAAGGATATAAAGGTTCTCTAATTGGGAATGGTAACAGTACCCTTTCGATCCTCTCCTGGATCCACTCAACATATGGTCCATAGGCTCTACAGTCACCTTTACCCAAAGGAGATTTTCCTCTCCGGTGGATTCTTCCCCAAGCTTTTTCCAATCTGGCCAAAGTCTCACTATTAACTGATCCTGTGAAATACAGAGATTCCTATATTTCCTCCTCCCTCGGGGGTCCTTTCAAAGCATAGCCAAATTGCCTGATTGCAAAAGCAGGGTTGTAGTTGATGCCACCCTTTCTTCCTATTAGAGGAACATTGGGAAAGTTTCCACAGCTGTAGATAATCTCCTTGCCAAGTAGGTCTTTGTTGAACCAAACTGTAAGTGCTCTTGATTGGCTGCATTTTGTGGCAAAACACTAGAGCATGTATGTATGTCAGGTCTGATATAAGTGCATACATAATATGGACTGTGCAAGGTAAGTTGACTTGGCTAAAAGCAAGTTAAGCTGGATGTCATACTCGATGTTATGACTTGGGTCGTATGACATCAAGCGCAGGTTTGTTTCTCTGGTAGCTATAAACCAGGAAACAGAATAGGAGCTCAAGCTGGATATCAGGAGACTTTCTAGAAGCCCTAGGTGAACTAGAATATCCTTGAAAGAAGTGGCAAGTGTGCAGATCATTGAAAATAGGTTTGTTATGGATAAAACCTAATTAGTGCACCAAGGCCCAAAAGGACGGACATCTGCTATAAAGATCAGAAGAAGCGATCCTGAACAACAACACTAACAGAAGAAGAAAGAGTGCAGACTGCAGAGTCCTTGTAAGTGAAGTAGGCTAGTCTTCACGCGTAACTTCTGTTTAGGAATACTTGTACTCCAAGCAATTGTGTGGTGGATGATTTGCATTGGATAGGTAGATTCTAGGTTGTGCCTCACTCAAAGATGTGAAGGAAGAGTGTGTGAGTTCCTTGATCAAAGCTCTGAAGCAAGATCAAGGTGTGTATGAAGTGTCTCTTCATATTTATTCTGTAATTGTGAATTGTATATCATTGTGGTGTGATTGAGGGGGAGTGAGTGGGTATACTTAGGTCTAGAGTGTTTCTAGGCTGAATTGTCATTGGGTAGGTTTAAGTGAGGAGTGCAAACTGTGTTGTTTGACTCTGAATTAATTCTGCTAATAATGAAGTTCTTCCCTGTCTTGGTAGCCCCCAAATGTAAGTGTTTTTGACACTGAATTGGGTAAACAATTGATGTGTTATTTACTGCTTTTATTATTCCTGATTATTAGCTGTTAAGTAGAAGATGTCACAGTGGATGTTATAACTTTGGGAATAACATCCATCGTGTGCTTGCCAGAATTTTCAATTGGCATCAGAGCAGGCACCCTGCCTGTTTAAATCTGGGTGAGATCTAGGGAAAATAAATTCTGGTACTATGGATAAAGATATAAGTTTCACTAATAGACCTCCAATTCTGGATGGATCTAATTATGATTATTGGAAACCAAAGATGATTGCATTCTTGAAATCTATAGACTACAAGACTTGGAGAGCTGTGAATTCAGGCTGGAAACATCCTGTGATGACTGACAAGGATGGAGTAGATGTGTTGATTCCTGAAGAGGAATGGAACAAAGAGCAAGAGGCCTTAGCTCTTGGAAACTCTAAAGCATTGAATGCTTTGTTCAATGGTATAGACAAAAACATCTTCAGACTAGTACACCATTGTGAACTAGCAAAGGATGTTTGGGACACTCTCAGAACTACTCATGAAGGAACTTCTAAGGTCAAAATGTCAAGACTTCAAATGCTGACCACCAAATTTGAAGGTCTGAGAATGAAGGAAGATGAGACCATTCATGAGTTTTACATGAATGTTCTTGAACTTGTAAACACCGCAGGAGCCTTAGGAGAAAAGATGGCTGAAGAGAAGCTTGTAAGGAAGATTCTCAGGTCCTTACCTAAAAGGTTTGTTATGAATGTAACAACCATTGAAGAAGCCCAAGACATATGCAACATGAAGGTGGATGAACTTATAGGTTCTCTCCAAACTTTTGAGATGGGCATGTGTGATCAGTCTGTGGAGAAAAAGAGCAAAAGTATAGCTCTGGTCTCAAACGCTGCTGATTCAGATGAAGAAGATGGTGAAAAGGAAGATAATTTGTCAGAAGCAATAGCACTGCTTGGAAGACAATTTAGTAAACTGATCAAAAGAATGGATCAGAAGTCAAAGCCATATGTCAAAAACAGCCCCTCTGACATCAGCAAAGCTGAAGACAAAGCTGGCCAAAGCAAAGGAGTCCAATGTCATGAGTGTGAAGGATATGGACATGTTAGGAGGGAATGTCCCACATACCTCAAAAAGAAGGGAAAAGGCCTAACTGTCACTTGGTCTGATGAAGACTCAGGAAGTGAATCAGAAGGAGAGTCTACCAAGCATGTCACTACTTTCAACAGTGTGTGCATATCTGAATGGAACTCAAGTGAAGAAGAATTGACTTTTGAGGAAATTGCAGCCTCATATCAAAAGCTTCATATCAAAAGCACATAACTGTACCAGCAGGGAGAGCAACAAAAGAAAATCATCAAGGAATTAGAAGCTGAAAAGAGAGAGCATCTAGCCACAATAAACACACTCAGAAGTGAAGTGAATGAGATGAAAGGTAAAAAGGATCAAATGACAAAATCCATAAGGATGCTCAATACTGGGACTGACACCCTAGAGGAAATCCTTCAGATTGGTCAGACCTCAGGAGATAGGTCTGGACTAGGATTTGTTGAGAGACAAAATCCTGTGTTGAAACTCAAGAGATTACAACCTGAGATTCAAAAGTTAAAAAGGATGTCACGACCAATGTCACAACATCCACCCCACAAAAACTAGAATCAAGTCAAGAGACAATTTCAAAGGTATAGGTGTTACCACTGTGGAATACTTGGGCATATTAAAGCTGTGTGCTTCTGGATGCATGGATTTCCAAGTCAAGGAAAAGCCAAACAAGGTACACATGGCAAAAGGCATTCATGTGCCAAACCCAAGAAGGAGGTGCCTTACAAGCAAAGAAATTGGGTGGCCAAGGAGGTTGTTCTGATAGCCCACACATCTCTAAGAGTGCCAGCTAAAGAAGACTGGTACTTTGATAGTGGTTGCTCTAAGCATATGACAGGTATTAAGAATCTGTTGGTAGACATCAAGCCACATTCCTCGAGTTATGTGACCTTTGGTGATGGGGCAAAAGGGGAAATCAAAGGTGTTGGAAAACTAGAGAGCCCTGGAGTTCCTAACCTAACTAATGTGCTGTTGGTAAAAGGACTAACTGCCAACTTGATTAGTATCAGTCAGCTCTGTGATCAATGACTAAGTGTGAAGTTTTCTAAAGGAGAATGTGTGGTCACAAATGGGGCAAATGAAGAAGGGATGAAGGGGCTGAGATCCAAAGATAACTGTTATTTGTGGGAGCCAAAGGACATTAGTAAATCCACAATGTGCTCTGTGGCAAGAGAAGAACAAGAAGTCAAATTATGGCACCAAAAACTTGGGCATCTTCATTTAAGGGGAATGAAGAAGATCATCTCCAAGGAGGCTGTAAGAGGAATCCCTAAACTGACTATTGAAGAGGGAAAAGTATGTGGGGAATGTCAAGTGGGAAAAAAAACCAAGACATCCCATCCAAGGGTTGGACATCTAACAACATCTAGAGTTCTGGAACTATTGCACATAGACCTGATGGGACCAATGCAGGTAGAAAGCCTTGGTGGAAAAAGGTATGCATATGTGGTGGTTGATGATTACTCCATATACACCTGGATAAACTTCATCAAAGAAAAATCTGATGTTTTTGAAGTCTTCAAAGAACTGTGCATCAAACTCCAAAGAGAAAAGGAGACTGGTGTTATCAGGATCAGAAGTGATCATGGAAAGGAGTTTGAAAACTCCAAGCTTGCTGCGTTCTGTGCAACTGAAGGCATAAGCCATGAATTTTCCTCTCCTATCACTCCTCAATAAAATGGAGTAGTAGAAAGGAAAAACATAACTATTCAGGAATATGCTAGAGCCATGATTTATGCAAAGAAGCCGCCTATGCACTTCTGGGCTGAAGCAATAAACACAGCATGCTATGTTCACAACAGGGTTACCCTGAGAAAGGGAACATCCTCCACTCTGTATGAACTGTGGAAAGGAAGAAAACCAACAGTGAAGTATTTTCATGTGTTTGGAAGCAATTGCTACATCTTGACAGATCGTGAACAAAGAAGGAAAATGGATGCCAAAAGTGATGAAGGAGTATTCTTGGGATACTCTACTAACAGCAGAGCTTACAGAGTATATAACTCCAGAACAAAAGTATTAATGGAATCCATTAATGTTTTCATTGATGACCAAATTGAAGAAATCAATGTCATAGAGGATGTGGGAACATTGCTTGAGACTCTATCTGAGGAGACTGAAGACACCCAAACTACAAGTCCAAATTCTGAACCAGAAACAGGAAACAAAGAACCCTCTATTAGAATCCTGAAAGATCATCCCAAAGATCTTATAATTGGAGACCTTAACAGTGGAGTAAGGACTAGAACAAGAGAAGTCAACTCAAATTCCTGCTTTGTATCCAAGGTTGAGCCCAAAAATGTAAAGGAAACTCTCACTGATGAATACTGGATCAAGGCTATGCAAGATGAATTGGAGCAGTTCAAAAGAAATGAAGTATGGGAACTAGTGCCAAGACCTGAAGGAACAAATATCATTGGAACCAAATGGATTTACAAGAACAAGTCAGATGAAGAAGGAATCATAGTCAGAAACAAAGCTAGACTGGTGGCCAGGGGTATACTCAAGTAGAAGGAATTGATTTTGATGAAACTTTTGCACCAGTTACTAGACTTGAGTCAATCAGGCTGATTTTGGGAATTTCCTGCATCCTAAAATTTAAACTCTTTCAGATGAATGTAAAAAGTGCCTTTCTGAATGGATATCTAAATGAGGAAGTATATGTGGCACAACCCAAGGGATTTGAGGATCCTAACTTAACAGACCATGTATACAAGCTAAGGAAGGTACTTTATGGATTAAAACAGGCCCCTAGAGCATGTTATGAAAGGCTAACTGAATTTCTCACCACAAAAGGATACAGGAAATGGGGAATCGATAAGACACTATTTGTAAAAAATGAGGGTGGAGAAATCATGATTGCCCAGATATATGTGGATGATATAATATTTGGGGGAGTGTCAGAAAAGATGGTGAAGCAATTTGTTAATCACATGCAGTCTGAGTTTGAAATGACTATGTGTGGAGAACTAACCTACTTTCTTGGGCTACAGGTCATGCAAATGGATGATTCCATATTCATCTCCCAAAGTAAATACACCAAAAATATAGTCAAGAAGTTTGGGATGGATAATGCATGTCACAAAAGAACACCTGCCCTCACTCGTCTAAAGTTATCCAGAGATGAAAATGGTACGAGTGTTGATCAAAGTCTATACAGAAGCATGATTGGTAGCCTGTTGTATCTAACAGCCAGCAGACCAGACATTGCCTTTGTTGTTGGTGTATGTGCCAGGTATCAAGCAGATCCTAAAGTGAGTCACATGAATCAAGTTAAAAGGATTCTCAAATATGTGAATGGAACTTGTGACTATGGCATACTCTACTCTCATGGGTGTGATCCTACCTTGTCTGGCTATTGTGATGCTGATTGGGCTGGCAGTGTTGATGATAGAAAAAGCACATCTGGTGGATGCTTCTTCTTGGGAAACAACCTAATATCTTGATTCAGCAAGAAGCAGAATTGTGTCTCACTGTCCACTGTTGAAGCTGAATACATAGCAGCTGGTAGCAGATGTTAACTAAATACAATGTCACTCAGGATGTCATGACATTGTACTATGACAATCTCAGTGCTATTAACATTTCCAAAAATCCAATCCAACACAGCAGAACGAAGCACATTGATATAAGACATCACTTCATTAGAGATATTGTGGAAGACAAAGTGATTTCCTTGGAGCATGTGTCCACTGAACTCCAGCTAGCTGACATCTTTACCAAGGCTCTAGATGCTGCCCAATTTGAAAATCTTAGAGGAAAGTTAGGTATTTGCATGTTTGAGGATGCATAGCAATTAATGACATGTGAGAATTTTACAACATCAATGCAATCCAAGTCATTGACCAATAAAGCTCTCCATTCCACACAAACGTGTCACTCTGCCCCCATTTCCTTCCCACATCTCTCTCAGACCTTCACTCTCGACAAAAGCATGTTATCTCATCATTAAGGATCTTCCTCTAAATCCCCTTCCAAAACCTCCAAAGATACTCCTCCCTCCACTGAAAAGCCAAAGACCAAGTACCCTCCTCCCACTGAAGAAAATCTTAGGCGTATGCAAAACAGAGAAGGCTCTGCATACGTGGCCAAAACCATGGGGGAAATTGCTAACAATATCATCAAGAGAGGACTGCCTATTAAGGGCTTCACTATTCCCCTAGCTCGTAGAGATGCCCCTCACGACTCTGAATTTCCATAGGAAGACTCGTATGATGGGAACCAGGACATCTACCTATCAGATTTGGATGACAGTGACTCCAGTTCTTCCTCTGATGAAGAAGATTGAGAAAAGGGTGATGTTGTGGTTTCTGTCAAATTTGAATTTTCTGTATAATCTAAATTTGTGATGCTCTTCAAAGAGCAGTTTTGCTGTAATAATTGTGATGTTACCTATGATGATCTATGTTATTTGGATCTTAATTTATGGCTAAAAAGGGGGAGAGAATAATAGAGAACAACAGGTATAGCAGGAAATAGAGGACAGCAGGTGGAATACTGCTATGAGCTGTAAATGTGCATGAGCATATGTGTCATTGTACATATGAGATTATCATGCTTGTAGGTGTAACCACGGGTGAAGCTGATGAAATGTGTGATAACGGCTGATAGAGCTGTTAGTGATGTGATGCTATATATATTTCTAGCTTAGATTGGAATGCATGTATGTTAGAACTAGGAGCTCTGTGCTGAAGGAGCTAGAAGCTAAACTTGTGTGTGTCTGCAAGTTGTGAGAAGAATGAGAGTGTTGTGCAACTCTTCAGGGGGAGTAGCACAGGTGTGTGTACTTCAGGATGTTATACTGAAGGTCATAACATCAAGAGCAGACTGGATGAATATGTGGGACTGCAGACTGTTTGCAGGTTGTGCGCTCAGCTGGTAAGATGCATCAGTTGAGAGGGAGGACACCAGAGTGTTACTCAAATAGGTGTGACATCTGCAGTGGTAACTACCATATGGCTAACAAAGTGAGCTAACAGTAAGAGCTAACTGTGAGGACTCAGAGAGGCTTGAGCTAGTAACTATCCTGCATGACAGGACAGATCATAAGTCTTCTGCTGTGTAAATCTCTGATATAATAATAGAGTGTTTAGCCAAAAATTTGTCAAAGGGGGAGTTTGTAAGTGCTCTTGATTGGCTGCATTTTATGGTAAAACACTAGAGCATGTATGTATGTCAGGTCTGATATTAGTGCATACATAATATGGACTGTGCAGGGTAAGTTGACTTGGCTAAAAGCAAGTTAAGCTGGATGTCATACCCGATGTTATGACTTGGGTCGTATGACATTAAGCGCAGGTTTTTTTCTCTGGTAGCTATAAACTAGGAAACAAAATAAAAGCTCAAGCTGCATATCAGGAGACTTTCTAGAAGCCCTAGGCGAACTAGAATATCCCTGAAATAAGTGGCAAGTGTGCAGATCATTGAAAATAGGTTTGTTATGGATAAAACCTAATTAGTGCACCAAGGCCCAAAAGGACTGAGAGCTGCTATAAAGATTAGAAGAAGAGATCTCGAACGACAACATTGACAGAAGAAGAAAGAGTACAGACTACAGAGTCCTTGTAAGTGAAGTAGGCTAGTCTTCACGTGTGAATTCTGTTTAGAAATACTTGTACTTCAAGCAATTGTCTGGTGGATGATTTGCATTGGATAAGTAAATTCTAGGTTGTGCCTCACTCAAAGCTGTGAAGCAAGAGTGTGTGAGTTCCTTGATCAAAGCTGTGAAGCAAGATCTAGGTGTGTATGAAGTGTCTCTTTATATTTATTCTGTAATTATGAATTGTATATCACTGTGGTGTGATTGAGGGGGAGTGAGTGCGTATACTCAGGTCTAGAGTGTCTCTAGGCGGAACTGTCATTGGGTAGGTTTAAGTGAGGAGTGCAAACTGTGTTGTTTGACTCTAAATTAATTCTGCTAATAGTGAAGTTCCTCCCTGGCTTGGTAGCCCTCAGATGTAAGTGTTGTTGCACTAAACTGGGTAAACAATTGTTGTGTTATTTACTGCTTTTATTATTCCTGATTATTAGTTGTTAAGTAGCAGATGTCACAGTGGATGTTATAAGTTTGGGAATAACATTCATCGTGTGCTTGCCAGAATTTTCACAAACAATATTTTCCGACGTCAAACCCATGATTCTCTCCGACCAATCAACTGTGTCTGAGGTGTTAACAAAAGGTCCAACCTTAGGAAGATTATCCATAAACCATTTGTAGAGAATTGGCGCACAGCAAGAGACATTTTTCCCTCTTTCTGTTCTCATTCTTGTAGTGCACAGAATGGTATACATCCCCCAAGAGAGTAGGCACAGGATTTCGGGAAGCGAAAATATGGAAGGCATCCAAATTAATGAAGTCTGAGATATTAGGGAACAACGCTATGCCATAAATTCAAAGCACCAAAATTGCATTGAAAACCACCAAACAACGCTCTTTAGCAAAGTGTTGAGCTCTACTTACCAAGAACGACAGTGGAAAACCAGGAACTCCATTTCTCCACACCATCTTATTATCCAACTCAGAGATACCCAGATGAAGAGCATTAGCCAGCTTTGTCAAGTCAGGTTCTACTTCAGAGTGGAAGAAAGGCATCTGCTCCTGGACCGAAACTCCTATCAACAGAGCAAACTCTTCCAAAGTTGGCATCAGGACATAGCCAGGGAAGGTGAAGCAATACAACTGAGGATCATACAACTGTATCAGGGTATGGATACCTCCTAACTCATATCTTGAGATTTTGCATAGCTCAGAATCTTCCCATAATCCTTCCTGAAGTCTTCCATAACACCATGATCAGCTACAAAAGTGAGACTAAGCAAAGGCCCTATCTCCAGCGTTGGGAACTTGTAGACGACAGTCCTCTTGAATCCAGGCTTCATACTGACGGTGGATTAGATTACTAGAATCATAGGGAAAATATACACCTGAAACAAAAATACATGCAAATGTTAAAATGCAAATAAAAATGCAGATGCAAACAGGGGATCAAGACTGTTGTGCTACTGACTGAGATGAACCACAATTCTGCCTCGGCGAGAAAATACCAGAACATCAGAATACCGAAGCAATAGGAACCCACAGTATCAAAGATTAAAGGTCTGCACTGACGAGAAATCCGGGTTGGTTGGAGGTCAATTTTCCTGCATATCCCTCCAACTAACAGGTACGGACCTAATCTCTGATAAGGTCCGACATCCTATGCGGTCGTCAATGTCACACACTCTCGAGAAACGATGATACGTTCACCATTTCTGGTTTGGCATCATGGTAAAACGAGGAGGCCTCACTTAACTGACTTCCAAATGATCAGTCTCCAGAGTCGACAATTTTCAGATCCAACATCCTATCAACTGTCTGAAGCGGACTGGGCAGGATGTCGTCAAAGAATATTTCACATGAACGCGAATTTCATGAGAGCTATTGCATGCTAAACATGCAAGCCCTCACTACTCTCCATACTAATGCTATGTATATACTCAAACCTAGGTATTGGGCTTATCTCACAATGGAACACCCCACCCAACAACACAACAGCAACAGATGATAAAGTGCGGAAAATAAAATGCAAATGCAACAATGTACAGATACAACACATATGCACACAAATATACGCACCCACAGACATAAACAAACAAGTGCTAAGATTGACTCGCATAGGGAATCAAAGTCCCCAACAGAGTCGCCAGCTATTGCAACTGCGAAAAAGGGGCCAACAAACTAGACAGAAGAGTCGCCACCGAACGTTATTTATCCCAAAAAGAAGGAAAGGAAACGATCGAATAAAACCTAAGAGAAAGGGAAAGACAAGGTCATCGCAACCAAATCTTGGGTTGGGGAGTCGGTTACGTAAGGGGAACGTATGAGTACCCCTCACGTCCATTGTACTCAACGGGATCCACGCTTGTTGTCTAATCTATGGGTGAAAGCTATCTAAAGGCTACTTCTAAACAGGGGTGAAGAGAAAGAACATACTCGATAAGACATCGCCTCTATATGCCTACATATTCCCTCGTGCAATGGGAAAGTCAGAGTCAACGTAGTTCGGGAAACTACGGGTGATTGGGGAAGGTTGCTCACCAAGACATCACCGTCTTGTGCCTACGTATCCTCATCTGGTATGAGAAATCAGAGCAAACGTAGTTTGGGAAAACAAGACCACTGGTTGGTTCAAGAGTTTTTTTTATGAGTAATGTTACGTTTCAATTCTAGCAGTTAGGGACAATTCCTGTTTGCGGTAGAACGAAAATGTAACATACTCTTTCTGAAAATTAGTTTTGAAAATTAGGTTTTTATGAGAAGAAGTGAATTGAGTTAGTTTGTAACTCATGTTGCACTAAAGACTATGACATAAGAGCGAATGCGTCGGATATTTCCCAAAGGGCATACTTTAAACACTCTAGACAATGTGAGAGGAGGCCCCCCACTCATCATTCCTTATGTACTTAAGGCTCGTAGCGTACAATAATTGTTATCCTTTATTAAGTGTCCTAAGAAGTTCTGAGATGAGAAGAGAAGACACAAGGCTCTAAAGGGAACTGATAAACTCTAATGTTGTCATGCAAGATGGTCCTAAAGTTGGGATTAAAAAGGGAACTACCTAATGTTATTATGCAAAGGATTGAAAGCCTAATGTCTCTCCTACTCCCATCTTAAACAGAGGGACTAGGAATCCTAAGGGATCATGGCAAAAAGAACAAGTAAACACCAAACATCATCAATCACAGATGAAAATGCAATGAAAGACTTAAACAAGTCTTGAAATATGAAAAGATATATGAAATGCAAACACAAATGCAAACATGAAAAGGTGCAACAAAACAAACACAAGGGAAGACTTAAACCAGTCAAAAGAAATAAGATGAAATGGGAGAAGCAAACTCCTACAACCACATACCATCAATCATCAAGAAGCAAAAGTGCTACACAAAGAGCACAAACAAAGAAGTGAGGGAGGAAAGAGTGTGGGGCAGCCACCACATCTTAATCAACTCAACCAAACACTTACTTAAAGACCAAGTAAAGAAATGCAACACAACAATGCAAAAGAAGTGCAAGTGTTCATGACAAAACTTCAAAGGGAAACCACATCAAATTTCCTCTCACACTTAAGTGAAACACAAATGGAAGACCTCAAATTCAAGATTAAAAAGGAAGGCAAGCACAAGAATGATCAAGTTGAATTGAAGAACCAAAGTTCAAACAACTATCTCACACTTCAAACAAGTGAAAAGGCATGATCAAAAAGAAACTTGTGGCACAAGGTACAAATATGATTGACCTCTAAACATGCAAGGCAGCACCTCAAGCATGTTAACAAGAGCTAA
The DNA here is from genome assembly GCA_963859935.3 of Lathyrus sativus. NCBI lineage: Eukaryota > Viridiplantae > Streptophyta > Magnoliopsida > Fabales > Fabaceae > Lathyrus > Lathyrus sativus. The sequence goes on from OZ012739.1 coordinate 172,719,978, forward strand.
CAAGGCTTAATAGGTGCTCAAGGGGTCACTCATGATCATGTCCCAAAATTATGTCAAGAAAGGTGTGCATCACATAGTCAAAACATCTTGAATTTGAAATATCCACCAAAAATAGAAGAAGACTCCAATAAATGCCAAATAAAATACCCAAGTCAAATTGAGACAATAAAAAATCAGTGTAAGAACTCAAGGCAAGAGTCAACTCAAGGCATCACCAACTAAGTCCAAGAAGGCAACATATTCAACTTGTCGAGCAAGCGTCGAGGGTCCACAAAAAGTCAATGAAAAACAATTGAATCATGATAATTAATACCTCAAACCAACCCCCCAAAATAACTTAATCAATCACTTAAGTGTGAGAGGAAATTTAGTCCTAGGGGTTTTTGTAAATTGTGGTAAATGATCATGTTCAAAACAAGGTATACACCATGAAACACATTAAATCATTAATTGCATTAAAAATATTAAAAATAATAGAAAAATAAAATAAAAAATATTAAAAATAAACTTAACATATTAAAATAACATAAATTAATTATTTTTTGTATTTCTGTGAAACATAAAACTATTTTAAAATAAATTAATTTGAAATTATACATAAAAGAAAATAAAATGAAAAGAAAATGACCAGGGAGGTGAATTAGTAAAAGAGGTTTGAACTGGTTTCTTTCAAATGCTGGGTTTTAGTAAAAGAGGTTTGAACATGGGCCAAAACCAGTGGGGTGTGGAAATCAATTGCACTAAGCCAAAATAATTGAGCTCAGATTTTAAATGAAACGCTGAGTTCATTAATCCCAGTCAGATTCAAACTTACACCCAAGCGAAGTCAACACCACACGCGCATGACACCTCACCTGGTCAAGGAGTCTTCCCAGCCACATCAGCATCTCCCTCAGACACCGGAGATGGGGCTTCGGTCGTCTTCTCCGGGAGGATCTCCGGAGCTCAGACCTCCAACCTCCGTAAAAATGCCAACACCTTACACCATTTTAAAGGTTTTTTCATGTAGAGTCCAAAAATGCTATTAGTTTTTGAAAAAGGTTACTAAAAAAGGTGAAAGCAAGCCACGAAGAAAATGTGCACAAACTAAAACTCAAATGAACGGCTACCAAAATGATCCAAACATTGCCTATACTAGATAGGACTTCAGATGCAAACCAAATGAACCTAAATGGGTTCCTAGAATGAGAGATTCAAGACATAAAATCTTACCTAACGGAGCTGCTCCATTGGCCCTTCAATTTATGCGCAAGCTTTGCTCTGATGCTTTCAAACTCTTCCTTGACCCTCAGTGATGATGATTTGAGCCAAAGCTTGAAGAAATATCCAAGGAGAAGTGAGATTCAAAGTGAGAGAAAATGCTGAAATTTTTGCATGGAGAGAGCTCTTCTGACTAGCTACCACCTTCTTCTGCTTAGGGTTTTCATTTTCAACTTATATACAATGGGTTTGGAGGTCCCATGCAGGCCCATGTTGGCTTATTCTTTTGATTTCAAAATTTGTCAAAAATGACACATATGGAGCATACACGGGTTGAAGCTCTTGTACATCTCTCTTGGGTCAGCAAAATGAACCTTTTGGGTGTGTGGAAATGAATCGTTATGGTTTTGGTCATTGAGAATGACTGGACATCAAGTTTTGAACCATTACCCCTTGCGGCATGAAATTTAAAAAAATGGCATGTAAAGTGTACTAATGTTGGTTCACTTTGGGTAGTCTCTAGCAAGACCAATATATGATGATGTTATGTCCTCAATATTTCAAAACCATCTTCATTTGATGACTTGTAATGGAAGGAATTCAAATCATGTTCAAAAATCAACTTTTCAAGCTCATCATGTTTCAAATGATCACACAAATCATCAAACATCATGGATTTTAAGCTCAAGAGGATGTTAAGGCAATATGACACAACTTTCATGTGGCACAAATTTGGATTTGAGGTCTTGAAGTTCATGAAAATGGTCTTTGAAGTGAATGACCTATAATGAAGTTTCCAAAAATACCCTTGACTTGTGAAGACCATAACTTGAGCTCCACACATGAGAATGAGGAGTTCTAGGACTTTTTGGAAAGATAAGACAATGAGGAACAGCCTTCGTGTTTGATAAAAAGTGAGGAGAAGTTTGCTTCCTTGTGAAACATTTCTTAGAAGTGAGCTATCCTCAAATGCCTCAGAAATCTCTTCATCTGATGACACCAACTTGTTGACACCATAACTTGATATGTAAAAACCCCATGGATGAGTTCTTGTACTCAAAAAAAAATTTTGAAAGATGATGAACAAGTCTCATGTTTGTTGGAAAATGAGCCAACACTTTTATCATAATGAATTTTGTCCTTGAAGTTAGGTACCAAAAGAGGGGATTTTACACTGAAATCAACTGAAACCTTAATTTAGCAACTCCTTGAATCCTCGAATCTTCTTGAATTTAATTCTTCATGACATTAGATATGACTTAAGATGACTTCTCATGGCTTCTAATATCAAGAACCAAGTCTTGAGCCCTGTCAAGTCCATAGTTGACTTTTGGTTGACCAGATGAAACCCTAACACCATATCCATTGACTGAGGCTCTTGCAGATGAATTGTATGACCATACCAACTTCTATAGAGAACCATCAAGATGTCTATTGAATCCTTGAATCATGTCTTACCATAATAGATTACCTCATGACCCTCTTATGATCCTCAAGATAGGAGGTAACACCCAATCTGATGATGAAGAACCCTTGTTGACATGAACAAATACCATTGCTTGAGCTTGAACAGGAAAATCTTCTCTTGAGTGGAAAAAACAACACCTTGATCCTCTGTCAAGAGCCAATTCTATGAAAATGAAAATGCTAAATGATATGAAACATAAGTCAAGCTAAAAGAAAAGGTTGGGCAAATTTTGGGGTGCAACAGTCATTCATTCTGAACATATGGGGATGAAGAGATAGCTAAAAGAAAAGGATGATTTGATTGAGTTGCTTGAAATGAGGGTTGTTGAGAGATATGTGGCACAAGAGAATTTATTTCTCTCTAGTGTTCAACCCGTGCTTAGTACTCATGAGTACTCTGACATCTCACATACGTCCGGTGCTTGGAAGGGAATTGTCAACAAGCTAGTATTAGAGAATGCAGAGTTGAAAAGATAGAAGAGGACACACAGATAGGACTTTTCTAGATAGACTCCATGGAGACCCTAGGGCCTAGTCGTTTTCCTGTTATATTTTCAGTCTCTTGTATTGTACTTTAAATTTGTAACTTTTTCCAATATTAATGAATTAAGGTTTTGTTCCAAAAAAGTGTTCCTTTTGCAAATCAATCTTCTGAGTTTCTTAAAACCAATTGCGTTGTATCTCATTGTTTTATTAACATTTGAGGAGCCTTATCTTTTCTATAGACATTGTAATGGACTCAAGAAAGGAAACAACTCCGAGATGCACATTCAAAAGCCCAAGATTGGAGAATTTGAGAATACTAAGAGGCCTAGTGGAAGATCCCTTGTCGTTTAGCAACAAGTATGGAAACCTTCTATCTCTATTGGAGCTCCAAGTAGATGAGGAGATGTTTATGGCATTCATACAGTTCTATGACCCCATTTACCATTGACATTTCTAGACTATCAACTGCTACCAATGATGGAAGAGTATTTTGCTTTGATGGGATTATATGTCATTCCTCAACCATTCTCTGGAAGAGAAAGAAGACCAAATAGGAGAGTCTTGGCTGAAGCCTTACACATAGAACCATCTGACCTTCAGACTCATTTGGATGTCAAAGATGGATTTTCTGGTTTGCAAGCAAGACCCTTAGTGGAAAGAGCTGAGGCTCACGCTGATAAGCAAGACACACAAATATTTGAGGCTATCTTGGCCTTATTAATTTATGGACTCCTTCTGTTCCCAAGCGCTGACGAGTTTATTAATTTGAATGCCATCAACCTATTTCTGATCAGGAACCTTGTTCCCACCATGCTAGCTGACGCATACTTCTTTATTCATCTGATGGAGAAGGCCAGATTAGTTGTTGTACTGCTCTCCTTCATAAGTGGTTTATTTCTCACTTGCCAAGGACAGTATTGCATGGATAGAAAAGCTTCTATCGCTTAAACATTACGACATCCAGTGGTATGATCCCATGTAAGGGGGGGGGGGGGGGGGGTTACCATGATTCACAGTTGTGGGGACTTCCCTAATGTGCCTCTTCTTGGCACAAAAGGATGTATTAGTTACAACCCCATCCTAGCTCGCCGTCAGATAGCATATCCTGCAGAAGAAGAACCTGATCCGGTCCTTTTGAGAAGTTGTTTTCTTGAAGGAGGGAGAAACCCATATCTCAAAGCACGGATTACATACGCTTGGCGTCACCTCAATACCCAAGGGACGACTGCTCTAGGGCATCCGGACTGTACCGTCTCAGAGGCGCATCTTCTTTGGTCTAAAGAGATAGCTTTAAAGATGTTCTACACTCGCTTCGAGCCAACACTGTTAACTCCGAAAGAACATTTCTCTGTGGAGGAATTGAAGAATTCTTTAGTCAAAGTTGAAAAGAAGAAAAACACGTGGAAGGATAAACACTTCATGGTTGTTCAAGAGAACGAAGATCTCTAGAAGCTGCTCCATTAGAACTAGAAGGAAGAAATTTCAAGGAAGATGAAGCTTCAAGAAGGGGAAGGATCTTCTTGTCATAAATACTAGGCCTCTCAGGTTCAGTTTTCTCTTGTAATTTATGTCCGCACTTTGGTTTTTGATGTGTAATCTCTTTTCCTATAAAACATTCATTCATTAATGAAAATTTACTTTTCTTCTCTTTCTTCTCCATTATTAATGTTTGTAAACATGATTTGGGTAACTTTGAATTTTAGCTTTGCATTTGCATTTGCATTCCATAAGCATTGCATACGCATTTCCTGTTCTATGGCTTATTTGTGCTGCTTTACCTCCAGTCTGTCACACTGAGTTCTCCGCACCCTTACAACACTAAGGCTCAAGCTCGGAAGAAGATGGACCATTTGGAACAGGAAAATCAGGCACTTCAAGAAGAAATTTCTGCTTAAAGGACTAACATGGTGGCCTTCTCTGCCGCCATTAAGAATTTGGTAGATACTCAAGAACAAGACAATCAAAATCTATGGGATGAAGTAGCAAGCCTGAAGGCTGCTAAAAGGAACCTGACAAATTTGGTCATATCCCAACGACAGAATGGTTCTTCTTTATCTACCAATTAGTGATCAGAAAAAAGTGATGAATCCATAGGTATTCCTGTGCGCTATGCCCGATTATTCCCTTTACTCTTACAAAATGGCTTCATCTAGAAAGAAACTCCACCAACTATCCCTCAGGCCCACAGGAGTTACTTCAAAGCTGATGCTTTATGTGCCTTCCACCAAGGAGCACCTGGCCATGACATTGAAGAATGCTATGTTCCCAAAGAAAAGGTGAAGGAAAGGATTCAGGAAGGGGTTCTATCTTTCAAAATGTGCAAACCCCAAGTTCGAATCTACCTTTTGCTTAGGCAAAAAGCAATTTCCTCCCTGCATATGGTGAATTAATGAAGAAGATTTTGGACTTGTAATATTAGATTGTAGCATTTTATTTGTATTTTTCTCGCATTTGTTATGTATTTGCTTTAGTTTAGATCCGTACCTAGTCGGTGGAAGCCAGAGCAAAGACGAATCGCCAAGGGTTGGGTTATAAACCAACTCATGACAAGACTCAAGAGTTTGCCAAAAGACGGCTGAAGACCATCAATGAGGTGTTTATCAGTGGATGTATCCAAATCAACGTCGTTGAGGAGGATTTTGAAGACGACTATGTTGATCAGTTGGTATATCATGATGAGGCCACTCTAAGCAATTGGGAGGCTGTTGAAATTCATGTCATCTTTCTTGTGATGAAGTAATTTGCTTGTTTTGTTGTGTAGTTTCCTTTAAAAAAATTTCCATAACCATGCCGAAGGTTATCAGATTATCTTGTATGGGCCACATGCTTTCAAATTATCATGATCAATGAAGATATTTTGTTAAAATCCTCATTTGTTTCATTTACTGTTTTTTGCTTTTACTTTAAAGAAAATGGCACTTCTTTTGAAAACCAACAAAAATATGTTCCTTTTGTTCTGTGCATTTATCTTTGTGTGTTTTAATAAACCAAGCCATTCCAAACATGCATAGAAATTCCAAAACCCATTGAATCCAATGACTATGTTTTCCCTCCTGACTTCGATTCACCTATATACCAAGCCGAAGATGAGGATGATGAAGATTTTGAGATTCCGAATGAGTTGGCAAAAATGTCTGAGTACGAGTACACGGACCTTCAACGTCACCAGTAGTAGGTAGATATCGTTAATCTTGGCACTAATGAAAACATAAGAGAAGTCAAGATTAGGGCACGCTTGGGGCAGAGATCAAGCAGAGACTAGTGAAGCTCTTAGAGGAATATGTTGATGTGTTCGCTTGGTCATACCAAGATATGTCTGGTTTGGATACCACCATAGTTGTTTACAAATTACCTCTTCGACCTGAGTGTCTGCCCGTCAAACAGAAGCTCGGAAGGACCCGACCCGACATGGCTCTCAAGATCAGAGATGAAGTCAAAAAGCAGATAGATGCAACTTTCTTAGCAGTGTCAAAATATCCAGAATGGGTAGCCAACATTGTGCTTGTGCCAAAGAAGGATGGAAAAGTTAGAATGTGTGTAGACTATAGGAATCTGAATAAAGCTAGTCCAAAGGACGACTTCCCCAATAGATTTTTCCTTGGATTGCTAGATTCGTTGTCTTTTCTTTCATGGATGGTTTCTCAGGATACAATCAGATAAGGATGGATCCCGAGGATATAGAGAAAACCACGTTCATCACACCATGAGGCTCTTATTGTTATAAAGTCATGCCTTTTGGTTTGAGGAACGCAGGAGCCACTTACTAGAGAGCTATGGTCACATTATATCATGACATGATGCACAAAGAAATTGAGGTATATGTCGATGATATGATAGCCAAGTCTAAAAGTGAAGAGGATCATCTGAATCATCTGTTGAAGTTATTCGTAAGACTCCAGAAATACCAGTTGCGACTGAATCCTTCAAAGTGTACTTTTGGAATAAGATCTAGAGAATTACTCGGCTTCATCATTAGTCAGTATGCAATTAAGGTGGACCCTGACAAGGTGCGAGCTATTCAAGAGATGAATGTTCCAAAGACAGAAAAACAAGTTAGCGGTTTCCTTGGGAAACTAAACTACATCTATAGATTCATCTTCAACATAACTCCAACCTACGAGCCGATCTTTAAGTTGTTACGAAAGGATCAAATAGTTGTTTAGAATGGAGACTGTCAACAACCCTTCGACAAGATCAAAGGTTATCCCCAAGAGCCTCTGATCTTGATCCCTCCTATACCAGGAAAACCTCTCTTCATGTACATGACCGTGTTTAAGGGATCTATGGGTTGTGTATTGGGTCAACACGACGATTCCGGACGAAAGGAACACGCCATCTATTACCTCAGTAAGAAGTTCACTGATTGTGAAAATCGTTACTCACTTTTGGAAAAGACTTGTTGTGCTTTAGCTTGAGCTGCTAGACGTCTGAGGCAATATATGATATGTCATACCACTTTGTTGATTTTCAAAATGGATTCAATATAATATATTTTTGAGAAACCTGCTCAGACAGGAAGGCTCCCCCGTTGCCATATGCTCTTGTCAGAGTACGATATCCAGTACATTGCTCAACAGTCCATCAAAGGTAGCATCTTGTCAGATTACCTCACTGATCAGCCACTAAAATACTATGAGCCTCTCAAGTTTGACTTCCTAGATGAAGACATTATGTTAATCAAGAAAGACTACGAAGAGCCAGGCCCCGACGAAGGTCCTGAACTCGGTTCCTGATGGAAGATGATGTTTGATGGTGCTTCCAACTAAAAGAGGCATGGTATAGGTGCCATTTTAATGAACCTGGTTGGTGGATACTTTCACAACAATATTGTTTTTTGAATGAATTAACAACATTGTTGAATATGAAGCTTGTATTTTGGGGCTAGAAGCAGCCATCGATCTCCGCATCAAAATTTTAGGAGTGGTGACTCAGCTCTAGTTGTCTATCAGGTCAAAGATGAATGGGAAACTAGAGATGAGAAACTAATCCCATATAGAGCTTATATTATGGAAATGATTGAGTATAGATAACCTTCAAGCATGTGCCAAGGTTCGAAAATCACATCGTCGATGCTTTAACTATGATGGTTGCTATGTGGCAGGTCCGCTTTGTTAATGAAGCAACACTCATTCGAATTGAGAGGAAAACTGAGCCTACTTACTACCAAATGGTGGAAGAAGAGTCTGATGGGAAACCATGGTTTCACGATATTAGACAGTACTTACAAACTCAAGAATATCCAGTTGATGCAACTTTGCTTGACAAGAAAAATTTGAGAAGGTTGGCTCAAATTCTTTCTCAGTAATGATGTGCTCTACAAAAGAAATTATGACATGGTCCTACTTAGGTGCGTCGACAGATGAGAAGTAGACTTGCTAATGCAAGACATTCATGAAGGAACATTTGACACCCACGCCAACGGCTATGCCATGTCAAAGAAGATTCTAAGAGTTGTATACTGCTGGTTAACTATGGAAACTGATTGCATCCAATATACTAGGAAATGTCATAAGTTCCAAATCTATACGGACAAGGTGCACGTGCCTCCAACGCTGTTAAATATTTTATTATCTTCGTGGCCTTTCTCTATGTGGAGCATTGACATGATTGGGGAAATTAAGCCAAAGGCTTCCAATGGACATTGTTTCATCCTCGTTGCTATCGACTATTTCACAAAGTGGGTTGAAGTTGCATCCTACGCCAACGTGACCAAACAAGTGGTTGCCTGATTCATCAAGAAGGAGATTATCTGCCGATATGGAATCCCTAGTCGTATCATCACAGATAATGGAACCAATCTGAGTAACAAAACAATGAAAGAGTTGTGTGATAGCTTCAAGATTGAGCATCACAAGTCTTCTCCTTATCACCCAAAGATGAATAGAGTTGTTGAAGCTGCAAACAAGAACATTAAGAAGGTCGTGCAAAAAATGGTTATGAACTACAAAGATTGGCATGAGATGTTACCGTTTTCCTTACACGGATACAGAACATATGTTTGCACTTTAACAATGGCAACCCCATTTTCCTTGGTATATGGAATGGACGCAGTCCTTCCCATTGAAGTAGAAATACCATCTTTGAGAGTCCTGATGGAAGTAAAGTTGGAGGAAGCGGAGTGGGTCAGGGAAAGATTCAATCAGTTGAACCTCATTGACAAAAAAAGAATGACTGGCATGTGCCACAGTTAGCTATATCAGAAAAGGATCAAAAGACCCTTTGACAAGAAGGTCTGTATTGGAGAGCTCCGAGAGGGAGAACTTGTACTCAAGAGGATATTGCCAACTCATAAAGATATGCGTGGAAAGTGGATGCTCAATTATGATGGCCCCTTTATTGTGAAGACAACCTTCTCTAGAGATTCGCTCATCCTCATAATAATCGATGAAGAGTAGCTCGCTCACCCTGTGAACTCTGATGCAGTCAGGAAATATTATCCTTAAAAACCCGATGAGTCGAAAACCCGCAAGGGCGGCTTAGGAAAAAATGGGTATCCCGGTGGATCATAACCTATGAAGGAGATCTAGACAAAAATTAGGGATAGAACAAAAAGGAGAGAGCTCGCTAAGTTGAAAACCTAAAAGGACGACTTAGGAAAAAATGAGTGTCCCGAAGAATCGAAAACTCAAAATGGCGGTTCAGGAAAAAGATAGGGATAAAAGCATCTTGTTACATCAGAGGTTGTTGCCACTATGAAAATTACCAAAGAGATCCACTTCCACCACTCTTGTCAGAGGCAAAGATCTGGGGAACTCTTAGTTAGAAGGGCGGGATAGTCATTGGATTTGACGTACCCTTTTTCCCTTTTTGCCATTTTCAAAGTTTTAAATATTCCATGGAGCTTTGCCATTCACAAGCTACCATTCATAAATAAAATCATTTTGGACCATTCAAATATTTATGATCTACTGTGTTCTTTACTTTTCTTTGTTATACAAAACATCACTTATTTGTTAATAATGATTTTTGAAAACAAATTTTGAATCAAAAATGATTTTAAAAGAAAACTAAAACAGAACAAGCAGTTACTTTGGTATCAAGGGAAATTAGTTGGTTTCCCAGGAAGTTTAAAAGCGATCAAGATCTTGATATTTCCATCTCAGCAATATTGACCCCACTAAAGAACAATTTCTCTGGTACCCTTCACCTGATGAAAGTTTTGAAGACCTATTCTCAGAATGAATACTTTGACTCTCCGAAGAGGTTTGTACTGTTAGCTGGCTTGCCTGAGCCCCGTATTATCCCCAATGAAGTGAATGGGTTTGACCTCTATGTGTTGTCGAGGACACCTTGGTTCCCTTGATTCAGTGTGACACCTGTTTTCCCCAACGAAGTAGATTGTGATCTGTCTTCCCCTCTGAGTCTACTATTTTCGTGTCTCTTATTAGAGTCAGTTCTTATGCGTCTTTGAGCATTTGCATCACATCACAACATGTGCATTTAGCATCTCTTTTCATGTTGTGTTTGCTTGGATGTTGCTTTCGTTTCTAAGTCCAGTTGTAACTGGAAATCTTTTGCATCTGTTGTGATTGTGGTCCGCCTTTATCTCCCGCAGAGTCGCCTGGCCCTCTTTTTAAGACCTTTGGTTGTCACCAAACATTTTTAGATCAGTTGTTACTAACATCTATCACCTTTTGGTTGTTACCAATTTCCCCTGAAGTCTAGTTGTTACTAGCTCACCTTTGAGTTTGCTTGTCTGGTCCTCACCAGATTCCTCTATGAAGTCTAGTTGTTACTAGCTCACCTTTGATTTTGCTTGTCTGGTCGTCACTAGATTCCTCTATGAAGTCTAGTTGTAACTAGCAATATCCAGCAGAGAATCCAATTATCATTGATACTTTTTGTCTGGTAGTTACCAGTATTACCTTATGAGGTTAGTTATTACTATTTCCTTGAATCATTTTTATCTAGTGATTACCAGTTTTTCCCCATGAAGTATATTTGTTGCTAGCACTCCCAAAAGTCCAGTAGTTACTGGCATTGCTTTAAATCATATTGTTATTAGTATTGTTGATTTGGTTGTTACCATATCCGCTGGAAAGTCCAATAGTTACTGGTATTGTTTTAAATCCAATTGTTATTGGTATTGTCGATTTGGTTGTTACCATATCTGCTTGAAAGTCCAGTAATTACTGGATTGCTTTAAATCCAATTGTTATAGATATTACCGATTTGGTCATTACCATATCCCCTTGAAAGTCTAGTAGTTACTGGAATTGTTTCAAATCCAATTGTTATTGGTATTGCCGATTTGGTCATTACCATATCTGCTTGAAAGTCCAGCAGTTACTGGAATCGCTTAAGTCCAACTATTATTGGCATTGCTAATTTGGTTGTCACCATATCCACTTGAAAGTCCAGTAGTTACTGGCATTGCTTTAAATCCAATTGTTATTGGTATTGTCGATTTGGTTGTTACCATATCTGCTTGAAATTCCAGTAGTTACTGGCATTGCTTTAAATCCAATTGTTATTGGTATTGTCAATTTGGTCGTTACCATATCTATTTGAAAGTCCAGTAGTTACTGGCATTGCTTAAAATCCAATTATTATTGGTATTACCGATTTGGTTGTTACCATATCTTCTTGAAAGTCCAGTAGTTACTAGCATTACTTAAAATCCAATTGTTATTGGTATTGCCGATTTGGTTGTTACCATATCTCCTTGAAAGTCCAACAGTTACTGGCATTGCTTAAAATCCTATTGTTATTGGTATTGCTGATTTGATTGTCACCATATCTACTTGAAAGTCTAGTAGTTACTGGCATTGCTTAAAATCTAATTATTATTGGTATTGTAAAATTGGTCGTTACCATATTCGCTTAAAAGACCAGTAGTTACTGGAATTGCTTTAAAACCATTTATTATTGGTATTGCCGATTTGATCGTTACCATATCTACTTAAACGTTTAGTAATTACTGGCATTGCTTTAAATCTAATTGTTATTGGTATTGCCGCTTTGGTTGTTACCATATATGCTTTAAAGTCTAGTTAGTAGTTACTAGCATTGCTTAAAATCCAATTGTTATTGGTATTGTTGATTTGGTTGTTACCTTATCTGCTTGAAATTCTAGTAGTTACTGGCATTGCTTAAAATCAAGTTGTTATTGGTATTGAGGATTTGGTTGTTACCATATCTGCTTGAAAGTCCAGTAGTTACTAGCATTGCTGAAAATCCAATTGTTATTGGTATTGCCGATTTGGTTGTTACCATAACTTCTTGAAAGTCCAGTCATTACTGGCATTGCTTAAAATCCAATTATTATTGGTATTGCTGATTTGGTTGTCACCATATCTGCTTGAAAGTCCAGTAGTTACTAGCATTGCTTAAAATATGATTGTTAATTTTGTTGCCGATTTGGTCGTTACCATATTCGCTTGAAAGTCCAGTACTTACTGGCATTGCTTTAAATCCAATTTTTATTGGTATTGCCGATTTGGTCGTTACTATATCTGCTTGAAATTCCAGTAATTACCGACATTGCTTTAAACTCAATTGTTATTGGTATTGCCGATTTGGTTGTTACCATATCTGCTTGAAAGTCTAGTAGTTACTGGCATTGCTTAAAATCCAATTGTTATTGGTATTGCCGATTTTGTTGTTACCATATCTGCTTGAAAGTCCAGTAGTTACTGGCATTGCTTAAAATCCAATTTTTATTGGTATTGTCAACTTAGTTGTTACCATATCTGCTTGAAAGTGCAGTAGTTACTGGTATTGCTTAAAATCCAATTGTTATTGGTATTGTTGATTTAGTTGTCACCATATCTGCTTGAAAGTCCAGTAGTTACCGACCTTATTTAAATCTAATTGTTATTGGTATTGCCGATTTGGTCTTTATCATATCTGCTTGAAAGTCTAGTAATTACTGGCATTGCTTAAAGTCTAGTTGTTATTGGCATCGCTGTTTTGGTTGTCACCAATCCCCAGGAAGCCCGGTAGTTATTGGCATTACTTGAGCCCAAAGATTGTTGGTGGTGGAATATTTGGTTGTTACCAATCCGCTCTTTTTTCTAAAGTCTAGTCGTTACTAGCATCATTTAAAAGCACAAAAGGTTATTACCAATGTTCAACATCCCCAGTGATCCTAACATGTTTGGTTGTTACCAACATCCCTAGTGTTTTGAGATATTTGGTTGTCACTAATATCCCAGGTTGGTTGGTTTGTTTATCCCGTCATTTCCTGAAGATCCCGTTCGAACTCTTCGTTGTAAGGAAATTCTCCATTTTGGTTCCCCATAGAATCTTGTTTTGGCCTGACGTTTCCTCTTACTAGAGGTCATCTGTTAGTTTTAACCTGGTCCCCAGTAGAGCTTGTGCCCTTCTGGATTTCCCTAGTGGGGTTGTTTTATGCCCCTTTGGGAAGAGTTCTTTCCTCTAAAGAGCTTGTTTTATGCCTGATCACTTTAGATTCCCCAGTTTGTTCAGCTTCCCTAGTGTTGCTGCCTTTCTCCAGTGAATGGTCATTCATTGTATTGACTTTCTCTCTGTTTGCTTGCGTGTCTGTCTGCATTTTGCATTTATCATTCCATCATAAAGCATCATTATAGAGTTCATAGCATGTCATCACTTACATATTTTTGTCGCCATTAGCATATCATTGCATCTAAGGGCAAAATTTTCGGTTTGCTATATTTCAATACCTTTCGCCATTATTTTATAAAGATTGTCATCTCTCATACCATCTGGTAAAGCTATTTAAATAGGGGAAATTGTCATACCCCATTTTTTGACCCCCTAGATTCCATTACCATTCTAGGAGCATCAAACATTGTTTCCTAACCCTAACCTTGTTTCAAATTTGTTGTTTTTGAGATCCATCTGAATTAGGGTTTTGCACCTTAGGAATCAAGAGGACTATTGCTTGATCAGTCAATGTTTTGGATTGGTCATCATCAAATAAAGTTTCCCTACATTCAAGGAGCTTATACTCAACAAGAATCAAGTGTTAATTGATCTCATTGCAAGTCAATTGAAGTCCAATTTCATCTGGCCCCAAACTAGAGTTTTGTCAGGAAAAGTCAATTGTGCCTTTGACTTTTGATCCAAGCATGATCCCAAGCCTTGGGACATGATTTAACATGTTCATATACATCCTTTGAACCTCTAGGATGCTTGATAAGTCTCAATATTCAAATTCATTGATCACACAATTGAATTCACCTGATACAAAATTCATCTAACAAAGTCAACTCTTTGACTTTTAGGGTTTTTGATTCAAATTGGAGCTTCCAAGCCAAATTTCTTCAAAATATGTTTAATCAATGAGTTTGATCATGAAGAAATCAATATTTGAGAGGTTTCTTGCAAAAGAAGAAAACTTGGACAACTTGAATTTTTTTAAGTGTGGGAAGAAACCCTAATTTTGGTACCAACTTTGAAAAGCCATAACTTTCAATCCACACATCTATTTTTTGCATTCCAAAGATCAATTTAAAGATATCCTCATATACTAAAAAAATGTCCTGACCTATGAGAAAAATATGCTTAGATTTTGAGGTATTAAGCTTCAAAGTTTGGAAAAATCTTTAAACACTTGGAAAATTTTCAAAACAGCTTTGTTACTTCAATTTTCAGCCAACTTCAACGCCAGTTTTCACTATGTTCCCTTTGGATTCAAGAGTTTAACCAAACATGAAGGTTGTAGAGCATGTTTAGGGATTTTTCAAAAAGTACAAGAACTCATCCATACCATTTTGAGCTATGAATTTTGAAGAAGGGAAGTTAGCCTTCCACACTTGAAGTTTTGGACATTTTCATGCCAAGAACAAGTTGCAAGATCAAGAAAATCTGTAAAATCCCTTGATTAACAACCTTGAAACTTGCATATCTACCTATAGTCAGAAAGTTGAAATACTTTTGAAGTCATTACATAAAGTATTGGACCATGATTCAAGTTTCATGTCATTTATGGAAGTGTTTGACATAAAGGTTGCAATGCCATTTTCAAAAAGCAACTCTAAGTACAGCTGGTTTTTCTTGAGACCATAACTTGTGCCATCTGCAGAAGCAATATCTAGAGTATCCAAACACTCAAGATCTCATTGTACCTTTTCCTTGAAACCATGGAGAATCACCAAACCATGAAACTACCAAGTTACAAATTCTGCATAATCTGATCTCAATCCTTGCCTTATAAATAGAGGCTGAATTCATGCTTCAGAGGAGTCATAAAAAGAGAGATTGAAGAGAGCTAAGAGAAAGAGAAAAACCATTAAACCTCCAAAGATCAACATCTTGTAAACTAAACACCACTTTGTGCCAAGAATCTCAATCTTGCACAAACATAGCCAACTCAATTTCCAAACACCAAACCACTCAAACACTTGTTCAAACACATCACAAAACACATTGTGAAGGTGTCTAAACCTTCATTTCCATCCAAGACCTGCTAGAACAGAAAGTCAACCTTCAAAACCAAGTTTTGTTGACTTTCTGCATCGTTTGTCCCAGAACTTCATTCTGACCATATTCAAGCACGTTGATCACACAAACTCAACCCTCAAACATGTCTTGAGGTGTCCATAACATCATTCCCCAATTGTGTGACCTTTTTCACCATACTCAAGATTCCATTCTCCTCATTTTTCAAGAAGGAAGTGATATTCTGTTCCAAGTGTTTCCAACTGCTTCCAAGCATTCCAAAGCTTCTTAAGAGGTTCATTTGAGGTGTCCAAAGCCTCAAAAATATTTTGTAGCAGCTTGGTTGGAAGTTCAAATATTTGCTTCAAGAGGTAAGTGCTTTGAATTAGAACTTTGCAAACCATGTTATGCTTTGATGTGCATTGACCATAAACATGTTTAGTATGTCATATATGATATGTTATAACCATTTCTTGCTGCTTATCATGTTTGAATAAGACTGTACCATTGAATTTGCAAATTTGAGCTCTTTGAGGTCTTGCTATCGGGTTTTCACTTAGAAGCATTATTAGACAAAACCATTGGTACCATTGAATTCCTTGTGAAAAAATACACAAGTTTGATCTTTGGATCATCCATTTTCATGGAGTATTGAGGAAGTTACATGTTATTTTGCAAACTGAATACTGGTGATGATCAAGGTCAAGGCCATGGCGCATTGGGGAGGATTCAGGTCATCTAAAGGCTTATTATTTTATTTATGGAGGAGATACAATGGATGTATCACCACCCCAGTGGTATACCATGCGCGCTTTAGTACTTTCTTGCCTAGCCTGACCAGGGTTCAAGTCCCAGCGACCACCCTTTTTCTATTTTTCTCAGTTTTAAAGCTTATTTCATATAATATCTTGCTTCCATATATGATTCACAATGCGCGTGTTGGTTGGATGGCTAATATTTTGAGCCAAGAACCCTAATAGAGCGGGTTCAAACCCTATTGAGTGCATTTCCATATTTTTAATGCCTTATTTCCATGTTTTCTTTGACAAATTGAATTGATCATAACTCCTTTGATTTTTATCATTTTGATACCACTATTTTTGCTAAATGCTCATAAGAATGTCTAATTTTCGTATATATATATAAGAAAAATACAAAAAAGAATTATTTATTTTGTACTTGTACATGTTCAAAGTATGTGAATTTTTAGGGTTTTCTTTTTATCCTTTTAATTGATTCCTTTAATTCCCCTTGCTTGAATGAACTCAACATTGCTTGTATGAACCTTATTTGATATGTGAATTTGGATACCCTTTTTGTTACATGACGGTTATTGTTTTTCAAGTTCATGTTCATATGTGAATGCATGATTGAATATCATAAAAAACTTGGTTGTTACCTTGCCCTTGACATGTGATTCTCTTCTATAATCAAATGATTTGAATGTGCATATGCTTTCTGACTTTCATACCTTGCCTTGAGTATTCTTAAACACTTTTTTATTTTCTTTGAAACATGTTTAGTATGCATGATTTACCTTTGATATGTTTCTCATCTTCCATGATTGAATTCCTTTTACATGTTGGTTGTTACCTTCTTGTTTAACATGATTCACCATAATTCACATGTTGTTGTCACACATGTCACACCCTTGTTCAAAGTTGTTTTGGTTGTTACCTCCACTTCTGTTGATTTGGATTCATGATAAGTAATGTTTTTACTTATGTATAATTATCTTGATTTGTATGTATGCTTTAAGTATTGTTATGACTTATGCATGTTAATCTTGAATTTTGAACTTTGCCATGATAAGTAATGTTTTGACTTATGCATGATTCACTTGTACTTGTCATCTATGATGTTTGGTCTTGTAAGAACCTTATTTCATAGTCATTTAGATGTTGTAACATCTATGTTTACCTTTGGTTGTAACCATTTGGTTTAATTCTAAAACTTCTATGGATGAATACTTGGTTGTAACCTTGTTATTTGTTTTTCTTGATGATGTCACATGCTTGTCTTTACTTTCTTGATTGTCACCATTGATTTTATAACTTAATCATGTTTGAATGAATTTATATGTGTGCTTAAGCTTTGATAATTCTCCCCAAGCGATGTAGCTTGTTAGCTCTCATCCAAAAAGAGTTGCCTTGTGTTCCTAAGTCCAAAGGAAAGTATCTATATTGACTCAATGTCATAGATAGCAGTTTATTCTCAAATCTCCCTTTGACCTTGTTAGAGTCATTAGGATTTTCAACTTAGCCTTAATTTAGAACTCACTACCTTTTGACTTTCTTAAGTCAAGACCTTTAGCGCACCTTGTTAGGAACCTTATAACTTAGAGCTTAGGTCTAGAGTTTGTTAACTCTATGTGTGTACCATTGTTATGGGTACTCACATTTCCCCTTGGCTTTTGTTAAAGTCAATCCTCAGTTAGTCTTTCAACATAGACTTAGAGAGTTTGTTAACTCTATATAAATATCATTGTTATGGATGCTTATTCCCCTTGAACCTTGACCATAGTAAAGAGTTATTTACCTTGTTAGGAGAACTGCAGTTGCACTGATTCAATCCTTGTTAGGATACGTAGGCATGAGATGCAGCGTCTTGGTGAGCATACTTAGTGTATATACCCAAAGGTATTTACCTTAGCACATAACCATTAGCATACAAACATTAACAAAAACACAACTACCAAACAAGAGGCTCCTGTAGAACACTACAGATACTTAGGGTGCTAATACCTTCCCTTAGTATAACCAACCCTCAATCTCTTAGCTTCATTGTTACGTAGCACAGTTAGGGTTTTCTTTGATCTTTACCCTTTCCTTTGGATAAATCAAAGCTCGGTGGTGAATATTTAAAGATTTGTGGTTCAAGTTAATTAATAGCTTGATATCTGATTCTCATCGCAACAATTTGAAATAAACTTCCCTTTGATCCTGGTCTTCAGGAACGGAACTGGTCTCGGTTTCTTGAAATAAACTTCACTCGATCCTGGTCTTGAGCCATGGAACTGGTCTTAGTTTAAAATAAACTTCCCCTCGATCATGGTCTTCAGCCATGGAACTGGTCATAGTTTCTTCTTATCAAGTCTTTCTCTTGACAAGGAAAGTTATCTGTGAGGGTCTTCACCAAAATTTTCTTCGAGGTTAATCGAGGAGATAGCCATTTAATGGAGAAATACCTTTCATCATACTTCTCTTCGAGCCTTCTTCAGAGAGATGCCATAGGATGAGTAAAGTTTTGATGTCAGACTTGCTGGGTGTAGCATTTGTCTAAACTGCAAAGAAAGTCAAAAATTATCTGTTGGAGATGTCGTTTGCATGGAGAGATTACATTGTTCTTTCCTTCTAGACTTCTCTGGAAAGATGAAAGGTGACGTAATTTAATTTTGAGGTGCTGATGACTTCCTTGAAAGTAGGACAAACTTCTCGAGGAGAGACTGCTATTTGTCGACCCATTGGAATTTATGGGGCAAAATAGGCTTCTTAAGAGATTGCCTTTTTGCTTGCTGATTGGTAGAGGTTTCTTGGTGGAATTAATGTCCATGTCGCCACCAAGAGATTTTGTTGAAAAACTTTCACTGTGGATTTTTCTTAATTCGGGAAAGCGAAATATCATCTTCAATGATGAAGAGTGAAGTTCCAAGGATGCATAACCAAATGTCTTCTTGCCTATCAGAGGTTCAAGTTATCAAAGTGATCGAGGACCAACTTCGATCTAGGAATGAATTGGAGAGAGATTGTCTAAACAAGGCATTTCCAATGAGGAAAGAACTCAAACTGGGATTTTATCCTATCCAAGTATGGAAAGAACACCTGAAGAAAGAAATCTTCCACGAGGATCAAACTCAGTGCGGATTTAGAAAAAGGTACATTCTTTCTACCTAAGGTTGACGAACCTAATGGAGAGAGGACAAATAGAACTTAGGGGTAAATGACACAGCTTATACATTTATGAATATGAATATAAATATGAATCAAATATGCATGATGTATGTATATGCTTATGTTGACAAAATAAACACGACATACTGACTGGTGATGAACACAGATGGATACTTGGCCATTGTGGGGGATAAAAAGTATCACTGGTGATAAGTATTATTGAGGGAAACAAAGTCTCGTTGCTGAACTTTACCTATTCTTGGCAGTAACAAGATGCGACTCTTGAGGAGTGGAAACTTTTACCGGTTGTTCTTGAATGTAGCAGCCTGTTTGAGGAAGGGAATTCCTATTCTTACTCTGATTTTTGGAGGTAAAACTCCACTGGGGATAGAAACCTGATCTTGATTCCAACGTTTATCTAAGGAGATATGAAACTTGACCCTTAATAGGGATGAGGAGTAAGATGTCTAATCTTATCCATTTGAAGTAATGATCCTCCATTCAGGGATGTACTGATCACAAGAAATATTTAGATTATGCATTTTGAAGTTGGAATGCTTTCGGAGAAGTTGTTGATGTTCCTCTTTATGTTCATTAATCAAAAGGAAATTGCCATCATTTTTTTTAAAAAAAGCATATGTAAAAATTTCAGAATTTCTCTTTTGAAAACAAAAAGATAAATTCACTTTTGTGTTTTAAGAATGTTAATCAAATAAACATGTCATTTTGCAAAGCAGAATGAATGAGAATTGCAAATAAAAGGTACAAGGGCTCAAGTTTTTATTAATAGAATGGTGACCAGCCTAATGCGTGATTCCATGGAGCATTACAGAGTTTAGAAAATGGTAATTTAAAGGGAAAAATGCTACATTGAAACATAATGACCACTTATCCTTTTATAAACTTTGAATTCTGGACATTCTTGAGCTCCTGTTGAATGTGACCTTGACTGAGGATTCCTTTCCAGATGTCGTTGGTTTTGAGGATCCAATCTTTTTGGATGCAGTTACTTGCCATAAATCCCTAACTTTTTCCTAGATCGCCCTTTTCAGATTTTCAATCTATCGGGATGATTATTTTCTGTTTATGCTCTAACTTTTTCCTAGACCGCACTTTTGGGTTTTCAATCCACCGAGACGCTTTTCTTTTCCTAAGTCGCCCTCTCGGGTTTTCAACTTAGCAAGCTATTGTGTTTTTTATGCGAAGTATTTCTTGATTGCATTAACATTTGCGAGATAAGTAGCTTTTCTCCATCCATGGTTGTGAGTATTAATGCACCACCTGAGAATGCTTTCTTAACAACATAGGGGTCATCATAATTTGGAATCCATTTGCCCCGGGAAATGATTGGATATTTTTTAGCACGAGGTCGCCTACTCTGAATACCCGAGGTAGAACCTTTTTTTCAAAAGCTTTCTTCATTCTATGTCGATATAATTGACCCATGGCATAAAGTTGTCATTCTTTTTTCTTCGATCAAATTTAATTCATCGTGTCTACTTTGATAGCATTCAGCTTTCGTTCATCTTAGGCCGGTACGGAGACGAGTTATGGTGTTCAATTTTAAACTCGACACATAATTCTTTCATCATCTTGTTGTTCAGGTTTGGTCCATTATCAGTAATGATCTGGCTTGGAACACCATAACGGTAAATGAGATTGTTTTTGATAAATCGGACAACCACTTGTCTGGTCATATTGGTATATGATGTTGCTTCGACCCATTTGGTGAAGCAATCATTGGCTACCAGGATGAACTGATGTTTGTTTGAGGCTATGGGTTCAATCATGCCAATCTTATCGATTCCCCATATAGAAAAGGCCATGGAGAAGAGAGAGCTTTGAGATGCGTTGGCGGTACATGAATCTTGTCGGCGTATATCTGAGACTTGTGACACTTCCTCATGTATTTGTAACAATCAGATTCTATTGTCAGCCAATCATATCCTGCTCATAGAATTTTTCTTGCCATTGTATATCTTTTGGCATGAGTGTCAAAGGATCCTTCATGAGTTTCTTTCATTAGCACGTTTGCTTAGTGTCTGTCCATGCATCTTAGCAAAACCATGTCGAAGTTTCTTATGTAGAGTACATCATTATTCAGGAAGAAATTGCCAGTCAGACTTCTGAGAGTCTTCCTATATTTTCTTGATGCCCCAGACAGGTACTCCTGCCTTTGAAGGAAGCACTTGATGTCATGATACCAAGGTTTGTCATTGATGACTGCCTCTATTATGAATATGTAAGCGGGCCTATCGAGGCGCATTATGTCGATCTTGGGCATGTTGTTCCATCAGTTCACATTAATCATGGAGGATAGATTAGCCAGTGAATCAGCCATGTGGTTTTCTTCACGGGGCATGTGATGAAACTCAATCTTATTGAAGAAAGGTAATAATCTTCTTGTGTAGTCTTTGTAGGGAATTGGTCCAAGTTGACGTGTGTCCCACTCTCTTTTGATCTGATTTATAACCTGAGCTGAGTCTCAATACATATCCAAGTTCTTTATCCTTAAGTCAATAGCTTCTTTAAGACCCATGATACAAGCTTCATATTCTGCCTCATTGTTGGTACATTTGAATGCCAATCGGGTAGTGAAAGGAATATGGGTACCATGAGGTGTAATAATGATTGCCCCAATTCTGTTTCTATAAGCATTGACAGCTCCGTTGAATATTAATCCCCATTGGGATCCTGGCTCTGGCCCTTCGCTTGGTAGCGGTTCATCGCACTCTTTCATCTTTAGGTACATTACATCTTCATCTGGGAAGTCAAATTTGATTGATTCCTGATCGTCAATCGGTTGATGGGCCAAATGATCGGCTAGAATACTTTCTTTGACGGCTTTCTGAGCATGATACTTGATGTCATATTATGATAACAACATCTGCCAACGGGCAGTCCTCCCTATTAAAGAAGGTTTTTCAAAGACGTACTTGATTGGATCCATTTCAGAGATTAACCAAATAGTGTGACAAATCATGTACTGGCGAAGACGTTTAGCTGCCCAAGCTAGAGCACAACAATTTTTCTCGAGCATAGTGTATCGAGTTTCATCGTCCGTGAACTTCTTGATTAAGTATTAAATGGAGGACTGTTTTCTTTTGGTTTCTTCTTGTTGGCCAAGCACACAACCCATGGAGTCTCCCAAGACTGTTAAGTAGATGATTTGTGGTCTTCCTTCCACTGGAGGGGACATGATATGTGGATTTAGCTGATATTCTTTGATGCTATCAAAAGCTTTTTGGCAATCCTCTGTCCATACACAGCTTGGTTCTTTCTAAATAGTTTGAAAATTGGTGCGCACGTCGCGTTCATGAGGAATATGAATCTTGAGATGTAATTCAGACGTTCTAAATATCCTCTTACTTGCTTTTTAGTTCTGGGAAAAGGCATTTCTTGAATGGCCTTGAGTTTTTCGGGATCAACCTCAATTCCTTTTTGGCTGATGATGAATCCCAAGAGCTTTTCTGAACAAACACCGAATGTACATTTGTTGGGATTTAAGCGAAGTT
Source organism: Lathyrus sativus (assembly GCA_963859935.3). Classification (NCBI taxonomy): domain Eukaryota; kingdom Viridiplantae; phylum Streptophyta; class Magnoliopsida; order Fabales; family Fabaceae; genus Lathyrus; species Lathyrus sativus. The sequence goes on from OZ012739.1 coordinate 172,742,902, forward strand.
TGTATTTCCTCAGATGCTAAAATAAGTTTGATAAGTGTTCCACATGTTCTTCTTTTGTTTTAAATTTGGCAATCATGTCGTCGACATACACTTTAATTTCTTTGTGCATCATGTCATGAAACAGAGTTGCCATAGCCCTTTGATAAGTGGCTCTTACGTTCTTCAGACCAAACGACGTTAATTTGTAACAAAAGGTGCCCCATAGAGTGATGAATGAAGTTTTCTATATATCTTTCAGTGCCATTTTGATTTTGTTATAGCTAGAGAACCCATCCATGAAGGAGAATACTCTGAATTTTGTTGTGTTGTCAACTAGCATATCAATGTGTGGTAGAGGGAAGTCATCCTTTGAACTTTCCTTGTTTAAATATCTGTATTCTATGCACATTCTAACTTTTCCGTCTTTCTTGGGAACTGGCACTATGTTGGCTAGCCATTGAGGATATTTGGAGGTGGCAAGGAAACTTGGGTCGATCTATTTCTGTACCTCTTCCTTAATTTTGATGGCCATATCTGGATGAGTCCTTCTCAATTTTTGTTTGACCAGAGGACATTCTGGCTTCAGTGGTAAGTGATGTTCCACGATGTTGGTATCTAACCCTGGAATGTCTTGGTAGGACCAAGCAAACATATATGAAAATTCTTTGAGCAGTTCTATAAGGCTTTCTTTGACAGTCGAACTGAGTAGTGCTCCAATTTTAACTTCTTTTCTTTCCTTTTCTGAGCCTAAATTAATTGTTTCCAACTGTTATTTGTAAGGTTGAATGGACTCTTCCTCATGTCTGAGTAATCGAGAGATCTTATCTGGAATTTCTTCGTCCTCTTCTTCTTCGTTTTGAATACCGCGAACTCAATGTTTGGAGAAGGCATTGAATCATACGTTTCAATGAGGTTTAAAATAAATGATTTGCATAGCGTGATGATTCCTTTTTAGAAAAGACAGAGAGAATGCAAAAGTGTGTGCAGTGGTATTTTGAAAAATGCTTATTTTTATTTTTGGGTTGTTTTAGAATTACCATTTTCTGAGAAAGTAAAAAGTGAAAATAGCAATGAATGCGGGAATTTAGAATGAAATTCTTATTTATGATTTGTCGATTCTTGAAACACAAACCTTATAAAACAAAAATATTTCGCTCTGGGCAAAGCGAAGAGGGAAATTTACAGAAAAGCAAGCCCTATAAAACATCCTTTTCACCTGGGCAAAATGAAAGGTCAAAACAAAGACAAGGTAATTACTTTGATTTATGAGCGATATTTGGGACATCAACCGCGACCCAATTGCGACGAACTCCTTTGTGGATCACAAAATTCGGTATTTTCTTCCCGGATTGTCTTTAGTAATGACACTGATTTCTGGTGGAGTTTAATCACTAGAGTCTTCTTCCCATGCAAAGTTATCATAATAGGAATCTTCTATTGTATCTTATGATGCGTCCGCAAGTGCACGGAAATATCGAAGTAATATAAAAGATTTGTCGAACCCACAAAGACCAATGTCAACCTACTGTTATCTATTGTCGCGGCGTAAAGCTAGGGCTAATGGAATTAGGAAAGTTAAATGCGAATGAAATTAAATACAACGGAAATAAAGATTATTGGTTTAAGGAAGAGAGGTAAAGGAATATCGGTATGTAATGCTTTAGTTTTCGGGGATTCGACAGGTCGCCGATGGTTTTTAGTCTTTGCAAACACTTTTCAGGAGAAAATACTCGTTTAAAGACCTTTGCCTCACGATGGTTGTTGACTCGGGTCATAATTCTAAGGCGGAATGTACGCTCTCGCAGTCCCATTCGGGGTTTAAATTACTTTTTGAAAACAAATAAATTCTTATTTCTTTTAAAGCGCTTTCGCTGTGTTTAAAATCAATGTCTAGTTCTTACTATCCGGTTTGAACCCCAGCTTTCGCGTGTTGGCTCGTGCCTTAATGAATTTCCCACTTTCATGGCAAAACTACTGTAAATAATTTCTCGCTTTCGCGATGAAGGTTTATTTAGAAGATTTTGATTAAAAACTACGGCCAGAAAGGTGTTTGTAAAAGGGAAGGTGCACCGGGTATTATCGAATCCCATCCTACTAATTCGATTACATACCGATAAAACTAATTTAGCTAGACATGATAATTAATGCAAACGGACAGAAATAACATGCATACTGACAGAAATAAAATAATAATTCAATTAATAAAAACCTGTAAATTGTACTGATCTCGAATCCTTGAGTAGTCCTCCACAATATCGGTAGGATTCTACTTTGGCGAGAAGTAAAAGGTACAGGAAGAAATACGGCGGTACAAATGAAAGTAAAAAGGAAAGGAAATGGGAAAATAGTGCAAGAACGTAAATTCGGCTTCAATAGAAATTTCGGCAGCACTTCGATACGTCGAAGCCCCCCCCCCCCCCCTCAATGCTGTGAATCTTGGGACTATTTATAGGAGGTATTTTCTTTCTCAACTTCCAGAGATCATGCATGAGTTATGGAGGAAGTGGGAGTAACTTCCAGTAGTAACCAGTTAGTGGAGAAAGTGTAGGAAGAAATTAAGTTGAGAGTGATCGTGGCTACTTCTGATTTGGACGTCATTCTGATATTTGGTTCATGACGGTCGTGACACTCTTGTGACGACCGTGTTGCACGTGACGACCGTGAGGGTCTGTGACGATCGTGAAGGATGTGACGACCGTGAGGAAGCTGTGACGAGCGTCACACACGCAAAATTTGTTTCTCTGTTATTTTCTGTTTTTCTTTTCCCTTTTCCTTCCATTTCTTCTTCTTTTTTTTCTTTCTTTAATCCAAATTCTCCACAATCTACAAAACATAGTAAGTTAACCATATAATAGAACATAAATAAAGATAAATTAACAATAGTCGTAAATAAATGCATGTAAATCAAGCCAAATAAACGATATGTTTTCGCGTTATCAAACACCCCCACACTTAAACCATTGCTTGTCCTCAAGCAATCAACCAACACGGTGAAAAGAAATAAGCATAATTTGAAAAAAGGACACAGTGAGACTCTAATCATACATGGCCGCTAGGCTAATGTTAGATCGATAGGTACTAAATATCAATACCAAGGATACCATAACGACACAATTTCAAAAACTCCCTACTTATGCAAACCAATCTGAATCATGCCATTATAACTCAACCTATATCTCATGCTCTCTTTTCACCCCATTTCATTATAGTGCAATCACATTAAGCATGTTATCCCACACACACTCATGGCAAGTAAACCTGTTAGTGACTATGATCTCATTGTTATTTCATTTTTCTCTGCAAATATGCTTACGCATCGATTGAACTTAAAGAGTTTGTACCGTTGGGCTAAGTGATTGGGTGAGGAGCACCTAACTTAGAAGGAACATGACTTTTTATTCATAATTTTTTTTCTTTCTTAATTTCTCATTTTAAACTAGAGATCATACACTTATTTGCATCGGTTTTTTACTTAGTGTGTTTAGGATGGTGTTGACTACTTAAATAAACTACTTAGGGATTACTAAAAGAAACTGGAGCTTTAAGGTTTCGGTATAATGGGTACTCAAATTGATTTTGCATATTTAGGGGGTTAAGGGTGTCAAGATGATATCAATTTTATCAAAACTTTCCCAAGTTTTTCTAACATAGCCTGAACAGGCTATATACTCTCAGAGTACCACATCAATGAATCTAAGCAAAAATTTGTTGGAGGTATAAATTTTGAAATATTTGAAATTTTTTGGGGAAATTGAATAACAAGTGAAAATCACGCATAAAGACTCGACAACGCATGCAAAGACTTTAACATAACGTTAAAAACAGATAAAATTCCTAAAAGTATGAAATAAAGCAATAAATCAAACTAAAAAGTGATAAAATGGAAGCGGTCGAGTTCCTCCCCTACACTTAAACCAAACATTGTCCTCAATATTTTAATAAAAGGTGGAGAAAGGAAAGATAGAACCAGTATGAGTGCTACTGTGTGCCAAATCCTCTATGATCTTGCTCTTGATGTCCATGTCTTTGTTGATCACTTCTACTTCGGCGGCGGGCATTTTGAGATACCTTCGTTTGTGTAAGTCTAGAAATTTCGCCTAGATGTGGCTAAAACGTAGCAAGCGATACATTACTTTATTGTCTGCAAATTTAAACAAACAAATTAAAATAAAGACCTTGTGGGTTGCCTCCCACACAGCGCTTTGTTTAACGTTGATAGCTCGATGGCCAAGGAGTGCAAGTACTCATGGTGGTTCTTTCAAGAATGGTTCCTCGATCGAACTTTGAATAGTCTTCGGTTTCCATGGCCACTTATCAAGTCATCTCTCATATCCCTCGCCTTTTCTTTTCTTTCTTCTGTAGGGTGGTTCATTGTTTTGAACTTGTGGTGGTGGTTCTGGATCTATCCTGAGTATCAGTTTTTCAAATTTGGGCTTAGTTATTTTATCCACCACCTCAAAAGTTAATCTTACCCTTTTAACAGTAATGATGACCCTAGTTTCATGGTCCTCGAATTTTATTTTATTATGAAGGATCTTAGACAAAGGTGCATTGGTGTGGATATTTTCCAATACCTCCACATGTGTTTTGGATTGGGAGTCTACCTTAGCTTCCACAACCAATTGTGAGAAAGAATTAGGTGGGGTATAGGGATGATGAGCAATAATAGGTGCTTCCTTCTCTACCTCTTCGAAAACCTCCCTTTCGGGTGGTGTCGATGGATTTTTCTCAATATGTATGTCTTTCTCACCAAAACTCTCCTCAGACTCATTATCACTCTCCCTAGGATTTTCTATTTGTTCTTTATTGATGGTTGTTACAACATTCACATGTCCTTCTGGGGAGGGTCCTAGAGGTGTTTGTCTAAGTAGGGAGGTTTGAGTATCCAAATCCTTACTGTGAATCACGAGGGAATCGACCATAGCGCTCATTTGCTTAAGATTTTCATTAATCTGGAGATGTTGTTTCCTAAAATCTTCATTTTGGAGAGTTTGTGTCTCCACAATGCGCTCCATCATAGATTCTATCCTAGAGTGAGTAAACGTCGCTTCGAGTTCTTCTAGTAATAGTTCAAGGTTGGATGTATCGAAATCTTGCGGTTCCTCAAAATATTGGGAGTGTTCATGGTAGAGGGACTCTGGGTGAGAATGCATCGTATTGAAATCTTCTAATAATATTTCGAGGTCGGATTTAAGTGGATCTTGTGGTTCCTCAAAATATTGGGGGTGGTAGTTATAATATTGGGGGTGGTAGTTATAAGGGAAATATGGGTTATACATAGTGATTTAGCTAAGAGTGCCTTAGTCTATACTATGCAACAACGGAATCACAATATTGACTGTTGGTCCCCGACAATGGCGCCAAAAACTTGATGCGTCTGCAAGTGCACGAAAATATCGAAGTAATATAAAAGATTTGTCGAACCCACAGAGACCAATGTCAACCTACTGTTATCTATTGTCGCAGCGTAAAGCTAAGGCTAATGGAGTTAGGAAAGTTAAATGCGAATGAAATTAAATACAACGGAAATAAAGATTATTGGTTTAAGGAAGAGCGGTAAAGGAATATCGGTATGTAATGCTTTAGTTTTCGGGGATTCGACAGGTCGCCGGTGGTTTTTAGTCTTTGCAAACACTTTTCAAGAGAAAATACTCGGTTAAAGACCTTTGCCTCACGATGGTTGTTGACTCGGGTCATAATTCTAAGGCAAAATGTACGCTCTCGCAGTCCCATTCGGGGTTAAAACTACTTTTTAAAAACAAATAAATTTTGATTTCTTTTAAAGTGCTTTCGCTGTGTTTAAAATCAATGCCTAGTTCTTACTATCCGGTTCGAACCCCAGCTTTCGCGTGTCGGCTCGTGCATTAATGAATTTCCCACTTTCGCGGCAAAACTACTATAAATAATTTCTCGCTTTCGCGACGAAGGTTTATTTAGAAGATTTTGATTAAAAACTACGGCCAGAAAGGTGTTTGTAAAAGGGAAGGTGCACCGGGTATTATCGAATTCCATCCTACTAATTCAATTACATACCGATAAAACTAATTTAGCTAGACATGATAATAAATGCAAACGGAAATAAACATAAACAGCAGAATAAGATAACATGCATACTAACAGAAATAAAATAATAATTCAATTAATAAAAACCTGTAAATTGTACTGATCTCGAATCCTTGAGTAGTCCTCCACAATATCGGCAGGATTCTACTTTGGCGAGAAGTAAAAGGTACAGGAAGAAATACGGCGGTACAAATGAAAGTAAAAAGGAAAGGAAATGGGAAAATAGTGCAAGAACGTAAATTCGGCTTCAATAGAAATTTCGGCAGCACTTCGATACGTCGAAGCCCCCCCCCTCAATGCTGTGAATCTTGGGCCTATTTATAGGAGGTATTTTCTTTCTCAACTTCCAGAGATCATGCATGAGTTATGGAGGAAGTGGGAGTAACTTCCAGTAATGGCCAGTTAGTGGAGAAAGTGTAGGAAGAAATTAAGTTGAGAGTGATCGTGGCTACTTCTGATTTGGACGTCATTCTGATATTTGGTTCATGATGGTCGTGACACTCTTGTGATGACCGTGTTGCACGTGACGATCGTGAGGGTCTGTGACGACCGTGAAGGATGTGACGACCGCGAGGAAGCTGTGACGAGCGTCACACGCGGAAAATTCGTTTCTCTGTTATTTTCTGTTTTTCTTTTCCCTTTTCCTTCCATTTCTTCTTTTTTTTCTTTCTTTAATCCAAAATCTCCACAATTTGCAAAACATAGTAAGTTAACCATATAATAGAACATAAATAAAGATAAATTAACAACAGTCGCAAATAAATGCATGTAAATCAAGCCAAATAAACGAAATGTTTTCGCGTTATCATCTTCAACAGTATTTTCATTCTCAGAGGAATCTCCCCATCCTGTTGGCTGGATGTTTTCAATTCTGATACGAGAGATTTCAGGAGCATTGTACTTCACTAAAAAGTCGTATTTGCCGCTTGGCTGTCCCAAAGTATCCCAAGTTTTTGAAGGGAAAGATGAATCATCTTCTTCGATGACATTGACTTCAGGAAATGCAAAGTTGATGAATTCTTGTCCAGCAATTCTTGCAACTTCATCAACATGATGTTTGACATTTTTAAGATTTTCCTAGTAATTGTTCCATGATTCTGGGGGAGCATGTGGATTTTCCTCCAGGTCATTCAATGGATATGCATTCTTTGGCTGACTCTTACACCTTGGATCTTCCATGTAAGGTTCCCAAAAGGACAAATCATCGATGGGATCATGTGAGTTGTCTTTCATCAGAGTATCTTCTTCCAATGAGTTGGGAGGAGAACGGAGTCCTTTGGGATTGCAATATCCGTAGATCATCCTGACATTTGATCTTGGTATATATTTGGGACTTTGCGTCGGAGGGAAAAATGGCATGTATATTTCTTCCTGAGATATATATCTTTCGCCGTTGAAATAGGATTTCCATTCTTCATCTGTATCAGATGGATCATTTTCCTTGATGGTGTGGACTTCTTGAGATATTGGGTGGAGGAAGCCTCCACTACGGAAGAAATCTTGAATAAGTCGAGTGGCCTTATCCTTTTTTGTAACCTTCATAAGTGCTGGAGAACAATCGAAACCTTTTCTTGTCTTGTTATCAATAGGAATCACAACATGCCCCCATCCTTTTATGTTACTGCTTTTTAATACTTGGAGAGCATCTTTATACAAGGAAATCGACGTTCCTTCTTCTTGATGATTCTCATTGCTCACAGAGAGTGCTTGAAATTGAGTTCCAATTGCAACACCATTTATACCCCACGAATATTATGGCAAAATAATCGAATTTATCAGAGTAAAATTTTAAACACTATAAAATCACCTCAAAGGGCGTACATTTCTCAATAAATTCAAATCAAGGTCAATGCTCCGTAAGCAACGGGTTTTCTCAAAATTACTCAAAAGTGCTCAAATGGTAACGGAACTCAAAAGGAAAGTCTAAAGTTTTCCTTTCACCACAAGGAAATCAACATAATAAGAACTCAATAAAATATAGTTTGACTCAAGGACCCTAACCCGATGTTACACTATCAGAGCAAGACTCTCTAAGTCAACCAAAAGCCAAAAACTCTAAAAACTTCAAAAAGTCCTCGACGACATCCACGACTAAACCTGGTCATCTGCGCGTTACCCACGTGGAGGTAACATCCAAACAGGCAGGATGAATAAAACGATTCATAATAATCAATATAAGAATCAATATATAAAATGGCTTCATTTTCATATTCAACATTATCATAATCATCAAGGAACATCAAAGGCCACAACATTATAAATTACACCAAAATGTCACATAAATGCAAATGCAACAAGACTCATGCATGCGGTGCCAATCAACAAAATTCGATGGACACTGGGCTATCAACCATCCATAGATCCAAAACAACAGGATCGATTCTACACGAGAATCGGAGCACAACAAAATACCTCACATCCGCATAATGGGACTAAAGCCACAAAAATCAAGGTCCTGAACCAAAGTCCGGATGCATATGAATGCATGATGCACACGTCAATATCATCCTCATAATAAAATCACTAGGTGCATCATCATTCATAAAAATCATCATAATAATCATGTCATTATATTATCATCAAAAACTCATGGAATCAACATCATAAATCGTCATCATTATTCATAGGAATCATCATACAACCATGTATTAATCACATAAGAATCACAGTCATACTCATGGTAATTCATCAAAGAAATCACAGCATCAAAACATCAAGATAGCACTGCATAAGATCAGAATTCGCAAAACTCTGTTACATTTGCTAGCAAGTTCGTTGTGCGAGTCTGGGCTTAATGTTCGCCGTGCGAAGCATTCTTCGTTGTGCGAACTCGCGATTACATCAAATCGCTGTTATGCACCAGCACCAAAACCAAACCAAAAACCTTTACGATTTCCTTCCCCAATGGCCTAAGAATATCCCTAAATCATTCCTAAGGTATTACGGCAATAAAGGCACAAAATCTACGACTTATTAGGCCAATCCCGTATCATATTTACGCCTCCAATTCCCATAAATCCTTACAACTACACCACGGTCATTAGAGTTCTTACTATCCAATTCCCCTACAGGGTTGAAACCTCAACAACAGATTTTGGCCACGAAGGCCTACTTTCCCTCAAACCCAAATCGACCTCAAACTTATCAGACCATCAGTTTGAATCTCTATACGGTTAAAACCTCAACAATAGATTCTTGGCCACGAAGGCCTAATTTCCTTTACTCTCAAATCAGCCTCGAACCCTTTAAACCCTTAAATTAGCTTTAAATACATTGAATCACATATTGAAAATCATGAAGGCAATACTCCTTATACCTTAATAGCCGACTCTAAGCCTTTCTCCTTGATTCTTGGAAACCTTGCGAAGCTTTTGCCGCAATCCTCTTCCTCAAAGCTCTGGCCTCTATTTCTTCCCTTTTTACAGTCTAACAAGAATGAATCCTAATTCTCTCAAAATTCCTTTTTGTTAAACCTAACTTTGGGCCTCAAAATTGGGATTTCCTGTTAGAACACAGATTGGTTCTTAGTTATATCTCTATGTTTTGATGATAACACTGATGAAATTTTGTATTAAGAAATTATATACTCTAAATTTGTTCAAGTATTTTTGTTGCAGATATAAAATTTAATATTCTTCTGAAAGCAAAAAATGAATCTAAACATTGAACTACGCAAGGCTCTGAGCATCAGAAGCATCTCGTTAGAAGACTCTGAGCGCTGCCTACAGAAGAATTTGAAGCAGAAGCTACAAAAGCATCTGAAGTGTAGCTGAAGACTTTGTATGAAGAGTTTCAAGCATTGTTTTTCAGAAGACTCTGATAGTACTGTTTGCTGCAAGTACTGAGGATCTCATCTCCAAACTCTGCTCTGAATGTTATTCACGCTGAAGCACACTTGCTGCAACACTCTGCTCTGAATATATCTGTTGGCATATTCCAAACGACTCTTTCCTCTTTTATGCTAGACACAAGAACTCAGGAAAAAAGGATTTCTCTGAACGTTCTACTTCTAGGAAAGGTCAACTCATATGAAGACAAAAGGCTACAACTACTTTGCAGTACACGGTCTTCAAGCTTGCAACGTCTTGGACGTCTTTGTCTATAAAAGAAAGCCTTCAACAACTTTCTACAGTTGACGAATATTGACGAATCTATTGAAAAATCTCTCAAAGCTCTCATACAAATTATATTTCTTTGTTGAATAGTTTCATTCGTTCTTAATCTTAACTGTATAAATCACAGTTGTGATATAGCTTTCATAGAAGCATTTTAAACACTTGTTTAGTTTACATTTGATTGTAAAAGTTCCTTAAGAAGACCAAGTTGTGGTCAGTAGTTCTTGAGAAGACTAAGACAGTTGTTCTTAGTGGTTGACATTGTAATATGTTTGATTATAGTAGATTAAGTCCTTGTGGAGAAAGGCAAATCACTCTTGATAGGGTGGACTGGATTAGTTTAGTTCAACAAACTAGGATAAAAATCATTGTGTTTTTATTGCCATAATTTTTTCTAAACCCTTACTCAACCCCCCCCCCCCCCCCCTTCTAAGTGTTTTTCTCACCTTCAGTTGGCATCAGAGCTTGGGTTCTGTTAGTGTTATCACTTCACCGTGAACAGAAAAGATCCAATTGAGAAAACTCTTGATATATTTTGGTTGATACATTATGGCTGAAGCTTCAACATCCAACAACAACAGATATGAGGACAGAGATAGAATCAGCACTAAACCCCCTATGTTTGATGGGGAAAAGTTTGACTACTGAAAAGACAGGATTGGAAGTTTCTTTCTAGGATATGACGCTGACCTTTGGGATTTAGTTATTGATGGCTATGTTCACCCCACTGATGGGGATGGCAAAAAGATAGACAGAAAATCTATGACTGAAGTTCAGAAGAAAGAATTCAGGAATCATCATAAAGCTAGAACCATACTTCTAAATGCTATATCTCATACTGAGTATGAGAAGATTACTAACAGAGAAACAGCATTTGGTATGTTTGAATCTTTGAAGATGACTCATGAAGGGAATTCTCAAGTCAAGGAGACTAAGGCTCTGGCGCTGATCCAGAAATATGAAGCCTTCAAAATGGAGGAATCAGAATCTATAGAAGTTATGTTCTCTAGATTCCAGATTCTCACAGCTGGCTTGAAAGTTCTGGACAAGGGTTACTCCACTACAGATCATGTTAAAAAGATCATGAAAAGTTTGCCAACCAGATGGAGACCAGTGGTCACTGCTCTGAAGCTAGCTAAGGATCTGAACAAGATCACATTGGAGGAACTTATCAGCTCTCTGAGGAGTCATGAGATTGAATTAGAGGAAGACGAACCCCAGAAAAAATGTAAGTTTATTGCTTTAAAGTCTAACAAATCTGTCAAAGCTTTGCAGGTTTTAGAAGAAAGTTCTGAAGAATCTTCTTCTTCAGAAGAAGATGATATGTCCCTACTGCCCAGAAGCATCAAAAAACTCTGGAAGCATAAACAGAGGAAGTTCAAGAACTTCAAGAAACCAGATCAACACAAAAAGTCTTCTGGACATAAAAGATCTGGAAAGAAAGAGGTTGTCTGCTATGAATGCAAGGAACCTGAGAACTACAAGAATGAATGCTCAAAGCTTCAGAAGGAGAAGCCAAGAAGGAAGCCTGAGCATAAAAAGAAAGTTCTGATGGAAACCTGAGATGATTCAAATGCATCTGAATCCTCATCAGAGTCAGAAGAAGAATGTGCAAACGTGGCACTAATGGCAGATGTGGAAGATCAGGATGAAGGAACATCTGGATCTGAATCTGATTCTGAATCTGACTCAAAAGAGGTACTTTCTGATCTCTCTAGGGAAGAACTTATTGAGGTTTTATCAGAAGTTCTAAACAACTATAACCAGATTAAGCTCAAGTGCAAGAAGCTTAAATGCAATCTTGAATCTGAGAATAGTCTGTTAAAGTCGGAGGTTGCTGAGCTCAAAGAAAACAATTTGAAAATAAAAAATAATTTTGAAAAAGCTCAACAAGACTCTGAATCTGAAACTAAGTCAAAATGTAAAAATATTTTAGAAGAATATGACTATAGCTTTTAGAAGTTTCTGGCTAGAAGCATAGATAGAAGCAAGATGGCTTCAATGATCTATGGAGTTAGCAGAAACAACAGGAAGGGAGTTGGATATGAATCTTCCTCTGGAAAGGATTTAAATCCAATACTTGTTGATAAACTTATCATTAAGAATACTCCCTTATATTCTCACTTTAAGTTGGTCATCTGAATGATATTAAACACACACGTTCTGATCAAAACATTCCTATGTTTAAACTGAAAGTTAGTCAGAACAAACCTGTTGTAAAAAGACAGAAGTTCAGACAAACTTTTAAGGCAACTAACCCAAAGGACCCAAAAAGATCTGGGTACCTAAGGATAAGCTAATATCTGTTGCAGATGTATTTAGCAGCAAAGTCAAGACGCCAATCATGGTACCTGGACTCTAGCTGCTCACGTCACATGACGGGAGAAAGTTTTATGTTCCAAAGCTTGGAGCTTAAATCTGGAGGAGACGTCAAGTTTGGAGGGAATCAGAAGGGCAAGATAATTGGCTTTGGTACTATTGGCAATGGTAACCTTCCCTCTATATCTAATGTTTTAATTTGAGAAGGATTAAAACATAATCTATTGTCCATAAGTCAATTAAGTGACAATGGTTATGACATAATCTTTAATCAAAAATGTTGCAAAGCTGTATGTCAAAAGGATGGCTCTATCCTATTTAATGGAAAGAGGAAAAATAACATTTATAAAATCAATCTTTCAGAACTTAAGGTTCAGAACGTAAAATGCCTTCTGTCTGTTAATGATGAGCAATGGGTCTGGCACAGAAGATTGAGGCATATTAATATGAGATGTATATCTCAGATTAATAAACTCAATCTGGTAAGAGGACTTCCTAAGTTGAAGTTTAACTCAGATGCTTTTTGTGAAGCATGGCAGAAAGGAAAATTTTCAAAATCTTCTTTTAAAACTAAAAATGTTGTTTCAACCTCAAGACCATTAGAGTTACTTCATATTGATCTGTTTGGACCAGTGAAAACTGCATCCATCAGAGGCAAGAAGTATGGATTAGTCATTGTTGATGACTACAGCAGATGGACGTGGGTGAAATTCCTAAAACACAAGGATGAGTCACATTCTGTGTTCTTTGACTTCTGCAAACTAGTCCAGAATGAAAAAGATTTTAAAATTGTTAAAGTCAAAAGTGATCATGGAGGCGAATTTGAAAACAAATATTCTGAAAAATATTTTAATGAAAATGGCATTGCTCATGATTTCTCCTGCCCTAGAACTCCACAACAGAACGGAGTTGTAGAGAGGAAAAATAGAACATTGCAAGAAATGGCCAGAACCATGATCAACGAGACTAATCTGGCAAAGCATTTTTGGGCAGAAGCAATAAACACAGCTTGTTATATTCAGAACAGAGTGTCTGTAAGACCTCTTCTGGAGAAGACTCCCTATGAATTGTGGAGGAATAGAAAGCCCAACATTGCTTATTTTCATCCTTTTGGATGTGTATGTTTTATGTTGAATACTAAAGAGAATCTGAACAAGTTTGTTTCTAAAGCACAGAAGTGTTTCATGCTTGGCTATTCTGAATGCTCTAAAGGCTATAAAGTATACAACACTGAGACACAGATTGTGGAGGAATCTATACATGTTAGATTTGATGATAAGCTTGGAAATCAAAAGCCAAAGCAACTTGATATTTCTGCAGATAGAGAAGTAATTCTCACAGACTCTGAAGACTCAGAGGCAGATAAGGCTCAAGTGAAGGAATCAGAAGCAATGCCAGATGCAACTCCCTTGACTGCTCAGATGAATAATTTGAATATTTCTGAAGAACCAAATGTTAAAGGATCATCCAGAATCAAATCTTCTCATCTAGAAGAACTAATCATTGGAAAGAAGGATGACCCTATCAGAACAAGATCTTTTATCAGATCATCTGGAACAACCTTATTTGGTCTAGTATCAATGATTGAACCAACTTCTGTGGAAGAAGCTCTGGAAGACAATGATTGGATTCTTGCAATGCAAGAGGAGCTAAATCAATTCACAAGGAATGAAGTTTGGGATCTGGTTCCAAGACCAAAAGGATTCAATATAATTGGAACTAAATGGGTCTTCAGAAACAAACTTAATGAGCAAGGAGAAGTTGTAAGAAACAAGGCAAGGCTAGTTGCTCAAGGGTATAGTCAGCAAGAAGGAATTGACTACACAGAGACTTATGCTCCTGTGGCCAGGATAGAATCTATACGCCTACTCATTTCTTTTGCTGCACAAAATAACATCACTCTATATCAGATGGATGTTAAGAGTGCCTTCTTAAATGGGATTATAGAAGAGGAAGTCTATGTTCATCAACCTCCTGGTTTTGAAAGTGATAAATTTCCAGAACATGTTTTTAAACTTAAGAAATCTCTTTATGGTTTAAAACAAGCTCCCAGAGCTTGGTATGAGAGATTAAGTAATTTTCTTCTGGAGAAAAATTTTATCAGAGGCAAAGTGGACACAACTCTCTTCTGTAAAACATTTAAGAAAGATCTATTAATTTGTCAAATATATGTAGATGATATTATATTTGGATCTACCAATATTACGCTTGGAAAGGAGTTTGCTCAATGTATGCAGGTTGAATTTGAGATGAGCATGATGGGAGAATTGAGATTCTTTCTGGGAATTCAAGTCAACCAAACTCCAGATTGCACTTACATTCGTCAGACTAAATATGTGAAATAGCTTCTGAAGAAGTTCAACATGACTGATAGTAAGTTAGCAAAGACTCCAATGCATCTAAAAAGCACTCTTGGTAAGGAAGAGGTAAGTAAGAAAGTAGATCAGAAACTCTACAGAGGTATGATTGGATCTCTTCTATACTTAACTGCTTCTAGACCTGACATTTTATTCAGTGTATGCTTGTGTGCTAGATTCCAATCAGATCCTAGAGAATCATACTTAACAGCTGTTAAGAGGATTCTAAGGTATCTAAAAGGTACTACTAATGTGGGTTTGTGTTATAGAAAATATGATGAATTTAAACTAGTTGGATTTTGTGATGCTGATTACGCTGGAGACAGAGTTGAAAGAAAAAGTACTTCTGGAAGTTTCCAATTTCTGGGAAGTAATTTAATCTCCTGGTACAGCAAGAAACAACCTACAATTGATCTATCAACTACAGAAGCAAAATATATTGCTGCTGCTGGATGTAGCACACAGATGCTCTGGATGAAGAGTCAACTAGAAGATTATAAGATCTTTGAGAGTAATATTTCTATATTCTATGATAATACTTCTGCTATATGCTTGTCTAAAAATCCAATTTTACACTCTAAAGCTAAGCATATAGAAATTAAACATCACTTCATTAGAGACTATATTCAGAAGGGTATTTTAAGCTTAAACTTTGTTGATACAGACCATCAATGGGCTGATATTTTTGCAAAACCCCTTGCTGAAGATATGTTTAAGTTTACTCTGAAAAATATTGGTAAAGAATTCTGTCCAGAATAATATTTATCAGAAGCAGATTTCTCAGATGCAAAATGTTTAAAACTCTGAAGTATTACATCTGTCATTTATTTAAATTCTTGAATTATTATTTTTGTGTGTATCTAAACTGAAAGTCTCAGAGGATCTGAACGTTGGCGAACGTTTCATTTCTCAAAGAGTTTTCAGAAGCACATGCAAGCAAACACGTGTTACTCAGAATCTGAAAAGATGGAGTGCACAATACTGAAAAGACGTTTGAGGTACAGTTTTGAATATTTGGTTTCTCATTTTCCCCCCAAATTGTTAGAATCATTAATGCTTGAAATGATTATTTTCTTTTTATTAAATACTATTAAATGCTAAATGTGAACATGATGAACGTGTGACTTTTGTGTGCCCTATTTTTTCTCTATAAATTCCACAACTCACAATATTTCACACTTTTCACTCTCACGAAAACTTGTATGCATTTCTGCTTATTCCACTGTTTTCATCTTTCTCCCAAACCCAAAACCGTTCGTAGCCCTAATCCTTCAACTTCTTCAATAATGGCTACTTCTTCATCAACCCCTGCTCAGTTCCAATCTACCATGGCAGTTGTATCATCTTCTAATCTGGGTGTTATTCCTTTCAAGGAACCTGTTAGAACAAATCTCACACCTGTTGAGAAACTGGAAGTTTTGTGTGAATCCTTGGTGGATTTTGCTTCATTGGCTGCAAATGGATTTAATCTGCGTTCTATCATTGATGCTCAAGGATGGACAAAGTATTTTGATAGACTGTTTGGGCCAGTTTATCCAGTTTTGGTAAAAGAATTTTGGATTCATGCTAATGCATATCCCAAGTTCATTGTGTCATCTGTTCTGGGAAAAGAAATTGTGATTATTGAGGATCTTATAAGGAAACTCATAGGATATGAAGAAACTGATGGAGTTTCTCGTCTAACTGGGCGTGTCAATATGGAAGCTATTTATGAAGAGGTGATTGCTTCTGGAGAACCCTCTAACAAGTTCAAAGATTTGAAGCCAAATTACAAGATCTGGGCTAAAATCTTCATGGGTTGCATTCATCACAGGAAGTCTACAAACTCTCCTGACTATGTGAATAATGATCAGTTTTACTTCATGTTCTGTCTTAGTCAGAGCACAAAGGTAGATCTGCCTCATCTGCTTTTCTCTCGTCTTTGGAATCATGTTAAGGCATCCAGAGAAGACATGAAGGAAAAACAGGAAAAGGGTAGAAATTGGATCCCTTGTGGAAGATTGATTTCAGACATTCTGACAGAGAATGGTCTGGTGGCGCATCTACATGTGGCTGGACTGAAAGAAGAACTTACATCCATTCTTGGAAAAGTTCTGAATGCTAAAAGTTTACAGAGGCTGAAAGTAATAGATGAACTTACTTCTGCTCCTGACAAACTCAATACAGAAGAAGTAAGCAAACAAAGAATTCTTGTAGATGATTTTCCAACGTTTTATGCAGAAGAACCAAAGGAAGTCCTTATCAAGTATGTTGGCTCATGTATGGAACAAGGAATTCCAATTCCAGAAGGATTTCTAAACCGTGCACCTTTGCCCGATTTCTATGAGGAATATAAGAGGCAGAGAAAACAGGCTTTAGAAGAAGAAGAAGTTGCAGGCACGTAGCAGAAAAAGCATAAAACTTCTGAAGAACCTCAGAAGAAGAAGAAAAGAAAAGCTTCTAGAGAAGCCCCTTCTGCTCCTATCAAACGCATTAAGAAAACAGGTATTAAATCATCCTTACCTATTATTTCTGAAATTGCAATAGAATCTTCAACAGTTAGCTCTGTTCCTGAACACCCATCTTCCCAAACTCAAACCACTTTTGTACCATCTCAATCATCTATACAACCACCTCCATCTTCTAAACAAACTGCGTCTGATACCACACCGTTACAATCATCTGAACCACCAACAAATAGTGAACCCATAACTTCTGAACAATCTGAACAACCAAAAACCTCTGAACCAGAACAATCTGAACCTCAATATCAAACACCACCAGCAGAACCAACACCACAAGAACCAGAACAACAACAACAACCACAACCAGAACAATCCACTCCTTCTAATCCTGAACCAAAACCTATCCAACCCTCTGAACCTTTCATACCTGATTTTGTTGTCCTAGATATTCAACCTTTGACAACTCTCTTTGACATTTCTTCCACATCATGTCATTCATCTGAATCATCTGATTCATCTGAATCTGACTTACCACCAGAAATTAACTCACCACCATCTCTTCGTGGCTATGAACCAAGATCATCTGATTTTGTTTCTTTTGCCTCCTTGAAACCTTTACCATCTGATCCCCTTCCCTCTGGATTAAAACTCAAACACTTTGTGATAAAACCAAGGAAATCTGCCTTCATTCCATATTCTTTTAATCCCAGAACTATTATTCCATCCATACGCAGAATAAAACCATTCTTTTGCCTTCATGCCTGCTCAATCAAAACCACCATATACTCATCCTCTGTTCATTATCCCAACCTTTACCATACCACCCCTACCAGATCAATCCAAACCATCAACTCTGGAAGCCTTTCTTAAACCTAAATCTAGGCTAAATGTTGATGTTTTATTTGCTACTTTCAAGAAAGAAATAAGGATGAGGTTAGACTCTATGAAGAATATATACCTCTCAAGCATGAATTCAGATGACTCTGATGCTATTTGGAATAACTTCATCTCCAGATTCAACACTGTTGCTTCAAATCTGAAGAGTGTCTGCTCTGATGATGCGAAGATCAGATTCGCTGAGATTGCCAGAACCATGCTATGGAATGTGAAAAGATCTTCAACATTTCTTCTCGAAGATGCACCCTCAACTTCTGGAGTGTCTGCTACTTCTGAGACTATTGAAGGATCTGCTCCTGAAGTCATTCTGGAAGAAAATCCTTTAGCTCTGATGCTTGTGGACCAACCATCAGAATCTGCAACTGCAATGGATATTGACTCTGCTCCTACTCCTGCTTCTGAATATGCTCCCTCTACTTCTTCTGAAGTTAAGAAAGAGAATCCAGACTTAGAAGACAAGATTGCTGTGCTAGAAGCTGGTCAATCTGAGATAAAATCCTGGATGGCAAAGCAAGATCAGAAGACTGACAACATTGAGAAATGGATGTCCAAGCAAGAAGAATCTTCTTCTTAGATCACAAACCTTCTGAAGATGCTTCTCTCTAAACAATCTTAGCTTTATGTTTTTTATCTGATGTTTGAGCACTTGTTTGCATTTCTCATCTGATGTCTTTTCTATCTGAATATTTTAATGAATGAGTCTATGAATGTTTTCTTTATATGATTATATCTTTTCTCTCTGTTTCCTTTTATTTGTCTTTAAAAAAGTTTCTTTTTGATTATGACAAAAGGGGGAGAAAATGAAATTTTGATTGTTCAAATAAACTTTACCTGAATGGAATTCAGACATATAAAATCATAACTAACATGAATTTTTAGTCTTTCAGAACTATAATGATAAATCTGAAAAAATTCATTAAAGTAACTCTGAGATCCCCAAATCAAGTTTTAACCAATCAGGCTCTGATTCTAAAATGTTCATCCAAATCAAGCTCTGATTCTAAAAAGAATACCCATGCAAAAAGGGAAGTTTCTATTCTTTCTTAGTATTCAATTCAGGGGAGATTCATAATCTCATGGGGAGTTATATTTATCTCTTTATTGAACAAAATTTCCTATGTTTTTGTCATCATCAAAAGGGGGAGATTGTTAGAACACAGATTGGTTCTTAGTTATATCTCTATGTTTTGATGATAACACTGATGAAATTTTGTATTAAGAAATTATATACTCTAAATTTGTTCAAGTATTTTTGTTGCAGATATAAAATTTAATATTCTTCTGAAAGCAAAAATGAATCTGAACATTGAACTACGCAAGGCTCTGAGCATCAGAAGCATCTCGTTAGAAGACTCTGAGCGCTGCCTACAGAAGAATTTGAAGCAGAAGCTACAGAAGCATCTGAAGCGTAGCTGAAGACTTTGTATGAAGAGTTTCAAGCATTGTTTTTCAGAAGACTCTGATAGTACTGTTTGCTGCAAGTACTGAGGATCTGATCTCCAAACTCTGCTCTGACAGTTGTTCTTAGTGGTTGACATTGTAATATGTTTGATTATAGTAGATTAAGTCCTTGTGGAAAAAGGCAAATCACTCTTGATAGGGTGGACTGGATTAGTTGAGTTCAACGAACCAGGATAAAAATCATTGTGTTTTTATTGCCATAATTTTTTCTAAACCCTTATTCAATCCCCCTCCCCCTCTAAGTGTTTTTCTCACCTTCATTTCCAACTTCGCCCTCACTAACTCCTCCTCAAATGTACATTTTGCCTTTAATTCACTTATATTTATTTAAATTAATAATAATACCAATATATTCATATTATATACTATTATTTAAATAAATAACTCAAAATTCATAATTTTCAATATTCACACCAACCACCGAAAATCACCAAAAATGTGAATATTCATATTTAAATAAATTAAATAAATATTCCAAGAATTTGGGGTGTTACAACTCTCCCCCACTTAAAAGAATTTTCACCCTCGAAAATTAACTCAAGGAAATAGAGTCGGATACGACTCCCTCATCTGATCCTCACGCTCCCAAGTCATACTCCCTACAGCTGGTCCTCCCCAAACTACCTTTACTAAGGAATCTCTTTACCTTGCAGTTGCTTCACTTTTCGTTCATTAACCCGAACTGGAAATGCCTCAACAGTCAAATTATCTCTCACTTGTACATCATCCATATGAATCACACGTGACAGATCTGGAATGTACTTCCTCAACTGAGACACATGAAACACATCATGCAAATTCACAAGCTACGACGGTAAAGCAATCCGACATACTACTTCTCCCACGCTTCTGCTGCGCCACTCTGATACGGACCAACAAAACAAGGTGTGAGCTTTCGAGACTTTAAAGATCAACCAATACCAGTTACCGACGTAACTCTCAAAACCACTTGATATCCTTCATGGAACTCAAGTGCTTTCCTTCTCTTATCATAGTAACCCTTCTGAAGACTCTGTGACGCTTTAATCTTTTCTTGGATCATCTTGATCTTTTTAGTCGTCTCTTGCACAATCTCAGGTCCGAGTACAACACTCTCGCCTGATTCATACCAACACAAAGGAGTCCTACATCTCCTACCATACAATGCCTCATACGGTGCCATTCCAATACTAGAATGATAACTGTTGTTGTAGGTAAACTCAATCAACGGAAAATGACTATCCCACGATCTACCTTGATCCAACACACAAGCTCTCAGCAAATCCTCTAAAGACTATATAGTTCTCTATGTCTGTCCATCCGTCTGCGGATGATAGGAAGAACTCAATCTCAACATGGTACCTATAGATGTCTACGAACCTCGATGTAAATCTCGGATCTCTATCAGACACAATACTTGAAGGAATACCATGCAATTTCATAATCTCATCAATATACAATTCATCCAGCTTCATGAATAATTGATCCTCGTCGGTATAAAATGAGCCGATTTGGTCAATCTATAAACAATCACCCAAATTGAATCATATCCCTTCAAAGTCTTCGGTAGACCTGTCACAAAATCCATGGAAATACTATCCTATTTCCACTCTAGAATATTCAATGGTTGCATCATACCCAATGATCTTTGATGTTCAATCTTCAACTTCTGACAAGTCTAACCAGCATACACAAACTCAGCCACTTCTTTCTTCATCCCTGACCACCAAAACAATTTCCTCAAATCCTAGTACCTCTTCATAGCACCTGGATGAATACTCAATCTACTTTGAAGTCCTTCCTCAAGAATACTCTTTTCCAACTCAACAATATCTGGAACACAAACTCTATCACGACATCTCATGATACCATTTTCATTAATCTGAAAATCAGCTCTTTGACTTTGATTCATCAAATTCAACCGATCTACCAACTCAAATCAGATTTATGACCTTCTCGAATCTCATCAAGAATACCACTAGTAAGCTTCAACATACCAAGCTTAACTCCGTAAGAAATATCTTCACAAACCAAACTCATATCTCGAAATTACTCAATCAATTCTAACTCTTTTACCATCATCACCGGTATATGTAAAGATTTCCAAATCAATGCATTAGCTACCACATTTTCTTTACCCGGATGGTAATTTAAACCAAAATCATAGTCTTTCAGAAGTTCCAACCATCTCTTTTGCCTCGCATTCAATTCTTTCTGATCAAAGAAATACTTTGAACTCTTATAATCACTAAACATCTCAAATCTCGAACCAAACAAATAATGCCTCCAAAGCTTTAACACAAATACAACAACGGCCAAATTTAAGTCATGCGTCGGATAATTCCTCTCATGCACTTTAAGTTGCCTTTAAGCATAAGCTAAAACTTGTTGATGTTACATTAACACACCTCCCCCGTCCCATCAACGAAGCATCAAATATACAACAATGGTTCTGTCGAAATCGGCAAAATCAAAACATGCGCTGATGTCAGCCTTCTCAAAAGCTCTTGAAACTTTCTTCACACTTTGCATCCAAAACAAAAGCTTGAACCTTCCTAGTCCACTGCATCAATGACAAAGATAATTTGGAAAAATTCTTCAATTAATTTTTGATAATAATCTACCAACCCAAGAAAACTTCTAATCTCAAAAACAGATTTTGGAGCTTCCCATTGCGATACAGCTTCAACCTTCGACATATCAACTGCAATAACTCTACTCGAGATCACATGACCAAGGAAACTCACTTCCTTCAACCAAAACTCACACTTTGACAGCTTTGCATACAACTGCTTCTCTTGCAACGCTGATAACATAATTTTCAGATGCTCAACATAATCCTCTTTACTCTTCGAATATTTAAAAATATCATCAATGAACACAATTACAAACTTGTCCAAATAAGGATGGAAAATCTTGTTCATGTACTCCATCAACACACCTGGGCATTAGTCACACCAAATGGCATCACAGAATACTCATAATGTCCATACCTCATTCTAAAAGCAATCTTCTGAATATCTTCAGCCTTCACACGAATCTGGTGATACCCAGATCTCAAATCTATCTTACTGAACAAACTTGCACCAACCAACTGATCCATCAAATCATCAATCCTTGGAAGTGGACACCTATTCTTGATAGTCACCTTATTCAATTGTCTATAATCCATATAAAGCCTCACAGAACCTTCGTTCTTCTTAACTAACAAAATTGGTGCACCCCACGGTGGCACAATCGGACAAAAGAACCTCTCCTCAAGCAGATCTTCAAGTGGATTCTTCAACTTCTTTGATTTCGGTGTGGACATACGATATAGAGCCATCGCTACCAAACTAGTTCCAGGAACTAGGCCGATCGTAAACTCCACTTCACGCTCCGGCGGTAAATCACTTATCTCATTAGGAAAAACTTTCGAATAATCACAAATAATTGGCACACCACCAACTTCCCCACTTTATTAACACCCAAAGTTTCCATCAAAATAAACATCTCAGCACCATCCTGCACCGACTCACCAAAACAATTTGTAAGCACTTAGCTTAACTCAAAATAATTCACTACACACGACATCTAAGCTTGAAGGATGCTCTATTCCATCCAACATGACTCCATCTACTATCAACAAGAGATTAAGGGTGATCAGTTCCTCAATTTGTCAATAGACAACAGAAAATCATGATGGGGCATAAACCATCTTTACCAAACTATAAGAGTGTTCATCGATACACTGAGCCACCACTCCACACTTGAAGCATCCTGGAGAAGCACAAGCTTCTCCCCCACTTGTTCCATTCCCACTTCTGCAGACAAAGGTTAGAAAACAAACATGTACCGACAATGTTTTTACACATATATCGCATACTAGGGAACAAATAACATTAGACAACTTGGTCGGACGGGCCGACCTGCTCTGATACCACTAATGTAACACCTTTTTCTACCCCACGAATATTATGGCAAAATAATCGAATTTATCAGAGTAAAATTTTAAACACTATAAAATCACCTCAAAGGGCGTACATTTCTCAATAAGTTCAAATTAAGGTCAATGCTCCATAAGCAACGGTTTTTCTCAAAATTACTCAACAGTGCTCTAATGGCAGCGGAACTCAAAAGGCAAATGCAAAGTTTTCCTTTCACCTCAAGGAAATCAACATAACAAGAACTCAATAAAATATAGTTTGACTCATACATCCCAACCCGATGTTACACTATCAGAGCAGGACCCTCTAAGTCAACCAAAGCCAAAAACTCCAAAAACTTCAAAAAGTCCTCGACGGCATCCACAGCTAAACTTGGTCATCTACGCGTTACCCATGTGGAGGTAACATTCAAATAGGCAGGGTGAGTAAAACGATTCATAATAATCAATATAAGAATTAATATATAAAATGGCGTCATTTTCATATTCAACATTATCATAATCATCAAGGAACATCAAAGGCCACAACATTATAAATTACACCAAAATGTCACATAAATGCAAATGCAACAAGACTCATGCATGCGGTACCAATCAATAAAATTTGATGGACACTGGGCCATCAACCCTTCATAGATCCACAACAGCAGGATCGATTCTACACGAGAATCGGAGCATAACAAAATACCTCACATCCGCACAATGGAACTAAAGCCACAAAAATCAAGGTCCTGAATCGAAGTCCAAATGCATATGAATGCATGATGCACGCGTCAATATCATCCTCATAATAAAATCACTAGGTGCATCATCATTCATCAAAATCATCATAATAATCATGTCATCATATAATCATCAAAAACTCATGGAATCAACATCATAAATCATCATCATTACTCATAGGAATCATTATCCAATCATGTATTAATCACATAGGAATCACAGTCATACTCATGGTAATTCATCAAAGAAATCACAGCATCAAAACATCAAGATAGCACTGCACAAGATCAGAATTCGCAAAACTCTGCTACTTTCGCTGTGCGAGTCTGGGGCGACTGTTCGCTGTGCGAACTCGCGATTACGGCAAATCGCTGTTACGCACCAGCACCAAAACCAGGCCAAAAACCTCTAAGATTTCCTTCCCCAATGCCTTAAAAACACCCCTAAATCATTCCTAAGGTATTACGGTGATAAGGCACAAAATCTATGACTTAAACCCCTTAAACCCTTAAATCAAATTTAAATACATTGAATCACATATTGAAAATCATGAAGGCAATACTCCTTATACCTTAATTGCCGACTCTAAGCCTTTCTCTTTGATTCTTAGAAACCTTGCGAAACTTTTGCCTCAATCCTCTTCCTCAGAGCTCTGGCCTCTATTTCTTCCATTTTCACGGTCTAACAAGAATGAATCCTAATTCCCTCAAAATTCATTTTTGTTAAACCTAACTTTGGACCTTAAAATTGGGCTTTCCAACTTCGCCCTCACTAACTCCTCCTCAAATGTCCATTTTTCCCTTAATTCACTTATATTTTTTAAATTAGTAATAATACCAATATATTCATATTATATACTATTATTAAATAATTAACTCAAAATCCATAATTCCCAATATTCACACCAACCACCGAAAATCACCAAAATTGTGAATATTCATATTTAAATAAATATTCCAAGAATTTAGGGTGCTACACCAATGACTTCCTATGGTTTTAAATATGAAAATGATGATATTTTTCTCACGATTAGAGCTTGTTCTCCGCATACTATGATCAACTTGTCGTTCTTGACAAACTTCAGCTTTTAGTGAAGTGTTGAAGTAACTGCCCTTGTGTCGCAACTGCGAAAAGGGGCCGGGAGAAACAAATAGAAGAGTCACTATCGAACGTTATTTATCCTAAGGAGAGGGAAAGGAAACAATCAAAGAGAACCTAAAAGAACAGGAAAAGGCAAGGTCATCGCAACCAAATCTTGGGTTCAAGAGTCGGTTACGCAAGGGGAAGGTATGAGCACCCCTCACGTTCGCTGTACTCAATGGGATCCACGCTTGTTTTCTATCAAAAGGGGTGAGTTTTTTAAAAGCTATTGTTAAACGGGGGATGGAAAAGAAAAAAGAGACTCGATAGGATATCACCGCTCTATGTCTATGTATTCCCTCGTGCAATGGGAAAGTCAGAGTCAACGTGGTTCAGAAAACTACGGGTAATTGGGGGAAGGTTGATCGCCAAGAAATCACCGTCTTGTACCTACGTATCCTCATCTGGTATGAGAAATCAGAGCAAACGTAGTTTGGATAAACTAGACCACAGGTTGGTTAAGTGTTTTTATGAGCAACCTTAAGTTCCCATTCCAGTAGTTAGGATTGATGCTTGTTTGCGGTAGAACGGAAGAGTAATGTACTGTTTTCTGAAAATGATTTGAGAATGATCCCGAAGGATAAAAGGTTTGAATTTGGTTTGTGAGTTTTAAAGAAGTGAATTGAATTCGTTTGAGATTCACGTTGCACTAAAGGCTATGACATAAGAGCGAATGCGTCGCATATCGCCCAAAGGGCATACACTAAACACTCTAGACAAGTAAGGAGAAACCCCCATTCATTATTTCCCATGTACTTAAGACTCGTGGCACACAATGTTCATAATTTTTTATTAAGTGTCTTAGAGTTGTTTAAGATGAGAAGAGAAGACACAAAAGAAAACACTAAAGGGAAACTGAAAATCCTAATGTTGTCATACACAATGGTCCTAAGCTTAGGATGAAAAGGAAGTTTACCTAATGTTATCATACAAAGATGGACCTAAAGTTGAGATACAAGGGACTATCCTAATTGTTATCATGCAAAGGATTGAAAGCCTAATGTTTCTCCTACTCTCATCTTAAACAGAGGGACTAGGAATCCTAAGGGATCATATGAGTAAACACATGTAAACATCAATCAATCAATTACAGATGAAAACAAGAATAAAACTTAAACAAGTTCCAAAAAGAGAAGAAAGATGAAGAAGAAAGATTAAGAATGAAGAATGGACAAACAAGAAGTCACTATCAAACCAAGGTGAAGAGAACAAGCGCACTCAATTCAAACTCAAACAAAGCAAATGAAACACCTTTTGTACCCCAAAATTTGCCCAACCTTTCCTTTACTTGGTTTACGTTTCATTTGTTCTACCATATTGCATTGCATAGCATTTTTCATTTTTACATGGGATCAAGATATGTGTGATCAACAAGAGAGATGTGACAAACGTTATAAACCTAATCAAGAGGTTGTATTTGAGTCAACAAGAAGGTTATCATCATCAGAGACAAGGCCAGGCCTTTTGGATAAGCAGGTAAGTGTATGTGGTCCACCTCCTGTCTATGAGGCCATTTGAAGGTCACCTGAGGATCCCAAGCTCATGGTCATGAGGGGAGATTGTCATTTAAGCTCATTGGAGGCCTTGAGAGTCATTGTGGAATTCATTCAAGTGTTTATGACAAGTGTGAAGAGCTACAGCTGAAGATGGTGCAATTAGGGTTTTCATCTGGTCAACCCTGAGTCAACTTTGAAATTGAAAGAGATTAAGACTCAATTCCAAGTCTTTATGGTAAAGGAATGTTGTTTTAAGGTATATGGAATATCATTTCAAGATCAATTTATCAAGAAGCAAGAGTATGAGGAGTGATTGAATTAGGGTTCTCAGGGTAAAATCCCCTGTTTAGTGCCTAACTTCAAGACCACCTATCTCAAGATACAAGTCTCATCTCAACTTTTGGCCAACATGAAAGTTGTAGAACATGTTCTTATCTTTCATTTGAGAACTAGAAGTCCTTGATTGGATTTATAGAACTCAAGTTATGATGCAGACAAGTTACAGGTCCTCAGATGAATGTGATTTTGGTCAACAAAAGTTAACCAACTTCCAAGCCATTTTTGACTTAGAAGTATGTTTCTCCTCAACTTTTGGCCAACATGAAAGTTGTAGGGCATGGTCTTAGCTTTCCAAAAAGTACTAGAAGTATTTCATCTGATTTGTAGAACTCAAGTTATGAGGCTTGCAAGGCAGGGGTATTTTGGGGAAGTAAGATTACAGGTCATTTTCATTATAGGTCCATTTCACCACTTTGCACACTTCAAATGAAAATCTTTCCAACATCAAACTTGCTCCAAATGGGGTCATTTGCATTTAAAAACATCAAGGTATCAAATATTTGGCTTGGATTGAAGAATCCCCAATGAAACTTTCATGAAAAAAAGCTTTAAAAAGGGAAATTCATAATTAATTCATGTGAAGACATTTTGGATCAACTTTGTGCATTTTGTGAGTACCAATGACATTTCAAATACAATTCCAATCTTGGATGTGGATTTTGAACTCAATTTAATGGCCATTTTCACACTTACTTCAAGAATAAGTAACATATCAAAAACACATCATAAGGCCAAACCAAGGGGCAATCCTCAGCCATTGGATCAGCATTGACATTATGCAAGTCAGCCATGTCTTCTTGACAGCTTGGAAAGGACAAATTCATGTACTTGGCAAGTGGGAAAAGTTTGAAAAAGTGAAAATTGGTTTGGGCTTAAGGAGCTGTCATTGGGCCTCTTCTTGATCTGAATCCAACATACTTAAGCTCAGGAACATTTCCAAGTCCTCAAAAGTGAATTTAGTGAGAGAAAGAGCAAGAACAGTTTGAAAAAAGTGAGAGTGAGAGTGAAAATCATTTTCTGAGTTTCTTTGAGTTTCAACCAAAACTAAGTATCCAAAAACATTCCTTGAGTTGATTAGAACGTTTCTGGGCATTTTATTGCAAGCTTTGATAGCACACTGAGCTGTGTAGAAGCTTATTTTTAGGTTACTTTTCATTTTATCTCACTGTTCAAGCATCTATTTCGTGCCATTTTTACATATTTATAATCCTTGCATATCATAGTTCATTTCTGGTATCATTTGGTGGTTGTTTGTTGAACTTCAAGTTTTGAGCTCCAAACTTGTGGCTTTCGTTTTTATTTATTCATGAGATTTTAAGTCTTTTTAATGGTGTATTCTTGTTCCTCACGAGATGTAGATGAATTTTGACATAAAAAATGTGCAAAACGGTGGAGAAATGATGAAACCGTGATGTTGTTGTTGTGTTCCATGATGCTCATTAGTTGACCTTGCCACATACAAGTCACCAGAATTTATTTTAAGTTTTATTTTTTTGTTGTTGGGCTTAGCATAGACACGTTGTTCACACCCCCCTGATGGGCCCAGTTTCTTTTTGAACTGCCTTTTATTGCTATTCACCACAAGTCTTTATTTATTTTCTTGACATTTTCATTTTATTTTATTTTTTGCATGTATTTAGAAATTAAGTCATTTAAAATACTTCCAATGACCATAAAATTCCACAAAAATACCTTTTGGATTCCTTGAGATGTCCTCTTATTTTTAGAATTTTTTATTTTATTTTATGATTTATTTTTCATTTTAAAAAGGGATTTACCATTGGAAGTGTCTTATTTGACCTAGTTTTTGACATACTTTGTTCTTGAATTTATTTCTCTCATGTCCCTTTGATCCAATGAATAAGATTCAATCCTCATATCAATGATGAGTTAAGGAATTTTTGAGGACCATTTTGCCCCTGACTTGTTGACTTTTGAGTTGACTTTTGTTTCCTTACATTTGACCCTAAACAATCCTCCTTCACAATGGAGCACCCTTGTGAATCAATTTCTATGGTGATGTTGTGAAGTGAATTTGATTGAGTTCATTTGGCCTCTGTTTACCAATGCATTTATGAGCTTCTTGTATTTTATTTGTTATTTTTTGGATCATTTTCCTAGTTTTAGGGTAGCTTGCAAGTCAAGTTATTCAAAGGAAGGTCCATACAAACATGTTGACCTAGTTTGCTTTGGATATGACACTTTTAGATCCTTTGAGCCGTCAATACCTCTTGATTCATGTTGCTAACATGTTGAGGATGATGCTTGTTCATTTTTAGGTCATTATATTGTGTTTAGCTTGTTCGTTTAGTTGCTTACTTTTGAGCTTTCAATTAGGGTTTCTTTGTGAAACATGTGTGCTTCCCTTTGGGAATTGACTTGCACTCCTTTGTGTTTTGTTTTGCTTTGGCTTTTGAGAGCTTTTAGTTTATGTCCCTTGCTGTCCAATGACCTAGGAATATCATTTAAGGTGGCTTGGTCTCTCCTTTGGAGGTACTTGAAGCATACCTAAAATGATGGGATCCTTAAGGACTTTTCTTGGTGATTTCTTTGTGCTTCTTTGTATTTTGCTTGTGATGCTCATGGTTGAGTGTCTATTTTGAGTTCCTTGTTGTCCTCACATGATATCCCATCCTCACTTTGCCTTAGGTCTTGTTTATATTTCATTTGTATTTTGTTTTGTGCCTTATGGTTGATGTTGTTTGGTTTAGGCCATTTCATCCCATTTTAGTGCACTTGTTTGTTTTCATTGGTGCATTTGCTTATCCTTTCTTCTATTGCATATTCCATATTGTTGTTTGAGGTTGAGATGAGCTTGTGGAGGCTATTTCCCCACACCAATTTCCTCCCTCATTCCATGTTTGCATTCTTATATTGTTTATGTTGTTCTTGTTTCCTTTGTTGTCTCTTTTCCCTTAAGACCTCTAATCTCTCTTGTTCAAGAGAGTTTATGATAGACATTAGGATCTTAACCATGTATGACAACATTAGGATAGTTTCATTCCCCTTTCATCCCAACTTTAGGAGCATTATGCATGACAACTTTAGGGTCCAGTTTCCCCTTAGTTTATGTCTTTCTTTTCTCATCTCCTAAACAATCCAAAACACCTAATAAAGGTTAATGAACATTGTACGTTACGAGCCTTAAGCTACTTGGGAAATGGTTGTTGAAGGGTTTCCTTTCAATGGATTGATTGTTTAGTATAGCACCCTTTGGGTGATATGCGACGCAATCACTCCTAAGTCATAGTCTCTAGTGCGATATGAATTGCAAACCAACTCAAAAACACTTCTTCTCTAAAAAACACAAAAACAATCATTCCAACTTCTTTTTGCCTTTTGGGGCCTTTAACCTTTGAGAAATCATTTTCATAACAGGAGTGTTGTTAACTCTAAGTTCTATCGCAAACGGTAACGCCTAAGTTTCCCATGCTCGAGCTGCATACACCAACTGCTAGAACTACTTGTTAACCCTACTCGTCTAAAAATAGTTG
This sequence comes from Lathyrus sativus, assembly GCA_963859935.3. Taxonomy (NCBI): domain Eukaryota; kingdom Viridiplantae; phylum Streptophyta; class Magnoliopsida; order Fabales; family Fabaceae; genus Lathyrus; species Lathyrus sativus. Next base: position 172,773,633 of record OZ012739.1, read on the forward strand.
AATAAAAACATGTGTTCCCCGTTAGCCCGAACTACGCTTGCTCTGATCTTTCATACCAGATGAAAGTACGTAGGCACAAGAAGCGATGTCTTGGCGAGCAACCTTCCCCCCTTTCACCCGTAGTTAGTCGAACTACGTCGACTCTGATTTCTCATTCCAGATGAGATACGTAGGCACAAAGCGTCGTTGCTTTGCCGAGTAATTTCTTTTTATTTTACCCTCAAGCCTATAGTTAGATAGTTTTAATCACCCTTTTAGATAGACAACAAGCGTGGATCCCGTCGAGTACGACGGACGTGAGGGGTGCTAATACCTTCCCCTTGCGTAACCAACTTCCGAACCCTAGATTTGGTTGCGATGACCGATCCTATACCTCTTTTCGTTAGCTTTTCTCTGAGCATTTCCTTTCCCTCTCTTGGGATAAATTACGCACGGTGGCGACTCTTCTGTCATTGTCGGCCCTCGATTTTCATAGTAGCGACAACTGGCGACTCTGCTGGGGACAGGAATAACCTCTATGCGAGTCAATCCTAGCGCTTGTTTGTTTATTTTTAGGGTGTGTACATATGTGCTTTATCTTCATTCTCTTTCCGCATTTTATTTTCCGCATCATATATCATTATTATTGTGCTGTGGGGAGGGATTGTTCTCTTGAGAGATGAGCCTGTATGCCTTGCATGCACCAGCTAGCCATGAAATTCGCGCTCAGATGAGATTCTCTTTGACGATTTTCTTTTTGGCCCTTTGGGCTCGAAGGGATTTTGGATCTGAGGATTGTCGACTCTGGGAACCGATCACTTGTGAGTCAGCTAAGTGAGGCCTCTTCAAGAGATGATGATGCCAAACCAGAAATGGTGAATGTATCATCATTTCTAGAAATCCTGTGACGCTGATGAACGCATAGGATGCCAAACCTCGTCAGTGGATAGGTCCTTACCTGTGAGAGGGATGAGGGTGCAGGAAACTCTAGCCTTCAGACTACCCGGTTCTTTACAATTTAAATTTATGTTCTTGATTGCGAGGGGTCCTAATGTCAGTGTGTGGTTATGACTAAAGCGAAGCGCCGGTCGTCTCAAACTACAGCACACCAATCTTGATCCCCTGTTGCATGTGCATCTTGCATTTTCATTTGCATATCATTAACAGGTATCTGTGTTGCAGGTGTATTTTTTCCTCCCCGATTCTAGTGATCTTTGTTCCTTTTTTGACATGGAGACCTTGAAGAAGACAGTTGCCTACAAGCTCCCTTCTCCTGACATCAGTTATTTGTTGATTTTGGTTGCTTTAGCAGATTAGAAGGTGAAAGCAGAGTTCAAGGAATCCTATGGGAAGTTACTCAGTTTGGTGTGCAAGCCTTCAGTGTTCGAGTTGAATGGTTTATATGCTCTGTTCCAGTTTTACGACCCTCAGTTGAGATGTTTCATCTTTCCTGACTATGTTCTGGCGTCGACATTGGAAGAGTATGCTGCGTTACTAGGGGTTACAGTATTGGATCAGATGCCTTTTTACCATGTTGATACCGAGCCTGATCTAGTTAAACTTGCTGCAATTGTTCATCTTGCTACTTCAGAGTTCTCAGGAAGATTGACCAAGCTAAATGGGACATATGAGTTTCCTCTACCTTTTCTAGTTGACAAGGCTTTACAGCTCGCCAAAGACTGTTGTTGGATTGCGTTCAATGCCATTCTCGCTCTGTGCATATATGGTATCATTTTGTTTCCCAACTTGCCTGACTTTGTGGATACAGACGCTTTCTATATCCTTGCTTCAGGGAATCCAGTGCCAACATTGTTAGGAGATGTTTACCATTCCATCCATTACAAGAATGAAAATCGAAGAGGTAAAAATGTGTATTGCTGCGTGCCCTTGCTGTATAGGTGGTTCTTCAGTCATCTTCCAAAGAAAGGTCCGTTTGTTGCTACTGTTAGCACCTCAGATTGGTCTGCTAGGTTGATGGGTTTATCTGCAGAAAACATTGTATGGTTTGATCATGACATACTTGGCACTGAAATCATATGTAGTTGCAGTGGCTTTCCGAATGTTCCATTGGTCGGAAGAAAGGGTTGTATTAACTATAATCCCTCTTTGCTGATTAGACAATTTGGGTACGCTTTGAAGAATCCTCCTAAGGAAGAAGAGATACAGGAATCTTTGTATCTCACAGGACTGCTAGAAGCCGATACTTTGGTTAGAATGGAGTATGCATAGAGTAACATTCACAGACGAGGTAAGGCAATGTTAGGAAAGAGCAACAATCGAGCTTATGACCCCTACGTGGTTTGGATCAAGGATAGAGCTGCCAAGTCTCTAATGCCATTTCCCTCAGTTGCACCCTTGTACCCCGTCATGCCGGAAGAACCTACTACCGTGGATATTCAGAAGTACAACCAACTGTTGCGTGAAAAAGAAGAGCTGAAGAGAGCAAACGAAGAATTAGAGAAGGAAATTATCCAAATCCGAAGTGAGAAGATTGATGTTGTTCATGCCTTCAAAAGACAGACCGAACTTGCTAACAAGCTAGGTATGGACTTAACAAAGGAGACTGGCGACAAAGAACGCACAGGCCGAGATTTGCATGATGTCTATATTGTGCATGCCACTAAGAAGGAAGAGTTGAAAAAGGCTTACTCAAGGATCTCCAAGTTTGAATCATTATGGAACGCCACACTCACTAACAAAAAGGAGCGAGAGGATAAGCTGAAGCAACAGATCACCAAGTTGAAGAGTCAACTCAGAGCAAAAGACGAGAAGATCTCAGCGCAAGAAGCCCTCCGATATCACAGCGAGCATAAATTGAACCAAGCTATCGCAGACCTGAAGGAGTGTAGGTTGAGGGCAGATACCAAGAGAAGCAGACTTGAAGCATGCTTTGGAAAAGAAGCCTGGGACGACCATGTTGATAGTCTACAGCACACCATCAGCCAGCGAGAGCAACTCATTCAGGGTCTACTTGCCAGACCTGATCATCCTGAGACGATAAAGCTGCTTGTGGATTTCCGGACTCGCCGTCCAGCTTGACTGTCCTTATCTCTCTTTGTATCTTGTTGTTCTTCTTACATATCGACCATCATCAGGCTTGTTGATTGAGGTCATCTCTATTTTGTACTCAACTGATGTATGTGCACTATGGATTGGCTTGTTATTATACGAGGAGTTGTTATTCTATTCACTTGTCTGTGGGATTTTTCATGGTTGCTTCTTCTTTAGGGAGCTAGAATTGAGGGGGGAAATTTCCCTGAAACATATTTACATGTCTGCATTCTGCATCTTTCGCATCATTTATCATTTTGCATAGCAGGTGTTCTTGGGACCGTTAATCTTATCTCTGTCACCTTTTAGGTTCACAGGATAGCAGACCCGACATTCCACAGATACTCTACGAGGGGGAATCAACAAAGGATTATGGAGCAAGTTCAGCTCGAGCTTCAGGAATTTCGCGAGAGGATGGGGAAGTTTATGGACATGATGCAGGGTGTATCCAACGGCCAAGAACAGTTGAGGACATTGGTACAACCTCTGGTGTCAAGGGTTGATGGAAGTGGAGTCTTACATGGTGGAACCCCTGTTGTACCTCCTCCAGAAAACAGTACGCCACGAACAGACGCTATCCCAACGGTTGTCCCTCCGGGCAGAGGAAACCCGACTAGAATTCCCATCCCAGTTCTAATAGGCCATGTACAAGGTAACAACGGTCCCCAGTGGGATCAAGATGATCAAGAAGATATTTTCTCTCTGGGAGATGTTAGGGCAGGATTGCAACCCGACGCTGATAGAAGATTCAAGGCGATTGAGGAGAAGATGAGAAGCCTTGAAAGCCAAAATACCATGGGTCTGGATATGTCGAACCTAGGATTGATTCCTAGACTCAGGATTCCTCCAAAGTTCAAAGTGCCAGATTTCGATAAATACAAAGGAACGTGTCCAAAGGTGCATATTTGCTCCTATTTCTGAAAGATGTCTGCATACTCCGATGATGAGAAGCTGTTGATGCATTTCTTTCAAGATAGTCTATTGGGACCATCCCTCGAATGGTATATGGGTTTAGAGCCAGTTAATGTCAGAAGTTGGAGGGATCTGGGAGAAGCTTTTGTTAAGCACTACCAATACAACAGTGACTTAGCGCCAAACCGAGTGCAACTTCAGAATTTATCGCAGAGAAGTAACGAATGCTTTAAAGAATACGCAAAAAGATGGAGAGAGCTTGCTGCCAGGGTTCAACCTCCCATGGTAGAGAGAGAGAGATTTAATTGATCTGTTTGTGGCCACATTACCAGGAATTTACTATGATAAGCTAGTGAGCAGCATGTCTGGCAGCTTTTCGGACTTGATTATTACCGGTGAGAGGGTTGAAAATGGTATTAAAATGGGAAAGATACAAGCGGGAGAGGGGGCCTCATCTGGAGGTGGAAGGAAGATTTTCGGTGCAAAGAAGAGAGATAACAAGACAAATGCAGTGTCCGGCTTTAACAATCGAAATAGATATCTGAATCGGCGTCAACAGCGACCGTATTATCAGCAACCTCCATAAGTAGCTAGTATTGCCATCCCGGCAGTACAACCTCAATAACAACCACGTCAACAACAGCAACAACAACAACCTCAACAACAGAATTATGCACCGAGACAGTTCCAAGATCGGAGAAGGATGATGGATAGGCATTTTGACACACCACCGATGCCCTACGCTCAGTTATTACAACACTTAATTCAGCTACAGTTGGTCCAGAAAAGGACAATGGCACCTCTAACTGGCCAACCACCTCCCAGATATGACGCCAACGCTAGGTGTGAATTCCACTCTGGCGCCCCCGGCCACAACATCGATAATTGTAAAGCTTTCAAACACAAGGTACAAGACCTTGTTGATAGTAAGGCTATCAATTTCAATCAAGATGCGCCAAACGTGGATCAAAACCCCATGCCTAACCATGGTAGGGGTGGTGGTGTGAATGCTATTGTCAGCAAAGAAGGCCTGAACTTGGTGTCCAATGTGGAGAATCTGAAGACACCGTTAGGTTTTGTGAAGAACAAGTTGTTAGAGGGAGGAGTGTTCCCGGGCTGTAGAGAGGATTGTGAAGATTGTATGATTTGTACCAAAGGATGTCAGAATCTGAAGAAGCATATACAACGCATGATGGATGAGGGCCTATTGCAATTTGATAGAATTTGTGAGAAGAATATTGAAGAGGTAGTCATTGAAGATGAGGATGAGGTGGCAACCATCTCCATCCTGTACAAAACAATTACAATTTCTGCGCCTCCAACAAGGCCAACTATTGTATTCACGAAAGCAGGGCCTGTACCCTATGAGAGCACTAAGGAAATCCCTTGGAACTATGGGGCCGAGGTCTATTGCAATGGGCAGAAGCAGGAATTAAAAATTTCGCCCTTGGACTCGGTTGATAATTTCGTGGGAACTGGAGGAATGACTCGAAGTGGAAGAGTGTTTGCACCTCCCGAGGCAAATGTAGACAGAGCTGACAAAGGAAAAGGGAACATAGTGGTTGAAGAAAGTTCTCAGACTAGAGAAAAGGAATCTTTGCTAAAGGACGCCGAGGAATTTATGCGTTTGATAAGGAAGAGTGACTACAAAATTGTGGATCACTTGCAACAGACTCCTTCAAAGATTTCCATCTTGTCGTTGCTATTGTGTTCTGAAGCTCACAGGAATGCTTTGCTCAGGGTTTTGAATAATGCTTATGTACCTCAAGAGATATCCGTGAATCAGTTAGAAGGAGTGGTGGCCCATGTCAATGCAGGTAACGGGTTGGGATTCACTGATCGTGATTTGACACCGAAAGGAAGGAACCACAACTTGGCTTTGCATATTTCACTTGAGTTCCGAGGAACAGTGATGTCGCACGTCCTTGTTGATACAGGGTCGTCCTTGAATGTGTTGCCAAAGAAAGCATTGATGAAGATAGATCATCAGGGTCTTTATTGTACGCCTAGTGATTTGATTGCGCGAGCTTTCGATGGAACCTGAAGATCTGTTTTTGGGGAGATAACTCTGCCTATCCAAGCAGGCCCGGAGGTGTTTGAAGCAGTTTTCTACATCATGGACATTCAGCCTGCCTACAGCTGTCTATTGGGTCGGCCCTGGATACACTCAGCAGGAGCTGTAACATCAACGTTGCACCAGAAGTTGAAGTACATGGTGGATGGGAATATTGTGACTATTTGTGGAGAAGAAGACATCATGGTGAGCCATCTGTCCTCATTCAAGTATGTGGAGGTAGATGGTGAAATTCATGAAACACTGTGTCAGGCCTTTGAAACTGTTCAAATCAAGGAAAAGGCGCCGATCGAGGTCAAAACTCCAGAATTTGCCATGTCATCATACAAGGAAGCCCAAGCCATAGTGGAATCTGGAGAAGCACAAGTATGGGGGAAGGTGGTGAGCGTCCCCAACAAACAAGATAAGTTTGGATTAGGATACAGCCCGTATGCATCTCTTTCACAAGACGCTCCATGTAACGCCCCGATCCTGAATTTCCTTTATTTTGAGTCCTTTCTGATTTAAATAATTGAATTATTATTTTAAATGTGGAATTGTGTGTTAATATGTTATTTGTGCATATTGTGCTATTTTTGCCTACTTTGAGAGTTTCGGGTAAAAATAGACCGGAGGGTATTTTGGGCATTAGTAATTATGTTAAGTGGATATTTTATGTGAATTGATTAATTAGTGTGTGGAAAGAATTTGAGAGGAAAGGAAAGAGAAAATGAGTATATGAGAGAAAAAGAGAAAGTTAGTAAGGGAGAAAGAAAAACAAAAGGAAAGAAAGGAAGAGAAGAGAAAGAGGAGAGAAAGAAGAGGAAAAACCTAGAACTTCAAGAAATCATTACCAAAGCTTTCGATTGATCGGGTAAGGGTGTGAAACTTTATTATTCTATCAATGTGTATAATCATGTATGATTCTGTTGGATTGTTTTGGATTGTTGGTAGTTTTTCTACACTTTCCATTTTAGGTTGAATTTGGTTTAATCGATAGAAATCGTTGTCTAACGGTTAGAATCGTGATTAGATGACGTAGATTAGTCGATATATGTTAGACTAAGGCTACTGGATATGAGTTGGATTTCATCGGGTGATTTTATCGGTGGTTTTGGATTCTGAACAGTGGGGAGAAGTTGAAATCGCAGACGCTCGCTAGCAGTTCGCTAGGCGAGCAGGTCGCGAGTGGTCGCTGGTAGTTCGCTAGGCGAGTGCGCAGCGAACGGTCCCAAACTTGGGACAGAATGGTTTTAATGTCCCTCGCTGGCAGCGAAGGGAGTAGCGAGGAGCTCGCTGGAGGCTCGCTGTGGCGAACGGTGTAGCGAACGAGGTTTATAGCCTCTGTGCTGGCTCGCTAGTAGTTCGCTAGGCGAGGAGGTAGCGAACGCTCGCTAGGCGAGCGTGTAGCGAACGTAGCAGGATGGATTTTCCCTGTTGCGGGGTGCTGTCGTGGCTTGGGGTTTCGGTTGCGATCGACCCTTCTTTGATTTAGTAGTTATATGCTGGGTTGTGTTGTGCTGTGGGTAGCCGTATGGCGTGAATCCTAGATTATGAATTGTGGCCGCTTGGGCAATTATGTGCATTGTTTAGCCTGATTAAAAATTTATGATGTTGTATGAATATATGCGATGAATGTGTAGAATGCATGAGTATGTTTGTAAACATGTGTGCATTTTCAAGAGTGTCATGAGTCATGTTGCATGTGAAGCATCATGGTATGCATTCTTGTGTCGATTGATTCCTCGGTGAATCTGCAGAACCTCGTGTGCCCTTGTGGGGTGTGAGCGATGGTTAATTATTGATCCCTCGGTGGATTTGCAGAACCTCGTATATTATGATGGTTATTTTGATTCCACGTAGAATCTGCAGAACCTCGTGTGCCCATGTGGGGTGTGAGCGATGGTTAGTTGGTTCTTCAATTGAACCTGCTGAAATGAGTCGGTACCGCATTTGCATCTGCATAGAGTCGTGTGTCGGTCTCTATGAGTTGCATGTTGACATCCTGCATGGTGTATGGTGAATGAACATAATTGTAAATGTTTATATGAATTGTTGAGGATTGACATGATTGGTATGCTTGAAGACACATGTATGTGTGAATATATGAATATGTATGTTTTGTGTGTTTATGAACCGATATAAACATTGTTGACGCATATTGTATATGCATGATGTTCTATTTATAAATAGATAATGTGAATATATTGCAATGTACGGTATGACGAGGTGAGTTGCGGTGAGAATGCGAAAGACGTATATTGGGTATTATGTATATATATGTTTTTATGCATTGTTATTATGATATCGTTTCTCACCCTTATGTGGTTTCTTTTAATGCCCTACGAGGCATTGCAGATTAGATCGCTGGAAGTATTTTTGTGAAGGGTGGCTTCTTCCCTTTTTGGTCGGTCGGCTCTGATATGTAGCACCGGGTAGAATAGGATTTATTTTGATTCTTTTGTGATACATCTGAGTATGTATCTGCTGTTGATATGTTTTGTAAAACACGATGAATGATAACTGTATATGTGAATACATGTTTGGTGAATTATGAAATATTTGGATATTTCCGCCTTTGTTCTAAATATTTCTTGTGGGTGTTATTCTGTTGTTGCATATCTGTTGAGCAGGTGTTGTATGTGTTGGAATTTTTATGATAATGTGATATTTCCCTTTTATGCCATGTTGCAAATGTACTCTGATGAAATTTTAAATTTATGCCTAAATGATTAATTGTATTATTTAGGGGCATAGAAAGGGGGTGTTACATTAAGTGGTATCAGAGCCCAGTGTTGAGTCAGTTGTATCTGTCTCGCTGTTTTGTTGGTTGAACAGTTGTTTGACCCTGTTGTTATTTTTGGGAATAATCAGAATATGGCTGGTCGTAATGACAACGCGATGGTTGCGGCATTGGAAGCTATGGCTCGAGCAGTGCAGGGTGCGCCGAATGTGAATGCTAACGATGAGTTTAGAAAGAATCAACCGTCGGTGTTCAAAGGAAGGTTTGATCCGGACGGTGCTCAGATTTGGCTGAAAGAGGTCGAGAGGATCTTCAGAGTTATGAATTGCGCTGATAGGAACAAGGTGAGACTTGGGTCTCACATGCTGAGAGAAGAAGCCGATGACTGGTGGGTCGGCATAAGACAAATTCTTGGGGTTGATGATGAGGAAATAACTTGGGATTTGTTCCGCACTGAATTTTTGAGGAAGTATTATCCGGAGAGTGTGAATGGAAAGAAGGAGATGGAGTTTCTAGAATTGAAGCAAGGGAACATGTCTGTGGTCGACTACACGGCTAAGTTTACGGAGTTGGTGAAATTCCATCCTCACTATGATGCGGTGGCGGCGGAATTTTCCAAGTGTATTAAGTACGAGAACGGCTTGCGCCCGGAGATCAAGCAAGCTGTGGGATATCAGAGGATTCGAAGATTTTCGGACTTAACCGAATGCTGTAGAATTTTCGAAGAGGATAGTAGGGCTCGTTCTACTCACTATAAGAGTTTGAATGAGAGGCGAGGGAAGCAACCAGTAAGGAGTGGGCCTTATGTGACGCCTGCTGATAAAGGGAAGCATAGGGAACACTTTGTCAAGAAATCCGGAGGAGGGAGTTCTGGTCCCGTTAAGTGCTATAGGTGCGGCGAAGAAGGGCACAAATCTTTTGAGTGTAAGAAGGCTGGGGAAAAGTGTGCTAACTGTGGTGGTCTCGGTCATGCTACAACTGAATGTAGAAGGAATGTGATTAAGTGTTTTAACTGTGGGGAGGTTGGTCATATTAGTACGAAGTGTACTAAGGCAAAGCAAGCTCCGTCAAGCGGGAAGGTATTTGCATTAGCGGGTGCAGACACTACTAATGCGGATCGGTTGATTAAAGGTACATGCTTTATTAATAATATTCCCTTAGTTGCTATTATCGATACCGGAGCGACTCATTCATTTATTTCTTTCGAGTGCTCTAAGCGTTTGGATTTGTGTTTTTCTTCTTGTGGTGGTGATATGGTTATTGAGACACCCGCTTCGGGGTTGGTAACTACGTCTTCAGTATGTTTGAGTTGTCCCTTGACCATGTATGGTAAGGACTTTATTATGGACTTGGTGTGTTTGCCATTAGAAGGATTAGATGTGATTTTGGGTATGAATTGGTTGCAGTATAATAGAGTTCATATTGATTGTTATCACAAGTTAGTGAGGTTTCCATCTTTGGGAGATGAGGAGGAAGAGAGTTTTCTATCCACTAAAGAGTTGAAGAAACTTTTGGCGGATGAAGCTCAAGTGTTCTGTTTGTTTGCGTCGCTGTCGGTAGAGAATAAGGTTGAATTGGATTTGGTTCCAGTGGTATGTGACTTTCCAGAAGTATTTCTGGAGGACATTACGGATGTACCGCCAAAAAGGGAAGTCGAGTTTTCGATTGATCTAGTTCCCGATACTAGACCGATTTCGATGGCACCGTATCGTATGTCGGCATCGGAGTTGGTAGAATTGGAGACAATTGAATGATTTATTGGAAAAGAGATTTGTTAGGCCGAGTGTTTCTCCTTGGGGTGCGCCGGTATTGTTGGTAAAGAAGAAAGATGAGAGCATGCGGTTGTGTATTGATTATCGGCAGTTGAACAAGGTGACTATCAAGAATAAGTATCCGCTCCCTAGAATTGATGATTTGATGGACCAATTGGTTGGTGCCCGTGTTTTTAATAAGATTGATTTGAGGTCAGGTTATCACCAGATTCGTGTTAAAGGAGAAGATATTCAAAAGACGGCTTTTAGGACACGGTATGGTCATTATGAATTTTCTGTGATGCCATTCGGAGTTTCTAATGCGCCGGGTGTGTTTATGGAATATATGAATCGTATCTTTCATGGGCAGTTGGATCGTTTGGTTGTTGTGTTTATTGACGACATTTTGATTTACTCTAAGTCCCAAGAAGAGCATGAAGAGCATTTGCGGGTTGTGTTGCAAGTATTGAAGGAGAAGCAATTGTATGCTAAGTTATCCAAGTGCGAGTTTTGGTTATCGGAAGTGAGTTTTCTTGGGCATGTTATTTCTGGTAGTGGTATTTGTGTTGATCCGTCCAAGATTGATGTGGTGATGCAATGGGAGGCTCCTAAGTCGGTTACGGAGATCCGAAGCTTTTTGGGCTTGGCCGGTTATTATCGGAGGTTTATTGAGGGATTTTCGAAGTTGGCTCTTCCGTTGACTCAGTTGACTTGTAAGGGAAAGACTTTTGTTTGGGACATTAATTGTGAGAAGAGTTTTGTTGAACTTAAGAGACGGTTGACAACGGCGCCGGTTCTGATTTTGCCAAATCCGACGGAAGCGTTTGTGGTTTATTGTGATGCTTCTTTGTCTGGTTTGGGTGGTGTTTTGATGCAAGACGGTAAAGTTGTGGCTTATGCTTCAAGGCAATTGAGAGTGCATGAGAAGAATTATCCCACGCACGATTTGGAATTGGCGGCCGTGGTCTTTGTTTTGAAAATTTGGAGACATTATCTCTATGGTGCGAGATTTGAAGTTTTTAGCGACCACAAGAGTTTGAAGTATTTATTTGAGCAAAAGGAATTGAATATGAGGCAAAGGAGATGGTTAGAGTTTTTGAAGGATTATGACTTTGGGTTGAATTACCATCCGGGTAAGGCAAATGTTGTAGCCGATGCTTTGAGCCGGAAGTTAGTGCATATGTCTACATTGATGGTAAGAGAATGGGAACTTTTGGAGAGTTTTAGAGATTTGAGTTTGGTTTGTGAAATGACGCCAAGAAGTGTAAAACTTGGTATGTTGTATGTTACGAATGATTTTCTAGCTACCGTTCGTGAAAAGCAAAAGTTGGATTTGAAATTTGTGGATTTGATGATGAATGAGAGTGAGGACTTTAAGGTTGATAATTTTGGAGTTTTGAAATTTCGTGGTCGTATTTGTATTCCCGGCGATGTGGATTTGAGAAAGACGATATTGGAGGAAGGACACCGGAGAAAATTAAGTATTCACCCGGGTGCGAATAAGATGTATCAAGATTTGAAGAAAATCTTTTGGTGGTCCGGATTAAAGAGGGATGTAGCTCGGTTTGTGTATTCGTGTTTGACCTGCCAGAAGTCTAAAGTGGAACATCAGAAGCCTAGTGGGTTGATGCAACCGTTGGATATTCCGGAATGGAAATGGGATAGTATATCAATGGATTTTGTTACGGGTTTACCAAATACGCAAAGAGGTCACAATGCTATTTGGGTGATTGTTGATAGGCTTACTAAATCTGCTCACTTTATTCCGATTGATATTAGTTATCCTTTGGAAAAGTTAGCCGAGATTTATGTTCGGGTGATTGTGAAGTTGCATGGAGTTCCCAAGAGTATCGTGTCAGATAGAGATCCTAGATTTACTTCGAGATTTTGGGAAGGTTTGCAAAAGGCTTTAGGTTCTAAGTTGAGATTGAGTTCGGCGTATCATCCGCAGACGGATGGCCAAACTGAGAGGACGATTCAATCGTTAGAGGACTTGTTGCGTGCTTGTGTGCTCGAGCAAGGTGGTGTTTGGGATAGCTTTTTGGCATTGATTGAATTCACTTACAACAACAGTTTTCATGCAAGTATTGGTATGGCACCATTTGAAGCTTTGTATGGTCGGAGATGTCGAACACCTTTGTGTTGGCATGAAACCGGAGAGAGATCGGTAGTTGGACCGGAAATGGTACAACAAACGACGGAGAAGGTGAAGTTTATTCGGGAGAAGATGAAAGCTTCCCAGAATAGGCAAAAGAGTTATCATGACAAGAGAAGGAAGGATCTTGAATTTCAAGAAGGTGACCATGTGTTTTTGAGAGTTACACCGGTTACGGGTGTGGGTCGTGCTTTAAAGTCGAAGAAGTTGACTTCTCGTTTTATTGGTCCGTATCAAATTATTGCATGAGTTGGTGCGGTGGCTTATCGTGTGGCGTTGCCTCCGAGTCTTTCGAATTTGCATGATGTGTTCCATGTTTCGCAACTTCGGAAGTATGTTCCGGATCCGTCACATGTGATTCCTATGGATGAGGTGGAGGTAAGAGATAATCTTACGGTTGAGGTTTTACCGGTTATGATTTTGGACCGCGAAGTTAAGAACCTAAGAGGCAAGGATATTTCGCTTGTAAAAGTAGCATGGGGAGGTGCTGCGGAAGGCAATATGACTTGGGAATTGGAGGGTAAGATGCGTGAGTCGCATCCTGAGCTGTTCGAATTAGGTAATATTTTCGAGGACGAAAATTCCTAAGTGGGGGAGAGTTGTAACGCCCCGATCCTGAATTTCCTTTATTTTGAGTCCTTTCTGATTTAATTAATTGAATTATTATTTTAAATGTGGAATTGTGTGTTAATATGTTATTTGTGCATATTGTGCTATTTTTGCCTACTTTGAGAGTTTCGGGTAAAAATAGACCGGAGGGTATTTTGGGCATTAGTAATTATGTTAAGTGGATATTTTATGTGAATTGATTAATTAGTGTGTGGAAAGAATTTGAGAGGAAAGGAAAGAGAAAATGAGTATATGAGAGAAAAAGAGAAAGTTAGTAAGGGAGAAAGAAAAACAAAAGGAAAGAAAGGAAGAGAAGAGAAAGAGGAGAGAAAGAAGAGGAAAAACCTAGAACTTCAAGAAATCATTACCAAAGCTTTCGATTGATCGGGTAAGGGTGTGAAACTTTATTATTCTATCAATGTGTATAATCATGTATGATTCTGTTGGATTGTTTTGGATTGTTGGTAGTTTTTCTACACTTTCCATTTTAGGTTGAATTTGGTTTAATCGATAGAAATCGTTGTCTAACGGTTAGAATCGTGATTAGATAACGTAGATTAGTCGATATATGTTAGACTAAGGCTACTGGATATGAGTTGGATTTCATCGGGTGATTTTTCGGTGGTTTTGGATTCTGAACAGTGGGGAGAAGTGGAAATCGCAGACGCTCGCTAGCAGTTCGCTAGGCGAGCAGGTCGCGAGTGGTCGCTGGTAGTTCGCTAGGCGAGTGCGCAGCGAACGGTCCCAAACTTGGGACAGAATGGTTTTAATGTCCCTCGCTGGCAGCGAAGGGAGTAGCGAGGAGCTCGCTGGAGGCTCGCTGTGGCGAACGGTGTAGCGAACAAGGTCTGTAGCCTCTGTGCTGGCTCGCTAGTAGTTCGCTAGGCGAGGAGGTAGCGAACGCTCGCTAGCAGCTCGCTAGGCGAGCGTGTAGCGAACGTAGCAGGATGGATTTTCCCTGTTGCGGGGTGCTGTCGTGGCTTGGGGTTTCGGTTGCGATCGACCCTTCTTTGATTTAGTAGTTATATGCTGGGTTGTGTTGTGCTGTGGGTAGCCGTATGGCGTGAATCCTAGATTATGAATTGTGGCCGCTTGGGCAATTATGTGCATTGTTTAGCCTGATTAAAAATCTATGATGTTGTATGAATATATGCGATGAATGTGTAGAATGCATGAGTATGTTTGTAAACATGTGTGCATTTTCAAGAGTGTCATGAGTCATGTTGCATGTGAAGCATCATGGTATGCATTCTTGTGTCGATTGATTCCTCGGTGAATCTGCAGAACCTCGTGTGCCCTTGTGGGGTGTGAGCGATGGTTAATTATTGATTCCTCGGTGAATCTGCAGAACCTCGTGTGCCCTTGTGGGGTGTGAGCGATGGTTAATTATTGATCCCTCGGTGGATTTGCAGAACCTCGTATATTACGATGGTTATTTTGATCCCGCGTAGAATCTGCAGAACCTCGTGTGCCCATGTGGGGTGTGAGCGATGGTTATTTGGTTCTTCAATTGAACCTGCTGAAATGAGTCGGTACCGCATTTGCATCTGCATAGAGTCGTGTGTCGGACTCTATGAGTTGCATGTTGACATCCTGCATGGTGTATGGTGAATGAACATAATTGTAAATGTTTATATGAATTGTTGAGGATTGGCATGATTGGTATGCTTGAAGACACATGTATGTGTGAATATATGAATATGTATGTTTTGTGTGTTTATGAACCGATATAAACATTGTTGACGCATATTGTATATGCATGATGTTCTATTTGTAAATAGATAATGTGAATACATTGCAATGTACGGTATGATGAGGTGAGTTGCGGTGAGAATGCGAAAGACGTATATTGGGTATTATGTATATATATGTTTTTATGCATTGTTATTATGATATCGTTTCTCACCCTTCTGTGGTTTCTTTTAATGCCCTACGAGGCATTGCAGATTAGATCGCTGGAAGTATTTTTGTGAAGCGTGGCTTCTTCCCTTTTTGGTCGGTCGGCTCTGATATGTAGCACCGGGTAGAATAGGATTTATTTTGATTCTTTTGTGATACATCTGAGTATGTATATGCTGTTGATATGTTTTGTAAAACTCGATGAATGATAACTGTATATGTGAATACATGTTTGGTGAATTATGAAATATTTGGATATTTCCGCCTTTGTTCTAAATATTTCTTGTGGGTGTTGTTCCGTTGTTGCATATCTGTTGAGCAGGTGTTGTATGTGTTGGAATTTTTATGATAATGTGATATTTCACTTTTATGCCATGTTGCAAATGTACTCTGATGAAATTTTAAATTTATGCCTAAATGATTAATTGTATTATTTGGAGGCATAGAAAGGGGGTGTTACACTCCACGTTACAAAGGACATGTTCAGTTCACCAGTGGTGGGGTGATATTCGAAAAAATCAATGTTGTATCTGACGAGGAAGGAGACAGTGACTGTGACATGGATGCGTGGATCAAGCCATGTGTCCCTGGCCAGGGTTTGAGGAACTGGGCTGTGGAGGAAGTCATCTTTGTGACCTATGAAGAGTAATTGCTTTGTTTTGATTAATGTATCGCCCTATGTTCTGCCCACAGCATAGTGGTCTTTATTTTGTAGGGGCCTTATCTGTTATGTACGCAAACAATTTTTTATCATTATCAATCGAAAAGACATCTTTTTCATTCAAAATTTTGTGATCCTTGTTTTTCTTGTTTTTATTTTCTAACAATAAAATGGCAATGTGGTTTGTGTTTGTTTGTTTCATATCATTTAAGCATAAAATCATCATGATTGCAGGTTACACATTTCAGATACCATCGACTCAGACTTGTCTATGACTCGGTGTGACTTTGACAATCCGATCTTTCAAGCAGAAGAAGAGATTGCTGAAGACGAAGACTTGCCCGAAGAACTTGCCAGATTGTTAAGACAAGAGGAGAAGGTCATCCTGCCTCATCAGGAGGAAGTTGAAGTCATTAACCTGGGAACTGAGGAAGATAAGAAGGAGGTCAGAATAGGGGCCGCATTGCAAAGCGATGTCAAGCGAAGACTGGTTGAGTTACTCCAAGAGTATAAAGATGTCTTTGCTTGGTCATATGAAGATATTCCTGGACTCGACACAGATATTGTGGTTCATTGTTTGCCTCTTCGAGAAGAGTGTCCTCCTGTTAAGCAGAAATTGAGAAGAACCATGCTTGATATGGCAGTGAAGATCAAAGAAGAAGTCTAGAAGCAGTTAGACGCCGGATTTCTTGCTGTGACAAACTATCCTCCGTGGGTTGCAAACATCGTGCCTGTACCTAAGAAGGACGGCAAAGTCAGGATGTGTGTTGATTATAGAGACCTGAATAGGGAACGCCCAAAGGATGATTTTCCGCTCCCTCATATTGACGTGCTTGTTGATAACACCGCATAATTCTCAGTGTTTTCCTTCATGGATGCCTTCTCCGGATACAATCAGATTAAGATGGCACCGGAGGACATGGAGATAACGACTTTCATCACGCCATGGGGGATGTTCTGCTATAAAGTAATGCCTTTTAGTTTGAGTAACGCAGGGGAAACTTATCAACGAGTTATGGTGACTCTCTTTCATGATATGATTCATCATGAGATTGAAGTATATGTCGACGATATGATTGCAAAGTCCCAAACGGAGGAGGGGCATCTGGTGAATCTTCTAAAGTTGTTTGAGAGATTAAGGAAATTCAAGTTGAGGCTGAATCCAAACAAGTGTACTTTCGGCGTATGGTCAGGAAAGTTATTGGGGTTCATCGTCAATGAGAAAGGTATAGAGGTTGATCCTGCAAAGATCAAAGCAATTCAAGAAATGCCAGCACCAAAGACCGAGAAACAAGTTTGTGGTTTCTTAGGTAGATTGAACTACATCGCTCGGTTCATATCTCACCTCACAGCCACTTGTGAGCCATTATTTAAGTTATTAAAGAAAGATCAGGCGGACATTTGGAATGAGAATTGTCAGAAAGCGTTTGAGAAAATAAAAGAGTATCTGCAGGAACCTCCAATACTGATGCCCCCGGTGGCTGGGAGATATTTGATAATGTACTTAACAGTTCTTGAGAATTCCATGGGTTGTGTTCTCGGTCAGCATGACGAGATTGCAAGAAAAGAGCATGCAATTTATTACTTGAGTAAAAAGTTCACAGATTGTGAGTCCAGATACTCAATGTTGGAGAAAACTTGTTGTGCACTGGCTTGGGTCGCCAAACGCCTAAGGGAGTATATGCTAAACCATACGACCATGTTAATTTCAAAGATGGATCCAATTAAGTACATATTTGAAAAGCAACAGGAAGGATTGCTAGATGGCAGATGGTTCTGACATAATACGACATTCAGTATGTGTCTCAGAAAGCTATTAAAGGAAGTGTTTTGTCAGATTATCTCGCAGAGTAACCAATTGACGACTATTAGCCAATGAAGTTCGATTTTCCTGACGAAGACATTATGTACTTGAAGATGAAAGATTGTGATGAGCCACTACCAAATGAAGGTCCTGACTTGGGTTCCCAGTGGAAATTGATCTTTGACGGTGCTGTTAACTCCTACGGCAGTGGAATTGGGGCAATCATTACAACCCCCCATGGGACGCATATACCATTCACTGCTAGGTTGACATTTCCCTGTACAAATAACGAGGCCGAATATGAAGCGTGTATCATGGGTATCGAGGAAGCAATCGATTTGAGAATCAAGAACCCTAATGTCTACGGTGATTCAGCTTTAATGGTCAATCATATCAAAGGAGAGTGGGAGACGCGCCAACCAAATCTGATCCCTTATATGAACTATGCAAGAAGATTGCTACCCTTCTTCGATCATGTAGAGTTTCACCATGTGCCGAGAGCAGAAAATCAGATGGCAGACACCTTGGCTACTTTATCTTCAATGTACAAAGTGAAGTTTTGGAACGATGCACCAAGAATCGTTATCTCACGCCTCGATAGACCGACATTCGTTTTTGCAATAGAAGAAGCTTCTGATGGCAAGCCATGGTATTACGACATCCAGAACTTTCTCAAGAATCAAGAGTATCCGACCGGGGCATCCAGTCGAGATAAGAAGACCTTGAGGAGATTATCTGGTAACTTCTATTTGAATCCAGACGGTGTACTTTATCGAAGGAACTTTGACTTAATGCTAAGATGTGTGGACGAAAAAGAAGCGAATCTGCTTATGGAAGAGGTCCACGAAGGAGCCTTTGGAACGCATGCAGGTGGACACGCCATGTCTCGAAAGCTATTGAGAGCAGGGTATTATTGGTTAAACATGGAGTCCGATTGCTTCAGGTACGTTAAGAAATGCCACAAGTGTCAGATTTATGCCGACAAGATTCATGTGTCGCCGTGTCCTTTGAATGTCATCTCATCTCCGTGGCCCTTATCCATGTGGGGCATTGATATGATTGGCAATATCGAGCCAACTGCGTCCAATGGGCATCGTTTCATCTTAGTGGCGATTGACTATTTCACCAAATGGGTCGAAGCAGCCTCCTATGCTAATGTCACAAAGCAAGTTGTAGCCTGGTTCATCAAAAGAGACATCATTTGCCGCTATGGGATACCTGAAAGGATCATTACTGATAATGGTTCCAATCTGAATAACAAGATGATGAAGGAGTTGTGCCAGAACTTTAAGATTGAGCATCACAATTCGTCTCCTTATCGTCCGAAGATGAATGGCGTTGTGGAAGCGGCCAACAAAAACATCAAGAAGATAGTGCAGAAGATGGTTGTGACTTACAAGGATTGGCACGAGATGTTGCCTTTTGCTTTACATGGATATCGTACCTCGGTGCGTACTTCAACCGGGGCAACTCCTTTCTCGTTAGTGTATGGTATGGAAGTTGTCCTACCATTAGAGGTCGAGATACCTTCCTTGAGAGTTCTGGCTGACGTCAAACTAGATGAAGCAGAATGGGTGAAGAATAGGTTGAATCAGCTCATTTTGATGGATGAGAAAAGGTTGGTGTCCATCGCATACGGTCGTCTATACCAAAGCAGGATGAAGAAAGCCTTCAACAAGAAGATACGTCCCCGAAGCTTTCAGGCAGGTGATTTGGTGTTAAAGCGGATTCTCCCACCACAAAACGACCACAGGGGCAAATGGACTCCCAATTATGAAGGTCTGTATGTTGTGAACAAAGTCTTCTCCGGAGGAGCCTTGTTACTTTCAACCATGGATGGTGAAGATTTTACGTCCCCCGTGAACGCGGACGCAGTCAAAAAATACTTTGTTTAAAATAGACCCGCTGGAAAGAAAAAGAAAATCCAGGCAAGAATGGGGCATCCCGGCGAACCATAAAAAGATAGGTTCGAGAAAAAATTAGGGATAAAAAGAAAAAAATGTGCAAACCCGCAAAGTTGAAAACCTGAAAGGGCGACTTTGGCAAAATTGGGTATCCCGGTGAATCGAAAACCCGCAAGGGCGATTCAGGAAAAAGATAGGGATTTGAAAAGCAAATGACTGCGGTCCGAGCATAGATCTTCCAAGCATAGTGGATTATGGGAAGACTCGAGAATCATCCGTCCAAATCAATCTCTTCCGAAGACGAAGCATCGGAAATGCGTCGAGGTCACGCGAGTCATAGTTGATTCGTTCTATGATGGTTGTCTGTGCCACATTGCCGACATTTTTGTATATTCTTGTGCATTTCTGTATTTTGCTTACGCAGCTTTCTCATTTCAGGAGTTGCGTCCCCTTGTAAATTTGCCTATTTACAGGCTATCCATCAATAAAGCATACTATCCAGAAAACCTTTGTCTTTGATTCAGCTTTTATCGTTTTGTTTGCAAAAGGCGCCTGATGTTTTTGATAAAACTTTGCATACATAACTTTGTGGGCTCTGCTAACCATAATCGAAACAATGTTTTTGCTTGAATAATGTCACAGGTGATAAGTAAGACGATTATTTGTGGCACAGAACGTATTTGCCTGTTTGTTATTTGCAGGACTCCCAGCCTCGAAAATTTTCCAGAAATCCCGCATCTAAAGGAAGGGCGCAAGCTAAGCATGTTCACCTCCCCGACAGTTTGAAACTTCATACAATTAAGGTTACCCTCAGCAGGTCGAGATTGGTGTCTCCAGCAGAGTAAGATCATTTCTAACAGGTAGATATGGATGTATCCTCAGTAGTGGAATGGATGCAGAATTTCATCTTCCCCATAGAACCTGAACAATTAGCTCCTATCCCCTCAGAGTCCGAGATGATGTTTCATTTCCCTAAGCAGAGGTCGATGTTGTTGAGTATTGTGCTCATTTTCCCCAAGCAGAGGTCGATATTGATTCCCTCCCTATCTAATCCCCAGCCAAGTTAGTGGGTTGGGTTTTCTCCCCCGAGATTGTTTATTCTCCATCCTCAGCATAGTTTGATTTTGATCCCCAGCGGAGTGGATTTGTGCTTAGCAGAGCAGCTTTACCCAGAAGTTATTTCGGAGGCCATCCAAGGCTTTTTATTCCCCAGCATGAGTGTGTAGGTACTAGACGTGCCTAGTTTTCCCCCAGCGGAGTTGTTTTCCTCTCTTCAACATTTATTTTGTTGATGTGGTTCCTTTGCATTTGCATCGTGCATAGCATCCTCCCAAACGCGTAGCATTTCCATTTCGTATGGAGCATTACACCATCTTCAAACAAATGCATGTGAAACATAAGCCAGTTCATTATTTCTTTGTTTCAGGTGAATCTCGCAGATGATTAGTATCTTTGCCCGTGTGTTGGCTAGACTCCGGCTCATGCTTTTTTCCCAGCGGAGTTCTTTTGTGATTATCATCAATGGATGATCCTAATTTCGTTTGGATTCTGATGCTCGCTTTCATTTAGCGAAGGTTTCGCGGTGATGTCAAGTGATTCGGTTTTTCAGCCGCGATGTTGGATGTTTGGTTTAGCGGCGATGTTGGATGTTTGTTTCTAGCGGCGATGTCAAGTGATTCGGTTTTTCAGCGGCGATGTTGGATGTTTGTTTCTGGCGGCGATGTCAAGTGATTCGATTTTTTAGCGGCGATGTTGGATGTTTGTTTCTGGTGGTGATGTCAAGTAATTCGGTTTTTCAGTGGCGATGTTGGATATTTGTTTTGACGGCGAAGTCAGACTATTGAAGAGTTAACGGCAAAGTCAGATGGTATTGAGAAGTTGACGGCGAAGTCAGATTATGTTGAGAAATGACGGCGAAGTTAAGACTGATTTAAGAATGGACGTCGAAGTCAGATTGTTTTGAGGATTGACGGCGAAGTCAAGTTGTTTTAAGAATGGACGGCAAAGTCAAGTTGTTTTAAGAGTTGACAGCGAAGTCAGGTTATTTTGGAAGTTGACGGCGAAGTCGGATGGTTTTGAGGGCTGACGGTGAGGTCAGGTGTTTTATCAATTTTATGCAAAAAAGGACGGCGAAGTCAAGTGTTTTACAGATTTAATATGGAATCCTGAAGGCGGAGTCAAATTATTTTGATGAATGACGGTGATGTTGGAGGTTTCTTTCTGCGGTTGGCAAATTTACTGGGATGGTGACTAATGGCGAAGTCAGATATTCTACTTGATACAGGCTCCTGACGGTGATGTTGGAGGTTTCTTTCTGCGGTCGGCAAATTTCCGGGTTCTTTGGTATTCAACCGTCTTTTACCTTGACGGTGTGAAAGTCGTTCACTTTCCACTCATTCAGGTCTAAGTCGTTTGAATAAGGGCAGCTGTTGTACCCCAAAATTTGCCCAACCTTTTCTTTACTTGGTTTATGTTTCATTTGTTCTAGCATATTGTATTGCATAGCATTTTGCATTTTTACAAGGGATCAAGATATGTGTGAGCAACAAGAGAGATGTGCCAAAGGTTCTAAACCTAATCAAGAGGTTGTATTCGAGTCAACAAGAAGGTTATCATCATCGAGACAAGGCCAGGCCCTTTGGATAAGCAGATAAGTGTATGTGGTCCACCTCCTGTCTAGGAGGCCATTTGAAGGTCACCTGAGGATCCAAAGCTCATGGTCATGAGGGGAGATTGTCATTTAAGCTCATTGGAGGCCTTAAGAGTCATTGTGGAATTCATTCAAGTGTTTATGACAAGTGTGAAGAGCTACAGTTGAAGATGGTGCAATTAGGGTTTTCATCTGGTCAACCCTGAGTCAACTTTGAAATTGAAGGAGATTAAGACTCAATTCCAAGTCTTTATGGTAAAGGAATGTTGTGTTAAGGAACATGGGATATCATTTCAAGATCAATTTATCAAGAAGCAAGAGTATGAGGAGTGAATGAATTAGGGTTCTCAGGGTAAAATCCCCTGTTCAGTGCCTAACTTCAAGACCACCTATCTCAAGATACAACTATCATCTCAACTTTTGGACAACATGAAAGTTGTAGAACATGTTCTTAGCTTTCATTTGAGTACTAGAAGTCCTTGATTGGATTTATAGAACTCAAGTTATGATGCAGACAAGTTACAGGTCCTCAGATGAATGTGATTTTGGTCAACAAAAGTTAACCAACTTCCAAGCCATTTTTGACTTAGAAGGATGTTTCTCCTCAACTTTTGGCCAACATGAAAGTTGTAGGGCATGGTCTTAGCTTTCCAACAAGTACTAGAAGTATTTCATCTGATTTGTAGAACTCATGTTATGAGGCTTGCAAGGCAGGGGTATATTGGGAAGTAAGATTACAGGTCATTTTCATTATAGGTCCATTTCACCACTTTGCACACTTCAAATGAAAATATTTCCAACATCAAACTTGCTCCAAATGGGGTCATTTGCATTTTCAAACATCAAGGTATTAAAGATTTGGCTTGGATTGAAGAATCTCCAATGAAACTTTCATGAAAAAAAGCTTTAAAAAGGGAAATTCATAATTAATTCATGTGAAGACATTTTGGATCAACTTTGTGCATTTTTTGAGTATCAATGACATTTCAAATACAATTCCAATCTTGGATGTGGAGTTTGAACTCAAATTAATGGCCATTTTCACACTTACTTCAAGAATAAGTAACATATTAAAAACACATCATAAGGCCAAACCAAGGGGCAATCCTCAGCCCTTGGATCAACATTGACATTATGCAAGTCAGCCATGCCTTCTTGACAGCTTGGAAAGGACAAATTCGTGTACTTGGAAAGTGGGAAAAGTTTGAAAAAGTGAAAATTGGTTTGGGCTTAAGGAGCTGTCGTTGGGCCTCCTCTTGATCTGAATCCAACATACTTAAGCTTAGGAACATTTCCAAGTCCTCAGAAGTGAATTTGGTGAGAGAAAGAGCAAGAACAGTTTGAAAAAAGTGAGAGTGAGTGAAAATCGTTTTCTGAGTTTCTTTGAGTTTCAACCAAAACTAAGTATCCAAAAACATTCCTTGAGTTAATTAGAACGTTTCTGGGAATTTTATTGCAAGCTTTGATAGCACATTGAGCTATGTAGAAACTTATTTTTAGGTTACTTACTTTTCATTTTATCTCACTGTTCAAGCATCTATTTCGTCCCATTTTTACATATTTATAATCCTTGCATATCATAGTTCATTTCTGGTATCATTTGGTGGTTGTTTGTTGAACTTTAACTTTTGAGCTCCAAACTTGTGGCTTTCGTTTTTATTTATTCATGAGCTTTTAAGTCTTTTTAATGGTGTATTCTTGTTCCTCATGAGATGTAGATAAATTTTGACATAAAAAATGTGCAAAACGGTGGAGAAATGATGAAATCGTGATGTTGTCGTTATCGCGTGGCCGACCAGAGCGTTGGTAGGGGTGACCGGAGTTGCAGTCCGGCCACCTTTTCTTCCCTCCAAATCGTGAGGTTGAAGACACCTACGTGGCTTGTTGTTGTGCGTCCGTTGTGATTACTTTTCATTATAACGGTCACGATTAAGACCCATCATGTACCCGTGTTGACCGCACCACACCTTGTTTACTTTTAAATATTCATTTAATGTGTTGTCCGATTTTGAGCCACATGATTGGATGACCAAAGAATCATGCGTTCCTGGTTGCGTTCCATGATGCTCATTAGTTGACCTTGCCACATACAAGTCACCAGAATTTATTTTAAGTTTTATTTTTTTGTTGTTGGGCTTAGCACAGACGCGCTGTTCACACCCCCCTGATGGGCCCAGTTTCTTTTTGAACTGCCTTTTATTGCTATTCACCACCAGTCTTTATTTATTTTCTTGGCATTTTCATTTTATTTTATTTTTTGCATCTGTTTAGAAATTAAGTCATTTAAAATACTTCCAATGACCATAAAATTCCACAAAAATACATTTTGGATTCCTTGAGATGTCCTCTTATTTTTAGAATTTTTTATTTTATTTTATGATTTATTTTTCATTTTGAAAAGGGATTTACCATTGGAAGTGTCTTATTTGACCTAGTTTTTGACATACTTTGTTCTTGAATTTATTTCTCTCATGTCCCTTTGATCCAATGAATAAGATTCAATCCTCATATCAATGATGAGTTGAGGAATCTTTGAGGACCATTTTGCCCCTGACTTGTTGACTTTTGTTGCCTTACATTTGACCCTAAACAATCCTCATTCACAATGGAGCACCCTTGTGAATCAATTTCTATGGTGATATTGTGAAGTGAATTTGATTGAGTTCTTTTGGCCTCTATTTACCAATGCATTTATAAGCTTCTTGTATTGTATTTGTTATTTTTTGGATCATTTTCCTAGTTTTAGGGTAGCTTGCAAGTAAAGTTATTCAAAGGAAGGTCCATACAAACATGTTGACCTAGTTTGCTTTGGATATGACATTTTTGGATCCTTTGAGCCTTCAATACCTCTTGATTCATGTTGATAACATGTTGAGGATGATGCTTGTTCATTTTTAGGTCATTATATTTTTGCTTGTTCTTTAGGTTGCTTACTTTTTAGCTTTCAATTAGGGTTTCTTTGTGAAACATGTGTGCTTCCCTTTGGGAATTGACTTGCACTCCTTTGTGTTTTGTTTTGCTTTGGCTTTTGAGAGCTTTTAGTTTATGTCCCTTGTTGTCCAATGACCTAGGAATATCATTTAAGGTGGCGTGGTCTCTCCTTTGGAGGTACTTGAAGCATACCTAAAATGATGGGATCCTTGAGGACTTTTCTTGGTGATTCCTTTGTGCTTCTTTGTATTTTGCTTGTGATGCTCATGGTTGAGTGTCTATTGTTAGTTCCTTGTTGTCCTCACATGATCTCCCATCCTCATTTTGCCTTAGGTCTTGTTTATATTTCATTTGTATTTTGTTTTGTGCCTTATGGTTGATGTTGTTTGGTTTAGGCCATTTCATCCCATTTTAGTGCACTTGTTTGTTTTTGTTGGTGCATTTGCTTGTCCTTTCTTCTATTGCATAATCCATATTGTTGTTTGAGGTTGAGACGAGCTTGTGGAGGCTATTGCCCCACACCAATTTCCTCCCTCATTCCATGTTTGCATTCTTATATTGTTTATGTTGTTCTTGTTTCCTCTGTTGTCTCTTTTCCCTTAGGACCTCTAATCTCTCTTGTTCAAGAGAGGTTATGATAGAAATTAGGATCTTAACCATGTATGACAACATTAGGATAGTTTCATTCCCCTTTCATCCCAACTTTAGGAGCATTATGCATGACAACTTTAGGGTCCAGTTTCCCCTTAGTTTGTGTCTTTCTTTTCTCATCTCCTAAACAATCCAAAACACCTAATAAAGGTTAATAAACATTGTACATTACGAGCCTTAAGCTACTTAGGAAATGGTTGTTGAAGGGTTTCCTTTCAATGGCTTGATTATTTAGTATAGCACCCTTTGGGTGATATGCGACGCAATCACTCCTAAGTCATAGTCTCTAGTGTGATATGAATTACAAACCAACCAAAAAATACTTCTTCTCTAAAAAACACAAAAACAATCATTCCAACTTCTTTTTTCCCTTTAGGGCCTTGAACCTTTGAGAAATCATTTTCATAACAAGAGTGTTGTTAACTCTTAGTTCTATTGCAAACAGTAACGCCTAAGTCTCCCATGCTCGAGCTGCATACACCAACTGCTAGAACTACTTGTTGACCCTACTCGTCTAAAAACAGTTGAACAAACCTGTGTTCCCCGTTAGCCCGAACTACGCTTGCTCTGATCTTTCATACCAGATGAAAGTACGTAGGCACAAGACACGATGTCTTGGCGAGCAACCTTCCCCCTTTCACCCGTAGTTAGTCGAACTACGTCGACTCTGACTTCTCATTCCAGATGAGATACGTAGGCACAAAGCGTCGTTGCTTTGCCGAGTCATTTCTTTTTCTTTTATCCTCAAGCCTGTAGCTAGATAGTTTCAATCACCCATTTAGATAGACAACAAGCGTGGATCTCGTCGAGTACGACGGACGTGAGGGGTGCTAATACCTTCCCCTTGCGTAACCGACTCCCGAACCCGAGATTTGGTTGCGATGACCGATCTTATCCCTCTTTTCATTAGGTTTTCTCTGAGCGTTCCCTTTCCCTCTCTTAGGATAAATAACATACGGTGGTGACTCTTCTGTCATTGTCGGCCCTCGATTTTCGCAGTAGCGACAACACCCCAAATTCTTGGAATATTTATTTAAATATGAATATTCTCATTTTCGGTGATTTTCGGTGGTTGATGTGAAATATTGAGAAATATGGATTTTGGGTTATTTATTTAAACAATAATATATACTATAAATATATTGGTATTATTATTAATTTAAATAAATATAAGTTAACTAAGGGAAAATTGGACAATTAAGGAGGATTTAGTGAGGGTAATATTGGAAAAGCCCAATTTATAGGCCCAAAGTTAGGTTTAACAAAAAGGGATTTTTGAAGGAATTAGGATTCATTCTTGTTAGACCGTGAAAAGAGAAGAAATAGGGGCCAGAGCTCTGACCAAGAGGATTGAGGCAAAAGCTTCACAAGGTTTTCTGAGAATCAAGGAGAATGCTTAGAGTCGGCAATTAAGGTATGGGGAGTATTGCCTTCATTATTTTCAATGTGTGATTTCAATGTGTTTAAAGCCGATTTAAGGGTTTAAAGGGTTTGAGGCTAATTTTGGGATAAAGGGAATTAGGCCTTCGTGGCCAAATTCTATTATTGAGGTTTTAACCGTATATGAATTTGAACTGATGGTCTGATAGGTTTGAGGTCGATTTAGGTTTGAGGGAACGTAGGCCTTCGTGGCCAAAATCTGTTGTTGAGGTTTCAACCCTGTAGGGTAATTAGATTGTGAGAAACTCTGATGATTGTGGTGTAGTTGTAAGGAAATTATGGGAATTATAGCGTGAATATGATATGGGATTGGCCTAATAAGTCATAGATTTTGTGCCTTTATCGCCGTAATACCTTAGAAATGATTTAGGGATGTTTTTGGGTTATTGGGGAAGTGAATCGTTGGAATTTTGGGTTGATTTTAGGTTCTGGTGTGTAACAGAGTTTGCTGTAATAGCGTGTTTGCATTGCGAAGAATCCTTCGCACAGCGAATAAACTCGCCTCAGACTCGCACAACGAACTTGCTAACGAACGTAGTAGAGTTTTGCGAATTATGATTTTTGTACAGTGATGCCTTAATGTTTTGATGTTGTGATTTCTTTGACGAATTAATATGAGTATGACTGTGATTTCTATGCGAATAGTACATGATTATATGATGATTCCTATGATGTAATGATGATGAGCTATGATGATATTTCCATGAGTTTTGATGATTCTATGATGACATGATTTATGATGATGAGTTTGATGATGATTTTGATGAATGATGATGCACCTATGATGTTGTTATGAGGATGATTATTGGCGTGTGCATCATGCATTCATGTGCATCCAGACTTCGGTTCAGGACCTTGATTTCTTTGGCTTCAGTCCCCTTGTGCGGATGTGAGGTATTTTGGTGTGATCTTGTTCTTGTAATAGAATTGATCCTATTGATGGGGATTATGGAGGGTTGATAGCCTAGTGTCCATCGAGCTGTGATGATTGGTACCACATGCATGAGTCTTGTTGCATTTGCATTTATGAGATAATCTTGAGTAAATTACGATGTTATGGCCTTTGATGCCCATTGATGAATATGATGATGCATAATATGAAAATGATGTTCTTTTATATATTGATTATTATGAATCGTTTTACTCACCCTGCTTGTTTGAATGTTGCCTCCACGTGGGTAACGTGTAGATGACCAGGTTTAGTCGTGGATTCCGTCGAGGATCTTGTTGGAGTTTTAAGTTGTTAGCCATTTTGGTTAACATAGAGGGTTTTGCTCTGATAGTGTAAAATCGGGTTGGGGTCTTTGAGTTAAACCATGTTTTATTTGATTTTTGTTATTTTGATCATGTTTCCGTACAAGGAAAACTTTGGATTATGCCTTTTTGAGTTCTGCTGCAATTTTTGATAACTTTTGGGAAAAAAACCCCGTTGTTTACGGAGCCTTGACCTATATTTGATTTATTGGGAAGTGTACGCCCTTTGAGGTGATTTGTTTTTAGTTTAATATTTTACTCTAATAAATGTGAATATTTTTCCATTAAAATTGTGGGGTAGAAAAGGGTGTTACATTAGTGGTATCAGAGCCTGGTTGGTCCGTCCAGCCAAGTTTTTATGTTGTTAGTCCCCTGCCAGTCAATAGTGTGAGAACACTATTGGATGAGTTGTTTCTTCTAACCCTATTGGTGGTTGCAGATGGCAGGATGAAATGATCGTGCTATTGCTGATGCACTGGAATCACTTGCCCAAGTGATGGCCCAGAATGGTGGACCTCCAAATGAGTTTCGTGCTTTGGAAAAGTTCTAGAGGAACAATCCGCTGACTTTTGTAACTCATAGGATCGATCAGATTGATCCTAGGACATGTGCTAAATTCTACTTGAAAGAAAACCACCTAAAACTAAACACTTTGGCAGTGCTTTTGAGAAAAAGGTTAATGTAAAGGTAAGACTCGACTGAAATGAAAGGACGTGAGTTTGTAGGAAACAAAGTAAAGAGCCCTTAAAACATTTAAACAAAGTAAAGCACAATGCAAGAAAAATGTAAATTGCAAGGAAGTAAAGATAAACTCTTTAAGATTAAGCAAAATAAAATAAGTTTCATTAAAACGTAAAGATGGTGTGTTTACATGACGTACATTCTCTTAGAACTCGTTTCTCTACACTCGGATACTTTGAGTAATTTTGGGAGTGACTTGTACAATAGTAAATTACAACACCCTGAATTCTATTCCTAAAACCCTTATTTATAATAGTAAAATTAACTATCATTAACCTCCTAAAATGACCAGTATATGACAAGTGTCACGTTGCATGTAGTCACTTGCTGGATGTGTGCCACTTGTCTTGTTTAGTCATGAGAAAGCATAACTACTCCCTCCATTATTTGAATTTCAAAATTCCACTAATACTTGGC
Organism: Lathyrus sativus; assembly: GCA_963859935.3. Taxonomy (NCBI): domain Eukaryota; kingdom Viridiplantae; phylum Streptophyta; class Magnoliopsida; order Fabales; family Fabaceae; genus Lathyrus; species Lathyrus sativus. The sequence continues at coordinate 172,803,238 of OZ012739.1, forward strand.
CAGCAGCCTCGGTCAAAGGTGGCATCTTTAATATTTGGCAATATTTTCTAAGTCCCAAATACTTAAATAACTCAGCCTACTCGAAGGTCTCTTCACTCAAAGATTTTTTCATACTTCTTCAAGAGTTTAATATTTCATCCAAACATTTTTATTTAGTATGGGCGTCAAATTTGTGAGCTAACAAATTGCCCCCTAAAAATGTCTTTTTCGACCATGCCGAAGAAAAAATACTATTTTTTGACAGCATCCAATTTGACGCCATCTTTCGACCTCCACATAAATGTCAATGCAACTGACTACCCATGACTTAAAAGAAAACTATTCAGTTGTTTTTACGCATGTCCATGACGTCATGGCCCATTATGAGCAATTTCTTGGAAATCCCACAAAATCCCAGACCATCATCACTTTTTTAGGACCTATGAAATCGTGGGTCTAGGCAACAACTGCCACCGCCCCCATTTTCAATCATGGGACGCCGCGTGTCCCACTACTCTTAGCCCTCAATGATTAATAGGGGCTTTTGATTACTTCAAAATGCCTTATAAATAATTTCACCAGAAATTATTTTAAACTTTTTCACTCTAGCAATCACTTACGGATCCTTTCCAAAATACTCCCAACCTTTCTTCAGTAACCCATTTTTACCGAAACTTCATCAATGGTGTCTTCTACTGCTACCACCAAAGATCAGAAGAAAAATCCCCAGGCCAAAGGACTACAAGTTGCGTTACTACTTCCTCCTTTCACCACACTGAGTGGGCCTAAGATGGTGAAGAACCAACAATTTATCATTAAACCTCTTATAGAAGAAAAGAGGTATATTTATGAATCGCAGGTAATAATCCCTATCACTGTTGCAGGTAAGCCCTTAGCTTTGGTTGGCCCTTTGTCTCCCTTAGGAACCAATTATTCAACCCTTAGTGACTTTTTCCCTTCTTATTGCAAAACCAAACCTCTAGGGTAAAAGGATCATACCAAAGTACCCACTGAAGGCTCTGATAGCCTTGCTTTACACAATGTGGACCTCAAGTACCTAAAAGATGGATCCAAGTTATTTAGAGCTACCCCTTATTTCAAAGACTCTGATCTTTACCTGAACTGGCTGACCAAAGTGGAAAAGGTCAAAGCTGACGCTTGGAAGAGAACCGGAATTTACGACTTAATTATGATGTCGAAAGCAGGTCCTACCTATTGCCCTATTATGCTGGAATCCTTGTTGTACTTCTGGGATAGCACCCATTACACTTTTCATCTTCCTTGTGGGATGATGACACCCATATTATTCGACCTAGCCGCTATCATAGGGCTAAAACCTCATGGGTTGGTTTACGATCCTGAGGTGGATTGTCAAGACACCATAGGGTTTTCGACCACCAAGCATACATACACCCATTTCATCAATCATTACCATAACAAGCAAATCAAAACCGTTAAAGATCAGGAACACAGAGCATTTCTAGCTATGTGGCTCTCTCGTTGTGTCTTCTGTATAAAGTCTCTGCAAGTAGCGAGGAAATACCTCACTTTGGCCAACCAACTGCACTTGAATCAAGGTATCTGCCTACGTGTGATGATTCTGACCAGTCTATATGAGTCTTTAAGAGAAGGCGCTGGTAGACTGAAAAGCCAAGAAAGCAACGGGAACCTCTTACTGTCGGGGGCCTTCTGGTTACTTTAGTTGTGGCTCAACGCTACGTTCGAGACCAATCTTCCCAATAAAAGAGTAGTTGATGAAGAAGACCCTGAGATGACAAGGAGATGAGTCGAATGGACTCGATTGGTCAAGCTCACCCCCATTGAAGAAGGTCAAACACTTAGGGCGAATATCTCTAGTTTTATTAAGATGTTCGCCAAGCGCCATGAGTTCACCCCACGGATGGCTCCCTTCGCAGAGAGGAAATATGGCCCTGAATGGTTCACTAGGGCTTTTCCTCCTGCGTTCAAAAAACATGAAGCAGAGTCGAAGCTTGTCTGAGAAGGTTTCTTAATACCTCGACTAATAGTCCACAAACTTAACCTCCTGAGAGGCCAGGCAGCTCTGATGGCTTACCAACCAAACCTTGTATCTCGACAGTTTGGCTTAGTCCAAACGCTGCCCAAATGTCTATGTGACAAGAAAGCCCATGTTATTCTCTCAACACTTTCTTCAATACCCTCGAGAGTTCGATGCATCTTGCTCGACATGCTCACAAATCCCTTCTCATGCTGTTTACTTCGAACCTTCTTACCTTTGCACTCAAGAATTCTACAACTGGTGGTCGAGGCACTATAGCTCATAACTCCTTGATGTTTCGAGCTTTGTTCGTCTAATTGACTAAGCTTTTATTGATGTGCAGGAAAAAGTCTAGAAAGGTATATCCACTCATATTAAAGAGATTCAATCCTTTCAGAAGTACTTTGAAACTGCCTATCGACCAGATGATGTTAGTCGAACCATCCGCGAAGCTGCTGTCACGCTGAAGGAAAATTTTTCAAAGAAACTGGAGACTTTAAAAATCCCTTCGTACGTTTCTTGTGAGAAACATTATGAAGTGGATTTTGCCTTATTTCCCCCAAAGACTCCTCAATTGCCAACTGCTGACTTTGGAGTGACTCTTTCCCCTCCATTTCCAGATTGGTTTATCTGTGGGGATTCTATAAAAATCCTTCATCAGTAGTCGAAACCGAAGGCCCAGCGGGTGGTTCCGACTAAACACACACTCGATAGTTTTAAAGGGCACCTTCATGTTGGTATCGAAGATCTTCGCATTGAATCTGAAATCCTTGAAGGTCGTCATCCTTCGATCTTAGATTCCTTTATCTGGACTCTATTATTACTAACCTATGGCAATGCTACTTATTTTGCAGTTGCTCCTAAAAGGAATGCACCTCAGCCACGGGTTGAAGAAAAAACTGAAGGCCATAAGGTACTTTATGCGCCTCTTTATTTTGTTACCCTGTTCTTGATTGCTTCTAATACGTCTTGGTACCTTAGGTGTCTCACAAGCCACCTCCAACACCTCAAAAGAGGCTAAAAAGAGCCTCTACTCAGATTATCATCGACTCAGAGGATGATGACGAATCTCTTCCTGAGGAATTACAATTGAAGAAGAGGAAGAGAACCAGCCAAGGGACGGACATTGCTGGTAACCCATCTGACCCCTCGACGGCTAAGGTCTCAAAACTGACTACACCTACCAGTGGTGGTGCAGAAACCTCCACTAAAGGCGCCTCGACCCCAGCCGTAGTCCCTATCGAAAGTGACAATTCTAGTCCTACTGATGAGGGCGCTAAGGTAATTTATGCCTCAATTCTCCTTGAAGTCTTAGTTTACTTACACCTTGTTCCCTTTCATCATGGCTTATTTTTTCTTGATTCAGGCTGATGCTGGTGGCTCGAAGCCAATGTTGGACAAATATCCTTTCCCAACCACTATAGCCAAGGTGAGCCTACTTACCATCCCACGTTTGATTTGGGTTCTGGCATGAGTTCCCTTGGTGAAACTAATAAACCTGTCCTTGAAACAGTTCCTCATTCGCCTGCAAAAACTGCTACTCAACAATCCCAAACTGATGGTTCTGATCATGAAGAAGATGATGCACAGCAGACTCTTGAGACAGCCAATGTAAGAGACATCCCTATGGAGGAAAATACATCTTTAGCTGATGTAGGTAATTCTCCATTGGGCAACACTCTTGGCGTTGAAAATATTGAGCCAGCAGGGAGTGAAGACATTGATGAGGACGAAACCATGCATCAATTTGAATTGGACGGCCATAATGATGAGGACACTGGTGATGGAACGGATGAAGACAAGGTAGATGATGATCAGAGTGAAGAGGAGGAAATTGAGAAAGGTCCTGCCAACGAACCCACCTAAGTCGAGGTTGTTGCTACTCCAACCACTGTTGTGGCTAAAGAAGGCAAAGCAAATGCCCACTACGTGTGAAGCAAGCCTCACTGAAACAGAACTCAATGCCCTAAAAATTAGCAACCCTCGACAGTACATCAAGATCCTTCTTGGGAGCCGAGGAAGTTCTTCTGGCAAGACTCTTAGCACTTCAACTTCTGAAGATCAAGCTTCGAGCAAGCCTAAAGAGAACATCCTCTAGAAGATCAAAGAAAAAATCTTCAAGGGTGACCTTTTTTTATCTTGCAAATGGATCATGTTACCCACCTTTCTCTGAAGAATTTCCTTCAACAAGAGGACATTCACACCATTTCCCCTGAATCTGCTATCGTTATCCTAGAACTTGGCGCCATGATTGACCAAGTCTATGGCGATCTCAAACGGCTGCCTCAGATTGAAAAAGCCATTTTGACCAAAGTTGGAAGTGAGGTTGTCGCTGCTACTGAGTCTGAGAGCAAGGTAGCAGAGTTGGAGGAAGCAAAAGACAAGAACAAGCAAGAGATTGCCTCCAATGAAAAGAACATTTCCTCTTAGGAGCAAAAGATTAAGAAACTTCGCAGCAAGATCGCGAAGGCTAAGAAACAAAACGCTGAACTATTTGCCTTCGACGGTTCCATCCTCTCGAAAGAGCTTGGTCATGCCATTACTTTCGTTGAGGAGGCTCGACAGCTGGAGACAGAGGTTTCCCGTCTGGAATCTTACAAAACCTTATGTAAAAGGCGCCTTGAACTTCAGAAGTCGAGATATTTAAGAATGAAGGAGAATCTCCCATTTTAGTTTGTTACTACTTTTGTAATGCTTTCCTTTTTTGGCCATCATATGCCATAGTCTTTAGACTTGATTATGTAATGTCTCGAGCCATTTTGGCATTTATAAATACCATTTTTGGCTTTGCTTTATGTATTGAATTATTCTGTAGAGATTTTAATTTCTTGAAGCGCTGGTTTGTATTTTTTTTCAAATACTTGCCATTTACTTTCAAAATTCTCTTATCTTCGTTTAATTCTTCGACTTCATAAGCTCCATTGAAGAACACTTGCGTAATTTAGAACGAGCCTTCCCATTTTGGGGACCATTTTCCAAAGGCTTTGACCTTTCGATCCATAGGCAAAAATACCCTCCAAACTAAATCTCCAGGCAAAAAGATCTTAACCTTAACCTTTTTATTGTACGATCTTTCTACCCTCTTCTTTTGCCTTTTCAAAAGTTCCAGAGCTTTAAGTCTTTCCTCATCTAAATCCACCAACTCATATAGAATCATATTCCAATAAGTCTCACTAGGAATTTCATGATGTCTCTGAATCCTAATTGACTTAAGGTAGATGTCAACAGGTCATACTACATCATGGCCAAAAGTCAGTCGAAATGGAATGCTATTGGTGGCTTCTTTGAGAGAGGTTCGACATGCCCAAAGAATCTGGTCTAACGTCTTATGCCAATTTTTAGGCTTATTTCCCACATGCTTTTTTATCAACCCAATCACCACTTTATTTGCTGCCTCGACCTGACCATTAGCCTGAGCATAATAAGGTGTCGAGGTTAAGAGTTTGAATCCCATCTCCTTAAAAAACTCATGCATCTTTCGACTAGTAAATACTGACCCTTGACTTGTCATAATTGTTTCTTGTATTCCAAACCTTTAAATGATATACTTTTGAATGAACTTGATAACATCCTCTTGATCCACCTTTGGTATAGGTACCGCTTTGATCCACTTCGTAAAATAGTCAATTCCTACCAGGATATACTTTTGATTTTTGGAGGATGCTAGTCGAATCTCTCCAATCAAGTCCAAAGCCCACCTTCTAAAAGGACATGGTTTGACTATAGAGTGTAACTCACTAGCTGGGACATGTTGTATGCCAGCGTGGACCTGACATTCCTGGCAGCCCTTGGCGAATTCAATGCAATCGTTTAACATGGTAGGCCAATATACTCAACCAAAGGCTTCCTCTAGTCTTTATCCGTCAAACTGTCCATTACAAAAATCTCAAATCTCTCTTCGTCAGCGTACCCAAACTTCTTTACTTCTCGATCTGATGGACGTAATCCAACAGAAACAACTTTACCCCTAGCTTCGATTGCTTCCTATAAGTTTTCCTTCGAAACCTTATACCCAGAAGTAATTTGTGCTAAGGATAGGTGATATCGGAACCTGATGGAGCCCATGGAAGCTACTCAGCATACAGGGAGCAACGTCACTCAGAATGTCATAACATCATTTTGTGACAATCTCAGTAACATGAACTGCTATCCTAGTCAGCCAGAGAAAACAGTGAAAAATTCTGACTGGCATCACCTTGGGAAAGAATGTGAGGAACTAAAAGACTCAGGAGCATACAGTGATCACAAGGGTACAAGAGGCCTCAATGATACTCAATTCGAAAAATCTCTAAGGAATTTGAGGTCCTCTATTAATGATGAATTATAGCAATTAAAAGTAATAGGGAATTACTTTTTGAAATTTGATCATTTACTGTTCAATCAAAAAGGTAAGTTCCCTCCTAATAAGCATCAGTCAGCTCTGTGATCAAGGCTTAAAGGTCCAATTTACCAAGGGTAAATGTGTTGTCACCAATCAAGAAGGTGAGGAAGTCATGAGGGGATCCAGAGCAAAGAATAATTGCTACTTATGGGAGCCCAGAAGTAACCTCAATGACTTGGTTAAAGAGAAAAATAAGGACCAATTATGGCTGGTGAAAGAAAGACAGCTTCTAAAATTAGAAAGGACCAGGTCCAAAACATCAGCAAGAGGAACCTCAAAATATGCTTCAGAAAGCAGGACAGGATATAGTAAAAGTTATGTGGGTAAGCAAACCAAGAAGGGATACCCAAAGAATGGTCATCAGGGAAAGCTAGATAGGTTATATTGGAACCTGATGGAGCCCATGGAAGCTACTCAGCATACAGGGAGCAACGTCACTCAGAATGTCATAACATCGTTTTGTGACAATCTCAGTAACATGAACTGCTATCCTAGTCAGCCAGAGAAAACAGTGAAAAATTCTGACTGGCATCACCTTGGGAAAGAATGTGAGGAACTAAAAGACTCAGGAGCATACAGTGATCAAAAGGGTACAAGAGGCCTCAATGATACTCAATTCGAAAAATCTCTAAGGAAGTTGAGGTCCTCTATTAATGATGAATTATAGCAATTAAAAGTAATAGGGAATTACTTTTGGAAATTTGATCATTTACTATTCAATCAAAAAGGTAAGTTCCCTCCTATTGGGCAATCGTACCTCTCTACTACATATACGATACACCCTTCTATCTTTGGTACCCTCACAAACTGTTCATCTTCCATTCATCCTTCAACAAGCACAGAAAATCCTCTCTCTTAAAGTCACCAAAAATGTCTCAATATCCAACAGATATTCCTTCCAAGAAGATGCCCACCAGCTCTGACACAGATTCTGCTACTAACCCTAACGAGGTTCTTGAGATAACTCCTTTGAGAATGCTAACTCCAGAAGGACTGATGGTGAAGAAACCACGAACCTCACATGCAAGAAGACCTAAAGAACTTGTAACAGGTCAGGCACCTCACTCTTCAACTCATGCTCCTGATGAGGAGATCAATGAGGAAGAAGCTAGGCAAATCCACTCCACCATTGCCAACTTGGTAACGAGGGTTCTGATTAAACCAAATGAGGTGCCAAGGATAGCCATTCCACCTAACACTGAGAGTCCTGCTCCTAATTTGGATAATCAAGACAATGTCACTCACGATGTTGAAACATTGGAAGCCACTTCACCAGAGGATAAGAACAAGGATTAAGGTCCTGATAAAATGGATGATGACATGCAAGGTAACAAAAATGTTGATTTGGTAGACCTTGATGAATACTCTGACAATGACCTGGTAGCTAAGATCAATCCTAGCATAGCCAAAAGGCTTATGACTAGGAAAGGGAAGAAGGTTGCTAATCAAAGTCCACCTAAGAAGAAGGTTGTTGAGCAGTACACTTCTACAAAGAAGGCTAGAACAAAAAGAACTCAGGTTGGACCCTCCAAGGGTTGGAGCAAGGTAATCCCAAAGAAGAGGAAGGCTGAAACCAGTTCAGAATCAGAGTCTGATTCTGATGATGTGACTAACATCCAACCTAAGAAGAAACCCTTAACTAGAAAATTGGCTGCTAATGCTCCTGAAGTGCCCATTGACAACATATCCTTCCACTATCCATCATGTGTCAATAGATGGAAATATGTTCTTCAAAGGAGGTTGGCACTAGAGAGAGCTGGCTCAAAGTGCTCTTGAAAACAAAGAAGTCAAGGAACTTATTCAGGATGCGGGCTTGATGAGAACTGTTACTCAATTTCCCACATGCTATGAGACTCTTGTCAAAGAATTCATAGTAAACCTGTCATAAGACTGTGCTGATAGGAAGTCAAGTGAGTTTGGTAAAGTATTTGTGAGAGGAAAATGTATCAATTTCTCAGCCACCATCATCAATAGTTTCTTAAGGAGACCAAATGAGGGTCAGAATGAACTAACTGCCTCTGACCACCAAGTATGTCAAGTAATAACTGCAAACCAGGTCAAGAGCTGGCCATCCAAAGGGAAGCTGGTTGCAAGCAAATTGAGTGTGAAGTATGCTATGCTTCATAAAATTGGTACTGCAAATTGGGTGCCTACCAATCATAAGACAACATTTGCAACAATTCTGGGGAGGTTCACGTATGTTGTAGGAGCAAAAACTAAACTCAATTATGGGACCTACATTCATGAGCAAACCATGAAACATGTTGGTAGCTACAGTGTCAAAAGTCCTATTGCCTTTCCCTCCCTCATCTGTGGGATCATTTGTGATCAGCATCCCAACACCCTTAAGGAGAGTGATACAACGTGCAAAAGAGAAACCCCTTTGTCCTTCCATTACATGTTGTTTAAGGGAACTCATGTTCCTGACATTATTGTAACATCAGCTGAGACATCCAAGGATAACTCAAAATCCAGAAAAGCTGAAGTGATTGTCATGCTAAAGGAGACCTGTAAGGAGCTAGATGCAAGAAAGAAAAATCTTGAAGAATTGATCAGAACTCTTGAGCAAAATGAAGATTCTGAGTTCTCTGATGAGGATAGGGAAAATGATGGGTCAGAAGAGGATGATGGTCAGGCAGCTGATTCTGAAGAAGTTGTTGCCAGCTCTGAAGAAAACTCTGGTGCAGAAGAGAACAGTGAAGAAAATGCTCCCAAAGATGTTGAGGAGGAGAGCTCTAGCTCTGAAATGAGGAAGATTAATGTGATGATGGACTGTGGTATGACTCAGTCTGCTGCTGAGGTGATAAAGTGTGTTGCTGGTTTATGTGTTATCTTGTGTAAGATTTGTGTTGTTTAACTTGAATTTGTGATGCTCTTCATGAGCAGTTTTATTGTTGTAATTCCCCAAACATTTGTAATGTTACACATTATGATCTATGCTAGTTTATTAGTTAGATCTTAATTTGTGGCTAAAAGGGGGGAGAGAGTGATAGATTACAGCAGATGGAAGACTTGGTTGAATAACCAAGGAGCTGTTGAAGATACATGTGTGATAACAACTGATGTTGTTAGTATTATGTGAATTCCTAGTATGTGTAAGGAATGTTTGTGAGAACTAAGTGTATGTTGTGCTATAGTTGCTAACGATCTGTGAGAGAATTCCTAGTCTGTGTAAGGAATGTTTGTGAGAACTAAGTGTGTGTTGTGCTATAGTTGCTAACGATCTGTGAGCTGCTGGCTGCTGCTTGGGAGTGTATGTGTATGTCGGCAACATAGTAGCAGAATGTGAGTGTAGTGCATCTCTTCAGGGGGAGTAGCACAGGAGTGTGTAACTTCAGGATGTTATCCTGAATGTCATGACGTCCAGAACAGGCTGGATGTTTTGTATGTGATTGCAAGACGTGCAGGTTGTGCCCAGCTGATGTAGTGTGCATCAGTTGAGGGAGAGTAACTCAGAATGTTACTCAAAACTCTGTGACATCTGTAGTGCTGACTAACAGACGGTTGTGTGTGACAGGTTGATCCTGAGAAGCTGAGAGCTAACTGTGTGAATATATACAACTCTACTAGGGTGTTAGTAGCTTACCTGCATAAAAGGTTATATGTTAGACTTTTGCTGCTTGTAAACTCTGTTAACAGAGTGTTTTATGCTTGTAAACTCTGTTAACAGGGTGTTTTAGCCAAATATTTGCCAAAGGGGGAGTTTGTAAGTGCTTCTGATTGGCTGCATTTTGTGGCAAAACATTAGAGTGTGTATGGATGTCATAACTAATGATGTGACATACAATATGCAGGGTAAGTAGTAAGTTGATTTGGATGTCATACCAAATGTCATGACACTGATCGTATGACATCAGGTGTGCAGGTTTAGTTTTCTGTTATTCAGAATGAGGAAGCTCAGGCTAGAATTCAGGAAACTTTATAGAAGCTCAAGCTGGAAGTCAGGAAACATTTTAGAAGCCCTGGCGAAATTAAATGTACCTGACCTAAGTGGTAAGTGCAACTTTTTGAAGAGAGGTTTGGGTAAACCTAATTTCTGCACCAAGGCCCAAGGACTGACTGCTGCTATAAATAATAGAAGGAGCAATCCTAGAAGAGCAGCTCTTGACAGAATATTAGAGAGTGCATACTAAGAGTCCTTGTGAGTGAAGAAGTTATGTTCTTCATGTGTGAAGTGTGTCTTAGGAATACTTGTACACCAAGCAACTGTATGCTACATTGGTTAGGTAGGTTCTAAGTTATTGTGTCACTCAAAGCTGTTAAGCAAGAGTATGTGTCACTTGATCAAAGCTGTGAAGGAAGATCAAGGTGTGTTTTTGGAGTGTATCTCCATAACTGTTCTGTAATTATGTGTTGATATCACAGAGGTGATTGAGGGGGAGTGAGTGGGTATACTCAGGTCTAGAGTGTCTCTAGGCAGAAGTGTGATTGGGTAGGTTTTAAGTGAGGAGTGCAAACTGGGTTGTTTGACTCTGAATTAATTCTGTTAATAGTGATTTCCTCCCTGGCTTGGTAGCCCCCAGATGTAAGTGTTGTTGACACTGAACTGAGTGAACAATTACTGTGTTATTTACTGCTTCTCCTTACAGCTTATTATTAACTGCATTGGTAAGTGTTACAGTGGATGTCATAACATCCACAATAACATCCATCGTGTGCTTGCCAGAATTTCACTATCTGTTCGCTAGCAGCTTCCAAAGCCGCCTGAAGTTTGGTTTCAGCCACGTATGCTGAAATTCTTTTCACTGTTTCGAACTCAGTCATTCTCACTGAATTCGCTTCCTCATCCTGTGGGGTCTACTGCAGGATTTCCAAGGTATAAAAGTCTCTCTCCTAGCACTTCCTTATCCCATCGGAAACCGTCGATGGGGTGTAAATATAATGAACAGAATGTCTCATCGTCCGGGGTGCATGGGGCAATCTTAGCCAAATTTTTGTCAAACTGTCTTTGATCAACATGATTGATAGGTGCTTTGAAGTACCCTTGGTCAGCTTTGATGTTGTCCACGATGTCGTCTAGCCTCCAAACAGCAATTTTTTGGTGCATCAAAGATGGCACTGCACCAATGTCATGTATCCACTCTCGTCCCAAAAGCAGACTATAATTAGCCTTTGTTTCCACCACCATGAAGACGATGGGTCTTGTAATAGTTCCAACTGTCAGATCCATCTGTATTACCCTCATTGTTGAGCCAACCTTCCCTTCGTAATTTGACAGGACCATATTGTGTGGCTTTGTGTCGGTATCATATTTTCCAATTTTATTCAGTAAGAAGTGTGGCATTAAATTTACTGTTGCGCCACAATCCACCAGAATCTTATTTATTGGCACATTTTCCACTTTTCTGGTGATATAAAGAGGATTCAAATGATTTTTCATTGCCTCTGTAGGTCACTCGAAGAAGGCATTCTACTCTTCTACCCAACCATTTTTCATAACATAGTAGCACACAGGTTTGTTGCCGCTATTTCTACCTCAGTGTAGGCATCTAGATTCTCGACCTCTGTGATTGTGTCAAAATCCCTAGGCATTATAGATACCATATTAACCAGGATATCTAAAAAGAGGCGTCAGAGTCAGAATCGAAGTTATCCGTCATCTCTTCATGATTTTCGACTGTTCTTTTATGTTCGACCTCTTGAGAGGGGAATAATTTTCGTCCCACAGGCATTTTCTCAGTAATTTTAAGTTGACCCCCTTTGTTTTCAACATGGGAATTAGTGCTAGATTCTGCCTGATTCTTCGATGAGACCTCCCTAAGGGCCTTCCTCCTTCTTTGTTCCCTTCTTCACTGAGATTGTGACATCGGGTTTTTTCCCTTGTAATTCTCAGAGATATATGCAGTCTTATAGGATTGGAACTTTTTTCGATAAGTGATTGATGAACCTCGATTGACTTCAAAATTCTTCCATTTCTGCTGTCCCTTTTGTCTGTCCTCATTAGGTCTGACCCACTTGCCGTTAGAAATCTCGACAAATGGCTTAAAGGTAGCAGGCCTTGCCCTGGGCGCTCTAGTGTTAGGCTCAAATTTTCTTGGATCACTGCTTCGAGGGCCAAATTTAGGCCTCTCCCATTTCTATTTCGTCTTTCGTATCCCCTCGAGCTTCTAGGAAGCCTTCTGATCGAAGATTGCACTACATCTGGGGCGCAGCATGACACCAGACCCTTTCTTTTGGCAATGATGGAGGAATTCAACGATGGTCTCCTTATGTTTTGGATAGGCCATTTTGTTGTGTTCCTCTTAGCAACTTAATTCTTCATTTCCCATGGTCTCGTGTTGTGTTATTTCAACCATGTTCACATCCATGTTGACGTCATTATTCAGGTTCAGCCTGCGGAGGCCCGACTCAAGGCCTTCAGCAGCCTTATCCATCCTAATAAAACCATCTGCAGCTTCTTTAGTTACCAGGATCAGGGCCTTTAGTGTCCCTCTTACTTGAATCACCAACAATCTTGTCGAGGCCTTCAGCAGCCTCGTTCATGAGTGTTTTTGAGGTATCATGCTCAAAGCCTATAGTGACCTTGGCCAGCACAGTTTTATTGGCGAAATCCTCAGTGATTTCCACCATGTTAATCGAAAAATCAAAGCCATCAGCAACTTCGACCATATATGCCTCTGTAGGCTCATTATAGTGGGGATCCGCCACTTGTAGTGGATCAGTGTCAGTTTTCATCTGGCTATTTCTTTTCTCTCCAAACTTCAATCTTCCCTCTTGGATAGCATTCTGTACCAAATCCCTGAAAAGAAAACATTGAGACGTTTTATGACCCCAAAAATTATGGTATTTACAAAACCCTCTCTTTCTTACCTGTTCTAAAGGCGGCATTTTAGTACCAACAGGTACTATCTGTTGCACCCCAAAATTTGCCCAACATTTCTTTACCTAGCTTATGTTTCATTTCATTCACATTAGCATTATCATTTGCATTTCATTGACATGTATGCAGGAGATCAAGAGGTATGATTACCAATCAAGAGCTACACAAGACTGTGAGGCTAGCTAAGGAGGTTATTCAAGTGTTCAAGGGTTGATATCCTTGTCAGAGAAGTTAAAAGATCCTCAGAGAGAGTGATTGATGCCAAGAGGGTGTGTCTCCTAACTTGAGAGTTATGGGAAGTCATCAGATGATTCTGAAGCCATGAAGTTAGACTTGAGGTCTTGAGAGAGCTCATGAGAAGTTTTGAAGATCACTTTGAGGCCTAGACAGGTCATTGTGCAAGATTAAGAAGACTCAGTCATGAGTGGTGCAATTAGGGTTTGACTGGGTCAACCCTAAGTCAACTGATGATTTGAAGAAGGTTGAGACCTAATCCAAGAGCCATGTGATCATGGATTGATACATTGAAATGTTATAAGGATGATTCCAAGGTTAACTCATCATGATTGAAGAGTTTGAGAAGTTTCAAGCTAGGGTTTCTAAGGCTTGACAGTGTAAAATCCCCTAGTTTGACCCCTATCTTCAAGGCAATTTAGCTCAAGATGTGATTGTCATCTCATCTTGCCCTCAACATGATTGTTGTAGAGCATGATCTTAGATTTAATTTGAGTGCTAGAAGCCTTTGATAGGATTTTTAGAACTCAAGTTATGGCTTTGACAAGTTACAAGGCATCTGAGGAATGTGAATTTGGAGCTTGAAAGTTACCCAACTTGCATGAAACGTTTGCCCTAGAAGGATGATTCCTATGAACTTTTGGTCAACATGAATGTTGTTCCTTATTCTCTTAGATTTCTAGAGAGTACTATAAGTCCTTGATAGGATTTGTAGAACTCAAGTTATGGCTTTGACAAGTCAAGGGTATTTTGGACATTTGGTGATTATAGGTCATTTGTGATCATAGGCCATTTTCACCAACTTAGAGGCTTCAAATGAAGTTTTGTTCAACTAGAAAGTTGCTCAAAATGGGGTTTTAACCTTGGTCGTGCATCGAGGAGGCATTGAAATGGCTCAAGGAGAGACTTGGTTCAAGAAATTTTGAAAAAGGAAGAATTAAAAGGATTTAATGGTCAAAAATTCAAATAATTCATTTGGTGACCAAATGAGACAAACTTATAGGTCATTTTGATTGGAAAAAACATTTTAAAGACAATGGCAATGTTGGTTTTTTCATTTGAGGCCCAATTCAAAGATTTGCATTTGATTGCTTATGATGTAAGTTACATAAACCAAACTATGCACAAGATCAAAACCAAGATACCAATCCATCCAAATACATTCAGAATCTCATTTGAGGAGAAATTGAATCATGATCAAGGTGATAAACAAGCTGCAAGCAGGGCTGTCTGTCGCTACTGCGAAAATCGGCGCCGGCTGAACAGAAGAGTCGCCACCGTGCGTTATTTATCCCACGGGAGGGAAAGGAAACGCTCAGAGTAAACCTCGCACAACACGGGAAAGGTATGGTCATCGCAACCAAAACCTGGATTCGGGAGTCGGTTACGCAAGGGGAAGGTATTAGCACCCCTCACGTCCGTCGTACTCGACGGGATCCACGCTTGTTTTCGGGTATGGATTGTTATTCTATCTAAACTATAGGTCAAGGGTGAAAAAGAAAATAAAATGAAAATAAAAATGACTCGGCAAAGTATCGCACTTTATGCCTACGTATTCCCGTCTGGAACGAGAAATCAGAGTCAACGTAGTTCGCCTACCTACAGGAAAGGAGGGGGAGGTTGCTCGCTAGGATATCGCATCCTATGCCTACGTACTTCCACACTGCATGGAAGATCAGAGCAAACGTAGTTCGGGCCACGTACGACACAAGTCTGTCTTGGTTGATTTTATTCCTTCTGAAAAAGGTTTTTTTGATTAACAGTCCAAGAGGACAAAAATGACGTCTTGATGAGTTTACATTCTTTTACGGAAGAAGTGTCTTTTATTGAGTTTGAAATCTTTACGTGTTTTTCTGTTTGTTTTGAGGAAGAAGAGACAGAACTCTAACCTACGGTTGCGAAGGGAAACAAACTAACCTAATGTTATCATGCATGGGTTAAGACCTAGTGTCTATCATGCTCCTCTCTTGCACAGAGAGAAACAGAGATCCTACGGGATAGGCAGAAACAGAAACAATAACAGATATAATAAAGCAGTAAAATGCATGGATGCAGCAATACAAGCGAGGCAAGGGAGTCCCACTCAACCTCGAACCTAGAAAACAATAGGCAAAAGTGAACAGGCTTCACTTTCAACCCAGCAGGATAAACAGCAAACAATACAACTCAGAAAACCAATCAATACATCAGAAATGAAATACAACAGCAGAAGAAACAGCATCAGCAGCTCTGAATCAACATCTAACTTCAAATAATCTCCAATCATTCACAAGCTTCAACAAGCATCAATCTCCATCTTCATGGCCTTCAGGCAAGGGCTTTGATCATCAGTCTTCCATCTGCAATGGCTTTTCTTCAAGCTCAAACCTCCAGGATGAGGGATCAGTCACAAGAGTGAATTGGGTGTTAAGCAATCAATTGACTACCAAAGGTGGTGAACAGACTGCTTCTAACACAAGAGACATTTTCTCTCAAGAGTTCTATCTCATAGACACTATCACCAAGCCTTCCAAAGAAAGGGGGTGAGTGTCTTAGAGAGACTCTGAATCACAGAGAAGAATGGATGCAGACAAGGCAATCCATGTTTGAGAAACAATCATTCTAATCTAAAGCTCTGCCTAGCTCCTAAACCCTAGTTCCTCAGCATCTGCTAGCAAGAAACTCCTCCTCAACTCTGACAGTTGACCTTCAATCTTGGAATCTCCAATGATCTTCATCTTCACAAATCTTCAGCTTCCCCAGGGCCCCAGACAAACCCAATACCCAAACAAACAATCAATAAACCCCAGAGGGCACACCACACCAGACAGTCAGATATACAGACAGTAATAATAGCAGTAGGGGAATCCTAATTTTTCTAAGGGATCTAATAGCTACCCATAGCCCATATAGTCCCATAACTAATCTATTTAAACCCTAAGTCCTAAGGGAAATGAAATCAAACTCCTAAGTTGTCACCTAAAACCCTAGTTTTGTTCATGATGTTCAAGCATTTATTAATCACCCAAAATTAACTCCTAAAAATGGGAACTAAAATATTTCTACAAGTTGAATACCTCATCTAAACAATATAAAAAGAATGACTAAAAAATATTAAAGCATGTAAGAGAACAAAAATCATAAAAATGATGCATGAAATGAAACTATTAATATGACATTTATTTAGAAAATATGTAAAAAATATGAAATAAAACTAAAAATGAAATTTTATTTTTCTATAATATTCTAGACATTTTAATGAAAATATTGTAAAAAGAATGGATTAAAATGCATTTTTTATGAGTTATTCATGAATTAATGAAAATGGTAAAATATTAAAATGAAATTTAGAAAATAAAATGGATGAAATGAATGAGGGGGGTTAGAATATCAATCACGCCCAGTTCAAATCCATTGGGCCAGCAAACAGGGGGGGTGTTGGTAGCGAATTATGCTAGGCCCAGAATTCATTCAGAATTAGTGAAACAAATAAAACACGCTGGGGGGTGAAGGAAGTAACAAAATCACGTTAGAAAATGGTTTTGGGCCTAACACGGGGGTGGGGATAACAAAATTCAACTCAGGCCCGCCCGTTTCAATTAATGAAACGGCGCGTTTTGGCCAGTTTCCAATTCCCTCCAAATGATCAGATTAAACGCTGGCCATTGGATCTTACCCTAAGTCAAAAGTCCAAACCACAATGAACGGCCATGATTATTTCTTCTCCAAATGACCTGCAACTTAGGGTTTACTCCATGCGAGCTCATGCACGAGCTACTTTCCTCCTCTCTGTTCTCCATCTCCAAGCCACGAATCAACATGCCATAAACATGAAAGTTGCTCAGGATCTTCCCCTCTACAATCCTATAACACTAGCTCAGTCTGAAACTCAAAGAATCTCTCAACCCGATCGAGGTAAAAACTGGTCACCATTGATATGCACTGAGATACATCACCACAATCCTCAATCAAACTTAACATAAACTAGTCTATGCCTAATGGAGATCAACATGCGCTATCTAGCTACAATTCTAATGGCTTAACCTAAGAGATATTGATCCAAACAGATTGTTGCACCTGTCACTAACCATCACCAATCCTTTCCAAATTCATCTAACTTAATCTCCTAACCACCTAGATCAAGTCTAAGCTAATAAAATCATGTGAAACTAACTGAATCAAGCTAATCGAATGAAAACTTACCTGATGTAAAACCTTGAGAACAGCTATGGAGATGGAGGATCTGAGGCTTTTGAGTGTTGAATCTTGATCCACAACCTTAGTACTCAATTCTGTATGCAAAATCCTGGAGATTCCTTGCTTGAATTATGCTATTCACTTGAACTTGTGATTTTGATGTTCTTGCAAAAGGCACTCGAAAATGGATGATAATCACCAAAACCTTGCTTCAATTCTGATCTATGATGATAATGGAGCACAATTGAATCAATGTGGATGATGATTTTGTGAAGATTTTGAGAGAATTACAATGAAACTTCAATGAAAAGAATGAGGGAATTTGTGAAACTCTTGGTGCAAAATGAATCCAACCCTTGCCAAATTCATCTTTCATGAATATATAGACCCCAATGGTACATTCTAGATCCATCTTGCACATTCCCTTGTTTTCAAACTTTGGCTCATTTTGATTATGTTTCTTAAAAGGTAAGCAACCATGGATAACTTCATTTTTTCCTTCTAAACTCAAAAAAGTGTGTGAACCATTGTTCTTAGAATTGTTTTTCCATTCAAAATCATATATTGGAAGTCTCCATTTGGACTTGGAAATCTCCCAAACCATTTTTCACTTTGAAATTATTCACTTTATAAGCCTTTTTAGTTCATATTTTGACCAATCATGCAACTCCATGCTATGAGCTTCTCCAATAACTTGTGACCCTCTTTCTAGACTTAAAATCCCATTTGGAGCAAGTTTGATGTTGTAAGTTTTTCCATTTGAGGCCTCCTTGTATGAGTTTTGGGTATAGGTTAAAATGACCTGTAATTCACAAATGCCCAAAATACCCTTTGCTTGCCAAGACCATAAGTTGAGTTCTCCACATCATATGAAGGCATGCCATACCATTCTAGAAAGCTAAGACAATGAGGAACAATTCTTATGTTGACCAAGAATTCATTTGAAATCTCCTTGAGGGGCAAAATTAGCTTGGAAGTCAAGTCACTTTCACAGACAAAAATTCAGACACCTCAGATGACCTGTAACTTGTAAGGACCATAACTTGAGTTCTATAAATCTCCTTGAGGTCTTCCACCACTCAAATTAAAGGTCTTGAGATCCTCTACAAGTTTCATGTTGGCCAAGAAGCCATTTGAAGTTAGCATTTTGACTTATCTTGCCTGGAAGTTTGACCTAAACTAGGGGATTTTACAGAGAAACCCTAATTTAGTAACTCCTCTTCTCCTTGATTTCTCTTGAATTCTCCTTGTCATATCTCCATATTCTTCTTCATATGTCAAATGTTGATCCCCACATCTCTCCAATAGACTTGAATGCTCTTTTAAACCAGTTAATTGACCTAGGGTTGACCTAGGGTTGACCCAGATGAAACCCTAGTTGACTGTCTTCAACTGTAGCTCTTGTGCTTTCATCAATGACTTGTTTTCTTCTCCAAATGACTTTATAAGCCTCTCAAGATGTCTAGATGCTCTCCATGCTTTCACTTCACAGCTCACAACCCTCTTGTTGATCCTCAGATATCCTCAGCTAGGAGATGGACTCAAGGCTTGATCTGCTGAACTCTTTGCTTTCAAATTCTTTCCTGATGACTTGAATGAGATTGAATTGGGATAATATCCTCTTGATAGGCCTTTAGAGATGAGAATAATGATTGGTCCCCTGTTGAATGACTTGCTATGCTTATGCTATGCAGATGGTTAGTCTATGTACATGAATCTATATGCAAATGCTAATGATAATGAAGCATGAACCAAGGAATAAGGTTGAGCAAATTTTAGGGTGCAACAGCTGCCCCTATTCAAGCGACTTGGACCCGATTGGATGAAGAGCCCGGAGCCTTCAGACATTCGCGGTACGAGACGGTTGAATACTAGTGAAACCAGAAATTTGCCAACCGCAGAAATAAACTGCGCTCCTGCTTGAGGAACGATATTCATCAGCTGAATCTGACTGTTACAGCAACCCACTGATCTCGCGCGACCGTGCTGAGGATTGTCTTCATCGTTCTGAAGAGGATTCTGCCATAACAAATTGCTTGCTTGTCCACGTTAGGACTCCGCCTATCATCAATACGAAGAAATCTCCACTAGGACCTGTTCACGTTAGGACTCCACTTACTGTCAACCCAGACAAATCTCAGCAACTCCGCTGGGGATGATTCATCTGCATTTCCGTAAACTGAGTCGTCCACGTTAGGAATAACACTCTTCCACATTAGGAGTAACACCTGTCCACGTTAGGAGTAACGCTTTTATCTTTCCACGTCAGGATTCAATCTTCTTTCCACAGGAGGAGAACTACATCAACCTGTCCACGTAAGGACTCCAATACCACTTGACATGTCCGCGTCAGGACTCCGATCTTTCCACGTAAGGAATTCCACTTTTCTTGAATCTGTCCACGTGAGGAATCAATCGCGATATGTCCGCGTGAGGACTCAATCTTTCCACGTAAGGAATACTATATCAATCTTTCTTTCCACGTTAGGAATGCTTCTTCTTTCCACGTAAGGAATACCGTTTCTTCTTTTCGTCCACGTCAGGACTAAACTCTCCACGTAAGGAATCTATCTTCTTCTTCCACGTTAGGAATAACTTCTTTGATCTGTCCGCGTCAGGACTAAACTCTTCCACGTTAGGAATAATATCTTTCATTCCACGTCAGGAATCAATCTCGATATGTCCGCGTGAGGACTCAATCTTTCCACGTAAGGAATAAACTCGTCTTTCCACGTAAGGAAACCATTTTTCTTCCACGTAAGGAATGCTCTTGATATGTCCACGTAAGGACTCTGATCTTTCCACGTTAGGAATCAAACTTCTTTCCGATTTGTCCGCGTCAGGACTACATTTTTCCACGTCAGGAATGCCATCTTAATCTGTCCGCGTAAGGACTCTCTTCTTTCCACGTTAGGAATACTGTCATTTCCACGTAAGGAAACTATCTTCTGATACGTCCGCGTATAGACTCCATCTTTTCCGCGTTAGGAATCTCCGTCTTTCCACGTTAGGAATCACTTCTGTTGATATGTCCGCGTAAGGACTACATCTTTCCACGTAAGGAATAATAATCTCTTTGATCTGTCCGCGTTAGGACACTGATCTCGTCTTGATTTGTCCACGTTAGGACTCGGGCGTCTTCGACTCGCTGAGGAAATAAGACTTGTCCACGTAAGGACTCACGCGTCTTCGACTTGCTGGGGAAATATCCGCGTTAGGACTTACACTTTGCCAACAACACGAAGAAGGATATATTTGTCCACGTCAGGATTCTTGTATCTTGTCATCACAAAGAACTACAAACTTGTCCACGTCAGGACGCACATTTCACCATTACGAATAAAGATATCTGCTGGACACAAATGATCCACGTCCGGACACCAACACGAAGAGTAACCAATCTTCTGTCAACGTCATGACCTCCCTTTCTCCAAATTTCGAGAGACCGAATCTATCCACGTCAGGATTAACACACCTTACCAATCCGGTAAAACAAACCTGTCCACGTTAGGACGCCCACTTCTGAAGAAATCCCGTCATTCTAGGAGTAAATTGTCCACGTCAGGACTTAGTTCTTCAATGATCCTCACCCACAAACTGCTCAGCACTGACGCGACAGCGACTTTGAGATGAACTCTACTGGGGATGTCTGAAAACCAACTATCGGACGCCTGCTCTGATAACCGGCGGTGGCCTCTGAAATTCTGATTCATGCGACCCGTTGATGACAAACAAACTCTGCTTGGGGATAAGGAGATTCTTATCCTGGTCACTCTGGCTGGGGAAAATAAGAGACCTTTGCATAAATGACTCTGCTGGAGACAAAGAGAGTTTTATCATGATAACTCTGTGGGGGATGCAGCCGAAACTAACATTATCGTTGAATACCTCCTGCCGAGATCTTGACTGTTTGGTGATTTATTTGAGCAAGAGCTCTCTCCACCTGAACTACTAGAGTACAGAAACTGCTTCAGCAAAATAAATGCTGGAAGGATAACGCCGACTCGCCGGGGATAGCCTGATGCTACAAAATTATTCCGGCAAAATAAATGCTGGTAGAGTGAAGTCGACCCTGCTGGGAAGTTGGGAACTCAAACCACACGTCTTGTTGAAGTAACCCCTTGCTGGGGAATATAACTCAAACCAAACACCTAGCTGAGGTAACCCCCTGCTGGGGAATATAACTCTGCTGGGGAATAGCAGATGCGCCTGGTATGATTGAGCTTCTGCTGGAGAGTGAATTAATATCACACGGTATCTCTGACAAAATAAGTGACAGGACCCAACATCAACTCTGCTCTGGAGAGTCTTGACCTTCGAATTCCACTGGAAGGAAAGAACACTTGCTGAAAGAACTCCGCTGGAGAGGGGATGATTCTCTAAGGGAAAATTAACTGACTCCACTGGGGGAGAGCCTGACTCTGCGGGGAACGATGAACCTGTCTGAATACAGCCTTACGATCTCGGAATCACTAAACTCTGCTGAGGTCGATTAACTTCTCTGGAGCACGTCCTTTGGATAAGCTACGGCTAGCTGGGGAATTCTATCCTTCTTCAGGAAGAACATGCATGACCTGCGTGAAGATCGAGTCTTTCGTTATCACAATCTTTTGATCACCTTCCTCGTACGGTTATGAAACCTGCAACAACACAAACAAGACACGACAAGCCTATGCAATCAAATCGATTCAGGTTAGTGACGTTACACTCAGTCAATTCAAAGCTTTAACAATTGTTGGCAAGGGCCAGTGATGTTATGCTCATGTTAGTTTCATCAAACTTAGGCGTTTTGTCATGCGCAAAACAGTAAAGAACAATCATCAAGTACTGAATAACACATTTTCATTGATTGGGCCCCTGAATGGGCGGAGTTTTTGTACACGGGATGTAACTCCTGAAAAGAGGAAGCCACGCAAAGCAAATATACAAGTAGTCAAGTATTCACAAGAAGCATAAATATTGACAAATTAGATTTTGTACACATGTCGGCAACTGGATGCAGATGAACACCACGAACTGATCCTCCCATGACTCGTCCGACTCTTATACTTTCCCGGTATCCCCACTTCTGAAGAGGTTGTATCCGATAACTGACTCCTCAAATATATTCTCCCGCATTGATACTCATTGAATTCAAATTCGGACCGCAGTCATTTGCTTTTCAAATCCCTAACTTTTGCGTGAACCGCCCTTTACGGGTTTTCAGTTCACCGGGATACCCCTTTTTGCCGAAGCCGCCCAGTGTAGGTTTTCAACTTCGCGGGTGTACATTTTTTCAATTTTATCCCTAACTTTTGCCCGAACCTTTCATTCTGTCTTTGGTTCGCCAGGATGCCCCATTTTTGCCTGGACTCTCTTTTTTTCTGTCCAGCGGGTCTATTTTAAGCAAAGTATTTTTTAACTGCGTCCGAATTCACAGGTGACGCAAAGTCTTCCCCGTCCATGGTGGACAACAATAAAGCTCCTCCTGAAAAGACCTTACTGACAACGTATGGCCCTTCGTAGTTGGGGGTCCACTTGCCCCTGTGATCTGCTTGCGGCGGGAGAATCCTTTTCAGCACAAGGTCGCCCGTCTGAAAGCTTCGCGGAAGTATCTTCTTGTCGTACGCTTTCTTCATTCGTCTTTGGTACAAACGACCGTATGCCAGAGAAGCTAGCCTCTTCTCATCCATCAAACTCAGTTGGTTCAATCTATTCGTTACCCATTCTGCCTCGTCCAGCTGAACGTCCCGCAATACCCTCAGAGAAGGGATCTCAACTTCCAATGGTAATACCGCTTCCATTCCGTATACCAACGAGAACGGAGTTGCCCCGGTTGATGTGCGTACCGTCGTACGATAACCGTGCAAAGCGAAAGGTAGCATTTCGTGCCAATCTTTATAAGTTACCACCATTTTCTGGACTATCTTCTTGATATTTTTATTGGCCGCTTCGACAGCGCCATTCATCTTGGGTCGGTAAGGGGAGGAGTTGTGATGTTCGATCTTGAAATTCTGACAGAGCTCCTTCATCATTTTGTTGTTCAGATTAGAACCATTATCCGTGATTATCCGCTCGGGAATCCCGTATCGGCAAATGATATCTCTCTTGATGAATCTAGCCACCACTTGCTTCGTTACATTTGCGTAAGACGCCGCTTCCACCCACTTGGTGAAATAATCGATTGCTACTAGGATGAACCGATGCCCGTTAGAAGCCGTCGGCTCAATCTTTCCAATCATATCGATTCCCCACATCGAGAATGGCCATGGAGATGACATCACATTCAGAGGACTCGGAGGCACATGTATCTTGTCAGCATAAATTTGACACTTGTGGCACTTCCTCGCGAACTTGAAACAATCAGTTTCCATCGTCAGCCAAAAGTAACCTGCCCTCAGCAGTTTTCTCGTCATAGCATGTCCACCAGCATGCGTGCCAAAGGCACCTTCGTGAATTTCCTCCATGAGAAGCTTTGCCTCTTTCTCGTCTACACAACGCAACAACACCAAGTCGTGGTTTCTTCTGTATAAGACGCCATCCGGGTTCAAATAGAAATTACCCGCTAATCTCCTGAGAGTCTTCTGATCTTGACTGGATGCCCCAGCCGGATACTCTTTGTTCTTCAGGAAATTAAGGATATCAAAATACCATGGTTTGCCATCAGACGCTTCATCAATAGCAAATACATAAGCTGGCCTGTCCAACCGAGAGATAGTGATTTGGGGAGCTTCGTTCCAGAAATTGACCTTGTACATAGAAGACAAGGTGGCAAGGGCGTCAGCCATTTGATTTTCTGCCCGCGGCACGCGATGCAATTCAACTTTGTCGAAGAAAGGCAACAATCTCCTTGCATAATTCATATAATGTATCAAATTGGGCTGCCGTGTCTCCCATTCCCCTTTGATCTGATTCACCACCAGAGCTGAGTCTCCGTATACGTCTAAATGTTTGATTCGCAAATCAATGGCTTCTTCAAGCCCCATTATACAAGCTTCGTATTCGGCCTCATTGTTGGTAACGGCAAAGGTCAATCGGGCAGTAAACGGGATGTGCGACCCGTGCGGCGTAGTGATGATTGCCCCTATTCCGCTACCGTAAGCATTCACAGCTCCGTCAAATATCATCTGCCATTTGGACCCCGGCTCTGGTCCTTCGTCTGGTAACGGCTCTTCACAATCTTTCATCTTGAGATACATGATATCCTCGTCAGGAAAATCAAATCTCATCGATTGGTATTCTTCAATAGGCTGCTCCGCCAGATACTCAGACAGCACACTCCCCTTTATTGCCTTTTGCGAGACGTATTGAATATCGTATTCAGTCAAGACCATCTGCCACCTGGCAATTCTACCTGACAACGCCTGCTTTTCGAATATATATTTGATTGGATCCATCTTCGAGATGAGCATGGTTGTATGATTCAGCATGTACTGCCTCAAACGCTTGGCGGCCCAGGCTAGCGCGCAACAAGTCTTCTCCAGCATTGAGTACCGAGATTCACAGTCTGTAAATTTCTTACTCAGATAATAGATCGCATGCTCTTTTCTCCCTGTCTCGTCGTGTTGACCGAGAACACAACCCATGCTTCCCTCAAGAACCGTCAAATACATTATCAAGGGTCTACCTGCCACTGGGGGTATCAAAATAGGAGGCTCCTGCAGATACTTCTTTATTTTGTCGAACGCCTTTTGACAATTTTCGTTCCACGTTACAGCTTGATCTTTCTTCAAGAGTTTGAATAATGGTTCACACGTAGCCGTTAGGTGAGATATGAACCGGGCAATGTAGTTCAATCTCCCTAAAAACCCGCGCACCTCTTTCTCTGTTTTAGGCGTCGGCATTTCTTGAATCGCTTTTATTTTAGCAGGATCGACCTTTATTCCTCTTTCGCTTACGATAAACCCCAGCAGTTTACCCGATCTCACCCCGAAGGTGCATTTATTAGGGTTCAGCCTCAGCCTGAACTTCCTAAGTCTTTTAAACAACTTCAACAGATTCACCAGATGCTCTTCCTCTGTCTGGGATTTAGCAATCATATCGTCAACATAAACTTCGATCTCTTTATGCATCATGTCATGAAAAAGAGTCGTCATCGCACGCTGATATGTTGCCCCAGCATTTTTCAAACCAAAGGGCATCACTTTGTAGCAAAATGTTCCCCAAGGCGTTATGAAAGTAGTCTTCTCCATATCCTCTGGCGCCATTTTAATCTGATTATAGCCTGAAAAGCCATCCATGAAGGAGAATACAGAATATTGAGCGGTATTATCAACTAATACGTCAATATGAGGAAGTGGAAAATCGTCTTTTGGGCTTGCTTTATTTAAATCTCTATAATCCACGCACATTCGAACCTTGCCGTCTTTCTTTGGCACTGGTACGATGTTGGCAACCCACGAGGGATACTTCGTCACAGCCAGGAAACCAGCGTCCCACTGTTTCTGAACCTCCTCTTTGATCTTCATTGCCATATCTGGGCGAGTTCTGCGAAGTTTTTGTTTGACAGGCGGGCAATCTTCTTTCAGTGGCAGGCGATGCACAACCATATCTGTATCGAGCCCTGGCATATCTTGATACGACCAAGCAAATACATCATTATACTCCCGGAGCATTTCAACCAGTTTTCGCTTGATATCACTCTGCAGTGCGGCTCCGATACGAATATTTTTCTCAACCCCTTCCGACCCCAAATTGATAACTTCGATGACCTCGTCGTGAGGTAGAATGGCTCTCTCCTCTTGCTTCACTAACCAAGACAGTTCCTCAGGAACGTCGCTATCTTCGACAACCTCTTCTTCGGTCTGGAATACCGGGTGCTCGAAGTCGGGACGAGTCATAGGTGGCTCAAGGATGTCATCTGAAAATGTTATCCTGCAAAAGAAAGGGTTAAGTGCTTCAAAATGCGTATAAAGCGAATAACCACATTGCCATTTTATTGAAAAATACAAAACAAGAAAGACAGGGATTACAGTATCTGCACATAAAAAACGCCATTTATTTAATGATTAACGCGCAATGTTTATAACAACACAGCCCTAAGCAAATCCTGATGCCCCGGGCAAGACATCAGATTATTCAACAATTAATAAAGCAAAGCATTACTGTTTAAAAGTCACAGGAACAAGCTCCTGAATAGACCAGTTGCACAGTCCTTGTCCTGGCGTGCTTGGCTGAATCCAGGCATCCATATCACAGTCGCTGTCCCCTTCATCGGACTCTGAAGCAGCATTGACAGATTCATGGCATACTCCACTGGCAGAGATGGTGATCGACTTTCTGAAATGAGGGGCCCCCACGGAAGGAGTTGATGACGACGGTCGGTACCCCAGTCCGAACCGGTCCATTTTTACAGGAATGTCCAATACTTTGCCCCAGCCTTTGGCTTCTCCTGCTTCCACTAGCGCTCGAGCTTCTTTGTATGATGAGACAGCTATCTCTGGCACTTTGCTTGGCCTGGGACCCTTGTCCTTTATGCGCAAACCTTCGAATGCCTGGCATGGCGTCTCGTGGATCTCCCCGTCGACTTCCACATATTTAAACGAAGAAAGATGGCTGACCAGGATGTCTTCTTCTCCGCACACGGTAACTACGCTGTCTCCGACCATATACTTTAACTTCTGATGCAGGGTTGACGTGACAGCTCCTGCCCCATGAATCCAAGGTCTTCCCAGCAAGCAGCTGTACGCAGGCTGTATATCCATGATATAAAACTCCGTTGCAAACACTTCCGGCCCCACTTGCAGAGGCAATGTAATCGATCCGAAGACTGTTCTCCGCGTGCCGTCAAACGCTCTGACTACCAAATCACTGGGAGTACACAAAATCCCTCGAACATCCAGCTTCATCATAGCCTTCTTAGGCAGCACATTCAAAGACGACCCGGTGTCAACCAGTACGTGCGACATTGTCGACCCTCTGCACTCAACAGATACATGTAATGCCATATTATGATCCCTTCCTTTCGGAGTCAAGTCAAAATCAGTAAAGCCCAGACTGTGGCCAGCATTTACGTGTGCCAATACTCCTTCTAGCTGATTTACGGAGACATCCTGTGGTACAAAAGAAGTGTCCAGGACTTTCAGCAAAGCGTTTCGGTGAGCTTCCGAACACAACAGCAATGACAGAATAGATATTTTGGATGGCGTTTGCTGCAGATGCTCCACAATTTTATAATCGCTTTTCCGAATCAAGCGCATGAATTCCTCTACATCCTTAGATGCTGCTTCTTTTTCACTTGCTTGAACCGGAACATTTTCCACCGCTTTCCCCTTTCCTTTCGCTAGCCTTTCGGCCTCCACTTCAGGAGATATAAAGATCCTGCCGCTCCTCGTCATGCCTCCTGAGCCCACAACATTATCCACAACCTCCGCTGACTGCTTGTTAACATCGATTTTAATCCCGTCACAATACACCTCTAGCCCATATGACCATGGGACTGCTTTCGTGTTCTCATACGGGATTGGCCCGACTTTAGTTATAGTGATCGGTGGTCGCTGAGTAGGTGCTGAAATGGTGATCGTCTTCCTAGGAATTGTCACTGTGGCAACATCACTCTGATTATCCATTACTGCCCCTGCCGGCTCATCAGTTGCTGTTCGATCAAACTGCAATATACCTTCATCAATCAAGGCCTGAATGCCTTTCTTCAGATCCTCACACCCCCCAAACAGGGCCCAACAATCTAAACAGTATTCATTACATCCTGGGTAAACACCTCCCTGCAACAGTCGGCTCTTTATTTCGCTCAGCGGCGTCTTTAAATCCTCAACATCCATAATCAGATTCAGACCTTCCTCAGTCAGCACGGCATTCGCCCCATGATTAGGCATGGGTTTCTGGACTATATTCGCACCTGTCGTTCCGAAGTTGATAGACTTGTTGTCCAAGAGATCCTGCACAACGTGCTTAAAAGCGTGACAACTTTCTATATCATGGCCCGGGGCTCCAGAATGAAACTCACAGTGTCTATTCGCATCGTAGCCGAACGGGGGAGTTCCCGTTATCGGTGCCAAGGTTCTTTTCTCCACCAGATTCAATCCCAACAAGGTCTGCAATAAATCAGCATAGTTAGAGGGAGGCTTCTCAAATACTCTTCTCGGCTTACCACCCTGAAATTTTCGCTGAGCTTGCTGTGCCCCCTGCTGAGGCTGCTGCTGCTGTGGCATTGGTTGCTGCTGAACCGGTTGTTGTTGCTGGATCGGTTGCTGTTGATAGGGGATAGTAACACTCGACACTTGCTGCGGCTGACGATATTGATTTCTTCCCCTGCCTCGGCCTCGGCCTCGGCCTCCAAATACAGCGCTAGCTTCGCCCTGACGGCGCCCACCATAAGCTTTCCTATTACTGCCAGATGCAGCTGACTCGTCAACTTGGAACTTTCCTTGCTTAATGTTCCGCTCAATCTTTTCACCCATCAGAATCAGGTCTGAAAAACTGGCCAGAGAAGTATGAAACAGCATATCATGAAACAGCCCGGTGAATGTGCCGACAAACATATCGTTCATTTCTTTATCTTCCACAGGGGGACGGACCCTGGCAGCCATATCGCGCCACCTTTGCGCGTATTCTTTAAAACTCTCCCCCTTCTTCTGCGAAAGCCCGGCCAACTGGACCCGATTGGGCGCCAGATCGCTGTTATACTTGTAATGGGCTACGAACGCCTCCGCCAATTGCTTCCAAGTCTTGATATCAGTGGGCTCCAACCCCATGTACCACTCTAGGGAAGGACCCGATAGACTATCCTGAAAGAAATGCATGAGCATTCTTTCGTCAGTGGAGTATGCAGACATCTTTCTGTAATAAGCTCGCACATGCACTTTCGGACATGTGTCTCCTTTGTACTTATCGAACGCAGGCGCTTTGAACTTGATTGGCACCCTCAAGCCAGGTACCAAGCCCATAGTTGCCATATCCAGACCCACAGCACTCTGATTCAGGACTCCCTTCATTTGCTCTTCCAGCATTCTAATCTTTTGAGAATCATCCATCGGCCCTTCAAAAACCCCTCCAGAGAAGGCGTCCTCCTGTTGATCCTCTTGCCACATACCGTTTCCAGCCCCGTACCCATCATACGCATTATTACGTCCAGCTCTGACCTGATTCATCCCCGGAACTCGGCCTCTGTTGCCGTACCCTTGAACACCTCCAGCAGGACCTCCAGCCATAAATCCGGTACCGTTTCCGTTTCCAAAGCCTCCGTAACCCTGATTGACCATACCATAACCATCTTGCCCAAAGCCTTGAGCATTAAAGCCATACTTGCCAGTGTTGTCGAATCCCTGATCGTTGAATCCGAACCCAGTATTGACAAAGCCATTGCCTCCGAGATTATCTCCCAAATTGACATCACCCAGCCCAGCGTTGTGGACAGCAGTTTCATTTCCAACTCCGACGTTACCATTCACAGCAGCGGTAGCGTTGTTGACGTTAGCAGCAGTCATATTGACGACAGGCGGAGCCACCGGCGTGGGAGTGCCATCTCCATGAGCAGTATCAACCCGGACAGACTGATGATCTTCGTTACCATGACCAGCGTTGCGAGCCAACAGAGGCTGGACCATGGCCTGCAAATTCTCTTGCCCTTTTGCTATAGCCTCCATGGTCTGCATGAAGAGGGCGAGCTTCTCGCGTACATCCTGCATCTCGTTCTGAATCTGGTCCATGACTTTCCGACAGTTGGATCGTGTAGAGTAGCGGTGCGGATGTTGATCTGGAATCCTGTTAAGTACCTGAATCAAAGCAGGAGATAAGACACCATTCAAAGATTACCTGTCATGCAATATGAATATGAATGCAATGCAATGTGTCTGTGCATTAGGGAAGTTCATTCCCCCCAGTTCTAGTGCGAAGGTGCTGGTGCAGTGACAGTGCTGACAATAAGAATATCGGAGCTGAATCATAGAAAGCCTCGTATATAGCAGAGAGAATCAATAAGCCCAGGGTACCATATCACTGAGAGTACAAAGAAGGCATGACCTCAACCAACAATCCTGGTGATGGTCAGCACTATGCAAATAAAGCATACAAATAATGGAATGATCAGATCCTCCCAAAAGTCTGGTACTCCTCTATCAGCTTCTTGGTTTCCGGATGGCTTGGTCGATCAAGCAGCCCTTCAACAAGCTGGTTTCTCTTCTTAAGGACACGGCGTACGTCTTCAGCAGTTTCTTCCCATGTTGCTTCTCCGAAGCAATCTTCTAACTTTCGCTTCTGGGACACTGCTTCATCTCTGGATTTGATTGCCTTGTTCAATGCATGCTGGACACTATACCGGTTCATCACTTCTTCCTCGCACTTCTTGATGCTGGACTTCAACTTCTCTTCGAGGTCGGAAATTTGCTGCTTCAGCTTATCTTCCCTCTTCTTGTTGTTGGTGAGCGTAGCATTCCAAGTCTTATTGCAAGAAGATATCTCTCGGTGTGCTGCGTCGAGCGCCTTCTTTTTGGCTTCCAGCATGTCATGGGAGCTTCTGAACTCTTGCCCCAGACGTTCGCGCTTCTTCTTTTCCTCGGTCAACTCAGATCCTAACCTGTTTACCAGCTCAATCTGTTGTTGGAAAGCATATACGGCCTTGTTTTTCTCACTGCGTGCCTGGGCTAGCTCTTGCTCTAACCCTTCGTTGATCTTTATCAAGGCTTCTTTCTCTCTCACAACTTGTTCATAGACTTCCCTAGAAACAATAGTCGGCTCTTCTACCGGAACGGGAACAAGAATTGGTGCATCTGGAAATGGCATCTTCAACTGACTAGCCCTCTCCTGAATCCAAACTCTATAAGATGCATAGGCCTGACAGTCATTCTTTCCTAACAACGGCTTCCCTCGGCGGTTAATATGCGTCCAGGCATGTCGCAACTTGGCTAATAACTCCCCCTTCAAATCTCCAGTGAAGTACAGAGATTCCTGTACTTCCTCCTCTTGAGGTGGATTCTTCAGCGCATATCCGAACTGGCGAATGAGTAGAGAAGGGTTGTAATTGATACACCCTTTTCTTCCAATCAATGGGACATTAGGGTAACCAGCACAGCTAAAGATGAGCTCAGATCCCAACAGGTCTCTATCAAACCACTCCATATCTTCCGACGATAGCCTCATCAGGCGCTCCGGCCAACCAACTGGGACTGTAGTCTCTGCAGCAGATCCTCTCTTAGGAAGGTGACTCTCAAACCACATACTCAATAAGGGCACACACAGATGAACATTCTTCCCTCTTCCCTTCTCATTCTTGTAACGCAGCGAGTGGTAGAGATCTCCGAGTAAGGTAGGTACAGGATTACCAGCGGCAAACAAGTAGAAAGCATCGAAGTCCACAAAATCCGGTATGTTGGGGAACAGTACTATGCCATAAATGCACAAAGCCAACACAGCATTGAAAGCAACCCAGCACCCATTCTTGGCGTACTCTTGGGCTTTACCGACTAAGAACTGAAATGAGAAGCCTGGAACTCCACGGGAAACAGTAGTCACAAGTTCAGAAGCATCAACATGCAAGGCTTTTGCCAATTCCTCCGGCTTAGGTTTGGCATCATAATGAATGAATGGAACCTGGTTCTGCACAGGCAGCTCAACATACTCAGCGTATTCCTCCAAGGTTGGTCCCGTAATAAAATCAGAGAACGTGAAGCACCTCAAAGTCGGGTCGTAGAATTGCATCAGAGCATACAGCCCATCTAACTCTACCTCTGTAGGTTTGCACACCAATCTCAATAATCTACCATAACTCATCCGGAAACTCCTACGAACACCCTCATCAGCAAGAGAGATCAACCCCAGTAAAGGAACAATATCAGGCGTAGGCAATTTGTAAGCAACTGTTCTCCTTAAGCTAGTCATGATCAAATACTCAGAAGTCTGGGCACTAGAACTAGGGAAATGCAAATGCACCTGCAGCACAGACACACGTTAGTGAAATGCAAATGGTAATGGATATGCAAGCAATGCAATGCAAGTAACATTCAACAGGGACCAAAGCTGCAGCTGAATAGCCTAAACCCAATCAAGAAAGGTCTCAGATAGACCATCCAGAAGTCACCAAACCCTGGTCTCAGATAGACCTGAAATAAAACTTCAACACTGGTCTCTGACAGACCTCAAACCATAACTCCAACTGGTCTCTGATAGACCTCAAATCACATCTATAATTGGTCTCTGACAGACCTCAGAACACATCTCCAAATGGTCTCTGACAGACCTCAGATCTCTTCTCTAGTTGGTCTCTGACAGACCTCAGAATACATCTCCAAATGGTCTCTGACAGACCTCATAACTCTCCATAAATAACCAGGATCTCTGATCAAGAAATAACCGGTAGTCTGGAGGTCTAGTCACCTGCATAGCCCCGAATCCCCTCACAGGTGGGTGGCCCTATAACTGGCACAAGGTACGGCATCCTATGCGGTCGTCGGCGTCACAGACTTTCAGGGTTGATGATACGATTCCCAGAAGGAGTGGCATCATCAATTCCTGAAGAGGCCTCACTCAGCCAACTTCCAAATGATCGGTCCCCAGAGTCGACAATCCAACTAACCAGCAACCCACGCCAACCAAAGGAAGGGGCAGGAGGCCAACCAGAGGAACCTCGTCTGAGTGTAGATTTCATGGGACACCAAAGCAAGCAAAGCAAGCGGGCGCCCACTAATTTCTACTCTAATTCTAGGTGCACTCAAGCCCAGGTCCGGCTTATCTCTCAATATCAGAACACCCGTCACACCCCAGATACAGCAATAATAATCAATATATAAAGCTGAAAATACAAGGCTAGAAATATAAAAATAACTCCATACAAAATCCTCGACGGGAAAACAAGCGTTAGGATTGACTCTCTCAAGGGACGTTGGATCCCAAATGCATAAGAACCATCGCAGTCCTTAGCAGCCAGGGGACGTTGGATCCCCAGCAGAGTCGCCAGCTGTCGCTACTGCGAAAATCGGCGCCGGCTGAACAGAAGAGTCGCCACCGTGCGTTATTTATCCCACGGGAGGGAAAGGAAACGCTCAGAGTAAACCTCGCACAACACGGGAAAGGTATGGTCATCGCAACCAAAACCTGGATTCGGGAGTCGGTTACGCAAGGGGAAGGTATTAGCACCCCTCACGTCCGTCGTACTCGACGGGATCCACGCTTGTTTTCGGGTATGGATTGTTATTCTATCTAAACTATAGGTCAAGGGTGAAAAAGAAAATAAAATGAAAATAAAAATGACTCGGCAAAGTATCGCACTTTATGCCTACGTATTCCCGTCTGGAACGAGAAATCAGAGTCAACGTAGTTCGCCTACCTACAGGAAAGGAGGGGGAGGTTGCTCGCTAGGATATCGCATCCTATGCCTACGTACTTCCACACTGCATGGAAGATCAGAGCAAACGTAGTTCGGGCCACGTACGACACAAGTCTGTCTTGGTTGATTTTATTCCTTCTGAAAAAGGTTTTTTTGATTAACAGTCCAAGAGGACAAAAATGACGTCTTGATGAGTTTACATTCTTTTACGGAAGAAGTGTCTTTTATTGAGTTTGAAATCTTTACGTGTTTTTCTGTTTGTTTTGAGGAAGAAGAGACAGAACTCTAACCTACGGTTGCGAAGGGAAACAAACTAACCTAATGTTATCATGCATGGGTTAAGACCTAGTGTCTATCATGCTCCTCTCTTGCACAGAGAGAAACAGAGATCCTACGGGATAGGCAGAAACAGAAACAATAACAGATATAATAAAGCAGTAAAATGCATGGATGCAGCAATACAAGCGAGGCAAGGGAGTCCCACTCAACCTCGAACCTAGAAAACAATAGGCAAAAGTGAACAGGCTTCACTTTCAACCCAGCAGGATAAACAGCAAACAATACAACTCAGAAAACCAATCAATACATCAGAAATGAAATACAACAGCAGAAGAAACAGCATCAGCAGCTCTGAATCAACATCTAACTTCAAATAATCTCCAATCATTCACAAGCTTCAACAAGCATCAATCTCCATCTTCATGGCCTTCAGGCAAGGGCTTTGATCATCAGTCTTCCATCTGCAATGGCTTTTCTTCAAGCTCAAACCTCCAGGATGAGGGATCAGTCACAAGAGTGAATTGGGTGTTAAGCAATCAATTGACTACCAAAGGTGGTGAACAGACTGCTTCTAACACAAGAGACATTTTCTCTCAAGAGTTCTATCTCATAGACACTATCACCAAGCCTTCCAAAGAAAGGGGGTGAGTGTCTTAGAGAGACTCTGAATCACAGAGAAGAATGGATGCAGACAAGGCAATCCATGTTTGAGAAACAATCATTCTAATCTAAAGCTCTGCCTAGCTCCTAAACCCTAGTTCCTCAGCATCTGCTAGCAAGAAACTCCTCCTCAACTCTGACAGTTGACCTTCAATCTTGGAATCTCCAATGATCTTCATCTTCACAAATCTTCAGCTTCCCCAGGGCCCCAGACAAACCCAATACCCAAACAAACAATCAATAAACCCCAGAGGGCACACCACACCAGACAGTCAGATATACAGACAGTAATAATAGCAGTAGGGGAATCCTAATTTTTCTAAGGGATCTAATAGCTACCCATAGCCCATATAGTCCCATAACTAATCTATTTAAACCCTAAGTCCTAAGGGAAATGAAATCAAACTCCTAAGTTGTCACCTAAAACCCTAGTTTTGTTCATGATGTTCAAGCATTTATTAATCACCCAAAATTAACTCCTAAAAATGGGAACTAAAATATTTCTACAAGTTGAATACCTCATCTAAACAATATAAAAAGAATGACTAAAAAATATTAAAGCATGTAAGAGAACAAAAATCATAAAAATGATGCATGAAATGAAACTATTAATATGACATTTATTTAGAAAATATGTAAAAAATATGAAATAAAACTAAAAATGAAATTTTATTTTTCTATAATATTCTAGACATTTTAATGAAAATATTGTAAAAAGAATGGATTAAAATGCAATTTTTATGAGTTATTCATGAATTAATGAAAATGGTAAAATATTAAAATGAAATTTAGAAAATAAAATGGATGAAATGAATGAGGGGGGTTAGAATATCAATCACGCCCAGTTCAAATCCATTGGGCCAGCAAACAGGGGGGGTGTTGGTAGCGAATTATGCTAGGCCCAGAATTCATTCAGAATTAGTGAAACAAATAAAACACGCTGGGGGGTGAAGGAAGTAACAAAATCACGTTAGAAAATGGTTTTGGGCCTAACACGGGGGTGGGGATAACAAAATTCAACTCAGGCCCGCCCGTTTCAATTAATGAAACGGCGCGTTTTGGCCAGTTTCCAATTCCCTCCAAATGATCAGATTAAACGCTGGCCATTGGATCTTACCCTAAGTCAAAAGTCCAAACCACAATGAACGGCCATGATTATTTCTTCTCCAAATGACCTGCAACTTAGGGTTTACTCCATGCGAGCTCATGCACGAGCTACTTTCCTCCTCTCTGTTCTCCATCTCCAAGCCACGAATCAACATGCCATAAACATGAAAGTTGCTCAGGATCTTCCCCTCTACAATCCTATAACACTAGCTCAGTCTGAAACTCAAAGAATCTCTCAACCCGATCGAGGTAAAAACTGGTCACCATTGATATGCACTGAGATACATCACCACAATCCTCAATCAAACTTAACATAAACTAGTCTATGCCTAATGGAGATCAACATGCGCTATCTAGCTACAATTCTAATGGCTTAACCTAAGAGATATTGATCCAAACAGATTGTTGCACCTGTCACTAACCATCACCAATCCTTTCCAAATTCATCTAACTTAATCTCCTAACCACCTAGATCAAGTCTAAGCTAATAAAATCATGTGAAACTAACTGAATCAAGCTAATCGAATGAAAACTTACCTGATGTAAAACCTTGAGAACAGCTATGGAGATGGAGGATCTGAGGCTTTTGAGTGTTGAATCTTGATCCACAACCTTAGTACTCAATTCTGTATGCAAAATCCTGGAGATTCCTTGCTTGAATTATGCTATTCACTTGAACTTGTGATTTTGATGTTCTTGCAAAAGGCACTCGAAAATGGATGATAATCACCAAAACCTTGCTTCAATTCTGATCTATGATGATAATGGAGCACAATTGAATCAATGTGGATGATGATTTTGTGAAGATTTTGAGAGAATTACAATGAAACTTCAATGAAAAGAATGAGGGAATTTGTGAAACTCTTGGTGCAAAATGAATCCAACCCTTGCCAAATTCATCTTTCATGAATATATAGACCCCAATGGTACATTCTAGATCCATCTTGCACATTCCCTTGTTTTCAAACTTTGGCTCATTTTGATTATGTTTCTTAAAAGGTAAGCAACCATGGATAACTTCATTTTTTCCTTCTAAACTCAAAAAAGTGTGTGAACCATTGTTCTTAGAATTGTTTTTCCATTCAAAATCATATATTGGAAGTCTCCATTTGGACTTGGAAATCTCCCAAACCATTTTTCACTTTGAAATTATTCACTTTATAAGCCTTTTTAGTTCATATTTTGACCAATCATGCAACTCCATGCTATGAGCTTCTCCAATAACTTGTGACCCTCTTTCTAGACTTAAAATCCCATTTGGAGCAAGTTTGATGTTGTAAGTTTTTCCATTTGAGGCCTCCTTGTATGAGTTTTGGGTATAGGTTAAAATGACCTGTAATTCACAAATGCCCAAAATACCCTTTGCTTGCCAAGACCATAAGTTGAGTTCTCCACATCATATGAAGGCATGCCATACCATTCTAGAAAGCTAAGACAATGAGGAACAATTCTTATGTTGACCAAGAATTCATTTGAAATCTCCTTGAGGGGCAAAATTAGCTTGGAAGTCAAGTCACTTTCACAGACAAAAATTCAGACACCTCAGATGACCTGTAACTTGTAAGGACCATAACTTGAGTTCTATAAATCTCCTTGAGGTCTTCCACCACTCAAATTAAAGGTCTTGAGATCCTCTACAAGTTTCATGTTGGCCAAGAAGCCATTTGAAGTTAGCATTTTGACTTATCTTGCCTGGAAGTTTGACCTAAACTAGGGGATTTTACAGAGAAACCCTAATTTAGTAACTCCTCTTCTCCTTGATTTCTCTTGAATTCTCCTTGTCATATCTCCATATTCTTCTTCATATGTCAAATGTTGATCCCCACATCTCTCCAATAGACTTGAATGCTCTTTTAAACCAGTTAATTGACCTAGGGTTGACCTAGGGTTGACCCAGATGAAACCCTAGTTGACTGTCTTCAACTGTAGCTCTTGTGCTTTCATCAATGACTTGTTTTCTTCTCCAAATGACTTTATAAGCCTCTCAAGATGTCTAGATGCTCTCCATGCTTTCACTTCACAGCTCACAACCCTCTTGTTGATCCTCAGATATCCTCAGCTAGGAGATGGACTCAAGGCTTGATCTGCTGAACTCTTTGCTTTCAAATTCTTTCCTGATGACTTGAATGAGATTGAATTGGGATAATATCCTCTTGATAGGCCTTTAGAGATGAGAATAATGATTGGTCCCCTGTTGAATGACTTGCTATGCTTATGCTATGCAGATGGTTAGTCTATGTACATGAATCTATATGCAAATGCTAATGATAATGAAGCATGAACCAAGGAATAAGGTTGAGCAAATTTTAGGGTGCAACACTGTCATGGATGAGCATGAGATGAGAAATTCAAGAGCAAAAGATATTGGATATCTCATATAGATGGTTCTAGGAACTTCTAGATCATTCCTACTGGTTCTATTTAAGCTCTAGAACTGGATCAAGGCCAAGGTTGGTGGAAATTGAGAGAGAATAGAGAGATTGCAAACTGAATTTTCTTCTTGCAAATCAAATTCAGTTACACGGTTTTGATCCATTTCAGTCCAAATTCTTGCTTTCAACATCTTCCTCTTGAGTGTATGAGTGATTCCAGATAGAATTCAAGCCAAGATCATGGCAAAATCGTGAGAGAGCACCTTGAGTTTATAGCTTGCAAGTCAAAATCGAATTCAAGGATTCAAAGAGTTTCAATCCAAGTTGTTGCATACAGAAGCTTCCTTTGGTGTTAGTGAAGGTATCTGGAGATTCTTGGAGGTTGATTTGAAGGTTTCAGTGCTCTGTGCATTCAAGTTTTGCAGGTATGTAATTCTCATCGTGTAGCATGATTCATGTAGTTTGGCTAGGTTTTGCTAGGTTAGAAGCATTGTAGATCATTGCTAGAAGCTTTCTGGATAATTAATTTGAAGATTAGTGACAATTTAGGGATGATGCCATTTTCGGTTGAGATGGATATTTTTTGATCCTGGCGTTTTTAGCACGATTGGTTAGTATAGTTGGATTCCTGGTGAAATTTGGGACAAGATTCATGTAGAAATCATGGCCAATGGTGGTCTGTAGAGGGAGTTATGGTTGCTTGATGGTGACCGGAAAAGCCATCGGCGGCGACTTTCGCGCGCGCAGGTTAGAAGGTTTCAGAAATTTGAATTGGGGAAGATATAATCTCCATCGTCCATTCATGAAGAGGACTTTGACTCAGACCTGGATCCAGCTTTCCTCATTGCGCCACATACCCCCTCCCCTTAAACGCGTCGTTTTGTTTAGTAGCCTGATGAGTTTCGCTACATGGACCAAAGGGCACGAGTTCGAACCATGGCTTGTGTACGTTTTTTTCTCATTCTGATTGCTGAAGAAATACAAATGGATCCAAGCGCCTGGGCCTATGAAGTACTTGCTCTTCACACCCCCTTTCTGGCCCAACCCAAGAATTGAACTAGTTATTTTTGCTATTTGCCACGCACGCTTGTTAATTTCTTTTAATTTCCTTTATTTTCTTCATTTTCATGTGACTTAGTAAATAATTCATAAAAAATTGAAGACTAACTCAATTAATTCCATTCTTTTTTCCATTGATTCATGATTGAATCTAGTTTTTTTTAGATAAAAAAATATTAATAATTCATGCATTTTTGATTTTATTTGCAATTGTTGAATTTTAATTGATATTAAAATAACCATGGTTGATACCTTGTTTTGATGAATTTGGTTTGAGCACTTGGTGATGATTCTTGCCTTGATTTTTTTTGTATAGCTAGCATAGATATGCATGCTCCCCTTAGATGTTTCTCACATTTTTGTGATGAAATTAGGTGGTAGTTTTAAGTTGAAACTTTAGGAGCTCCATTTTTAGGGTTTATGGTTAGTACCTTATGATTTAGGTTTTATTTCTAGAACTTGGTGGATGATTCAACCTCTGAATTTTGTATGGTAGATTCATGATTGAATTAGGATCCCTTAGGAATTTTTGTAGGAATTTATAATGTAGTTTACTATTTTAGTTTGATTTTAGTTTAGGTGCTAACTTTAGATGATTCTAATGCACTAATTCAACTAGATTGATTTCTTTCGTTCCCTTAGATTAGGGTTTTGCTTTGCTTGCTCTTGGATGATGTTAAAGACAAGCTTGGGCTACCATGGATTGCTTGAAGAAGCTTGGATGTGAAGATTTCCCTTCTTTTGGTGTAGTGTTGTTTAGGTGTTAAGATTAGGGTTTGTAGGCAGAGCTTCTAGATAGATTCTCTTCTTTCATAAACATGGAAGGTGTTAATCACTTCCATTCTTCCCTATGATGTAAGGTCCCCTTGTGAAGACCTCATCCCTCCTTTGGTAGGATGTGTGGCTCTTTACAAGTTGGTAGAACCTTTGAGGGTCCCTTTCTCTGATGATGGAATGCTTAGTGGTGACCTTTGGTCTTCACTCTGCTGTCAATCATCCAAATCTTGCTCTTGTTAGATGAATCTTTCTCCCTTGCCAGAGGATGGAATTCCTTTTTAGAAGATTGAAGGCTAGAGGTTGCCACTTCCCTTTGTCTGCAGACTGCCATTGAAGCTGAAGCTTGAGGATCAAGAGGAGCAAGTTGATACTTGTGGGAAGAAGATCAAGCTGAGATTGAAGAAAGAGCTGAAGCTTGAAGAAGATGAAGAACAAGTTGATACTTGTGAGGGGAATTCATTGAAGATTGAATGAAG
This sequence comes from Lathyrus sativus, assembly GCA_963859935.3. Taxonomy (NCBI): domain Eukaryota; kingdom Viridiplantae; phylum Streptophyta; class Magnoliopsida; order Fabales; family Fabaceae; genus Lathyrus; species Lathyrus sativus. The sequence goes on from OZ012739.1 coordinate 172,843,830, forward strand.
AAGCTGAAGCTTGAGGAAGAAGCCAGCTGATGCTTGTGGGTCTAATGCATTGAGGCCTGAAGGTGGAGTTTACTTTGGAGCTGAAGCTGGAAGGAGAAGAACAAGTTGATACTTGTGTTTGATGTATTGGAAGCTTGAAGAAGCAAGTTGATACTTGCTATTGAAGATGGTAGCCTTGAAGAGCAGTTACAGACTGAGGACTGAACTGCTGTCAGAAGGATTTCTTTACTGTGAAGTTGTGGAAGCTGTTGATCTGTTTTCTTTCCTGTCTGTTTGCTTTCTGTGCAACTGTATTGATGTGACTTGTTTGATTTGCTTGATGCATTAGAGTAAGTTCATATTTAGATTGATTTAAGCTAGGATCATGATTTCACTAGAGGTTGAGTTGCTCCCTCTGCTTGTATTTTTACTGTATGGCTTTGCTTGCTGGTATTCGGTAGAGCCCAGCTCCCTTGCCTATGTGATTATATTTTGCTTGATAGCATGTTATTTCCTCTGTATGATTACAGTTATTCATATCTGGCTTGAGGTTGACATGATCCCCTAGGAATCTCACTTCCTTTGATAAAGAAGTGATGATTAGAACTTTAGGTTGAAACCTATGCATTATAACTTCTAAGAGTTCCCTGTTTCAAACCTCAACCATAGGATGAATCCTTGGCATGACAACATTAGGACTTGATAGTCTCCCCTTAGTTGAACCTGTTCGCTCTCTTCTCATCTTAAAACAAATTAAAATACAGTAATAAAGGTTAACTGACGTCGTAGGTTACGAGCCTTAAGCTATCTGAGAAAGGATTGTTGGAGAGTTTCTTTTCAACAGTCTGAATGTTTAGTATGGTACCCTTTGGGTGACATGCGACGCATTCACTCCCAGGTCCTAGTCTCTAGCACGATATTGGTTGCAAACATCCATAAAAAACAGTTCTTCCGTAAAAGACAGAAAACGAACTTCAAACCTTTTTGCCCCGTGGGCCCATAAGTCAAAGGAAGCTTTTCTGAAGAAAAGAGTGTCGTTAACTCTCAGTTCTACCACAAACGGTAACGCCTAAGTCTCTGAGGGTCGAGCTGCGTACGCCAAACTGCCGGAAATGTGTGTTAACCCTACTCGATAAAACAGATGAATCTGAATCCCCGTAATCCGTATTATCCCGAACTACGTAAGCTCTGATCTCTCAAGCCTGTTGAGAGTACGTAGGCACAATACTGACGTATTGGCGAGCCACCTTCCCCGTAACCCGTAGTTAGTCGAACTACGTTGACTCTGATTTCTTATTCTCTGATGGGAATACGTAGGCATAAAGCGCGACGCTTTGCCGAGTCATTTTCTTTTCTTTTTTAAGCCAGCCTTGATAGGTAGATAGATAAAACCAACCCGTCAGATAAACACAACAAGCGTGGATCCCATCGAGTACGATGGACGTGAGGGGTGCTAATACCTTCCCCTTGCGTAACCGACTCCCAAACCCAGATAATGGTTGCGATGACCTTGTCTTATACCTTTTCTTCAGGTTTTTCCGATCGTTTCCTTTCCCGCTCTGAGGGATAAATAACGAAAGGTGGAGACTCTTCTGTTTTGCCGGCACCTTATTTTCGCAGTAGTGACACTATCATTTACCCATCTTTAACTAAAAAATCAAAAATTTTGTCACATTTAGTGATATCAAAAGTATATGTTTTCTTTGGAAACTTGTCATTCTTTTCAGATTCGACAAAACTTTTCCATTTGGGGGAGCTAATACTTTGCAAGCGTAAGGAGGACCCTGTTTTAATTCAGCCATATCTATTTCATTTTCGTCGAAATATAATGACTCATCATGTGCACCTTCGATATTTTCGTTATATTCGACGTAAGCTACCTTCTTACTCTTATTAAATTTGGCCTATTCGTCTTTAAGATGCTCTAGCTGTCGAACCCTGTCAGCTAGTTGAGCCATATCTCTCAGATATTGAGTATCTAGTTTCTTCCTAATAGAGTAATCGAGGCCACCAGCGGCCATTTCGACTAACTCATGTTCAGGTACTTGAGTAAAATACCTAGCTTTGAGCAGTCAAAACCTATTTAGATAATCTTCTATTGGCTCAGAAAACTTTCGTTTTATACTAGCCAATTCCTTCAAACTAATCTTGGTTTGCCCCATATAGAACTGTTCATGAAATAAACGTTCCAACTGAGTCCAATTGCAAACTGAGTTAGGGGATAATGTTGTAAACCAAGTGAAAGCATTTTTAGTAAGAGAGCTTGGAATGTATTTTATCCTAAGGCTTTCATGATTTTCAATCTCTCCAGCTTCGATCATATATCGGGCAACGTGTTCGATAGTAGATTCTATCGTATCTCCGGAAAACTTGGTAAACTTTGGCACCTTCGTCCTAGGAGGTAATTCTGACTGAAGAATATAATCTACTATTAGTGACGTATAATTTGGCTTAGTGAAACCGGAGTTTACCTCGTTTTGAGCCATTATCCTTTCGACCGTGGCTGCTAGGTTGTTATTAACGGCCATGTTGTTACGTCAAACCTGTTGTATGACATTGTCTGCATCTTGGTTTCGGCTCACCATAATTACTTCTGGGCCTCTTTCTACCAGAATTGGTACTTGGACCCTTTGTAGTTCGTCCCTGAGAGGCTCAAGTCTAGGGAGTTCGACCCTCCCTTGATTTTCTAGATTGGCCTCAGGTAGGTTCCCTAAGTCCTGTCGTGGAATGTTTTCCACAATAGTTGTGTTCCTGACAGTGGCTAGCACACCCATAAATTCTGCCAGTCGTGCTAATTGCACTGGTAATTGTTGATTAGTCTAAGTAGTATTTTGGATCAAAGGTTGAAAGATTTCTCCCATAGTTTGGGATAAGGTTTGGACCATTTGTAGGTTGCTCCCATCCATTTGCTGCCTCAAATAAGCTATCAAAGTATTGGTCAGATTAAGGCCCTGAGTGGAATGCCCCACACCTATACTTTGATTATTTTGACCAACATTTACCCCAGACCCTGATCCTTGTAATGGTGAAGCCATCATATTGTTTGAGAATATTGGGGGAGCATTCTGGAGGCCCTGCATTACTGTTGTTGGAATTCCATATGGTGGGTTTCTTGGTAATGGTTATGAAAAACCTAGAGGGACAAAATTTCTAGACGTCGAAGTCCCTCCTAGCGAAGTTTGGGGATTCGACGCTTGAGGCCCAACATACTCTAACACAGGCTAGTGTAGGCCCTTATACTTTTTGACCCTGACCCTAGTACTAATGGCACTTGTTCAGGTCTAACAGGAGGCGTTATCTGCTCTCCTGTCGAAGGTATTGAGGGTGGAACTACATCATTCCTAGACACATCACGAGGATTGGTGTTACTAGGCTGGAGATTAGAGCCATCCCCTCGAAGGTTAGGGTTATTTGGCTGATTTACATTTGTCGCCATTTCCCTAGTGTAATTTTTTCTCGGTCTTTCTTTGTTTGTAGCGGCTATCTTGCCACTTCTTAATAGCATATAACGAATTTTTACCAAAGACGATAACAACTGTATTTTTCGCAAACTTTTACAAAAACTCAGAATTTTTAGCACTGTCCCACTGGGTGTGCCAATTTGTTTCCCTTGAAAATTGGAAAACAACTACTGAACTTCTAAATCTAACTTTGGTGACTCACAGGATCGATCAGATTGATCCTAGGACATGTGTTAAATTCTACTTGAAAGAAAACTACCTAATACTAAACACTTCGACAGTGCTTTTGAGAAAAATGTTAATGTAAAGGAAAGGCTCGACTAAAATGAAAGGATGTGAATTTGTAGGAAACAAAGTAAAGAGCCCTTAAAACATTTAAACAAAGTAAAGCAGAATGCAAGAAAAATGTAAATTACAAGGAAGTAAAGATAAACTCTTTAAGATTAAGCAAAATTAAATAAGTTTCATTAAAACGTAAAGATGGTGTGTTTACATGACGTACATTCTCCTAGAACTCGTTTCTCTATACTCGGATACTTTGAGTAATTTTAGGAGTGACTTGTACAATAGTAAATTACAACACCCTGAATTCTGTTTCTAGAACCCTTATTTATAATAGTAAAATTAACTGCCATTAACCTCCTAAAAGACCAGCCTATGACAAGTGTCACATTGCATGTAGTCACTTGCTGGATGTGCGCCATTTGTCTTGTTCAGTCATGAGAAAGCATAACTATTCCCTCCTTTATTTGAATTTCAAAATTCCACTAATACTTGGCTAGCAGCCTCGGTCAAAGGTGGCATCTTTAATATTTGGCAATATTTTCTAAGTCCCAAATACTTAAATAACTCAGCCTACTCGAAGGTCTCTTCACTCAAATATTTTTTCATACTTCTTCAAGAGTTTAATATTTCATCCAAACATTTTAATTTAGTATGGGCGTCGAATTTGTGAGCTAACACTTTCCTCCTGATCATGAGGTAGAGTTTACTGTTGATGTGATATCGGGCACTAGTCCTTTGTCGATGGCTCCTTATAGGATGTCTGCATCTGAGTTAGAGGAATTGAAGAAACAGTTGGAAGAGCATCTTGAGAAGAAGTTTATTCGACTGAGTGTTTCTCCGTGGGGTGCTCCTGTGTTGTTGGTAAAGAAGAAAGATGGTTGCATGAGATTGTGTGTGGATTATCATCAATTGAATAAAGTAACAATCAAGAATAAGTATCCACTTCCAAGGATTGATGATTTAACAGATCAATTGGTGGGTGCTTGTGTGTTTAGCAAGATTGATTTGAGGTCTGGTTACCATCAGATTCGCGTTAAGTCTGATGATATTCCGAAGACAGCTTTCAGGACGAGGTATGGACACTATGAACATACTGTGATGCCGTTTGGTGTATCTAATGCGCCTGGTGTATTCATGGAGTATATGAATAGGATTTTTTATCCTTATTTGGATCAATTTGTGGCAGTGTTCATTGACGATATCTTGATATATTCTAAGTCCGAGGAAGAGCATGCGCAACATCTGAGAGTGGTATTGCAGGTTTTGAAGGACAAGAAGCTTTATGCCAAGTTTTCCAAGGTGAGTTTTGGTTGAAGGAAGTGAGTTTCCTTGGCCATGTGATTTCTAGGGGAGGAATTGTTGTTGATCCGTCAAAAATTGATGTTGTGTTACAGTGGGAGACTCCAAAGTCTGCTACTGAGATTCAAAGTTTCCTTGGATTGGCTGGTTATTATCGCAGGTTTATAGAAGGCTTTTCAAAGTTGGCACTGCCATTGACTCAGTTTGAGTCAAAAGGGTCAAGCTTATGTGTAGGATGTTGCTTGTGAGAAGAGTTTTGTAGAACTCAAGAAGAAGTTGACGACTGCTCCAGTGTTGATTTTTCCAAATCCGAATGAGTCTTTTGTAGTGTATTATGATGCATTGAAGATGGGTCTTGATGGCATACTGATGCAGAATGGTCAGGTCGTTGCCTATGCTTCTAGACAACTGAAGATTCATGAGAGAAATTATCCTACGCATGACTTAGAGTTGGCCGCTGTGGTGTTCATGTTGAAAGTTTGGAGACATTATCTTTTTGGGTCTAGGTTCGAAGTGTTTAGTGATCACAAGAGCCTGAAGTATTTGTTTGATCAGGATGAGTTGAACATGAGGCAAGGAAGATGGCTTGAACTTCTGAAGGATTGTGATTTTGAATTGCGTTACCATCCTGGTAAGGCTAATGTTGTGGCTGATGCGTTAAGTAGGAAGTCCTTACATATGTCGATGCTTATGGTTTGAGAGTTAGGACTGATTGAGCAATTCAGAGATATGAGTTTGGTTTGTCAAAAATCTGATTTGAGTTTGGTGGATCGTCTCACGTTAATCAATCAAGGTAACAGGGATGATTTCTGGATCGATGAGAATGGTATGATGAGGTTCAAAGATAGACTGTATGTTCCCGATGTGCCAGAAATAAAGAAAAGCATTCTTGAGGAAGGTCAAAGAAGCGGGTAAAGTATTCATCCTGGTGCCACAAAGATGTATCAAGATTTGAAGAATTTGTTTTGGTGGCCGGGTTTGAAGAAGGAAATTACAGAGTTTGTGTATGCTTGTTTGACTTGTCAGAAGTCAAAGATTGAACATCAGAGACCGTCAGGTCTGATGCAACCGTTGAATATTCCAGAATGGAAATGGGATAGCATTTCTATGGATTTTGTGACAGGTTTACCGAAGACTTTGAAGGGATATGATTCGATTTGGGTGATTGTTGATAGTTGACCAAATCGGCTAGATTTATACCGATGAGGATCAATTATTCGTTGCAGAAGCTTGCTGAATTATATATTGATCAGATTGTGAAACTACATGGTATTCCTTTAAGTATTGTGTCTGATAGAGATCCGAGATTTACATCGAGGTTCTGGGAGAGTTTGCAAACAGCTTTGGGTACTAAGTTGAGGTTGAGTTCTGCCTATCATCCACAGACGGATGGACAGATAGAGAGAACTATCCAATCTTTAGAGAATTTGTTGAGAGCTTATGTGTTGGATCAAGGTAGATCATGGGATAGTCTGTTGTCGTTGGTTGAGTTTACCTACAATAACAGTTACCATTCTAGTATCGGAATGGCACCGTATGAGGCTTTGTATGGTAGGAGGTGTATGACTCCTTTGTGTTGGTATGAGTCAGGCAAGAGTGTTGTACTCGGACCTGAGATTGTACAAGAGACGACTGAAAAGATTAAGATGATCTAAGAAAAGATGAAAGCGTCGCAGAGTCGTCAGAAACGTTACCATGATAAGAGGAGGAAAGCACTTGAATTCCCAGAGGGAGATCGCGTGCTTTTGAGAGTTACGCCGATAACTGATGTTAGCCGAGCTTTGAAGTCTCGAAAGCTCACATCACATTTTGTTGGTCCGTATCAAGTTTCGCAGAGGGTGGGGGAAGTAGCATATCAGGTTGCTTTATCGATGTCGCTTGTGAATTGGCATGAGGTGTTTTATGTGTCTCAGTTGAGGAAATACATTCCAGATCCGTCGCATGTGATTCAGATGGATGATGTACAAGTGAGAGGTGATTTGACTGTTGAGGCATTGCCAGTTCGGATTGATGAATGAGAAGTGAAGAAACTGCGGGGTAGGGAGATTGAGTGAGAGGGGCATTCTGATGAGTGAGAAGCCAGACCCAAGCTTGAGTGTACATAGCATTAGTTGTGGAAATTAGTGGGTGCGTGCTTGCTTTGCAGGCACTAGTGTCTCATGAAATCCACGCTCAGACGAGGTTCTCCCGGTTGACTTCTTTTCCGGCCCTTTGGGCCTGAGGGGTTATTGGTTTGGAGGATTGTCGACTCTGGGAACCGATCATTTGGGATTCAGCTAAGTAAGGCCGCTTCAGGAGATGGTGATGCCACACCTTTTGGGTATCGTATCACCCCTCTTGAATGTCTGTGACGCTGATGACCGCATAGGATGCCGAACTTGTGTCAATATAGGTCCATACCTGTGAGCGGGGTTGGGTTTGTTGCAGGACACCTTAACCTTCAGGCTACCTAGTTTTCTTGATAGTGAATCAGTTTTGTTGGTATCAGGGGTTCTCATCATCAGATGTATATGTGTTCTTGACAGAGCAGATTTATGGTCCTGTATCAGAGGTCCTTGTCTTCAGATATGTGTGTTCTTAACAGAGCAGATTTATGGTCCGATACCATGGTTTTCTTCTCATCAGAGATAGGGTTGTTCTTGACAGAGCAGTATTGTGTTTTTGTTGATACAAGATCTTCACCTTCATCACTTCAACAGCATAGTCGTCTTGATCTCCTGCTGCATGATTGCATTTTGCATTGTTTTGCATATTCATCTGCATTTCATTAACGTGTGTCTGTGTTGCAGGTACCGTTTCCCCCGATTCAAGTTTTCTTGCCTTCTATTGTGTTGTCATGGGTTCTCTGAGGAAGACTGTGGCCTACAAGCTCCCCACTTCTGATGTTGTTCAGCTGACTGGTTTGATTGCTTTGGCGAATGATTCTGTGAGAGGTGAATTCAGAAAGGCTTATGGGAAACTGCTCAGCTTGGTTCGTAAATCTTCTGTGTTTGAGTTGAATGGGTTGCACGCCTTGCTGCAGTTCTACGATCCTCCTTTGAGATGCTTTACTTTCCCGGATTTTGTTCTCGCACCTACACTAGAGGAGTATGCTGATTTGTTAGGTGTGCCTATCAAGAGTCAGATGCCTTTTGTTCATATGGATGTTGAGCCTGATCTGGCTAGTCTAGCTCCTTCACTTCATCTGGATGCCTCCGAGTTGGTCTTGTCTAGTTGGAACAGGGTTCCCGGTTTCTCCTTGCAGTTCTTAGTGGGAAAGGCCCAGCAGTGCGCCAAAGACGGATGTTGGATCGTGTTCAACGCCATCCTTGCTCTGTGCATATATGGCATCATTCTGTTCCCCAACATGCCCGACTTTGTAGACTTCGACGCCTTCCACATCTTTGCATCAGGGAATCCAGTCCCTACCTTGATAGGAGATGTCTATCATTCTGTCCACTACAAAAACGAGAACAGAAGGGGTAAGAACGTCTCCTGCTGTGTGCCCCTACTCTATAGATGGCTTGATAGTCACCTACCCAAGAAGGGTCCCTTTGCTTCGTCTGCAGCCACAGCTGAGTGGTATGAGCGTTTGATGAGTCTATCAGCGGAGGATATTGCCTGGTTTGATAGAGATAGGTTGGGTACTGAGATTATCTTCAGCTGCAGTGGGTTTCCGAATGTGCCTTTGATAGGCAGGAAAGGTTGTATCAATTATAATCCATCTCAGTTGGTCCGACAATTTTCTTATGCTTTGAGAGCTCCGCCGAAGGATGAAGAGGTGCAGGAATCTCTATACCTCACTGGTCTTCTAGAGGGGGATATGTTATCTAGGCTTCAGCACGCTTGGAATGGTATCAGTAAGCGGGGAAAACCGTTACTGGGAAAAAGTAATAGCCAAGCCTACGCTCCGTATGTGACCTGGATCAGAGCCCGAGCAGATATCATAGGGATGTTGTTTCCTCCTGCCAAGCTAGAAAGCCTTCCAGTGATTGAAGAGCCTACCACCGTGCCCATTCAGCAGTACAATCAGGTGTTAGCTGAGCGAGAGAAGCTGAAGAAGGAAAATGAAGAACTGGAGAAAGAATTGGCTCATCTCAGAAGCGAGGGAAGCGAAGCCGTCCATTCCTTCAAGAGGCAAACAGAGCTGGTGAACAAGTTAGGTACGGATTTGACTAAGCAGTTGGCTGAGCGTGAGCGCTTGGGTCGAGACTTCAAAGCCGTCAATGACGTACTGGCCACCAAGAAGCAGCACTTGGATGAAGCGTACCGGAGAATATCCAAGTTTAATCAGCATTGGAAGGCCACCCTAGCCAATGGCAAAGAACGGGAGGATAAGCTGAAACAGCAGATCTTCAAGTTGAAAGCCTAGGTGAAGGCTAGTGATAAGAGGTTTGATGAAGAAACCGCTCGCAGATATACCACTGAAGGCCTGCTAAACAAGGCTCTTGCTAACTTGAAGGAGCACAAACTGACGTTTGAATCCAAGAAGAGGAAGCTAGAAGATTGTTTCGGCGAAGGAGCATGGGAAGACTCAGTTGAAGGTCTTCAATACACTATGAGGCAAAGGGAGTTACTCGTTGAGGGGTTGCTCACTCGGCCTGATCATCCAGAAACGAGGGGTCTGTTAGAAGAGTTCTGCGCCCGTGTGTCGCTACTGCGAAAATCGGCGCCGGCTGAACAGAAGAGTCGCCACCGTGCGTTATTTATCCCACGGGAGGGAAAGGAAACGCTCAGAGTAAACCTCGCACAACACGGGAAAGGTATGGTCGTCGCAACCAAAACCTGGATTCGGGAGTCGGTTACGCAAGGGGAAGGTATTAGCACCCCTCACGTCCGTCGTACTCGACGGGATCCACGCTTGTCTTCGGATATGGATTGTTATTCTATCTACTCTACAGGTCAGGGGTTAAAAGAAAATAAAATGAAAAATAAAAAATAAAAATGACTCGGCAAAGTATCGCACTTTATGCCTACGTATTCCCGCCTGGAACGAGAAATCAGAGTCAACGTAGTTCGCCTACCTACGGGAAAGGAGGGGAAGGTTGCTCGCTAGGATATCGCATCCTATGCCTACGTACTTTCACACGGCATGAAAGATCAGAGCAAACGTAGTTCGGGCCACGTACGACACAAGTCTGCCTTGATTGATTTTATTCCTTCTGAAAAAGGGTTTTCTGATTAACAGTCCCAGCGGACAAAAATGACGTTTTGATGAGTTTACATTCTTTTACGGAAGAAGTGTCTTTTATTGTGTTTGAAATTTTATTGTATTTTCTGTTTGTTTTTGAGGAAGAAGAGATAGAACTCTAACCTATGGTTGCGAAGGGAAACGAACTAACCTAATGTTATCATGCATGGGTTAAGACCTAGTGTCTATCATGCTCCTCTCTTGCACAGAGAGAAACAGAGATCCTACGGGATAGGCAGAAACGGAAACAATATCAGATATATATAGTAAAACAGTAAAATGCATGGATGCAACAGTACAAGCGAGGCAAGGGAGTCCCACTCAACCTCGAACCTAGAAAACAATAGGCGAAAGTGAACAGGCTTCACTTTCAACCCAACAGGGTAACCAGCAAACAATACAACCAGGAAATCCAAACAATACATCAGCAATGAAATACAACAGCAAAAGAAACAGCATCAGCAGTGTTGCACCCTAAAAGTTGACCAACCGATTCTCCCATTTGACTCATGATTTAAATTCATATTCACAGCTCAGATGTATGATTTTTGTGCACAAGCAGGGGATATCAGGGTTACAGCTTGATTTTGTCTATCAGATATGGCAGACCCAGTCCAGATTGCCAGGGTTTTATTTTCAGGAAATTGTGCGCTCCTCGGTGATTTTTCAGTGATTTTGAGGATATTCTGATGCCCGGGGATCTCCGTTCGATTCGATCTGGTCTCGTGCGTTTTATGGGGGTCATTTGCATTCATCTGCATTTTTAGGGTTTTATAGGCTTTTGTGAATTTTTATAGGCTTTTGGGAATTTTTAACAGGCTTTATAGAATTTTTCTGGAATTTAAATAGGGTTTTCGTATATTTTAACAATTTAATTCTCTTTATAGGATTTTATAGAATTCTTAAATAGGTTTTTAGAAAATAAATAAGATTTTAAATGGTTTTATCATTTTAGAATAATATAGCTTTTTCTTTTAATAATATTTTAGAATTTTATATGGATTTTAAAATAGGTTTAATGGTTTTTTTTAGATAATATAGAAAATTAGTATAGTTTTTTCTTATTAATGATAGATGTTAATAGATATTAAATGATAATAGGATTTTAATAGAGAATTAGATTGATATAGAATTAATTAGACTTTAATCATTTTTTAGAGTTTAATTAGGATTAATTGGATTTTTAGAGTTAATTAGAGGTTAATTGATTTTTTAGATTTAATTAGTATAATATAGAATTAGTTAGACTTTTAATCATTTTAGAGTTTAATTAGGTTAACTGAGTTTTTTAGAGTTAATTAGGTTAATTGTTTAGATTAGATATAATTAGATTAGGGTTAATTGTTTTAATACAGTTTTAATTCAGTTTTTATTATTCATTTTCGTGGGCCCAATTGGGAGGCCCAGTAGTGCTTTTTTTGTCCAGAAAAATGGGTCCAGAAAATAGTCCAAAATGATCCAAAGCAGTCCAACTCGTCCAGCAAATTCTCAGAGGAGTCCAGAAGTGTCTAGAAGGATCCACGTGTTTCAGTGGTATAAAGGCTGACACGTGTTGCAGAGAGAAGGCCCCACGCGTTTTGCCTTGAAGCACGCCACGCCACACTCAGAACCCACTCTCTCTCTGCCACATGCTCCCACGTGGAAGTCATGCAGCATCTCCCTCCACCATAAGCCACCACGTGTAAGCCTTAGAAGCTTCGCCGGAAATCGCCACCGGCCGCCTTGCATGTACTCCGGCCACCTGAACCAACTCCGGCCACCGTCCTTTCCACCGGAATCTGCAAATTTCCAGAAAATCATCAGAAACCTCCTATCTTCTTCTTTCTCCCCAGACCTCCTCCGTCTACCCTCATCGGTGCATCACCGGAAACTTCAAAGAATTTCCAGAATCATCATCCTCCTCCATCAAACCTTCGTTCAACAACAGATCTTCATCTAATTTCATCCTAACCTTCATCACCTTCATCCCACAGTTTTCCAGAAATCCACCTTCATCATTCATCCGCCTCCAACAAAATTTCCAGAAACCCTAAATCTTCATACTTTCATCCCAGTTTTTCCAGAAACATTCATACCTTCAACAAACTTTTCCAGACACCAACAGATATTCAGCCTTCAAGCAGGTTTCCAGAAGCTTCGAACCGCGTCCAATCTTCAAGCAAACTTTTCCAGAACGTCATCTTCGCTCCATCTTCGTACGTGACTGAGATCCCGTTCGCTCAAACATCTCCAGGTACGCTTGCTAGAACTCCTTGCATGTTCTTCTTCAGATTAAATTGCGCCTTCAACAATTAGGGTTTAACTGATTGTTTGTTTGAGTGAATAGTTGAGTTGGATCCTGAGTAGTGTTTTCGTGTGAGGGATTGAAGTGTTTGGGTGAGGATTTGCTTAGTTTAGGGTTTGTTTGACTGGGTTGCAGAGAGAGCGTGAGATAGAGGAGGAAGGTGATGAGCGCCGCTAGGGTTATGCTGATGAACAGTACCAGAAGCATTTGGGAGGAGATAGTTTTGACTAGGGTAACTGGATTAGGGTTTGACGTTGGGCTTAGGCCCAAACGTGCTTCTGAAGCCACCCTCCAATTGCTTCCCCACCCCCTGTTTGAGAGTCTGAATGGGTAAGTTGGGCCTTAGGCCCTATTCCTTTCTGCACCCCCTCGTTGGGGCCCATAGGTGAAATAAACTGAGGAATTGCTAAGGCAGCACCCCCCTGCATTTCAGTCCAGTTTTTTTATTTGTTTTTGGTTAGTAGGCTTGGGCCCTGCGCCCAACTGCTAATGGCACCCCCCAGAATCAGGGCCCAAGGAATTGATAACTAGATTTCCCTGCTGTTTAAACCCCCAGCTTTATTTCAATTTTATTTCAATTTCTTTTATTTTTGCATATCAAATAATTCATAGAAAAAATGTAAATAATAATTGTTTTAATAATTCTTTTTCCACCATTTCATGAAAAATGTTAAGAAAATTAAATAAATAAAAGTGACATTTTATTTTTTGTTTGTTATATTTTGCATATTTTTCAATTAATTGATTTGTTTGTTAGTATTTTTAATGCATGCATATCATTAGAAAATTCATAAAAAATGGTAGAATTAGTCAAATAATCCCGTCCTTTTTTCTGTAGACTCGTGATTCAGTGTAGAATTTTATAGTGCAGAAACATTAGCTCAATCATGCATTTTCATTTTAATTGCATTTTTCCATTGTTATTGATGTTGAATAAATTGGTCTGTGGATATGTCTGTGTTGCTGATTGTAGTTCTTTCATCTGGTATTGAATTTTATTCTGATTTTTCAGTATGTTGCCCTAGAGCCATGTAGGTCTCCCATTAGATTTTTTGATAGATTTTTGTAGGGTGTTCTGCTGTGATTTGTCTGAGCCTGAAGATAGGAGAAGTTTTGATGACTTCTGACTGTGAAGTTCAACTGTGGTTGAACTTCAGAGATAGTTTCCTGTGGTTTGTTGGCCTGTGGGTTCTTCTTGAAGGTGGGAGCTGATTGAAGTCCTGTTGGAGCTTGCAAGGATGCAGTAGATTGAGGCTTAGTCTAGGAGCTTGTTGTCTGTTTGTGAGGTTCGAGATCCTGAAGTTTGAAGGGAGTTTATGGTACTTTCCTGAGGAAGGCACTATGAATGACTTTCATCCTTCCTTCTCACCTCTTTCGTAAGTACCCAATGATGTTGGAGCCGACTTGTGAGTTTAATTCCTCCTGAGGAGGAATGTAAACTGATCACATGTTGTTGAGCCACATGGGATACGATTCCTAAGTGGGAGCCTCCTAGTACTTTCCCGAGGAAGGTCCTATGGGTCTATTCACTTAGTTCCAGTAGTTTGTCTAGGATTTCGTAAGTATCCAGTGATGTAGGAGCCAACTTGTGAGTTTAATTCCTCCTGAGGAGGAATATAAACTGATCACAGTTGTTGAGCCACGTAGGATACGATTCCTAAGTGTCAGCCTCCTAGTACTTTCCTGAGGAAAGTCCTATGAGTCTGTTCACTTAGTTCCCTTAGTGCATATAGGTTCTTTCCCAAATATCCAGTGACGCCGGAGCCTTCATGTGAGTTTAATCTCTCCTGAGGAGGGATGTAAACTGATCACAGTTGTCGAGCCGCATAGGATATGACTCCTGAGTAGTAACCTCCTGGTACTTTCCTGAGGAAAGCACTATGGGCTTGTCTGCTTAGCTTCCTTTCTCTGGTGAGCTTGTTCTGAAGCTTGGAGACTGGGATTGATTCCTCTTGCCTAGGAGTTTGTTTAGATCCTTGCTTAGGGTTTTGATTAGGTGTTTGCTTAGATCCCTGCTTAGGGTGTTGTATAGAGTTTTGTTTAGAGATAGATTAGGAGCTTGTTTCAGGTTTGTTTGAGGCCCTGCTCAGGGTTAGTCTCTTTGTGTTGTTTGACTTGTGTGATGTTATGTTGCATTAGACTTAGATGTTCATCTAGATAGTTCTGAATAAGTGCATCTTAGAAGTAGACTTTGTGTGCATGAGAAGTTGAGGGGATCCTCCTTCCGCTTGTTTGTTATTGCGTGGCTTTGCTTGTTGGTATTTGGTAGAGCCGAGCTCCCTTGCCTCTGTGCCTCGTTTGTCTAGCTGTTGCATTCATGCATATTTTCAGTATTCATTTACGTTGCAGTTTCTTGTTTGTGGTTTAGTCCTGTTGCCATGATCCCTTAGGAGCTCTGACTTCTCCGTTGCGGAGTTGTTATGATAGACATTAGGATGGTCAACCAGGTGTGATAGCAGTAAGTAGATTCCCCTGTTTCTCAGCTATAGTTTTAGGGTTTCCCTTTCCTTTCTGTAGGAGCTTTTGAGTAGCTTGACCCGTAGTTAGCTGAACTACAGCTGCTCTGATTCTTCGTTCCAGACGAAGATATGTAGGCATAGGATGCGATATCCTAGCGAGCACACTAACGACTAACCTTTGTTCTCTCGCAGCTGTGCGATCGAGACTTTCCCGCTAACGACTAATTGTTATCCTTTTCTCTTGCCCGAGTGCATTTGAGACCAGATCGTATTTGTAGGTTCTAGAGCCTTAGAGACTAGTTTGTTTTCTCACTGCTGTGTGAGAGCCCCTGTTTACCCGTAGTTAGCCGAACTACGTTTGCTCTGATCTTTCATTCCAGATGAAAGTACGTAGGCACAGGACGCGATGTCCTGGCGAGCAACCTTTCCCCCGTTTAGACGTAGGAAGTCGAACTACGTTGACTCTGACTTTCCCATTGCACGAGGGAATACGTAGGCCCAGAACACCGTATGTTCTGTCGAGTCTTGTCCTTTTATTTTCTTTTCAGACCAGCCATTAGCGTAGATAGATAACACACCCTTTTACCTATAAACACCAAGCGTGGATCCCATCGAGTACGATGGACGTGAGGGGTGCTAATACCTTCCCCTTGCGTAACCGACTCCCGAATCCAGGTTTTGGTTGCGATGACCATACCTTTTCCCGTCTTTGCGAGGTTTACTTCGAGCGTTTCCTTTCCCGCTCTGAGGGATAAATAACGCACGGTGGCGACTCTTCTGTTCAGCCGGCGCCGATTTTCGCAGTAGCGACAGCTGGCGACTCTGCTGGGGACCTATAGCATCTAGGGACTTTTCCCATCCCTTATGCTGGGACCGTTTCCCATCCCCTGCGCGAGTCAATCCTAGCGCTTGGGTGTTTATTTGTTGGGTGTTGTGCATATGGTATTTTACTTTTCTGCACTTTACTATTCTGTACCTTTACCTTTCCGCATTTATTTCCCAGCATTATATTATCATGATTATTGCTGTGGGCAAGGGAGGTTACTGTGAGTGAGAAGCCGGACCTGGGCTTGAGTACACACCTAGATATAGTTGTGGAGAAGTAGTAGACGAACCTGTCTGCTGAGCAGGCACAGTTCCCTACGAAAATCTGCGCTCAGACGAGATTCTTGCAGAGGTGCTCCTTTCCGGTCCTGAGGATCTGAAGGGAGTCCAGACGTGAGGATTGTCGACTCTGGGGACCGATCAATTGGAAGTCAGCTAAGTGAGGCCTCTTCATGACTTGATGATGCCACTCCTTCTGGGAATCGTATCGTCACTCATGAAAGTCTGTGACGCTGATAACCGCATAGGATGCCGTACCTTTGTCCGTGGATTAGGTTTATCCTACCTGTGAGAGGGACTGGGTTATTGCAGGAAAACTGGCCTTCAGAAACCATGATTCAGTATCTTTATCAGATGGTATTCTTGATTCATCTCCAGGTGTGTTGTCTGGGTCAGATGGGTTTCTTATCTGAGGTTGAGGCTATTATCAGATGGTATTTTCGTCAGATACAGAGGTTCAGATGGTTTTCTTACCAGGGGATTGATATTTTGAGTATCAGATGATAGTTAGTGGCATGAGGTTCTGGTGACCGTGATGGTTTTCTGTTCTTGATCACAAAGATATTCCTCTTCAGGCTACAGCATAGCCCTTGTGTTCGCAGATTGCATTATTTATCATATTGCATCATTGCATTGCCATCTGCATTCAACTAACGTGTGTGTATTGCAGGTATATATTTTCCCTTCCAGTTCTGGTGTCTGTTCTTAGCAAGACATGGAAAACCTGAAGAGAGTATTGCCCTATAAGTTTCCGTCGCCGAATATCAGTCTATTGTTAGAATTGATGGCTATTGCTAAGAAGAGGGGAATGGGTGACTTCAGAAAGAAATATGGGAGGATTCTGACCTACGTTTATCAGCCATCTGCCTACGAGACCAGCGGCATCTATACTCTGTTACAGTTTTACGACGCGGAGCTCAGGTGTTTTGTATTTCCCGACTTTGTTTTGGCTCCTACCCTGGAGGAGTACTCTGCACTTCTGGATATACCGATCCGTGATCAGATGCCTTTTTATCGTCCGGACGCTGAGCCTAAGCTGGCTGAGCTTTCTACCGTCCTGTGCTTGAAAGAGTCTGAGCTGTCTGGGAAGATGATCAGAAGAGGAGACGTATGGGGATTTCCGTTGGATGTCTTAGTGGAGAAGGCTCGAGAGTATGCCCAGAAGGGCAAATGGGAGGTTTTTGACGTCATTCTTGCTGTATGTGTGTATGGCATCGTGTTATTCCCGAACATTCCTGATTTTGTTGATTCAGATGCCTTCTATATTTTGGCTGCGGGAAACCCAGTTCCTACTTTGCTGGGAGATATCCACCATTCAACTCACTACCAGAATGAAAAGCGACGAGGAAGGAATGTGTCTTGCTGCGTACCTCTCTTATGCAGGTGGTTCACCAGTCATTTGCCTAAGTCAGGCCCTTTTGTCACGTCTATCAATTCTCTAGGATGGCCCGAGCGCTTAATGGGATTGACTGCTGAGAACGTGGTATGGGTCATTAAAGAGGTATTTGGAGCTGAAGTCATACTCAAAGGCGAAGGATTCCCGAATGTTCCGTTAATAGGAAGGAAAGGTTGTGTCAACTATAACCCTTCCTTGTTGATCAAGCAATTTGGGTACATACCTCAAGGAGCGCCAAAGCCCGAGGAGATACAGGAATCTCTGTATCTCACTGGGGCAATTGGGAAAGAGATGCTGACCAAACTTGAGAAAGCCTGGAAAAACTTGCACAAGAGAGGGAAGCTTTCAGGTAGCAGAGGGGATACTCGAGTTCCTAGCCCATATGTAGAATGGATTCGTGAGCGAGCTGTGAAGTTCCTTATGCCGTATCCAGCAGTTCAGCCATTGCATCCTCCTCCGGTAGAGGAGCCTACCACTGTGGACATTCAGGTTTACAAGCAGCTGATGGCGGAGAAAGAAGAGATAGCCAGGGCTAAAGAGGCTTTAGAGCGGGAGAATGCCCAGCTTCGGCATGAAAATATTGAAACAGGATATATTTCTAAGCAACAGGCTGAAACTCTGAAACATCTGAAGGCCACGCTATTGGAATTGACTGAAACCAAGAAGCGTTTGGAGTTAGATGTAGACTCCGTTAGTAGTGTGTTGGCCACCAAGAAGCAAGAGCTGGACAGGGCCTACACAAAGCTAGCCAAATTCAGAGAACACTGGGATCTCACTATGACCAAGCGCAAGGAGCGAGAAGAAGTGCTGAAGACACAGATTGCTCAGTTAGAAGAACAGGTCAAAGTGAAGAATGAAGAGCTTGAAGAAGAAGCCTGTCGCCGATACGAGGCCGAGCGCAAGTTGATAGATGCCATGAAGAATTTGGAAGATCTCCAGCATAGAGCAGATGCCAAGAGACCCAAACCAGGGGATGGTGCTAATGATAAGGCTTGGGAAGACTTTGTCAGAGACATCCAGGGGACAGTCAGGAAGAGGGATCGACTGATAGAAGGTTTGATTAATCAACCAGATCATGCAGAGACAAAGAAGATGGTCGAGGACTTCCGCAACCGTACCCGTATTTGATTTCTCTTGTATTCTGTATGTTGAGATCACCACCAGGCATGTTGGCTGGGATCCTCTTTGTCATATCAGCTGTATGGAGCATAGTTATGTAACTTCTTGACAAGACTGTTATTCTAAGCACTATATGAGGGATTTTCCAAATGTTGTCTTTATGGTTTATCTCGTCTTGCTACCACTGACACTGGAATTGGAGGGAAAATATCTCCAATGCACACATGCACGTTAGCATTTTTGTATGTCTGTTTGCATAAATCATATTGCATAGCATTTAGCAGGTCAGAGCACTTATCCAGCCTTTGTTTTCACCAGAAAGTGATTCTCGGGGAACTGTTTGAGGCAAGAGTGGAGTGTTGAAGACGACCAAGGGGCTGAAGCAGATTTGAGCAGAATCAAGCAGTGTAATCAGTTACCGGTAATTGGTGGCTATGTCTGAAGGCAATTTCCAGTTTCCTGACACCCAGGCAGGGTTTACTATGGCGCCCAACCATCAGTATGATTTTATGGAGGACTTCCCGCAAGCGAACAATCTTACTGCAGACCAAGTTGTGCAACCTGCTGTTGAGAATAGAGATCGGCATGAGCAGTTTATTGCCCGAAATGAACGTTATCCTCCTGTTAACAATCAATGTGTTGCTTTCCCTGTGATGAATTACCGGAGAGATATTCCAATGACCGGGTTAGTAGATCCAAGAGCTCTTGACGATGATAGAAGACTCCGAGTGTTGGAGGAGCAAATGAAAGCCTTGGAAGCGAAAGATGCCGTTAACCTGGATGCTGTAGCCATGTGTTTGGTTCCTGACTTGGTAATGCCGTACAAGTTCAAAATGCCGGAATTTGAGAAATACACAGGAGATAGCTGTCCGAAATTGCATTTGATGATGTTTTGTCGAAGGATGACTTCGTTTGTGCGAAATGACAAATTGATGATCCATTGCTTCCAGTATAGCCTGACTGGGGCATCGTTGAGATGGTATGTGCAATTAGAGAGTAATCAGATTCGATCATGGGTGGATTTAGCCAGAGCTTTCATAAAGCAGTACGATTACAACTTGGATTTGACTCCTAGTCTCGTAGATCTGCAAGAATTATCTCAGGCAGAGAATGAATCATTCAGAGCGTATTTGCGAAGATGGAAAGAATTGGCTGCTAGTGTTCAACCACCGCTTCCGGAAAAGGAACTGGTTGACATCTTCCTGGGTACTCTGAAAGGCCATTATTTTGACAAATTGTTCAGTTGCACAAGCTTTGTGGGCCTGATGAGGCTGGGAGAGATTGTTGAGAGAGGACTCAGGAGTGGAAAGTTTCGAGATGTTCCTTATGTCCCAGTTGATAGGATTGAGTCAGTTGTCAGTTCTCAAGAAGAATGGGAAGGAGATGACGCCACCTCAGAATCTCTAGCATCTCAGGATCAGTTTTCAGACACTTCAAGTCAACGATCATCCTATCGCCGATCGCGTCAGCATGCTCCACGAAGACCAAGGAAGCCTGAAAGGCAGTTTACTCAACTACCGGTGTCGTACAGCCAGTTGTTGCCAGATCTGGTCAAAAGTGGATTGATAGTACCGAAAGAGACTAAGCCGGTGATTCCACCGTATCCTCCAGGTTTTGACGCCAGCGCCCGCTGTGAGTACCATGTTGGGGCACAGGGGCATTCCACAAATGATTGTAAAGTACTCAGAAGTCAGATTCAAGATTTGTTAGACGCCAGCCGTATCTGCAGCACTTCTCAGGGTTGTGTTCAGATTAATGATTTTCCATCTTCCAGTTGTGGGGGTTCGTCAGTTAATATCATGGAAGGCTCCGCAGGAAGTGTGTGCTCTGAAGATTGTCAATCAGAGAGTTCAGTTGAATATGGGGGAAGTTTCTAGAGGTTTCTATGCCGGGTGTCGCATCTGTTTCTCTGCCTAACCCGTTTAGCTTTTGTGCATCAGTATTTGTCGATCACCACCAGGATTGTTGGCTGGGGTCGTTATATTCAGACTCATTTGTGCTTACCTGCTGATTTTGTTGGTTGTACATGTGTTGGAGATGTTCATCTGCTTGCTTATAGCTTGAGTTTCTCTTTATCTCGTTGTGAATATGTGTTTGTTTGCTGCGCTGCATTATCATTTAGCAGGTGTATCAGAACTGTGGGCCTTATTTCCTCATCCTCCAGTTTGTTGCAGGAATTCCTTCAGAGATATGGAACAGAATCAGGTTGAATTGATCGAAGTCCAAAGCCGGCTGGGGCAGATGATGAAAGACATGCAAGAGATGCGTCTAGAGCAGAAGATTCTCAAAGAGGAGAACAGTCAGCTGAAGACCCAAATGAGCTTGATCATGGAAGTAGTCAAGAATGTGCTTAGGAAAGAAGACGATCAGCTATTTGAAGCCGCAATGAAGAAGCTCGTGCCACCTGTGCATGTGGAACCCGAGCAGCGGCAACAGAAGATACATCCGGCTCAGCGGAAGATCCAAGAAGGAAAGCCAAGGAGGATATTTGAGGCACCGCCTATGACCTATGCTGAGCTCTTGCAGATCTTATTGAGGTTTAATCTGGTTGAGAAAAGAGCGTTGACACAACCAACGAAAGCGTTTCCTCAAGGGTACGATGCTAGTAAGCAATGTGAATTTCATTCCGGGGCATTCGGACATGACATCGAGGGTTGTCATGCTTTCAAGCACAATGTCCAAGACCTGATTGACTCGCACGATATTGAATTCACGCCGGGCGGCGTAGCTGTGCATATTGCTCCTGTCTCAGTCGATGCTAAAATGACAGATGTTTCTAAAGCTGCAGTGGGTCAGAAGCGTATCCTGGAATCCATGGTGTCAGAATCCCCAGGCCCACAACTGTTGCCTATTCCTGGGGCAGATCTAAGAAAGAAAATGGTTAAGCATAAGGAGAGCGTTCAGTACATTGAAGATCAAGAAACCAATGTCGCATTTGATACAAAGGGTGTTCAAGGGTCAGCCCGATACCACCAGCAGCAGCCTCAGCAGGGGGCACAGCAGGCTCAACGAAGATTCCCGGGTGGCAAGCCGAAAAGAGTGATTGAGAAACCTCCCTCAACATATGCCGAGTTGTTGCAGACATTGCTGAGATTGAATCTGGTAGAGACAAGAACTCTGGCACCAATAACGGGAACTCCCCCGTTTGGTTATGACGCAAGCAAGCACTGTGAGTTTCATTCTGGAGCCCCGGGCCACGATATAGAAGGTTGCCATGCTTTTAAGCACAAAGTGCAGGATTTGCTTGACAGTGCAGCAATCAGCTTCGGGCAGAGAGGTCCCCAAGTCATCTGAATGAAGGAGAAAGGGCTCTATAATTTGTTTGAGTCGATTGAAAGCAGATCAAGACAGCATCGGGTTACCCCTAATAAAGATAGCTGGTTCAGCAGCAGGGTAGATGCAAAAGCCCAGTTCTCGGGAGCTAGCATATTTTCTTTGTTTTAGTTTGTCATTTCTTTGCATTTGTAATTGCTTTCCTGTTTGAATTTGTAAACTTGCTTGTAAAACTTGTTGTTTCCATTTCAATTGATGATAATGAAATAAATATGCATGTTTTGATTAAATCCAGTCGTGTTCACTAACTGTTTTTGCAAATGTCCAATGCCTGGTTAAGAAGAATTTGGGGAGGATGACGAAAATGACCAACATGCAACTTCCGATTGTATGCTTTTGAAATAAAACCTGCTGATGATGTACAGGCATTGTTTCAAATCCCTAAACACTGGAGATATAAGGAAGATAATCCCTTGTCAACCCCTTTGAGCCTGGTAGTAGGAGTTTCTTTCTGTGAACGAAAAAACCCTCAATCTTAACCTGGGGCAGGGTAGGTGTTAGCTAATTTGACCGAGCGTCCAAATTGCAAAAGGAGTGTCCGTTCGAGGATCAATCACATCCCTAGAGGTCGTGCCTAAAAGACCACAATGGTTCAATCAAGAGTGGGACAGCCACATCATTCCCAAAGAGTCAGACAACCAATGTCACACGACTTGTTTGAAAGGAAAAAATGAAAGAAAAAGAATCAAAAGCCCGCTAAGTCAAGAAAATTCAAAACAAATGACTTAGGCAAAAATGAGGGCATCCCGCTGGACTTAAAAAGATCAAAAGAAACTCAAAAGGAGTCAGTCCAGGCAAAAGTTAGGGATATGAAGAGAAAAAGATGAAAAGGATCAAAAGAAAAATCCTCGATGGAAGTACGAGTCGTGTGACCTCAAGTGTCAAAGACGAAAGGTGAGTGGCTGTCACTCCAAAATCCAGAAGTTTCTCGAACTATCACTCCTATCTTTCAGCCTCTGAGAGGTGAGCGCTAAGGTCGAATTAGCTGAACGTAGGATGGGAGAACATCAAGGA
This sequence comes from Lathyrus sativus, assembly GCA_963859935.3. Lineage (NCBI taxonomy): Eukaryota > Viridiplantae > Streptophyta > Magnoliopsida > Fabales > Fabaceae > Lathyrus > Lathyrus sativus. The sequence continues at coordinate 172,866,733 of OZ012739.1, forward strand.
GAATGGGTGGGTTAAAGTAAACTTTGAGCCTTTATCCTTTCTTTCAAAACCATGAACCCGACCACGCTACAACCTTCAAAAGTCCTAATTGAAGCAGGCTGTTTCGAAAGCATACTCCGGTAAAGGTCGCGTCGATTCTGACTCCTAAAAGGTTCCTCTTACCATGTTGATACTGATGTTGACAAATGTTTTGTGCATTATATGCCATAAACTGTTTTTCCTTTTTCCCCGTGAACGGATTGGATGTCAAAGCTGTCATATGTGTTGCATTAATACATCTTTTATGCATAACAACTTGTTTTACTTGCGAGTAAGCGCCTGACAGCAGAAAAGCTTCCTACAATGGAAAGTATGGTCAAGATAGAATGTGGAGCGCCCGAATGTTCCGAGAGCAGGGGCAAGCTTTATTGTGATCCCCAGTCAGGTCAGCTTTCCGAAGTCAGTTATTCTGGGGCAATCAGGTTGAGATTCAGGCGAATACGGTCAAGAGCGCTACTCTGAATCAGATAATCGGGGCAAGGTCATTGCAGTCAGGAGCAGACCATCTTAAGCACGCAAAGGTTGCTCGAGAAGCATTCAAGGTGAAGTGTCTCTCAGAAGTTCAGAACGCTGAGGCATGTTATATCAGACCATCGGGGCTCAGATTTGCAGATTTCCTTTCAAGGACTATCCCCACAGAGGTCCCGTAGGCTGAGGCATATCAGAAGCAAAAGGATTGTTGTTCTCCGTACCTACAAGGCCATTCAGAGTTATTCGAGCAGATGCAGTCGATTTTCGAGAGCGAGATGAATGCGGGAAGTCGTGTTACTATCCCTTGACTCTTCCCTTCAAGGCTGTGTATTCAGGAAGAATATTTTCCAGCGTCAGGTGTACCTGACCCAGTAAGATGGCTTAAGAGCTCAAATCCAAGTTTGCGATCACTGTGAAGCCCATCTGTGTTGGCGCATCAATTTCCAGATCCGAGCTTCGTCAGTACGCAGGAGGACTCCCTCCATTGTCTCCAGCAGAGACCAATTTGTCATTGGTATGGATAAGCTATCCCCAGAGGAGTCCAATCATATTCAGCACGTCTGCTATTTCACAGCGGAGTTACATTCCCCCAGAAGGGTATTACTTCGTCAAAGTGTTCGGTTAAGTTCCCGGTATCCCCAGCAGGGTTGATTTCACTCTCCCAGCATTTATTTTGCTAGGACGATTCAGTGATATCCGGGTTATCCCCAGCAAAGTTGGCCTCGCCTTCAGCATTTATTTTGCTGAAGTGGTTTTCTGTACCCGGCCTCTCCAACAGCTCGAGCCTGCTAACATATTGCATGCATCATATTTGCATCATACCTGCATGACATTTCCAGAATGTGTAGCATTTCCATCCCAAATGGAGCATTACGCCATAGAAAGACTAAAGCATTTGCATAAGCATACAAAGCGTAAGTCAGGTTTTCTATCAGCTTCACATGACGCGTGAATTACTCTGTGATCAGTTCAGAGGCATTTATCCAGCAACAGTATTCAGACGATTCAGCGGATTATTTGTATCTCAGATCATACAGTGATTATGCTTTGATCAGTCAGTCATCTGATGTTGACAAGCTTTTCTTCCCGTCAATTCATATTGACGATGTGTTCCCCCAATGAGTGGATTTCTCCGTCTATCATTAGACGTCGGGAGTACGAATGTGGTTTTCTTTCCGTCTATCCATAGACGATGTGAAGTTGCGGGTGATCGCAGTAAGGTTTCAAGAAGGGGTTTCCCCAGGATATGCTTTCCTTACCGTCTGTCAGTAGACGATGTGAAGTTTTGATGGATTCTCAACAAAGTTCAAGACAGAGTTTCTAATAAGTAGCTTTCCTTTCCGTCTGTCAGCAGACGATGTGAAGTTTCGAGCTATTGTTCAGCGGGTTTCTTATTGCCAGATCATACATATGATGAGGTGTTTCCCCAGCGAGTCTTCTCCGGCTATCCTTAGTTGGTGAGGGGTTTCAAAATGATTTTGAATATCGGTTCTCTTTCTGGTTATTGGATGAGATGACGTTTAAGAGAGACTTTTCTGACCATCAATCCCTATTGATGTCGAAACTCTTCGAAGAATGTTCAGTTTTCGTGATCGTTGATTCTTATTGACGACATGTTTCTTAAAGGTGGTTTTTCTTCCCGTCGGTCCATACTGACGATGTGGCCCCTTCAAAGATGTTGATCTTTCCATCAATTCCCGTAGACAGAAGGATTCTGAAATTCAAAGGATGGTGTTGAATTGCGTTGTGGTGATACCGTCTACCCTTAGACGATGTGAAGATGGAGATTATGGTGATACCGTCTACCCTTAGACGATGTGAAGATGGAGATTATGGTGATACCGTCTACCCTTAGACGATGTGAAGATGGAGATTATGGTGATACCGTCTACCCTTAGACGATGTGAAGATGGAGATTATGGTGATACCGTCTACCCTTAGACGATGTGAGTATGGAGATTATGGTGACTTCCCGTCTATCCTTTAGACGATGTGTGTATGGAGATTGAGTATTTCCGCCGTCTACCCTTAGACGATGTGAATTTAGAGATTAATGGTGCCTTCCCGTCTACTCTTAGACGATGTGAATTGATTTGTTCATCAATCAGGATGATCCCGTCTACTCTTAGACGATGTGAATTGATTTGTTCATCAATCAGGATGATCCCGCCTACCCTTAGACGATGTGAACATGGAGATAATGGTGTCTTTCCGTCTATCCTTAGACGATGTGTGTATGGAGATTAATGGGTGTCTTTCCGTCTATCCTTAGACGATGTGAATTGATTTGTCATTATGGTGACTTTCCGTCTATCCTTAGACGATGTAAATTTGGAGATTAATGTTGTCTTTCCGTCTATCATTAGACGAGGTGAGTATTCAATCAGGGTGTCTTCCCGTCCATCTTTGGGCGATGTGAGTATATTTCTTCCTGCCTATCAGTAGGCAATGTGAAAGAATCAAGTATGTTGTTGCAACCATCAGGGTTTGTTACATGGGGTATCACAAGCAACGGGTATTCAATCAGGAGTTCTTTATCAGATGATCAATCAGTTTGGTGCCGTAATGACTGGGCTCGGTTTTCTGGACTCTATTCTCCAAGCAGTTTATAGTATATGCTCGCGGTTGGCAAATTTTCGGGTTTTATTTGTATTCAACCGTCTTGGACCTCTGAATGTTTGAAGGCTGAGTGCTCTTCAAACCCTTCAGGTCCAAGTCGCTTGAATAGGGGCAGCTGTTGCACCCTAAAAGTTGACCAACCGATTCTCCCATTTGACTCATGATTTAAATTCATATTCACAGCTCAGATGTATGATTTTTGTGCACAAGCAGGGGATATCAGGGTTACAGCTTGATTTTGTCTATCAGATATGGCAGACCCAGTCCAGATTGCCAGGGTTTTATTTTCAGGAAATTGTGCGCTCCTCGGTGATTTTTCAGTGATTTTGAGGATATTCTGATGCCCGGGGATCTCCGTTCGATTCGATCTGGTCTCGTGCGTTTTATGGGGGTCATTTGCATTCATCTGCATTTTTAGGGTTTTATAGGCTTTTGTGAATTTTTATAGGCTTTTGGGAATTTTTAACAGGCTTTATAGAATTTTTCTGGAATTTAAATAGGGTTTTCGTATATTTTAACAATTTAATTCTCTTTATAGGATTTTATAGAATTCTTAAATAGGTTTTTAGAAAATAAATAAGATTTTAAATGGTTTTATCATTTTAGAATAATATAGCTTTTTCTTTTAATAATATTTTAGAATTTTATATGGATTTTAAAATAGGTTTAATGGTTTTTTTTAGATAATATAGAAAATTAGTATAGTTTTTTCTTATTAATGATAGATGTTAATAGATATTAAATGATAATAGGATTTTAATAGAGAATTAGATTGATATAGAATTAATTAGACTTTAATCATTTTTTAGAGTTTAATTAGGATTAATTGGATTTTTAGAGTTAATTAGAGGTTAATTGATTTTTTAGATTTAATTAGTATAATATAGAATTAGTTAGACTTTTAATCATTTTAGAGTTTAATTAGGTTAACTGAGTTTTTTAGAGTTAATTAGGTTAATTGTTTAGATTAGATATAATTAGATTAGGGTTAATTGTTTTAATACAGTTTTAATTCAGTTTTTATTATTCATTTTCGTGGGCCCAATTGGGAGGCCCAGTAGTGCTTTTTTTGTCCAGAAAAATGGGTCCAGAAAATAGTCCAAAATGATCCAAAGCAGTCCAACTCGTCCAGCAAATTCTCAGAGGAGTCCAGAAGTGTCTAGAAGGATCCACGTGTTTCAGTGGTATAAAGGCTGACACGTGTTGCAGAGAGAAGGCCCCACGCGTTTTGCCTTGAAGCACGCCACGCCACACTCAGAACCCACTCTCTCTCTGCCACATGCTCCCACGTGGAAGTCATGCAGCATCTCCCTCCACCATAAGCCACCACGTGTAAGCCTTAGAAGCTTCGCCGGAAATCGCCACCGGCCGCCTTGCATGTACTCCGGCCACCTGAACCAACTCCGGCCACCGTCCTTTCCACCGGAATCTGCAAATTTCCAGAAAATCATCAGAAACCTCCTATCTTCTTCTTTCTCCCCAGACCTCCTCCGTCTACCCTCATCGGTGCATCACCGGAAACTTCAAAGAATTTCCAGAATCATCATCCTCCTCCATCAAACCTTCGTTCAACAACAGATCTTCATCTAATTTCATCCTAACCTTCATCACCTTCATCCCACAGTTTTCCAGAAATCCACCTTCATCATTCATCCGCCTCCAACAAAATTTCCAGAAACCCTAAATCTTCATACTTTCATCCCAGTTTTTCCAGAAACATTCATACCTTCAACAAACTTTTCCAGACACCAACAGATATTCAGCCTTCAAGCAGGTTTCCAGAAGCTTCGAACCGCGTCCAATCTTCAAGCAAACTTTTCCAGAACGTCATCTTCGCTCCATCTTCGTACGTGACTGAGATCCCGTTCGCTCAAACATCTCCAGGTACGCTTGCTAGAACTCCTTGCATGTTCTTCTTCAGATTAAATTGCGCCTTCAACAATTAGGGTTTAACTGATTGTTTGTTTGAGTGAATAGTTGAGTTGGATCCTGAGTAGTGTTTTCGTGTGAGGGATTGAAGTGTTTGGGTGAGGATTTGCTTAGTTTAGGGTTTGTTTGACTGGGTTGCAGAGAGAGCGTGAGATAGAGGAGGAAGGTGATGAGCGCCGCTAGGGTTATGCTGATGAACAGTACCAGAAGCATTTGGGAGGAGATAGTTTTGACTAGGGTAACTGGATTAGGGTTTGACGTTGGGCTTAGGCCCAAACGTGCTTCTGAAGCCACCCTCCAATTGCTTCCCCACCCCCTGTTTGAGAGTCTGAATGGGTAAGTTGGGCCTTAGGCCCTATTCCTTTCTGCACCCCCTCGTTGGGGCCCATAGGTGAAATAAACTGAGGAATTGCTAAGGCAGCACCCCCCTGCATTTCAGTCCAGTTTTTTTATTTGTTTTTGGTTAGTAGGCTTGGGCCCTGCGCCCAACTGCTAATGGCACCCCCCAGAATCAGGGCCCAAGGAATTGATAACTAGATTTCCCTGCTGTTTAAACCCCCAGCTTTATTTCAATTTTATTTCAATTTCTTTTATTTTTGCATATCAAATAATTCATAGAAAAAATGTAAATAATAATTGTTTTAATAATTCTTTTTCCACCATTTCATGAAAAATGTTAAGAAAATTAAATAAATAAAAGTGACATTTTATTTTTTGTTTGTTATATTTTGCATATTTTTCAATTAATTGATTTGTTTGTTAGTATTTTTAATGCATGCATATCATTAGAAAATTCATAAAAAATGGTAGAATTAGTCAAATAATCCCGTCCTTTTTTCTGTAGACTCGTGATTCAGTGTAGAATTTTATAGTGCAGAAACATTAGCTCAATCATGCATTTTCATTTTAATTGCATTTTTCCATTGTTATTGATGTTGAATAAATTGGTCTGTGGATATGTCTGTGTTGCTGATTGTAGTTCTTTCATCTGGTATTGAATTTTATTCTGATTTTTCAGTATGTTGCCCTAGAGCCATGTAGGTCTCCCATTAGATTTTTTGATAGATTTTTGTAGGGTGTTCTGCTGTGATTTGTCTGAGCCTGAAGATAGGAGAAGTTTTGATGACTTCTGACTGTGAAGTTCAACTGTGGTTGAACTTCAGAGATAGTTTCCTGTGGTTTGTTGGCCTGTGGGTTCTTCTTGAAGGTGGGAGCTGATTGAAGTCCTGTTGGAGCTTGCAAGGATGCAGTAGATTGAGGCTTAGTCTAGGAGCTTGTTGTCTGTTTGTGAGGTTCGAGATCCTGAAGTTTGAAGGGAGTTTATGGTACTTTCCTGAGGAAGGCACTATGAATGACTTTCATCCTTCCTTCTCACCTCTTTCGTAAGTACCCAATGATGTTGGAGCCGACTTGTGAGTTTAATTCCTCCTGAGGAGGAATGTAAACTGATCACATGTTGTTGAGCCACATGGGATACGATTCCTAAGTGGGAGCCTCCTAGTACTTTCCCGAGGAAGGTCCTATGGGTCTATTCACTTAGTTCCAGTAGTTTGTCTAGGATTTCGTAAGTATCCAGTGATGTAGGAGCCAACTTGTGAGTTTAATTCCTCCTGAGGAGGAATATAAACTGATCACAGTTGTTGAGCCACGTAGGATACGATTCCTAAGTGTCAGCCTCCTAGTACTTTCCTGAGGAAAGTCCTATGAGTCTGTTCACTTAGTTCCCTTAGTGCATATAGGTTCTTTCCCAAATATCCAGTGACGCCGGAGCCTTCATGTGAGTTTAATCTCTCCTGAGGAGGGATGTAAACTGATCACAGTTGTCGAGCCGCATAGGATATGACTCCTGAGTAGTAACCTCCTGGTACTTTCCTGAGGAAAGCACTATGGGCTTGTCTGCTTAGCTTCCTTTCTCTGGTGAGCTTGTTCTGAAGCTTGGAGACTGGGATTGATTCCTCTTGCCTAGGAGTTTGTTTAGATCCTTGCTTAGGGTTTTGATTAGGTGTTTGCTTAGATCCCTGCTTAGGGTGTTGTATAGAGTTTTGTTTAGAGATAGATTAGGAGCTTGTTTCAGGTTTGTTTGAGGCCCTGCTCAGGGTTAGTCTCTTTGTGTTGTTTGACTTGTGTGATGTTATGTTGCATTAGACTTAGATGTTCATCTAGATAGTTCTGAATAAGTGCATCTTAGAAGTAGACTTTGTGTGCATGAGAAGTTGAGGGGATCCTCCTTCTGCTTGTTTGTTATTGCGTGGCTTTGCTTGTTGGTATTTGGTAGAGCCGAGCTCCCTTGCCTCTGTGCCTCGTTTGTCTAGCTGTTGCATTCATGCATATTTTCAGTATTCATTTACGTTGCAGTTTCTTGTTTGTGGTTTAGTCCTGTTGCCATGATCCCTTAGGAGCTCTGACTTCTCCGTTGCGGAGTTGTTATGATAGACATTAGGATGGTCAACCAGGTGTGATAGCAGTAAGTAGATTCCCCTGTTTCTCAGCTATAGTTTTAGGGTTTCCCTTTCCTTTCTGTAGGAGCTTTTGAGTAGCTTGACCCGTAGTTAGCTGAACTACAGCTGCTCTGATTCTTCGTTCCAGACGAAGATATGTAGGCATAGGATGCGATATCCTAGCGAGCACACTAACGACTAACCTTTGTTCTCTCGCAGCTGTGCGATCGAGACTTTCCCGCTAACGACTAATTGTTATCCTTTTCTCTTGCCCGAGTGCATTTGAGACCAGATCGTATTTGTAGGTTCTAGAGCCTTAGAGACTAGTTTGTTTTCTCACTGCTGTGTGAGAGCCCCTGTTTACCCGTAGTTAGCCGAACTACGTTTGCTCTGATCTTTCATTCCAGATGAAAGTACGTAGGCACAGGACGCGATGTCCTGGCGAGCAACCTTTCCCCCGTTTAGACGTAGGAAGTCGAACTACGTTGACTCTGACTTTCCCATTGCACGAGGGAATACGTAGGCCCAGAACACCGTATGTTCTGTCGAGTCTTGTCCTTTTATTTTCTTTTCAGACCAGCCATTAGCGTAGATAGATAACACACCCTTTTACCTATAAACACCAAGCGTGGATCCCATCGAGTACGATGGACGTGAGGGGTGCTAATACCTTCCCCTTGCGTAACCGACTCCCGAATCCAGGTTTTGGTTGCGATGACCATACCTTTTCCCGTCTTTGCGAGGTTTACTTCGAGCGTTTCCTTTCCCGCTCTGAGGGATAAATAACGCACGGTGGCGACTCTTCTGTTCAGCCGGCGCCGATTTTCGCAGTAGCGACAAGCAGCTCTGAATCAACATCTAGCTTCAAGTAATCTCCAATCAGCTACAGGCTTCAACAAGCATCAGTCTCCATCTTCATGGCCTTCAGGCAAGGGCTTTGATCATCAGTCTTCTATAAGCAATGGCTTTTCTTCAAGTCTCCAATCTTCAGGGATGAACATCAGTCAACAAGAGGAGAGGAATGTTAAACAGTAAATTGCCTACCAAGGGTGGCTCATTAACTGTTAACATTATACAGACAGGTTTCTCTCAAAAGTTCTATCTTCCAAATACATTCACTGATCCTTCCAAAGGAAGGAGGTGGATATTTGAAATAGACTTTGAATCATAGAGAAAGGATGGATGCAGACAAGGCATTCCATGTTTGAGAAACAAGCTTTCTAATCTAGAGCTCTGCCTAGCTCCTAAACCCTAGTCTCCTCAGCAGCTGCTAGCAAGAACCTCCTTTCCAACTCTGGCAGTTGATCTTCAATCTCTGGCTCTCCAATGGTCTTCATCTCCTCAAGTCTTCAGCTCTCCCAAGTCCCCAGACAATCCCAATACCCAAGCAAGCAAGCAATAATCCCCAGAGGGCACACCACACCAGTCAATCAGATATATACAGAGTATTAATAGCAGTAGGGGAATCCTGACTTTTTCTAAGGGATCTAATAACTACCCATGGCCCCTATAGTCCCATAACTAAACTAGTCAAACCCTAAGTCCTAAGGGAAAAGAATCAAATCTCCTAAGTCATCACCTAAAACCCTAGTTTTATTCATGTTGTTCACACCTACACTAAGCACCTAAAATTAATTTCTAAAAAAAAGGAACTAAATTGTTTCTACAAGTTTAATGTCTAATCTAAACAACCTAAAAAGAATGGATGAAAAATATGAAAGTATCTAATAGAACAAAAATTAATAAAATCATGTATGAAATGAAACCATTTAAAATGTCATTTATTTAGAAAATATGGGAAAAATATCAAATAAAAAATAAAATGCAATTTTTATTTTTTATAATTTTCTAGACATCCTAAAGAAAAATATGCAAAAAGAATGAATTGAAAATAATGATTTTTCCATTTATTATGAATTTTATAAGATGCATGAAAAATATAAAGAAAATAAAAAAGAAAAAAAGAAAGAAATAGCCATAGGGGTGTAAATAGTAAAGGCGCGCAGTTCATATTCAGTTGGGCTGAGGAATGTGGGGTGCGAATGTCAAGTCTACCAGGCCCATATGCGTTCAGAAAACACTTGGAAAAATGCCAGAAAAATGTTAAACCTTCGGTGTGTTTAGCAATGATATCACGTGTATTTTAATGGGCTTAACAAAATGGGGGTGTGGATAGGAAAGTTGATCCAAGGCCCAGAACGGTACCATTAGTGAAACGCAGCGTTTCACATGCTAGCCAAGTCCTCACAGTCTGAAACGAAATCTTGTCCACACGATTTGATCCCTTGGTCAATGGTCCACGCGCATCCAATGGTATACGATCCATCTTCCCCATTTGAATCAGTTTGGAGCCAAAACTCCATGGAAGCTCAAGCTTGGAACCTCCAATGTCAATACTCGAATCCTCTCAATTCTTAATCAAAATTCACAAAATAAAAGCCTAACATGATCCATTTCTCATCCTGAATTCACTCATGTCATCCACATCAATTTATATCACCTATATCATCGAACCCGATCTGAAATCCAAGAATGCTCAACTCATCCATCACCACTAATCAACAAAATTAATGCATCAAACTGTTCCTGACCTCACACTGATCAAATATCCCTAACGACCTAGGGTTCTAGAGCCTTATCCCCAGGGTTCTATGTCCAAACAGAAATTGCACACACACATTAATCTTCATCAAATCTCATCAAACTGTCCAGAAACCAACCTCTAACCACCTAGAGTATGTCTATCCTAACAATTCACTAAGATTTCCTCTAATTCGAGCCAAATTAAGAAAAGTACCAACCTGGAAAAATGATGAAAACAGAAGGCGATTTTCTTCAATTCAAGGCTTGTAAGACTCCAGGATCAGTCAATGTATTGGTATCTTGCTTCTGTTTGCAATGATTTTCCTTCAAACAGCTTGGATCACCATAACAGAATCTGGTTTGCAGTTGAATGTGCAGCAACTCAAAAACACGATTTATGCTAGGATTCCCTCAGATTTTGATTGGAGCACTCTCAGTAGTGATGATGGAGTGGAATAGGATCAAGAATCTTAGGAAATGATGGAGGATTGAGGAAAATCGAAACTGAATTGTAAGAGAGAGATGTGAAAATGCAGTTCTGAATTTTTCACTAATGAATCCCAAAAAAAGCTTTGGATCAGCTTCAATGCTTATGTAGATGATGATTGAGGGTTCTGGAACTTGCTAGAAGGATCCAAAGAGAAATTGGCATCTCATGGTATGAGAATTTGAAAAGAGATGAATTGAAAAACCAGCTCATGAATACCTTGCTGCAGCTTCCAAATGACACTTGAATTTCTCTTCAAATGAGAAATGGGGAGTGTTTGGATGGTCTCTTGTGCTATTCCTTGACCAAAGCTTGGTTTGGCAAGTGTTGCTTCATGTATAAGCAACTAAGGATATCCTCCATTTCTTGACTTCAACTCAAAAAACTAACATTGCCATTGGTCTTAAAATATGATTTACCTTCAAAATGGTGGGTCACATGTTTAGTTTTGCCCTCATATCAAAAATTCACAATTTTGGTGATTAAGAAATGGACTTTTTCCTTTATATTTGGTCCATTTTATAATCCTAAGTTCCATGCCTTTCCCAACTTCCATGACTTCCTTACTTGACTTAAAATGACATTCTGAGCAACTTTGATGTTGGGAATTTTTCCATTTGAGGCCTCCTTGTATGAGTTTTGGACATAGGTTAAAATGACCTGTAATTCACAAATGACCAAAATACCCTTTGCTTGCCAAGACCATAAGTTGAGTTCCACACATCATATGAAGGCATACTATACCATTCTAGAAAGCTAAGACAATGAGGAACAATTCTTATGTTGACCAGAAATTCATTTGAAATCTCCTTGAGGGGTAAAACTAGCTTGGAAGTCAAGTCACTTTTGCAGACAAAATTTCAGACACCCCAGATGACCTGTAACTTGTAAGGACCATAACTTGAGTTCTATAAATCCCCTTAATGTCTTCCACCACTAAAATTAAAGGTCTTGAGATCCTCTACAAGTTTCATGTTGGCCAAGGATCCATTTGAAGCTTTCATTTTGACTTATCTTGCTTGGAAATTTGACCTAAACTAGGGGATTTTACATAGAAACCCTAATTTAGAAACTCCTCTTCTCCTTGATTTCTCTTGAATTCTTCTTAGCATAACAACATCCTTTGTTCTCCATGTCAAATGATGAACCCCACCTTTCTCCAATAGTCCTTAATGCTTTTAAATCAATCAATTGACCTAGGGTTGACCCATATGAAACCCTAGTTGACTGCCTTCATCTGCAATTCTTGTGGTCACCTCAACAACTTGTTTTCTTCCCCCAAATGACTTTCTAAGCCTCTCATGATGTCTAGATGCTCTCCATGCTCAGCCCACAGCTCACCATTTCTTTGTTGATCCTCAGACACCCTCAGTTAGGAGATAGATGAACTGCTTGATCCATTGACTTGATAGCTTCCAAATTCTTTTCTGATGACTTGAATGAGGTTGAATCAGGATAATAACCTCTTGATAGGCCTCTAGAGATGAGAATAATGATTGGTCCCCTGTTAGCTGACTTGCTATGCTTATGCTATGCAGATGAGTAACCTATGTACATGGCCCTATATGCAAATGCTAATGCAATTGAAACATAAACCAAGTGAATTAAGGCTGGGCAAATTTTAGGGTGCAACAGCTGCCCCTATTCAAGCGACTTGGACCCGATTGGGTGAAGAGCCCGGAGCCTTCAGACATTCGAGGTACGAGACGGTTGAATACTAAGAACCCGGAAATTTGCCAACCGCAGAAATAAACTGCACCACTGTCTGGGTAACGACATCCACTGCCTGGATCTGACTGTTTGCAGCTGCTCACTGATCTCGTAACGACCACGCTGGGGATTGTCTTCACCGTTCTGAAAAGGATTCTGTCATAACAGATTGCTTACTTGTTCACGTTAGGACTCTGTCTGTCATCAATACGAAGAAATCTCAACTAGAACCTGTCCACGTTAGGACTCCACTTGCTGTTAACCCAGAAAAATCTCGGCAACTCCGCTGGGGGATATTCCAATAAATCGTCCACGTTAGGAATAGACTCTTCCACATTAGGAGTAACACCTGTCCACGTTAGGAGTAACATCGTCCACGTTAGGAGTAACATCTGTCCACGTTAGGAATCCTCCCTTCTGCATCTGTCCACGTCAGGACTAAACTTTTCATCTTTCCACGTCAGGAAGCCATCCTCTTTCCACATAAGGAGAACTATATCAATCTGTCCACGTAAGGACTCCAATACCACTTGACATGTCCGCGTCAGGACTCCAATCTTTCCACGTAAGGAATTCAACTTTGGTTCTGAACCTGTCCACGTTAGGACTCAACTTTTCTTGAATCTGTCCACGTAAGGACCCCAATTTTTCCACGTAAGGAATAAATCTTCTTTTGAGTCTGTCCATATCAGAACTAAACCCCTTCCACGTCAGGAATACCCTCTTTCTTTCCACGTTGGGAATACTTCTTCTTCTGAATCCGTCCACGTCAGGACCAAATTTTCCACGTAAGGAATCTATCTCGATATGTCCGCGTGAGGACTCAATCTTTCCACGTAAGGAAACCCATTTTTTTTTCCCACGTAAAGAATCTCATCTTTCCACGTTAGGAATAAACTCGCCTTTCCACGTACGGAACTGAAACCTCTTTTCCCATGTAAGGAATAGACTTGTCCACATCAGGACCCCTCTTTCGTCCTGATTTGTCCACGTTAGGGCTCAGGCGTCTTCGACCTGCTGAGGAAATAAGACTTGTCCACGTAAGGACTCACACCCTTGTCTGATCTGTCCACGTCAGGACCCATGATTTGCCAACACAAAGAAAGATAACTGCGGAGAGGAACTGGTCCCCGTCAGGACACCAACACAAAGGGTAATCACTTTTGTCAACGTCATGACCCCACATTAGGACTAACACACTTCACCAACCCGGGGAAATAAACCTGTCCACGTTAGGACGCCCACTTCTGAAGAAATCCCGTCAATATAGGAATAAATTGTCCACGTCAGGACTTAGTTCTCCATTGATCCCCACCCACAAACTTCTCAGCACCAACGTGACAGCGACTTTGAGGCGGACTCTATTGGGGACATCTGGAAACCAAACTACCGGACGCCTGCTCTGATAACCGGCGGTGGCCTCTACATTCTGACTCATGGAGCCCCTGATGACGACTAACTCTGCTTGGGAATCAAGAGGAACTTATCCTGATAACTCTGTGGGGAATACTGCCGAAACTGACATTATCATTGGATGTCTCATGCCGAGATCTTGAATGCTTGGTTGTTCATTTGAGCAAGAGTTCTCTCCACCTGAACTGCTAGAGTACAGAAACTGCTTCAGCAAAATAAATGCTGAAGATAATGCCGACTCCGCCGGGGATAGCCGGATGCTACAGAAATATTCCAGCAAAATAAATGCCGGAGGGGTGAAGCCAACCATGCTGGGAAGTTAGGAGCTTGAACCAAATACCCCGTGGAGGTAAATCCCTGCTGAGGAGTATAACTTCGCTGGGGAATAGCAGATGTGCATAGTATGATCGGACTTTCTGCTGGAGAGTGAACTGATATTACACAGTATCCCTGACAAAATAAATGACAGGACCCACCACCAACTCTGCTGGGGAGAGTCTTGATCTTCGAGTTCCACGGGGAGGAAAGAACGTTTGCTGAAAGGAGAGAACTCCGCTGGGGGTGGGACTATTCTCTCGGGGGGAAATCCACTGACTCCGCTGGGGGAGAGTGAATGACCCTGCGGGGAAAGATGAACCTGTCTGAATACAGCCTTACGATCTTGTAATCGTCGATCCTTTCCTTTTTTGCACAAGCTACGACTAGCTAGAGAGTTCGACCCTTCTTCAGGAAGAACCTGCATGACCTGCACGAAGGCTGAGTCTTTCGTTATTGCAATCTTTCGATCATCTTCCTCGTACGGTTATGAAACCTGCAACAACACAAACAAGACAAGACAAGCCTATGCAACCAAATCAACTCAGGTTAGTGACGTTGTTTTCAGTTAATTCAAAGCTCTAGCAACTGTTGGCAAGGGCCAGTGACGTTATACTCACGCTAGTTTCATCAAACTTAGGCGTTAATCATGCACAAAACAGTAAAGGACAGTGTCAAGTACTGAATAACGTATTTTATTGATCGGGCCCCTGAATGGGCGGAGTTTTGTACACGGGATGTAACTCCTGAAATGAGGAAGCTACACAAAGCAAAGATACAAGTATACAAGTATGCACAAGAAGCATAAATATTGACAACTTAAATTGGTACACATGTCGGCAACTAGATGCAGACGAACACCACGAACTGATCCTCCCATGACTCGTCCGACTCTAATACTTTTCCGGTATCCCCACTTCTAAAGAGATTGTATCCGATAACTGGCTCCTCAGATATATCCTCCCGCACTGATGCTCATTGCAATTATCAAATTCGGACCGCAGTCATTTGCTTTTCAAATCCCTAACTTTTGCGTGAACCGCCCTTTACGGGTTTTCAGTTCACCGGGATACCCTTTTTTTGCCGAAGCCGCCCAGTGTAGGTTTTCAACTTCGCGGGTGTACATTTTTCCAATTTTATCCCTAATTTTTGCCCGAACCTTTCATTCTGTTTTTGGTTCGCCAGGATGCCCCATTTTTGCCTGGACTCTCTTTTTTCTGTCCAGCGGGTCTATTTCAAGCAAAGTATTTTTTAACTGCGTCCGAATTCACCGGCGACGTGAAGTCTTCACCATCCATGGTGGACAACAATAATGCTCCTCCTGAAAAGACTTTCCTGACAACGAATGGCCCTTCGTAGTTGGGAGTCCACTTGCCCCTATGATCTGCTTGCGGCGGGAGAATCCTTTTCAGCACAAGGTCGCCCGTCTGAAAGCTTCGTGGATGTATCCTCTTGTCGTACGCTTTCTTCATTCGGCTCTGGTACAAACGACCGTATGCTAGAGAAGCTAGCCTCTTCTCATCCATCAAACTCAATTGATTCAACCTGTCTTTCACCCATTCTGCCTCGTCCAGCTGAACGTCTCGCAATATCCTCAGAGAAGGGATCTCAACCTCTAATGGTAATACCGCTTCCATTCCGTATACCAACGAGAACGGAGTTGCCCCGGTTGATGTGCGTACTGTCGTACGATAACCGTGCAAAGCAAAAGGTAGCATTTCATGCCAATCCTTATAGGTCACCACCATTTTCTGAACGATCTTCTTGATATTCTTATTGGCCGCCTCAACAGCGCCATTCATCTTGGGTCGGTAAGGGGAGGAGTTGTGATGTTCAATCTTGAAATTCTGACAGAGTTCCTTCATCATTTTGTTGTTCAGGTTTGAACCGTTATCCGTGATTATCCGCTCGGGAATCCCATATCGGCAAATGATATCTCTCTTGATGAATCTGGCCACCACTTGCTTTGTTACATTTGCGTAGGACGCCGCTTCCACCCACTTGGTGAAGTAATCGATTGCTACTAGAATGAACCGGTGCCCATTAGAAGCCGTCGGCTCGATCTTTCCAATCATATCGATTCCCCACATTGAAAATGGCCAAGGCGATGACATCACATTTAGAGGACTTGGAGGCACATGGATCTTATCAGCATAGATTTGGCACTTGTGGCACTTCCTCGCAAACTTGAAACAGTCAGTTTCCATAGTCAGCCAAAAATAACCTGCCCGCAGCAGTTTTCTCGTCATAGCATGTCCACCAGCATGCGTACCAAAGGTACCTTCGTGTATTTCCTCCATGAGAAGCTTTGCCTCTTTTTCGTCTACACAACGCAACAGCACCAAATCGTGGTTCCTTCTGTATAAGACGCCATCCGGATTCAAGTAGAAATTACCCGCTAATCTCCTGAGAGTCTTCTGATCTTGACTGGACGCCCCAGCCGGATACTCTTTATTTTTCAGGAAATTAAGGATATCAAAATACCATGGTTTGCCATCAGATGCTTCATCAATAGCAAATACATAAGCTGGCCTGTCAAGCCGAGAGATAATGATTCGGGGAGCTTCGTTCCAGAAGTTGACTTTGTACATGGAAGACAAAGTGGCCAGGGCGTCAGCCATCTGGTTCTCTGCTCGCGGTACATGATGCAATTCAACCTTGTCGAAGAAAGGCAACAATCTCCTTGCATAATTCATGTAATGTATCAAATTGGGCTGCCGTGTCTCCCATTCCCCTTTTATCTGATTCACCACCAGAGCTGAGTCTCCGTATACGTCTAGATGTTTGATTCGCAAATCAATGGCTTCTTCAAGCCCCATTATACAAGCTTCGTATTCGGCCTCATTATTGGTAACAGCAAAGGTCAACCGGGCAGTAAACGGGATATGCGACCCGTGTGGCGTGGTGATGATTGCCCCTATTCCGCTACCGTAAGCATTCACGGCTCCGTCAAATATCATCTTCCATTTGGACCCCAACTCTGGTCCCTCATCTGGCAACGGCTCTTCACAATCTTTCATCTTTAGGTACATGATATCCTCGTCAGGAAAATCAAACCTCATCGATTGGTACTCTTCAATAGGCTGCTCCGCCAGATACTCAGACAGCACACTCCCCTTTATAGCCTTTTGCGGGACGTATTGAATATCATATTCAGTCAAGACCATCTGCCAACGGGCGATCCTTCCTGATAGCGCCTGCTTTTCGAATACATATTTGATGGGATCCATCTTTGAGATGAGCATGGTTGTATGATTCAGCATGTACTGCCGCAAACGCTTGGCGGCCCAGGCTAGCGCGCAACAAGTTTTCTCAAGCATTGAGTATCGAGATTCACAATCTGTAAATTTCTTACTCAGGTAATAGATCGCATGCTCTTTCCTCCCCGTCTCGTCGTGTTGACCGAGAACACAACCCATGCTTCCCTCAAGAACCGTCAAATACATTATCAAGGGTCTACCTGCCACTGGGGGTATTAGAATAGGAGGCTCCTGCAAATACTGCTTTATTTTATCGAACGCCTTTTGACAATTCTCGTTCCACGTCACAGCTTGATCTTTCTTCAACAGCTTGAATAACGGTTCACACGTGGCCGTTAGGTGAGATATGAACCGGGCAATGTAGTTCAACCTCCCTAAAAACCCGCGCACCTCTTTCTCTGTTTTAGGCGTCGGTATTTCTTGAATTGCTTTTATTTTAGCAGGATCAACCTCTATTCCTCTCTCGCTTACGATAAACCCCAGCAGCTTACCCGATCTCACCCCGAAGGTGCATTTATTAGGATTCAGCCTCAGCCTGAACTTCCTAAGCCTTTTAAACAACTTCAGCAAATTCACCAGATGCTCTTCCTCCGTCTGGGATTTGGCAATCATATCGTCAACATAAACTTCGATCTCTTTATGCATCATGTCATGGAAAAGAGTCGTCATCGCACGCTGATATGTTGCCCCAGCATTTTTCAAACCGAAGGGCATCACTTTGTAACAAAATGTTCCCCAAGGCGTTATGAAAGTAGTCTTCTCCATATCCTCTGGCGCCATTTTAATCTGGTTATAGCCTGAAAAGCCATCCATGAAGGAGAATACGGAGTACTGAGCAGTATTATCAACTAACACGTCAATGTGAGGAAGTGGAAAATCGTCTTTTGGGCTTGCTCTATTCAAATCTCTATAATCCACGCACATTCGAACCTTGCCATCTTTCTTGGGCACTGGTACGATGTTGGCAACCCATGAAGGATACTTCGTCACAGCCAGGAAACCAGCGTCCCACTGTTTCTGAACTTCCTCTTTGATCTTCATTGCCATATCTGGTCGAGTTCTGCGAAGCTTTTGTTTGACCGGCGGGCAATCTTCTTTCAGTGGCAGGCGATGCACGACCATATCTGTATCGAGCCCTGGCATATCTTCATACGACCAAGCGAATACATCACTATACTCTTGGAGCATTTCAACCAGTCTCCGCTTGATATCATCCTGCAGCGCGGCTCCGATACGAATGTTTTTCTCAACCCCTTCCGACCCCAAATTGATAATTTCGATGACCTCGTCGTGAGGCAGAATGGCTCTTTCCTCTTGCCTCACCAACCAAGACAGTTCTTCAGGAACGTCACTATCTTCGACAACCTCTTCTTCGGCCTGAAATACCGGGTGCTCAAAGTCGGGACGAGTCATAGGTGGTTCAAGGATGTCATCTGAAAATGTTATCCTGCAAAAGGAATGGTTAAGTGCTTCAAAATGCGTATAAAGCGAATAACCATGTTGCCATTTTATTGAAAAATATAAAACAAGAAAGACAGGGATTACAGTATTTACACATGAAAAAACGCCATTTATTTAATGATTGACACGCAATGTTTATAACAACACAGCCCTAAGCAAATCTCGATGCCCCGGGCAAGACATCAGATTATTCAACAATTAATAAAGCAAAGCATTACTGTTTAAAGGTCACAGGAACAAGCTCCTGAATAGACCAGTTGCACAGTCCTTGTCCTGGCGTGCTTGGCTGAATCCAGGCATCCATATCACAGTCGCTGTCTCCTTCATCAGACTCTGAAGCAGTATTGACGGTTTCATGACACACCCCACTGGCAGAGATGGTGATTGGCCTTCTGAAACGGGGTGCCCCCACGGAAGGGGTTGATGATGACGGTTGGTACCCCAGCCCGAACCGGTCCATCTTCACAGGAATGTCCAGCACTTTGCCCCAGCCCTTGGCTTCTCCTGCTTCCACTAGAGCTTGAGCTTCCTTATACGATGAGACAGCTATCTCTGGCACTTTGCTAGGCCCGGGACCTTTGTCCTTGATGCGCAAACCTTCGAATGCCTGGCATGGTGTTTCGTGGATCTCTCCGTCGACTTCCACATATTTAAATGAAGATAAATGGCTGACCAGGATGTCCTCTTCTCCGCACACGGTGACTACGCTGTCTCCGACCATATATTTTAACTTCTGATGCAGGGTGGACGTGACTGCCCCTGCTCCATGAATCCAGGGTCTTCCAAGCAAGCAGCTGTACGCAGGCTGTATATCCATGATATAAAACTCCGTTGCAAACACTTCCGGCCCCACTTGCAGAGGCAAGGTAATCGATCCAAAGACTGTTCTCCGCGTGCCGTCAAATGCTCTGACTACCAAATCACTGGGTGTACACAAAATTCCTCTAACATCCAACTTCATCATCGCCTTCTTGGGCAGCACATTCAAAGATGACCCGGTGTCAACCAAGACGTGTGACATTGCCGATCCTCTACACTCAACAGATACGTGCAGCGCCATATTATGATCTCTCCCTTTCGGAGTCAAGTCAAAATCAGTAAATCCCAGACTGTGGCCTGCATTCACATGTGCCAACACTCCTTCTAGCTGGTTTACGGAGACGTCTTGGGGCACAAAAGAAGTATCCAGGACTTTCAGCAACGCGTTTCTGTGAGCTTCCGAACACAACAACAATGACAGGATAGATATTTTGGACGGCGTCTGCTGCAGATGCTCCACAATCTTATAATCACTTTTCCGAATCAAACGCATGAACTCTTCTACGTCTTTCGATGCCGATTCTTTGTCACTTGCTTGCACCGGAACGTTCTCAACTGCTTTCCCTTTTCCTTTCGCTAGTCTTTCGGCCTCCACTTCGGGGGATATAAAGATCCTACCACTCCTCGTCATACCTCCCGAACCAACAACGTTATCCACAGTCTCGGCTGGCTGCTTATTAACATCAATTTTTATCCCGTCACAGTACACCTCCAATCCATATGACCACGGGACTGCTTTCGTGTTCTCGTACGGGATTGGCCCGGCCTTAGTTATGGTGATCGGTGGGCGCGGAGCTGGTGCCGTAATAGTGATCGTCTTCCGAGGAATTGTCACAGTGGCCACATCATTCTGATTATCTGCTACTGCCCCTGCGGGCTCTTCAGTGGCTGCTTGGTCAAACTGCAATATGCCTTCATCAATTAAAGCCTGAACACCCTTCTTCAAATCATCACACCCTCCAGCTAGGGTCCAACAGTCTAAGCAATACTCGTTACATCCTGGGTAAACACCCCCTTGTAACAGTCGGCTCTTTATCTCGCTCAGCGGCGTCTTCAAGTCTTCGACATTCATAACTAGATTCAACCCTTCCTCAGTTAGAATGGCATTTGCCCCATGATTAGGCATGGGTTTCTGCACTATATTCGGACCTGCCGTTCCGAAATTGATAGTCTTATTGTCCAAAAGATCCTGCACAACGTGCTTAAAAGCATGGCAACCTTCTATATCGTGACCCGGGGCTCCAGAATGAAACTCGCAGTGTCGGCTTGCATCGTAGCCAAACGGGGGAGCTCCCGTTATTGGTGCCAGAGTTCTTTTCTCTACTAGATTCAATCCCAACAATGTTTGCAACAAATCGGCGTAGGTTGAGGGAGGCTTCTCGAACACTCTCCTTGGTTTATTACCCTGGAATCTTCGCTGAGCCTACTGCGCCCCCTGCTGAGGCTGCTGCTGCTGTTGCATTGGCTGCTGCTGAACCGGTTGTTGTTGCTGGACCGATGTTTGTTGGTATGGGATAGTAACACTCGCCACCTGCTGCGGCTGACGATATTGGTTTCGTCCCCTGCCTCGGCCTCGGCCTCCAAATACTGCGCTTGCCTCGCCCTGACGGCGCCCACCATAAGCTTTCTTATTACTGCTGGATGCAGTTGATTCCTCGACTTGGAACTTTCCTTGCTTGATGTTACGCTCAATCTTTTCTCCCATCAGAATCAGGTCTGAAAAACTGGCCAGAGACGTATGAAACAGCATGTCATGAAACAGCCCTGTGAATGTGCCGACAAACATGTCATTCATTTCCTTATCTTCCACCGGAGGACGGACCCTGGCAGCCATATCGCGCCACCTTTGCGCGTACTCTTTAAAGCTCTCCCCCTTCTTTTGCGACAGCCCGGCCAACTGGACCCGATTGGGTGCCAAGTCGCTGTTATACTTGTAGTGGGCTACAAATGCCTCTGCTAATTGCTTCCACGTCTTGATATCAGTTGGCTCCAATCCCATGTACCACTCTAGGGAAGGGCCCGACAGACTATCCTGAAAGAAATGCATCAGCATTCTTTCATCAGTTGAGTATGCAGACATCTTTCTGTAATAAGCTCGTACATGCACTTTTGGACACGTATCTCCTTTATACTTGTCAAACGCAGGAGCTTTGAATTTAATTGGCACCCTTAAACCAGGTACCAAGCCCATTGTTGCCATGTCCAATCCCACAACACTTTGGTTTAAGACTCCCCTCATCTGCTCTTCCAGCATTCTGATCTTTTGGGAATCATCCATCGGCCCTTCAAAACCTCCTCCGGAGAAGGCGTCTTCCTGCTGATCTTCTTGCCACATACCGTTTCCAGCCCCATACCCATCATATCCATTATTACGTCCTGCTCTGATCTGATTCATTCCCAGACCTCGGCCTCTGTTGCCGTACCCTTGAACACCTCCGGCAGGACCAAAAGCCATAAATCCGGTACCGTTTCCGTTTCCAAAGCCTCCGTAACCCTGATTGGTCGCGCCATAACCGTCTTGCCCAAAGCCTTGAGCATTAAAGCCATACTTGCCAGTGTTATCGAATCCCTGATCGTTGAACCCGAATCCAGCGTTGACAAAGCCGTTACCTCCCATATTGTCACCCAAATTGACATCCCCCAGCCCAACGTTATGGACAGCAGTCTCAGTTCCAACTCCGACGTTACCATTTACAGCAGCGGTAGCGTTGTTGATATTAGCAGCAGGTGTATTGACTACAGGCGGAGCCACTGGCGTGGGAGTACCGTCTCCGTGAACAGTATCGACCCGTACAGACTGATGATCTTCATTACCATGACCAGCGTTTCGGGCCAACAGAGGCTGGACCATGGCCTGCAAATTCTCCTGCCCTTTTGCTATAGCTTCCATGGTCTGCATGAAGAGAGCGAGCTTCTCGCGCACATCTTGCATCTTGTTCTGCATTTGATCCATGATTCTTCGACAATTGGTGCGGGTAGAATAGCGGTGCGGGTGTTGATCTGCAATCCTGGAAAGTACCTGATTCAGAGCAGGAAATAAGACACTATTCAAAGATTACCTGTAATGCAATATGAGTATGAATGCAATGCAATGTGTGTCTGTGCGTTAAGGGATAGCATCCCCCGATTCTAGTGCGAAGGTGCCAGTGCAGTGACAGTGTTGACAATAGGAATATCGGAGCTGAATCATAGAAAGCCTCATATATTGCAGGGAAAATTAATAAGCCCGGAGTACAGTATTACTGAGAGTACAATAAGAAGGCATGACCTCAACCAACAATCCTGGTGATGGTCAGCACTATGCAAATAAAGCATACAAGTTACTATATGAAATGATTAAACCCTCCCAAAAGTCTGGTACTCTTCTATCAACTTCTTGGTCTCTGGATGACTTGGTCGATCAAGCAGCCCTTCAACAAGTTGGTTTCTCTTCTTAAGAACACGGCGCACGTCTTCAGCAGTTTCTTCCCATGTTGCTTCTCCGAAGCAATCCTCTAGCTTTCGTTTCTGAGACACCGCTTCATCTCTGGATTTGATTGCCTTGTTCAGTGCATGCTGGACACTATACCGGGTCATCACTTCCTCCTCACACTTCTTGATGCTAGACTTCAACTTCTCTTCGAGGTCGGAAATTTGCTGCTTCAGCTTATCTTCCCTCTTCTTATTGTTGGTGAGAGTAGCATTCCAAGTCTTATTGCAAGAGGAGATTTCTCGGTGTGCTGCGTCTAGCGCCTTCTTTTTGGCTTCCAGCATGTCATGGGAGCTTCTTAACTCTTGCCCCAGACGTTCGCGCTTCTTCCTCTCCTCAGTCAACTCAGCCCCTAATCTGTTCATTAGCTCAATCTGCTGTTGGAAAGCATACACGGCCTTGTTTTTCTCACTGCGTACTTGAGCTAGCTCTTGCTCTAACCCTTCGTTGATCTTCATCAAGGCTTCTTTTTCTCTCACAATTTGCTCATAGACTTCCCTAGAAACAGTAGTTGGCTCTGCTACCAGAATGGGAACAAGAATTGGTACATCTGGGAATGGCATCCTCAACTGACTAGCCCTCTCCTGAATCCAAACTCTATAAGGTGCATAGGCCTGACAGTCATTCTTTCCTAACAACGGCTTCCCTCTGCGGTTAATACGCGTCCAGGCATGTTGCAACTTGGCTAATAACTCTCCCTTCACATCACCTGTGAAGTACAGAGATTCCTGTACTTCTTCCTCCTGCGGGGGATTCTTCAGCGCATATCCAAACTGACGAATGAATAGAGAAGGGTTGTAATTGATGCACCCTTTTCTTCCTATCAGCGGCACATTAGGGTACCCAGAACAACTGAAGATGAGCTCAGACCCCAACAGGTCTCGATCAAACCACACAACGTCTTCGGAATATAGCCTCATCAGGCGCTCTGACCAACTGGCTGAGGTTGCACTGTCTGCAAAGGGTCCCTTCATAGGGAGATGACTTTTGAACCACATATTCAACAGAGGAGTACAGCAGTAAACAACTTTTCCCCTTCGGTTTTCGTTCTTGTAGTGCAATGAGTGGTAGAAGTCTCCGATCAACGTTGGCACTGGATTGCCGGCAGCGAACAGATAGAAAGCATCCAAGTCCACAAAATTGGGCAGGTTAGGAAACAGCACAATTCCATAAATGCATAGAGCCAAAATAGCGTTGAAAACCACCCAACAACCGCTCTTGGCGTACTCTTGAGCTTTGCCAACCAAGAAATCGAGAGAGAAACCGGGAACCCCGAGCCAAGAAGTCACTAACAACTCAGCAGCGTTCATGTGCAAGGCTTTGGCTAAGTCCTCCAGCTTGGGCTCAGCAGCAGAGTGAATAAAGGGAACCTTGTTCTGCACGGGAAGCTCAGTAAACTCCACATACTCCTCAATGGTAGGTCCTAGAATGAAGTCAGCAAAAGTAAAGCATCTCAATGCGGGGTCATAGAACTGCATCAAGGTGTATAGCCCGTTCATCTCATCAGCAGTGGGCTTACAGACTAATCTCAGTAATCTCCCATGACTCATTCTGAAGCTTCTCCTAACCTCCTCATCGGCAAGAGATATCAGACCACGCAAAGAAGTAATATCAGGTGAAGGCAGCTTATACGCAACTGTTTTCCTCAAACCAGCCATAATCAATACTCAGAAGTCTGGGCACTAGAACCGGGGAATATGCAAATGCACCTGCAGCACAGACACACGTTAGTGAAATGCAAATGGTAATGGATATGCAGGCAATGCAATGCAAGTAACATGCAACAGGGATCAAAGCTGTAGCTAAATGGCCTGAACCCAATCAAGAAAGGTCTCAGATAGACCATCCAGAAGTCATCAAGCCCTGGTCTCAGATAGACCTAAAACAAAGCTCCAACACTGGTCTCTGACAGACCTCAAACCATAACTCCAACTGGTCTCTGGTAGACCTCAAATCATATCTCCAATTGGTCTCTGACAGACCTCAAGACTCTCCTACTGGTCTCTGACAGACCTCAGAACACATCTCCAAACGGTCTCTGACAGGCCTCCTAACTCTCCATAAATACCCAGGATCTCTGATCAAGAAATAACCGGTAGTCTGAAGGTCTAGTTGCCTGCATAACCCCAAACCCTCTCACAGGTGGATGTCCTAGTAACTGACAATGGTACGGCATCCTATGCGGTCGTCGGCGTCACAGACTTTCAGGGTTGATGATACGATTCCCAGAAGGAGTGGCATCATCAATTCCTGAAGAGGCCTCACTTAGCCAACTTCCAAGTGATCGGTCCCCGGAGTCGACAATTCAGCTGACCAACAACCCCTTCGACCCAAAGGGTAGAAAAAGAAGCCAACCAGAAGAACCTCGTCCGAGTGTAGATTTCATGAGACACTAATGCAAGCAAAGCCGGCACGCGCCCACTACTTTCTACGCTAATTCTAGGTGCACTCAAGCCCAGGTCCGGCTTATCTCTCAATATCAGAACACCCGTCACACCCCAAATACAGCAATAATAATCAATATACAAAGCTGAAAATACAAGGTTAGAAATATACAATAACTCCATACAAAATCCTCGACGGGAAAACAAGCGCTAGGATTGACTCGCTCAAAGGGACGTTGGATCCCAAATGCATAAGAACCATCGCAGTTCTTAGCAGCCAGGGGACGTTGGGTCCCCAGCAGAGTCGCCAGCTGTCGCTACTGCGAAAATCGGCGCCGGCTGAACAGAAGAGTCGCCACCGTGCGTTATTTATCCCACGGGAGGGAAAGGAAACGCTCAGAGTAAACCTCGCACAACACGGGAAAGGTATGGTCGTCGCAACCAAAACCTGGATTCGGGAGTCGGTTACGCAAGGGGAAGGTATTAGCACCCCTCACGTCCGTCGTACTCGACGGGATCCACGCTTGTCTTCGGATATGGATTGTTATTCTATCTACTCTACAGGTCAGGGGTTAAAAGAAAATAAAATGAAAAATAAAAAATAAAAATGACTCGGCAAAGTATCGCACTTTATGCCTACGTATTCCCGCCTGGAACGAGAAATCAGAGTCAACGTAGTTCGCCTACCTACGGGAAAGGAGGGGAAGGTTGCTCGCTAGGATATCGCATCCTATGCCTACGTACTTTCACACGGCATGAAAGATCAGAGCAAACGTAGTTCGGGCCACGTACGACACAAGTCTGCCTTGATTGATTTTATTCCTTCTGAAAAAGGGTTTTCTGATTAACAGTCCCAGCGGACAAAAATGACGTTTTGATGAGTTTACATTCTTTTACGGAAGAAGTGTCTTTTATTGTGTTTGAAATTTTATTGTATTTTCTGTTTGTTTTTGAGGAAGAAGAGATAGAACTCTAACTTATGGTTGCGAAGGGAAACGAACTAACCTAATGTTATCATGCATGGGTTAAGACCTAGTGTCTATCATGCTCCTCTCTTGCACAGAGAGAAACAGAGATCCTACGGGATAGGCAGAAACAGAAACAATATCAGATATATATAGTAAAACAGTAAAATGCATGGATGCAACAGTACAAGCGAGGCAAGGGAGTCCCACTCAACCTCGAACCTAGAAAACAATAGGCGAAAGTGAACAGGCTTCACTTTCAACCCAACAGGGTAACCAGCAAACAATACAACCAGGAAATCCAAACAATACATCAGCAATGAAATACAACAGCAAAAGAAACAGCATCAGCAGCTCTGAATCAACATCTAGCTTCAAGTAATCTCCAATCAGCTACAGGCTTCAACAAGCATCAGTCTCCATCTTCATGGCCTTCAGGCAAGGGCTTTGATCATCAGTCTTCTATAAGCAATGGCTTTTCTTCAAGTCTCCAATCTTCAGGGATGAACATCAGTCAACAAGAGGAGAGGAATGTTAAACAGTAAATTGCCTACCAAGGGTGGCTCATTAACTGTTAACATTATACAGACAGGTTTCTCTCAAAAGTTCTATCTTCCAAATACATTCACTGATCCTTCCAAAGGAAGGAGGTGGATATTTGAAATAGACTTTGAATCATAGAGAAAGGATGGATGCAGACAAGGCATTCCATGTTTGAGAAACAAGCTTTCTAATCTAGAGCTCTGCCTAGCTCCTAAACCCTAGTCTCCTCAGCAGCTGCTAGCAAGAACCTCCTTTCCAACTCTGGCAGTTGATCTTCAATCTCTGGCTCTCCAATGGTCTTCATCTCCTCAAGTCTTCAGCTCTCCCAAGTCCCCAGACAATCCCAATACCCAAGCAAGCAAGCAATAATCCCCAGAGGGCACACCACACCAGTCAATCAGATATATACAGAGTATTAATAGCAGTAGGGGAATCCTGACTTTTTCTAAGGGATCTAATAACTACCCATGGCCCCTATAGTCCCATAACTAAACTAGTTAAACCCTAAGTCCTAAGGGAAAAGAATCAAATCTCCTAAGTCATCACCTAAAACCCTAGTTTTATTCATGTTGTTCACACCTACACTAAGCACCTAAAATTAATTTCTAAAAAAAAGGAACTAAATTTTTTCTACAAGTTTAATGTCTAATCTAAACAACCTAAAAAGAATGGATGAAAAATATGAAAGTATCTAATAGAACAAAAATTAATAAAATCATGTATGAAATGAAACCATTTAAAATGTCATTTATTTAGAAAATATGGGAAAAATATCAAATAAAAAATAAAATGCAATTTTTATTTTTTATAATTTTCTAGACATCCTAAAGAAAAATATGCAAAAAGAATGAATTGAAAATAATGATTTTTCCATTTATTATGAATTTTATAAGATGCATGAAAAATATAAAGAAAATAAAAAAGAAAAAAAGAAAGAAATAGCCATAGGGGTGTAAATAGTAAAGGCGCGCAGTTCATATTCAGTTGGGCTGAGGAATGTGGGGTGCGAATATCAAGTCTACCAGGCCCATATGCGTTCAGAAAACACTTGGAAAAATGCCAGAAAAATGTTAAACCTTCGGTGTGTTTAGCAATGATATCACGTGTATTTTAATGGGCTTAACAAAATGGGGGTGTGGATAGGAAAGTTGATCCAAGGCCCAGAACGGTACCATTAGTGAAACGCAGCGTTTCACATGCTAGCCAAGTCCTCACAGTCTGAAACGAAATCTTGTCCACACGATTTGATCCCTTGGTCAATGGTCCACGCGCATCCAATGGTATACGATCCATCTTCCCCATTTGAATCAGTTTGGAGCCAAAACTCCATGGAAGCTCAAGCTTGGAACCTCCAATGTCAATACTCGAATCCTCTCAATTCTTAATCAAAATTCACAAAATAAAAGCCTAACATGATCCATTTCTCATCCTGAATTCACTCATGTCATCCACATCAATTTATATCACCTATATCATCGAACCCGATCTGAAATCCAAGAATGCTCAACTCATCCATCACCACTAATCAACAAAATTAATGCATCAAACTGTTTCTGACCTCACACTGATCAAATATCCCTAACGACCTAGGGTTCTAGAGCCTTATCCCCAGGGTTCTATGTCCAAACAGAAATTGCACACACACATTAATCTTCATCAAATCTCATCAAACTGTCCAGAAACCAACCTCTAACCACCTAGAGTATGTCTATCCTAACAATTCACTAAGATTTCCTCTAATTCGAGCCAAATTAAGAAAAGTACCAACCTGGAAAAATGATGAAAACAGAAGGCGATTTTCTTCAATTCAAGGCTTGTAAGACTCCAGGATCAGTCAATGTATTGGTATCTTGCTTCTGTTTGCAATGATTTTCCTTCAAACAGCTTGGATCACCATAACAGAATCTGGTTTGCAGTTGAATGTGCAGCAACTCAAAAACACGATTTATGCTAGGATTCCCTCAGATTTTGATTGGAGCACTCTCAGTAGTGATGATGGAGTGGAATAGGATCAAGAATCTTAGGAAATGATGGAGGATTGAGGAAAATCGAAACTGAATTGTAAGAGAGAGATGTGAAAATGCAGTTCTGAATTTTTCACTAATGAATCCCAAAAAAAGCTTTGGATCAGCTTCAATGCTTATGTAGATGATGATTGAGGGTTCTGGAACTTGCTAGAAGGATCCAAAGAGAAATTGGCATCTCATGGTATGAGAATTTGAAAAGAGATGAATTGAAAAACCAGCTCATGAATACCTTGCTGCAGCTTCCAAATGACACTTGAATTTCTCTTCAAATGAGAAATGGGGAGTGTTTGGATGGTCTCTTGTGCTATTCCTTGACCAAAGCTTGGTTTGGCAAGTGTTGCTTCATGTATAAGCAACTAAGGATATCCTCCATTTCTTGACTTCAACTCAAAAAACTAACATTGCCATTGGTCTTAAAATATGATTTACCTTCAAAATGGTGGGTCACATGTTTAGTTTTGCCCTCATATCAAAAATTCACAATTTTGGTGATTAAGAAATGGACTTTTTCCTTTATATTTGGTCCATTTTATAATCCTAAGTTCCATGCCTTTCCCAACTTCCATGACTTCCTTCCTTGACTTAAAATGACATTCTGAGCAACTTTGATGTTGGGAATTTTTCCATTTGAGGCCTCCTTGTATGAGTTTTGGACATAGGTTAAAATGACCTGTAATTCACAAATGACCAAAATACCCTTTGCTTGCCAAGACCATAAGTTGAGTTCCACACATCATATGAAGGCATACTATACCATTCTAGAAAGCTAAGACAATGAGGAACAATTCTTATGTTGACCAAAAATTCATTTGAAATCTCCTTGAGGGGTAAAACTAGCTTGGAAGTCAAGTCACTTTTGCAGACAAAATTTCAGACACCCCAGATGACCTGTAACTTGTAAGGACCATAACTTGAGTTCTATAAATCCCCTTAATGTCTTCCACCACTCAAATTAAAGGTCTTGAGATCCTCTACAAGTTTCATGTTGGCAAAGGATCCATTTGAAGCTTGCATTTTGACTTATCTTGCTTGGAAATTTGACCTAAACTAGGGGATTTTACATAGAAACCCTAATTTAGAAACTCCTCTTCTCCTTGATTTCTCTTGAATTCTTCTTAGCATAACAACATCCTTTGTTCTCCATGTCAAATGATGAACCCCACCTTTCTCCAATAGTCCTTAATGCTTTTAAATCAATCAATTGACCTAGGGTTGACCTAGGGTTGACCCATATGAAACCCTAGTTGACTGCCTTCATCTGCAATTCTTGTGGTCACCTCAACAACTTGTTTTCTTCCCCCAAATGACTTTCTAAGCCTCTCATGATGTCTAGATGCTCTCCATGCTCAGCCCACAGCTCACCATTTCTTTGTTGATCCTCAGACACCCTCAGTTAGGAGATAGATGAACTGCTTGATCCATTGACTTGATAGCTTCCAAATTCTTTTCTGATGACTTGAATGAGGTTGAATCAGGATAATAACCTCTTGATAGGCCTCTAGAGATGAGAATAATGATTGGTCCCCTGTTAGCTGACTTGCTATGCTTATGCTATGCAGATGAGTAACCTATGTACATGGCCCTATATGCAAATGCTAATGCAATTGAAACATAAACCAAGTGAATTAAGGCTGGGCAAATTTTAGGGTGCAACACTGTGGCCGTGCTTGACTATAGTTGTAATCCTTTTGTTTTGATTATTGTTGTATGCTGACCATCACCAAGCTTGTTGGTCGAGGCCATGCTATTGATTCTGCTTGTACTCAGTGACGTCGTGTACCGCCTTGATGGGCTTTCTTTATATATATGAGATGTTATTTCCATGACTGGACTTAGATTTCTTATTATCAGCACTGGCACTCAGGCACTAGGATCGGGGGGGAAATCTCCCTAACACACAGACACACGTTTGCATTTGCATGAAGCATCTGCATAACAAGCACTTTGTTGTTTTTTCTAACCCTTTTGTGTATACAGGTTGTTTCAGGTTGTTCCAGGATTGATCAGAAGCCAATCCACCGCTATCCGACCAGAGCAAATCAAGCTAGAGCAATGGAGCAAGTGCAGACTGACGTTCAGGAACTCCGAGAGAGGATGGACCGCTTCATGGAGCTCATGCAAGTGGTTGCCAACGGCCAAGACCAGCTCAGAACATTGGTCCAGCCTCTGATTTCGAGGGTTGACAGCAATGGTGTACTCCACAGTGGGAGTGTTCCAACCCCTCCACCTGTTGAAACTCCTCAGAATGGCAGTGGCAACGGCAACGTGATCGCTAACATGGGGCTCAATGGTAATACGACTGGCGTCAGTAATGGGAATTTTGAAGCTAATGTCAATGTTGGACTGAGCAACGGCAACGCAGGTGTTGGAAATCTGTATGGGCCTCAGCCATGGTTAGAAGACCGTCAAGACGATTTGTTCTCATAGAAGGATGTTGAAGGAGAGCTGACTGCTGAAGCACGTCTGAGGTTTAAGGCACTCGAGGACAAGATGAGGAATTTCGAAAACCTGAACACTATGGGTGTTGACATGTCCAAGTTGGGACTGATTGCTGATTTCAAGGTGCCTCCCAAGTTCAAGGTACCCGACTTTGAGAAGTACAAGGGCACCACTTGCCCTCGCGTCCACCTGAGATCATACTATCGGAAAATGTCTGCTCACTCTGAAGACGAGAAGCTGCTGATGCACTTCTTTCAGGATAGCTTGTCCGGGCCATCCCTGGAATGGTACATGAGTCTAGAACCTACCAGTGTGCGCACGTGGAAGGAACTTGCTGAAGCCTTTGTGCACCATTACCAGTATAACAGCGACTTGGCTCCGAACCGGGTCCAACTGCAGAATTTGTCACAGAGGAACAACGAAGGGTTCAAAGAATACGCCCAGCGGTGGCGTGAATTAGCAGCTAGGGTTCAGCCGCCGATGGTTGAACGGGAGCTTGTTGAAATGTTTGTAGCCACCCTCCCAGGGGTTTACTACGAGAAATTGGTCAGCAGTATGTCTGGAAACTTCTCAGATCTCATCATCACCGGCGAGCACGTTGAAAATGGGATCAAACTGGGGAAAATTCAAGGTGATCTATCCTCAGCTGGAGGAGGAAAGAAACCGTATGGTGGCAAAAGACGGGAAGGAGAGACGAGCGTCGTGTCCAACGCTCGAAGGAAAGGTAAAGGCTCTCACCAGCAGGTGGCCAGCATAACCATCCCTGTTGTCCAGCAACCCCAGCCACAGCAGCAGCAGCAGCAGCCGAATCAGCAAGGGTACAAAAAGTATCAGAACAGGGCACCACTATCAAGTCGTCACCTTGAGACACCGCTCGTGCCTTATACTCAGCTGTTACAGACTCTGCTTCAGTTACAGTTAATCCAGAAGAGAACCCTGGCTCCCTTGACAGGGGCACCTCCGCCAGGTTATGATGCGAATGCAACATGTGAGTTTCACTCAGGGGCACCAGGCCACACGATAGAAAACTACAAAGCCTTCAAGCACAAGGTGCAAGACATGGTGGATGCTAAGATCATCAACTTCTCAGATAATGTGCCAAACGTCACGAAGAACCCTATGCCGAATCATAGGAGAGGTGGAGTAAATGCCATTATTGAAGACGAGAGCTTGGATTTGGTGACTGATGTCAGAGATCTGAAGACACCGCTTAGCTTCGTTAAAGCCAAGCTGATGAAAAGAGGTTTCTTCCCAGGCTGTGGAGAACTATGTATGGGCTGTGCGATTCGTCCTGACGGATGTGAACAGTTAATAGAGGGGATTCAGAGTCTGATGACCGAAGGAATCTTGCAGTTTAGCCGAAGGGCCGAAAGTGGATCTGGAGAGGTAATGCTGAAGCAAGATGATGAGGTTGCTACCATCACCATCCCTCGCCGGACGATCACTATTTCTGCACCCAGACCGCCCACTATTACCATCACCAAGGCTGGGCCGATACCTTTTGAAAGCATCAACACTGTCCCGTGGCATTATGGGGCAGACGTCTACTGCAACGGACAAAAGTTGGAACTGGAACCATCTGGGTCGGCTGTGGATAACCTAGTGGGCATTGGAGGAATCACTCGCAGCGGAAGAGTATTCGCTCCACCTGAGATTGTGGCGGACAAAGCGGACAAAGCTGATGTAACCGATAAGGGAAAGGGTAAAGTCGTTGAAGAAACCCCTCGCGGGGTAGAAAAGGACTTACTTGTTAAGGACGCTGAAGAGTTTATGAGGTTGATTAAGAAGAGTGACTACAAGATCGTGGATCACCTCCATCAAACACCCTCGAAAATTTCCATCCTGAATTTGTTGCTATGTTCGGAGTCACATCGCAACGCGCTGTTAAAGGTTTTGAATGCCACGTATGTGCTGCAGGAAATATCGGTCAACCAGTTAGAAGGGGTCGTAGCCCACGTGAATGCTGGAAACGGGTTAGGGTTCACTGACCTGGAGCTGACGCCGAAGGGAAGAAATCACAATAGTGCCCTGCACATCTCGATAGAGTGTAGGGGAACGATTATGTCTCACGTGTTGGTGGACACGGGATCGTCACTCAATGTTCTTCCGAAGAAAGCATTGATGAAGTTAGATACTCGAGGATTGATTTGCACACCCAGTGATCTGGTTGTGAAGGCTTTTGATGGAACCAAGCGTCACGTCTTTGGAGAGGTAACGCTACCAATCCAAGTGGGGCCGGAAACTTTCGACGCAATCTTCTACATTATGGACATCATGCCTGCCTACAGCTGTCTCTTAGGCCGGCCATGGATCCATTCCGCTGGCGCCGTGACCTCCACGTTGCACCAGAAGCTCAAGTATGTTGTTGGAGGTAGCGTCGTGACTGTATGTGGCGAGGAAGACATAATGGTGAGCCATTTGTCGTCCTTCAAATACGTTGAGATGGATGGGGAAATCCATGAAACCCTATGTCAGGCGTTCGAAGCCGTTAAGGTCAAGAACGTAGCTCCTGTAATCACTGAGAAACCAGAGATGACTCTCTCTTCCTACAAGGAAGCCCGGACCGCTGTTCAAGCCGAATCTACCCCAGGCTGGGGGCGAATTCTAGAAATACCTAACAAGCAAGACAAGTTTGGGTTAGGATACTCTCCTGCGGCTGAAGCCTCCTCTTCTCACAGCGCGTCGCGAGGTAAAGGGCCGATCCAGTTCACCAGCGGCGGGGTGATATTTAAAAGTGTCAACGCAGTGTCTGAAGACGGCGAAGACAGCGATTGTGACCTAGACTCTTGGATCTAGCCAAGCAAACCAGGCGAGAGCCTCACCAACTAGTCCATCAGGGATACCATCCAAGTGACAAGCAAAGAGTAATGATTTACTTTCTCCAATCATTGTACAACCCTATGTCCTACCCGGGGCATAACGGTTTTATTGTCAGGGCCTTGTTTGATTATGTACACGCATTTTACCAATAAATCAAAAGGCGTTTTTCTTCGTATTCAAATGTTGTGATCTCTGTTATTCCTGTTTTATATTTGTTTTGAAAAACAACAAAATGGCAATGGAGTTTGTGCTAACCTGCATATCCTTGTTTTAAGCTTAACCCTTGTTATTGCAGGATCCACATAGCAGATGACATCGATTCTGGACCTTCTACGACTCACTTCGACTTTGATTTCCCGATCTATCAAGCCGAAGAAGAGATTGATGAAGACGAAGACCTTCCCGAAGAGTTGGCCCGCTTGTTGAAACAAGAAGAGAAAGTTATTCTGCCTCACGAGGAAGAGATTGAGATTGTGAATCTGGGTTCTGAAGAACTTGTCAGGAACTTCAGGATAGGGGCTACATTACAGAGTGATGTCAAGCAGAGATTGGTCGAGATGTTGAGAGAGTATAGTGACATCTTTGCTTGGTCATACAAAGATATGCCCGAACTTGACACTGACATTGTGGTCCACCACTTGCCGCTGCGAGAAGATTGTCCTCCCGTCAAGCAAAAGCTTAGGAGGACACGACCAGATATGGCCGTTAAGATCAAAGAAGAAGTGCAAAAGCAGCTTGATGCTGGCTTCTTAGCGGTCACTACTTACCCTCCGTGGATCACCAACATAGTGCCTGTACCGAAGAAGGGCGGTAAGGTGCGAATGTGCATCGATTATCGGGATTTGAATAGGGCGAGCCCTAAAGATGATTTCCCGCTCCCTCATATTGATGTGTTGGTCGACAATACAGCTCAGTTCTCCGTATTTTCATTCATGGATGGCTTCTCCGGCTACAATCAGATCAAAATGGCGTCGGAGGACATGGAGAAAACTACGTTTATTACACCTTGGGGAACATTTTGCTACAAGGTAATGCCTTTCGGTCTGAAGAACGTAGGGGCCACTTACCAACGAGCAATAGTTACTTTGTTTCATGATATGATTCATCATGAGATTGAAGTCTATGTTGATGACATGATTGCGAAGTCCCAAACAGAGGAGGGACATCTGGTCAATTTGCTGAAGCTTTTTGAGAGGCTTAGGAAGTTCAGGTTGAGGCTGAATCCTAACAAGTGTACTTTCGGAGTACGGTCTGGAAAACTACTGGGGTTTATCGTGAGTGAAAGAGGCATCGAGGTTGATCCTGCGAAGATAAAAGCGATACAAGAAATGCCAGCGCCAAAAACAGAAAAAGAAGTTCGTGGTTTCCTGGGCAGAATAAACTACATTGCAAGGTTTATCTCTCAGCTCACGGCCACGTGTGAACCGATGTTCAAACTGTTAAAGAAAGATCAGGCGATTATCTGGAATGAGGATTGCCAGAGGGCATTTGATAAGATAAAACAGTATCTGCAGGAACCTCCGATCTTGATACCCCCAGTGGCCGGAAGACCTTTAATCATGTACTTGACAGTTCTTGAGAATAGTATGGGGTGTGTTCTCGGTCAGCACGGCGAGACGGGCAGAAAGGAGCATGCCATTTACTATTTGAGTAAAAAGTTCACAGACTGTGAATCTCGTTACTCGATGCTGGAGAAAACGTGTTGTGCACTAGCCTGGGCTGCCAAACGTTTACGACAGTACATGCTCAACCATACAACCACGCTAATTTCGAAGATGGATCCGATCAAGTACGTCTTCGAAAAGCAAGCGCTTTCGGGCAGGATTGCCAGATGGCAAATGGTGTTGACGGAATATGACATTCAGTATGTTTCCCAGAAGGCCATCAAGGGAAGCGTATTGTCTGAGTACCTGGCCGAACAGCCGATCGAGGATTATGAGCCGATGAAATTTGAATTCCCTGATGAGGATATCATTTTCCTCAAGGTGAAAGACTGCGATGAACCGTTGGCCGACGAGGGTCCAGATACGAAATCCCAATGGAAATTGATATTTGACGGGGCGGTTAACTCTTATGGAAGTGGCATTGGGGAAATTATCACGACTCCCCACGGATCCCACATCCCGTTTACCGCGAGACTGACGTTTCCGGTCACCAACAACGAAGCGGAGTACGAAGCGTGCATCATGGGTCTAGAAGAAGCAATTGATTTGAGAATCAAGAACCTAGATGTATATGGTGACTCGGCACTTGTGATTAACCAGATTAAAGGGGAGTGGGAGACTCGCCAATCGAATTTGGTGTCGTACATGAACTATGCCAGAAGGCTGCTTCCGTTCTTTGATCGAGTAGAACTCCATCATGTGCCCAGGGCTGAGAACCAAATGGCTGATGCCTTAGCCACGTTGGCTTCGATGTATAAATTCAATTATTGGAATGAAGCTCCAAGAATTGTCCTTTCCCGTCTTGATAGACCTGCATTCGTCTTTGCGATCGAGGAAGCCTCCGATGGCAAGCCATGGTTCCATGATATCCAGACCTTCCTTATGACTAAGGAGTATCCTGCGGGAGCGTCAACCCAGGATAAGAAGACTCTGAGGAGGTTGTCTGGAAACTTTTATCTCAATCCTGATGGAGTTTTGTATAAAAGAAACCATGATCTCGTGCTACTCAGATGTGTAGATGAGAAAGAAGCGAATATGCTCATGGAAGAAGTCCATGAAGGCACATTTGGTACGCACGCCGGCGGGTATGCTATGACGAGAAAGATCCTGAGAGCAAGATACTACTGGCTGACGATGGAATCGGATTGCTTTAAATTCACGAAGAGATGTCACAAATGCCAGATTTATACCGATAAGATTCATGTGCCGCCGTGCCCGTTAAATGTCATGTCCTACCCGTGGCTGTTCTCCATGTGGGGCATCGACATGATAGGCAAGATCGAGCCCACTGCATCTAACGGTCATCGCTTTATTCTAGTAGCTATCGACTACTTCACCAAGTGGGTGGAGGCAGCCTCATATGCTAATGTGACCAAGCAGGTGGTGGCTAGATTCATAAAGAGGGACATCATCTGTCGATACAGAATTCTCGAGCGGATCATTACTGATAATGGTTCGAATCTGAATAACAAGATGATGAAGGAGTTGTGCCAGAGTTTCAAGATTGAACACCACAACTCATCTCCTTACCGGCCGAAGATGAATGGCGCCGTTGAAGCGGCCAATAAAAACATCAAGAAGATTGTACAAAAGATGGTTGTGACCTATAAGGATTGGCACGAGATGTTGCCATTTGCACTGCACGGTTATCATACAACGGTACGTACATCAACCGGGGCAACTCCTTTCTCGCTGGTGTATGGTATGGAAGTTGTCCTACCGTTAGAAGTTGAGATTCCTTCTTTACGAGTTTTGGTTGACGTGAAACTCGACGAGGCAGAATGGATTAAGAACCGACTAAACCAACTCAGCCTGATGGACGAGAAGAGGTTAGCATCGATCGCATATGGTCGTCTGTACCAAAGCCGAATGAAGAAAGCTTATGATAAGAAGGTGCGTCCTAGAAGCTTTCGGACGGGTGATCTCGTCCTGAAGAAGATTCTTCCTCCACACTCCGATCACAGGGGCAAGTGGACTCCTAATTACGAAGGTCCGTACATCGTCAGCAAGGTCTTCTCGGGAGGAGCCTTGTTGTTATCCATGATGGATGGCGAATATTCTGCATCCCCGGTGAACGCGGACGCAGTTAAAAAATACTTTGCTTAAAAATGACCCGCTGGAAAGAAAAAGAGTATCCAGGCAAAAATGGGGCATTCCGGCGAACCATAAAAAAGAAAAAAGGTTCGGGCAAAAATTAGGGATATAAAAGAAAAGAATGTACACCCGCAAAGTCGAAAACCTGGAAGGGCGACTTTGGCAAAAAAGGGTATCCCGGTGGATCGAAAATCCGAAAGGGCGATTCAGGCAAAAGTTAGGGATTTGAAAAAAGCAAATGATTGCGTTCCGCGTATGGACTTTCATTGTTTAGTGGTTCGGAAGACTTGAGGGCCGTTTATCTGAATCAATCTCTTCTGAAGCTGAAGCGTCAGAGAAGTATCGAAGTCGAGTGGGTCATAGAGGGATCAACTCATGGTGTTCGTCCACGCCTCATTGTCGACATTTGTGTATATACTGATGTATATTTATGTTTTTATGTTTGCGCGGCTTCCTCATTCCAGGAGCTTGCATCTGTTGTAAAACATTTTTACCCATTCAGGGGTTCGTTATCAATAAAATGTATACTATTCAACAATTTTGTTTGTTTGTTTAGCATCTATCTGTTTTGTTTGTGAAAAAGAACGCCGATGTTTTTGATAAAATGCGCATACATAAACTTACTGGCCTAGGCCACAGATTGTTGAAACAATGAATTACTTGAACATTGTCACAAGATGATAACCTTGATAGGTCCCTTTGAGAAGGGTATCTTGTCTGTTTGTTTGTGTCGTCGCAGGTATAGCGTGTTCCAGGCAGTACGCCGTATGTGTTCCCAAGCAGGATGATTCCTTCCTCTCCGGTGAGTTCAGCAGCCTCTCCCCGTGGAGTTTGAACATGAGATCGTAAGAATTGATATGTCTCCCCAACCAGAGAAGATTCTCCCCCCAATAAGATGCATCCTGAAGGATCGTCGTCTCCCCGACTGAGTCATATACTGAAGTGTGCAGTACTCGATAGTGCAGACTAAAGTCTTCAGCGGAATTGAAATTCCCCACAGAGTTGTACTCTCCCCGGCAGGTAGGAGTGATTCCAGCGTCTGGTTACCCTCCCCAGCCGAGTTTGCAGTTCCCCAAGAGAGCCGAGTCCTTGGAAGCCGTTGAGGCCATGATTGGTTTTCCCCAGTAGAGTGTTGAATAGCTGAGGCTGTTTTTCCCCATCGGAGTCGTTATCTCCCAGAAAGTTTTGCCGTGAAGGCTGTGCAGTTTATTTATGCGACTGATATCGTTTCCTCAGCAGTTTGTAGTTTGAATACCCAGGTGAGCTAGTGCAAGTTCCCGGAGAGCTTTCTTCCTCTGCAGCAGTCGACTGAAGTTCGTTTCCCCAGGCGGAGTCCAATTGAGATTGGCGTGACTTCTTCTCCTCGGCAGGATGATTCCTCCCCCCACCAGAGTGGTTCCTTCTCCTTGACAGGAGGATTCTCCCTTCAGCATTTATTTTGCTGATGGGGTCGTAGCATTTTGCATAATTGCATAGCATTTACCCTAAAAATGCATAGCATTTCCACCGTGTGGAGCATTGCGCCATTGTCAAACATATGCATATGAAACATGAGCTAGGTCGTTGATGTTCTTGTTTTGCAGGTGTTCCTCCGCAAAGTTGCTTGCCCAAGATGATTCTTGAATTCCCCAGCAAAGTCGTTTGCCCAAGATGATTCTTGAATTCCCCAGGAAAGGTGTGTGCTTAAGATGATTCTTAAAATCCCCAGTGAAGTCGCCGGAGTTGGTTGCTCAAGTTGATGCTTAGAGTCCCCAGCAGAGTGATTGCTCGGGATGATTCCTGAAATCTCCAGCAGAGTTATTGGTCCAAGATGATTCTTGAATTCCTCAGTAGAGTTCATCCAGAATGATTTCTGAATCCCCGAAGCAGAGTTACTTGATAGTTATCCAGAATCCCCAGTGGAGATGTGTCATCCCCAGCATTTTTAAACAGAAAAGTTGAAATTTCCTTGAAGGCTTGATGATTGAAGTCCGGCAGCGGTGCCAAAACCCCAGACTTACTGATGAAGTCTAATTGCAAGGTCAAAGCAGTTTGTCTAGCTGACGCAGGGCGCCTGAGGGCAAAAGAATGTCTATCCTTATTGGTCCATGATGGATTAAGGATCCCATTTTAAGACTTATGGATGAAGTCTAACTGTGATGTCGAAGCAGTTCTCTCAGCTGATGCGGAGCGCCTGATGGTAGAAGTTTGGATATCCCAATTGGTTCATGATTGATTGAGAATTCTATTCCCGACTTACTAACGAAGTCCGGCTGACGCCCGAAAGTTTCTTTGAATGCCCGATGGCATGAGTAACTTGATTGTTAAAAAGTTCTTAAATGACCTAATGAGTCCCGAGGAATTCTTCTGCAACAGTGCCGCAGAATGCTTGATGGCAATGTCAGCCATGTATTACCAGTTACCGTGTAATCGGTGATCCCTTGATGACTTGAGGACGAAGATCTACAGCAAAATCGGATGATCATCCTGACGGAGATTTGAGCTTAGACCCTTCACCAATTACCATGTGACCAATTCCCAGCAGAATTTCCATGCAACTGTCATACTCAGTTTTTGAAGATGTTCCTAACAATCAGAGTATCGTTTACCTGTGCATGGTTGGCAAATCACCAGTTACCGTGTGACCAGTGATCCCTCGATGATTTGAGGACGCAATGATATTAGATAAATTAGAGAATCATCCTGACGGAGATTCAGATCAGTATTTCTCCAGCTAGTTGTCGTGCAGCTACTATTTCAGTTTCCGAAGATTTGCCCCCATCCAAGTACCGTATACTTGTGCAGTTGGCAAATTTCCGGGTTTGTTGGTATTCAACTGTCTTTTACCTTGATTGTTTGAGAGCCGTTCGCTTCTCACCCACTCAAGTCCAAGCCGTTTGAATAGGGGCAGTTGTTGCACCCCAAAATTTGCCCAACATTTCTTTACCTAGCTTGTGTTTCATTTCATTCACATTAGCATTATCATTTGCATTTCATTGACATGTATGCAGGAGATCAAGAGGTATGATTACCAATCAAGAGCTACACAAGACTGTGAGGCTAGCTAAGGAGGTTATTCAAGTGTTCAAGGGTTGATATCCTTGTCAGAGAAGTTAAAAGATCCTCAGAGAGAGTGATTGATGCCAAGAGGGTGTGTCTCCTAACTTGAGAGTTGTGGGAAGTCATCAGATGATTCTGAAGCCATGAAGTTAGACTTGAGGTCTTGAGAGAGCTCATGAGAAGTTTTGAAGATCACTTTGAGGCCTAGACAGGTCATTGTGCAAGATTAAGAAGACTCAGTCATGAGTGGTGCAATTAGGGTTTGATTGGGTCAACCCTAAGTCAACTGATGATTTGAAGAAGGTTGAGACCTAATCCAAGAGCCATGTGATCATGGATTGATACATTGAAATGTTATAAGGATGATTCCAAGGTTAAATCATCATGATTGAAGAGTTTGAGAAGTTTCAAGCTAGGGTTTCTAAGGCTTGACAGTGTAAAATCCCCTAGTTTGACCCCTATCTTCAAGGCAATTTAGCTCAAGATGTGATTGTCATCTCATCTTGCCCCCAACATGATTTTTGTAGAGCATGATCTTAGATTTAATTTGAGTGCTAGAAGCCTTTGATAGGATTTTTAGAACTCAAGTTATGGCTTTGACAAGTTACAAGTCATCTGAGGAATGTGAATTTGGAGCTTGAAAGTTACCCAACTTGCATGAAACGTTTGCCCTAGAAGGATGATTCCTATGAACTTTTGGTCAACATGAATGTTGTTCCTTATTCTCTTAGCTTTCTAGAGAGTACTAGAAGTCCTTTATAGTATTTGTAGAACTCAAGTTATGGCTTTGACAAGTCAAGGGTATTTTGGACATTTGGTGATTATAGGTCATTTGTGATCATAGGCCATTTTCACAAACTTAGAGGCTTCAAATGAAGTTTTGTTCAACTAGAAAGTTGCTCAAAATGGGGTTTTAACCTTGGCCATGCATCAAGGAGGCATTAAAATGGCTCAAGAAGAGACTTGGTTCAAGAAATTTTGAAAAAGGAAGAATTAAAAGGATTTAATGGTCAAAAATTCAAATAATTCATTTGGTGACCAAATGAGACAAACTTATAGGTCATTTTGATTGGAAAAAACATTTTAAAGACAATGGCAATGTTGGTTTTTTCATTTGAGGCCCAATTCAAATATTTGCATTTGATTGCTTATGATGTAAGTTACATAAACCAAACTATGCACAAGATCAAAACCAAGGTACCAATCCATCCAAATACATTCAGAATCTCATTTAAGGAGAAATTGAATCATGATCAAGGTGATAAACAAGCTGCAAGCAGGGCTGTCATGGATGAGCATGAGATGAGAAATTCAAGAGCAAGAGATATTGGATATCTCATATAGATGGTTCTAGGAACTTCTAGATCATTCCTACTGGTTCTATTTAAGCTCTAGAACTGGATCAAGGCCAAGGTTGGTGGAAATTGAGAGAGAATAGAGAGATTGCAAACTGAATTTTCTTCTTGCAAATCAAATTCAGTTACACGGTTTTGATCCATTTCAGTCCAAATTCTTGCTTTCAACATCTTCCTCTTGAGTGTATGAGTGATTCCAGATAGAATTCAAGCCAAGATCATGGCAAAATCGTGAGAGAGCACCTTGAGTTCATAGCTTGCAAGTCAAAATTGAATTCAAGGATTCAGAGAGTTTCAATCCAAGTTGTTGCATACAGAAGCTTCCTTTGGTGTTAGTGAAGGTATTTGGAGATTCTTGGAGGTTGATTTGAAGGTTTCAATGCTCTGTGCATTCAAGTTTTGCAGGAATGTAATTCTCATCGTGTAGCATGATTCATGTAGTTTGGCTAGGTTTTGCTAGGTTAGAAGCATTGTAGATCATTGCTAGAAGCTTTTTGGATAATTAATTTGAAGATTAGTGACAATTTAGGGATGA
This sequence comes from Lathyrus sativus, assembly GCA_963859935.3. NCBI lineage: Eukaryota > Viridiplantae > Streptophyta > Magnoliopsida > Fabales > Fabaceae > Lathyrus > Lathyrus sativus. The sequence goes on from OZ012739.1 coordinate 172,909,611, forward strand.
TGCCATTTTCGGTTGAGATGGATATTTTTTTATCCTGGCGTTTTTAGCACGATTGGTTAGTATAGTTGGATTCCTGGTGAAATTTGGGACAAGATTCATGTAGAAATCATGGCCAATGGTGGTCTGTAGAGGGAGTTAGGGTTGCTTGATGGTGACCGGAAAAGCCACCGGCGGCGACTTTCGCGCGCGCAGGTTAGAAGGTTTCAGAAATTTGAATTGGGGAAGATATAATCTCCATCGTCCATTCATGAAGAGGACTTTGACTCAGACCTGGATCCAGCTTTCCTCATTGCGCCACATACCCCCTCCCCTTAAACGTGTCGTTTTGTTTAGTAGCCTGATGAGTTTCGCTGCATGGACCAAAGGGCACGAGTTCGAACCATGGCTTGTGTACGTTTTTTTCTCATTCTGATTGCTGAAGAAATACAAATGGATCCAAGCGCCTGGGCCTATGAAGTACTTGCTCTTCACACCCCCTTTCTGGCCCAACCCAAGAATTGAACTAGTTATTTTTGCTATTTGCCACGCACGCTTGTTAATTTCTTTTAATTTCCTTTATTTTCTTCATTTTCATGTGACTTAGTAAATAATTCATAAAAAATTGAAGACTAACTCAATTAATTCCATTCTTTTTTCAATTTATTCATGATGGAATCTAGTTTTTTTTAGATAAAAAAATATTAATAATTCATGCATTTTTGATTTTATTTGCAATTGTTGAATTTTAATTGATATTAAAATAACCATGGTTGATACCTTGTTTTGATGAATTTGGTTTGAGCACTTGGTGATGATTCTTGCCTTGATTTTTCTTGTATAGCTAGCATAGATATGCATGCTCCCCTTAGATTTTTCTCACATTTTTGTGATGAAATTAGGTGGTAGTTTTAAGTTGAAACTTTAGGAGCTCCATTTTTAGGGTTTATGGTTAGTACCTTATGATTTAGGTTTTATTTCTAGAACTTGGTGGATGATTCAACCTCTGAATTTTGTATGGTAGATTCATGATTGAATTAGGATCCCTTAGGAATTTTTGTAGGAATTTATAATGTAGTTTACTATTTTATTTTGATTTTAGTTTAGGTGCTAACTTTAGATGATTCTAATGCACTAATTCAACTAGATTGATTTCTTTAGTTCCCTTAGATTAGGGTTTTGCTTTGCTTGCTCTTGGATGATGTTAAAGACAAGCTTGGGCTACCATGGATTGCTTGAAGAAGCTTGGATGTGAAGATTTCCCTTCTTTTGGTGTAGTGTTGTTTAGGTGTTAAGATTAGGGTTTGTAGGCAGAGCTTCTAGATAGATTCTCTTCTTTCATAAACATGGAAGGTGTTAATCACTTCCATTCTTCCCTATGATGTAAGGTCCCCTTGTGAAGACCTCATCCCTCCTTTGGTAGGATGTGTGGCTCTTTACAAGTTGGTAGAACCTTTGAGGGTCCCTTTCTCTGATGATGGAATGCTTAGTGGTGACCTTTGGTCTTCACTCTGCTGTCAATCATCCAAATCTTGCTCTTGTTAGATGAATCTTTCTCCCTTGCCAGAGGATGGAATTCCTTTTTAGAAGATTGAAGGCTAGAGGTTGCCACTTCCCTTTGTCTGCAGACTGCCATTGAAGCTGAAGCTTGAGGATCAAGAGGAGCAAGTTGATACTTGTGGGAAGAAGATCAAGCTGAGATTGAAGAAAGAGCTGAAGCTTGAAGAAGATGAAGAACAAGTTGATACTTGTGAGGGGAATTCATTGAAGATTGAATGAAGAAGCTGAAGCTTGAGGAAGAAGCCAGCTGATGCTTGTGGGTCTAATGCATTGAGGCCTGAAGGTGGAGTTTACTTTGGAGCTGAAGCTGGAAGGAGAAGAACAAGTTGATACTTGTGTTTGATGTATTGGAAGCTTGAAGAAGCAAGTTGATACTTGCTATTGAAGATGGTAGCCTTGAAGAGCAGTTACAGACTGAGGACTGAACTGCTGTCAGAAGGATTGCTTTGCTGTGAAGTTGTGGAAGCTGTTGATCTGTTTTCTTTCATGTATGTTTGCTTTCTGTGCAACTGTATTGATGTGACTTGTTTGATTTGCTTGATGCATTAGAGTAAGTTCATATTTAGATTGATTTAAGCTAGGAGCATGATTGCACTAGAGGTTGAGTTGCTCCCTCTGCTTGTATTTTTACTGTATGGCTTTGCTTGCTGGTATTCGGTAGAGCCCAACTCCCTTGCCTATGTGATTATATTTTGCTTGATAGCTTGTTATTTCCTCTGTATGATTACAGTTATTCATATCTGGCTTGAGGTTGAGATGAGCTTATGGAGGCTGCTGCCCCACAAACATTTCCTCCCTCACTTGCATTGCATGCATTTTACAGTTGTTTACTGTTTACTGTTTAAGCTGGTGTTTTATCTGTTTCTGTTTATCATTGACATGATCCCCTAGGAATCTCACTTCCTTTGATAAGGAAGTGATGATTAGAACTTTAGGTTGAAACCTATGCATGATAACTTCTAGGAGTTCCCTGTTTCAAACCTCAACCATAGGATGAATCCTTGGCATGACAACATTAGGACTTGATAGTCTCCCTTTAGTTGAACCTGTTCGCTCTCTTCTCATCTTGAAACAAATTAAAATACAGTAATAAAGGTTAACTGACATCGTACGTTACGAGCCTTAACCTATCTGAGAAAGGATTGTTGGAGAGTTTCTTTTCAACAGTCTGGATGTTTAGTATGGTACCCTTTGGGTGACATGCGACGCATTCACTCTCAGGTCCTAGTCTCTAGCACGATATTGGTTGCAAACATCCATAAAAAACAGTTCTTCCGTAAAAGACAGAAAACGAACTTCAAACCTTTTTGCCCCGTGGGCCCATAAGTCAAAGGAAGCTTTTCTGAAGAAAAGAGTGTCGTTAACTCTCAGTTCTACCACAAACGGTAACGCCTAAGTCTCTGAGGGTCGAGCTGCGTACGCCAAATTGCCGGAACTGTGTGTTAACCCTACTCGATAAAACAGATGAATCTGAATCCCCGTAATCCGTATTATCCCGAACTACGTAAGCTCTGATCTCTCAAGCCTGTTGAGAGTACGTAGGCACAATACTGACGTATTGGCGAGCCACCTTCCCTGTAACCCGTAGTTAGTCGAACTACGTTGACTCTGATTTCTCATTCTCTGATGGGAATACGTAGGCATAAAGCGCGATGCTTTGCCGAGTCATTTTCTTTTCTTTTTTAAGCCAGCCTTGATAGGTAGATAGATAAAACCAACCCGTCAGATAAACACAACAAGCGTGGATCCCATCGAGTACGATGGACGTGAGGGGTGTTAATACCTTCCCCTTGCGTAACCGACTCCCGAACCCAGATAATGGTTGCGATGACCTTGTGTTATACCTTTTCGTCAGGTTTTTCCGATCGTTTCCTTTCCCGCTCTGAGGGATAAATAACGAAAGGTGGCGACTCTTCTGTTTTGCCGACACCTTATTTTCGCAGTAGCGACACTATCATTTACCCATCTTTAACTAAAAAATCAAAAATTTTGTCACATTTAGTGATATCAAAAGTATATGTTTTCTTTGGAAACTTGTCATTCTTTTCAGATTTGACAAAACTTTTTCCATTTGGGGGAGCTAATACTTTGCAAGCGTAAGGGGGACCCTGTTTTAATTCAGCCATATCTATTTCATTTTCGTCGAAATATAATGACTCATCATGTGCACCTTTGATATTTTCGTTATATTCGATGTAAGCTACCTTCTTACTCTTATTAAATTTGGCCTATTCATCTTTAAGATGCTCTAGCTGTCGAACCCTGTCAGCTAGTTGAGCCATATCTCTTAAATATTGAGTATCTAGTTTCTTCCTAATAGAGTAATCGAGGCCACCAGCGGCCATTTCGACTAACTCATGTTCAGGTACTTGAGTAAAATACCTAGCTTTGAGCAGTCAAAACCTATTTAGATAATCTTCTATTGGCTCAGAAAAATTTCGTTTTATACTAGCCAATTCCTTCAAACTAATCTTGGTTTTCCCCATATAGAACTGTTCATGAAATAAACGTTCCAACTGAGTTAGGGGATAATGTTGTAAACCAAGTGAAAGCATTTTTAGTAAGAGAGCTTGGAATGTATTTTATCCTAAGGCTTTCATGATTTTCAATCTCTCCAGCTTCGATCATATATCGGGCAACGTGTTCGACAATAGATTCTGTCGTATCTCCTGAAAACTTGGTAAACTTTGGCACCTTCGTCCTAGGAGGTAATTCTGACTGAAGAATATAATCTACTATTGGTGACGTATAATTTGGCTTAGTGAAACCGGAGTTTACCCCATTTTGAGCCATTATCCTTTCGACCATGGCTGCTAGGTTGTTATTGACGACCACGTTGTTACGTCGAACCTGTTGTATGACATTGTCTGCATCTTGGTTTCGGTTCACCATAATTACTTCTGGGCCTCTTTCTACCAGAATTGGTACTTGGACCCTTTGTAGTTCGTCCCTGAGAGGCTCAAGTCAAGGGAGTTCGACCCTCCCTTGATATTCTAGATTGGCCTCAGGTAGGTTCCCTAAGTCCTGTCGTGGAATGTTTTCCACAATAGTTGTGTTCCTGACAGTGGCTAGCACACCCATAAATTTTGCCAGTCGTGCTAATTGCACTGGTAATTGTTGATTAGTCTAAGTAGTATTTTGGATCAAAGGTTGAAAGATTTCTCCCATAGTTTGGGATAAGGTTTGGACCATTTGTAGGTTGCTCCCATCCATTTGCTGCCTCAAATAAGCTATCAAAGTATTGGTCAGATTAAGGCCCTGAGTGGAATGCCCCACACCTATACTTTGATTGTTTTGACCAACATTTACCCCAGACCCTGATCCTTGTAATGGTGAAGCCATCATATTGTTTGAGAATATTGGGGGAGCATTCTAGAGGCCCTGCATTACTGTTGTTGGAATTCCATATTGTGGGTTTCTTGGTAATGGTTATGAAAACCCTAGAGGGACAAAATTTCTAGACGTCGAAGTCCCTCCTAGCGAAGTTTGGGGATTCGACGCTTGAGGCCCAACATACTCTAACACAGGCTAGTGTAGGCCCTTATACTTTTTGACCCTGACCCTAGTATTAATGGCACTTGTTCAGGTCTAACAGGAGGCGTTATCTGCTCTCCTGTCGAAGGTATTGAGGGTGGAACTACATCATTCCTAGACACATCACGAGGATTGGTGTTACTAGGCTGGAGATTAGAGCCATCCCCTCGAAGGTTAGGGTTATTTGGCTGATTTACATTTGTCGCCATTTCCTTAGTGTAATTTTTTCTTGGTCTTTCTTTGTTTGTAGCGGCTATCTTGCCACTTCTTAATAGCATATAACTAAGTTTTACCAAAGATGATAACAATTGTATTTTTCGCAAACTTTTACAAAAACTCAGAATTTTTAGCACAGTCCCACTGGGTGTGCCAATTTGTTTCCCTTGAAAATTGGAAAACAACTGCTGAACTTTTAAATCTAACTTTGGTGACTCACAGGATCGATCAGATTGATCCTAGGACACGTGTTAAATTCTACTTGAAAGAAAACTACCTAAAACTAAACACTTCGATAGTGCTTTTGAGAAAAAGGTTAATGTAAAGGAAAGGCTCGACTAAAATGAAAGGATGTGAATTTGTAGGAAACAAAGTAAAGAGCCCTTAAAACATTTAAACAAAGTAAAGCAGAATGCAAGAAAAATGTAAATTGCAAGGAAGTAAAGATAAACTCTTTAAGATTAAGCAAAATTAAATAAGTTTCATTAAAACGTAAAGATGGTGTGTTTACATGACGTACATTCTCCTAGAACTCGTTTCTCTACACTCGGATACTTCGAGTAATTTTGGGAGTGACTTGTACAATAGTAAGTTACAACACCCTGAATTCTGTTTCCAGAACCCTTATTTATAATAGTAAAATTAACTGCCATTAACCTCCTAAAAGACCAGCCTATGACAAGTGTCACATTGCATGTAGTCACTTGCTGGATGTGCGCCATTTGTCTTGTTTAGTCATGAGAAAGCATAACTATTCCCTCCTTTATTTGAATTTCAAAATTCCACTAATACTTGGCTAGCAGCCTCGGTCAAAGGTGGCATCTTTAATATTTGGCAATATTTTCTAAGTCCCAAATACTTAAATAACTCAGCCTACTCGAAGGTCTCTTCACTCAAAGATTTTTTCATACTTCTTCAAGAGTTTAATATTTCATCCAAACATTTTAATTTAGTATGGGCGTCGAATTTGTGAGCTAACACTTTCCTCCTGAGCGTGAGGTAGAGTTTACTGTTGATGTGATATCGGGCACTAGTCCTTTGTCGATGGCTCCTTATAGGATGTCTGCATCTGAGTTAGAGGAATTGAAGAAACAGTTGGAAGAGCTTCTTGAGAAGAAGTTTATTCGACTGAGTGTTTCTCCGTGGGGTGCTCCTGTGTTGTTGGTAAAGAAGAAAGATGGTTGCATGAGATTGTGTGTGGATTATCATCAATTGAATAAAGTAACAATCAAGAATAAGTATCCACTTCCAAGGATTGATGATTTAACAGATCAATTGGTGGGTGCTTGTGTGTTTAGCAAGATTGATTTGAGGTCTGGTTACCATCAGATTCGCGTTAAGTCTGATGATATTCTGAAGACAGCTTTCAGGACGAGGTATGGACACTATGAACATACTGTGATGCCGTTTGGTGTATCTAATGCGCCTGGTGTATTCATGGAGTATATGAATAGGATTTTTTATCCTTATTTGGATCAGTTTGTGGTAGTGTTCATTGACGATATCTTGATATATTCTAAGTCCGAGGAAGAGCATGCGCAACATCTGAGAGTGGTATTGCAGGTTTTGAAGGACAAGAAGCTTTATGCCAAGTTTTCCAAGTGTGAGTTTTGGTTGAAGGAAGTGAGTTTCCTTGGCCATGTGATTTCTAGGGAAGGAATTGTTGTTGATCCGTCGAAAGTTGATGTTGTGTTACAGTGGGAGACTCCAAAGTCTGCTACTGAGATTCAAAGTTTCCTTGGATTGGCTGGTTATTATCGCAGGTTTATAGAAGGCTTTTTAAAGTTGGCACTGCCATTGACTCAGTTTGAGTCAAAAGGGTCAAGCTTATGTGTAGGATGTTGCTTGTGAGAAGAGTTTTGTAGAACTCAAGAAGAAGTTGACGACTGCTCCAGTGTTGATTTTGCCAAATCCGAATGAGTCTTTTATAGTGTATTATGATGCATCGAAGATGGGTCTTGATGGCATACTGATGCAGAATGGTCAGGTCGTTGCTTATGCTTCTAGACAACTGAAGATTCATGAGAGAAATTATCCTACGCATGACTTAGAGTTGGCCGCTGTGGTGTTCATGTTGAAAGTTTGGAGACATTATCTTTTTGGGTCTAGGTTCGAAGTGTTTAGTGATCACAAGAGCCTGAAGTATTTGTTTGATCAGGATGAGTTGAACATGAGGCAGGGAAGATGGCTTGAACTTCTGAAGGATTGTGATTTTGAATTGCGTTACCATCCTGGTAAGGCTAATGTTGTGGCTGATGCGTTAAGTAGGAAGTCCTTACATATATCGATGCTTATGGTTCGAGAGTTAGGACTGATTGAGCAATTCAGAGATATGAGTTTGGTTTGTGAAGAGACTTCTAACAGTGTGAAGTTGGGTATGCTGAAGTTGACTAGTGGTATTCTCCAACAAATCAGAGAAGGTCAAAAATTTGATTTGAGTTTGGTGGATCGTCTCACGTTAATCAATCAAGGTAACAGGGATGATTTCTGGATCGATGAGAATGGTATGATGAGGTTCAAAGATAGACTGTATGTTCCCGATGTGCCAGAAATAAAGAAAAGCATTCTTGAGGAAGGTCAAAGAAGCGGGTAAAGTATTCATCCTGGTGCCACAAAGATGTATCAAGATTTGAAGAATTTGTTTTGGTGGCCGGGTATGAAGAAGAAAATTACAGAGTTTGTGTATGCTTGTTTGACTTGTCAGAAGTCAAAGATTGAACATCAGAGACCGTCAGGTCTGATGCAACCGTTGAATATTCCAGAATGGAAATGGTATAGCATTTCTATGGATTTTGTGACAGGTTTACCGAAGACTTTGAAGGGATATGATTCGATTTGGGTGATTGTTGATAGTTGACCAAATCGGCTAGATTTATACCGATGAGGATCAATTATTCGTTGCAGAAGCTTGCTGAATTATATATTGATCAGATTGTGAAACTACATGGTATTCCTTCAAGTATTGTGTCTGATAGAGATCCGAGATTTACATCGAGGTTCTGGGAGAGTTTGCAAACAACTTTGGGTACTAAGTTGAGGTTGAGTTCTGCCTATCATCCACAGACGGATGGACAGATAGAGAGAACTATCCAATCTTTAGAGAATTTGTTGAGAGCTTATGTGTTGGATCAAGGTAGATCATGGGATAGTCTGTTGTCGTTGGTTGAGTTTACCTACAATAACAGTTACCATTCTAGTATCAGAATGGCACCGTATGAGGCTTTGTATGGTAGGAGGTGTATGACTCCTTTGTGTTGGTATGAGTCAGGCAAGAGTGTTGTACTCAGACTTGAAATTGTACAAGAGACGACTGAAAAGATTAAGATGATCTAAGAAAAGATGAAAGCGTCGCAGAGTCGTCAGAAACGTTACCATGATAAGAGGAGGAAAGCACTTGAATTCCAAGAGGGAGATCGCGTGTTTTTGAAAGTTACGCCGGTAACTGATGTTAGCCGAGCTTTGAAGTCTCGAAAGCTCACATCACATTTTGTTGGTCCGTATCAAGTTTCGCAGAGGGTGGGGGAAGTAGCATATCAGGTTGCTTTACCGTTGTCGCTTGTGAATTGGCATGAGGTGTTTTATGTGTCTCAGTTGAGGAAATACATTCCAGATCCGTCGCATGTGATTCAGATGGATGATGTACAAGTGAGAGGTGATTTGACTGTTGAGGCATTGCCAGTTCAGATTGATGAATGAGAAGTGAAGCAACTGCGGGGTAGGGAGATTGACTTGGTAAAGGTATTGTGAGGAGGACCAACTGGAGAAAGTTGGACTTGGGAGCGTGAAGATCAGATGAAGGATTCGTATCCGACTCTGTTTCCTTGAGGTAATTTTTGAAGGCAAAAATTCTTTTAAGTGGGGGAGAGTTGTAACAACCCAAATTCTTGGAATATTTATTTAATTTATTTAAATATGAATATTCGCATTTTCAGTGATTTTCGGTGATTGGTGTGAAATATTGAGAATTATTGATTTTCGGTTATTTATTTAAATAATAGTATATACTATGAATATATTGGTATTATTATTAATTTAAATAAATATAAGTTAACTAAGGGAAAATTGGACAATTAAGGAGGAGTTAATGAGGGTAATATTGGAAAAGTCCAATTTATAGGCCCAAAGATAGGTTTAACAAAAAGGGATTTTTGAAGGAATTAGGATTCATTCTTGTTAGACCGTGAAAAGAGAAGAAATAGAGGCCAGAGCTATGAGGAAGAGGATTGAGGTAAAAGCTTCGCAGGGTTTTCTGAGAATCAAGGAGAAGGCTTAGAGTCGGCAATTAAGGTATGGGGAGTATTGCCTTCATTGTTTTCAATGTATGATTTCAATATGTTTAAACCCGGTTTAAGGGTTTAAAGGGTTTGAGGCAGATTTTGAGATAAAGGGAATTAGGCCTTCATGGCCAATTTCTATTATTGAGGTTTTAACCGTATAGGGATTTGAACTGATGGTCTGATAGGTTTGAGGTCAATTTGGGTTTGAGGGAAGGTAGGCCTTCATGGCCAAAATATGTTGTTGAGGTTTCAACCCTGTAGGGTAATTAGATTGTGAGAAACTCTAATGACTGTGGTGTAGTTGTAAGAAAATTATGGGAATTAGAGCGTGAATATGATACGAGATTGGCCTAATAAGTCATAGATTTTGTGCCTTTATCGCCGTAATATCTTAGGAATGATTTAGGGATGTTTTTGGGTTATTGAGGAAGTGAATCGTTGGACTTTTGGGTTGATTTTAGGTTCTGGTGTGTAATAGCGTTTGTTGTAATCACGTGTTCGCACTGAGAAGAATCCTTCGCACAATAAATAAACTCGCCCCAGACTCACACAGCGAACTTGCTAGAGAATGTAGCAGAGTTTCGCGAATTCTGATTTTTGTGCAGTGATGCCTTAATGTTTTGATGTTGTGATTTCTTTGACGAATTAATGAGTATGACTTTTATTTCTATTTGAATAGTACATGATTATATGATGATTCCTATGATGTAATAATGATGACCTAGGATGATATTTCCATGAGTTTTAATGATTCTATGATGACATGATTTATGATGATGAGTTTGATGATGGTGATTTTGATGAATGATGATGCACCTATGATGTTATTATAAGGATGATTATTGACGTGTGCATCATGCATTCATGTGCATCCGGACTTCAGTTCAGGAGCTTGATTTCTTTGGCTTCAGTCCCATTGTGCGGATGTGGGGTATTTTGATGCGCTCTGGTTCTTGTAATAGAATCGATCCTATTGATGGGGATTTATGGAAGGTTCATGGCCCAGTGTCCATCGAGCTGTGATGATTGGTACCACGTGCATGAGTCTTGTTGCATTTGCATTTATGAGATAATCTTGAGTAATTTACGATGTTGTGGCATTTGATGCCCATTGATGAATATGATGATGCATAATATGAAAATGACGTTGTTTTATATATTGATTTCCTACATTAATTATTATGAATTGTTTTATCACCCTACCTATTTGAATGTTGCCTCCGCGTGGGTAAGATGCAGATGACGTGGTTTAGTCGTGGATGTCGTCGAGGATCTTGTTGGAGTTTTGAGTTGTTGGTCATTTTGGTTAACTTAGAGGGTCTTGCTCTGATAGTGTAACATCGGGTTGGGGTCTTTGAGTTAAACCATGTTTTATTTTATTTTTGTTATTTTGATCATGTTTCCGTACAAGGAAAATTTTGGATTATGCCTTTTTGAGTTCCGCTGCATTTTTTGACAACTTTAAGGGAAAAACCCCGTTGTTTACAGAGCCTTGACCTATATTTGATTTATTGGGAAGTGTACTCCCTTTGAGGTGATTTTTTTTAGCTTAATATTTTACTCTGATAAATGTGAATATTTTGCCATTAAAATTGTGGGATAGAAAAGGATGTTACAACAAACATCATCATCAAACAAATATCAAACAAACATTCACCATTACAAAGCAAGATGAGATGAAGTCAAATGGCACAAGAAACATGGTTGGACAATAAACACAACACATCATACTCCAATCAAGCAACCATCAACAAGAGCACACAAGAAAATAATCATGCATCCCATCCATATACAAGGCAACACCAAATCATACAAACATGCAAACAAGTGCAAGGAAAACATCCTAAAGACAAATCATTGAACATGACATGAGCAAGAAGAGATCACACCATCCACATGATCAAACAAGTTTAAATGCAAACATGCGCACACAAGATCATACAAATGGAATCACACAAGTGGAAATCAAAACATGCCTCAAAAGAATTCAAACATCAAATCAACCATACAAGGGGGATAACCATCAAACAAACATCAAGAACTCAAAAGACATGAATAGGGACAGAATATCACTCAAGAAGGAATTCAAAATCAAAAATTACCTCAATTTGTAATTAAAATTAAATAAAAACCTAAAAAGGATGGAAAATAGTTAGACCATAAACAAAAGTCCAACAACGCCATCATAAGTCAGAAACCATCATAGGATCATGTGCTAATTTCCTCATAATTTTAAATGGCTCAAAACTAATTTTAAACCAATTAAAGTTAACCAAATAAAACAAAAATACATGGAAAATAGAAAAACTAGAAATAAAAATCCAAGAAAATCACCATAGGTTCAAAACCATCATAGGATCATATAATATTTTTCTTATAATTTTAAAATGCTTAAACACAATTTTAAACTAATTAAAATTGGCTCAAACAAATTAAAATTCAAGAAAAATAGTAAATGGAAAAATAAAAATCAGTAAGAGAAAAATAAAAGGGAATTTTAGAAAATATTTTAGTATTTTTCTGATTAAAAATGAAATTTCTATGAATTTATGAAAATAAAATGAATTTAAAAACAATTTTAGAAAAAGAAAATAAAACAGAAAAAGCAAGATGCGTTGGATCTGAGTTCATTAAATGACGTGTCAGATCCAAAGGTCAAAAAGCGCGCATCCATGGTGGATCTGAGTCAAACTCATCATTTCCAACTAACGAAATTCAAAACCACCAGATTAAAACAAGTGGTATGATGGACGGTGAGATCATCATCTTCAACCTCCAGCCACTGAAAGATTTCAGAGAATGCAGAAATTCGTGGATCCTTCAAACCATAACCATTGGATCTCATAGTGGTTTCATTTGATGCGTCTTTTCAAGACGATCTCAACCATATCACCGTGCCATATTTCTTTAAATTATAACTCACTCGATTTGAAAAAAATCAGAAATAAAAGCAAACACATATTTGAAAATTAAGCATCAAAACTCAACCAAAACCAAAATCTAACAATCCTAACAGCATTAACTCATCAAGGACTACATCTTAGCAACAAATTTGAGTTAAAATGATTAAGAATTGTACATGTTGAAGTTCAACATCAAAGCTCTGAAAATGGAGTTCCGTAATTTGGTTCAAGCCACGATCCTTCAAGTTCCTGAGCTGGTTAGCTTCACTGAATGTTGGTGAAGCTAACTGAATGGAGAATTTGAGTGTTTAGGGTGTGGAAATGAAAATTTGAAGTTCAAGCTTAAGAGTTCAAATGGGATTTCAGCAGGGTGATTCTTGCCATCAAAGCTTGTGAAAATGAGTGGAATGAGTCCCTTATTTATAGGGGAAGCTTTCTAAATGAAGAGGGAGTGTGAATGATGTGAATTGAGGTGAATTCATGCACACCTGCAACATGAGCAAAGTGTGACTTGAAAACTGTCAAAACTCACTCAAACCTTGTGTTTCAAGGCTCTAATCAACCCAGGCAAGTTTGTTAATCATGTTTAGATTGAATTCGTGGCTTAATTTGGTGATTAGTGCCAATTCCATCAAATTCAATTTTGACTTGGGGAGAAAATTCAGCTTTGAAATTCAAACTTTGCAACCATGGTGCTCAGAATGTAAGAGGCGTTTTGCAATGATTCGTCTTGCGTTGGATAGAGGATGATGCCAAATTTACAATGTGAAAAGAAAGTATTTATTTGTAAATATGAGTTGGGAGATATGATCCTTCAAAGTAGCCTTCATGAAAGGTTCAAAATTGCAAAACACTTAGAAAATTTTCAAGTCTTTTTAGGGACAAAAAGTGACCTATAATGTTTTGATAAAAAAACCAAAGCCTTCCATGGGTGTTTGACACTTCCACCTTGAATAAAAGTTATAGAGGGCATATTCAAGTTCATTTTAGAAAATGAATGGGCTCTAAATGATGAAAATTGACCAAGTTATGACTTTTTGAAGTTGACTAGAAAATCCTTCTAAAACTCAAAATGACATATAATGTCTTCAAACTTTTGATGACCTTCCTAGCATAATTTGATATTTCCTTGCAAAGAGAACTTGTTAGGGAGGATGAAAAGAGTTCATTAGAAACATAAACACCTCAAGATTTTGAAAATTGAAGGAGTTATGCTTATTTGATCATAGCATCCACAAATTGCTAAATTAGGTCAAACACCTTGAACCAAACTTGAATCCCTTGATTATTTCTTCCAAAATAAGCCATGGTGAACCACCTATGATCTTGAAATGATGTTTTCTTGAATTATACTTGACGATGAGGGACTTTTGGGAGCTTGAGAATACCATAAAGCCAATAAGAAACCTTGCTTGAGGTTGAAGAAACATGCTCCTCATATCTTGAGAAGCAAACCAATATGCCTTGATCCTTGTCAAGAACAATGCTATGCATAAATTAATATGAGATGTAATGAAACATAAGCCAAAATCCAAGAGAAAATATGGATAAATTTTGGGGTGCTACAACTACCCCTATTCAAACAACTTGGACCTGAAGGGATGAAAAGTGACCGCTTTCAAACATACAAGGTAAAAGGTGATGGAATACCAAAAGAACCCAGAAATTTACAAACTATGGGGATACCCACAATGCAAAAATTGCTAGCCGAAGGTGGACTTAAAGGACAACGGATACCAACCAAAAGTTGGGATAACCGAAAAGGCAACTGATCAAAAAGATAACAACGGCTATTAACCAAAAGTTAGGATCACCAGAGAGTTATATCCAAAAGTTGTGAGGAAGAGGCTACTAACCAAGAGTTAGGATCACCCAGACGTCGTCCGAAGGCGAATACACGAAAAATAAATACTACCAACCAAAAGTTGGGATCGTCATAAACTTTGCCAACCAAAAGTTGGGACAAAGGCTACTAACCAAAAGTTAGGATCGCTAGAACGTGGACCGAAGGCGAACACACTGAAAGAAAGACTACCAACCAAAAGTTGGGATAACGGCTTTGCAAAGGAGTTCAATCAAAGACTACCAACCAAAAGTTGAGATAACATCCAAACAAACAACGGACTACCAACCAAAAGTTGGAATAACATCCAAATAAGTAGATGGCTACCAACCAAAAGTTGGAATCATCGGGACGCCGACCGAAGGCGAACCTACCCAAAACGAAGATTACCAACCAAAAGTTAGGATAATGAATCCTCGGGGAACAAAAGAAGATTATCAACCAAAAGTTGGAATAACATCTAAGTGAACAATGGACTATCAACCAAAAGTTGGGATAACATCTAAAACATGACTAAGTTGTGGATTACCAACCAAAAGTTGGAATACAAATTTCGTGATAGGCAGGAAGTAGAATCAACCGACTTAAGACCTGAAGAGAGTATTCCGCTGAGGAAAGAGACGTTTAAACAAATAAACTCTGTCGGGGAAAAGATAATAAAATTTTAAGTCGTGCCCTCATCTGCTGGAGAGATGTCTCGTAACAGCGATATCAAAGCTTGACTTATGCTTCGGATGCATATGTTTGAAAATGGTGTAATGCTCCATACGAAATGGAAATGCTACGTATTTAGGAGGATGCAAATACAAATGATATGCAAAAGGAACCTTGCCGGAAAGGGCGCTGGAAAGAGAACCAACAAACCCACGATGCTGAGGAGAAAACGCCCTGAATGGCCTTCTACTGAGGAACACGCCCGAAATGACCTTTTCGAATAGAAACTCTTCTGGGGAGAGATCCGCTCTCCTGAGAGTTGAGCATAACATTTTTTTTAGGAATTGCTCTAAAAACCTGACTTTAAAGAAAATCATTGATCATTGGACTTTACTAAGGGTATCATCAACCACTGAGATACCTGTCGAGGAAATCAACGTCAATCTCTACTTGGGGAGATGATCTCTTATTCTAACCTGATGGGATAATTACAAACCATTTCTGACAATAAAACCCTCAATCTTATAACAATGCTCTATGGAGGGAACATAAATCTTTGATGCGAATGTTTGACTGTATGCTACACCCTGATTGATGTCACCAACTCCTGAAAACTTACCGGAGAGATAAACTCTACTGGGGGAGGAAGTCATGTCCTCATACAAACAACCAATAAACAAAAAAAAAGGCTTGTACGCAAATGGTTGTTTTGGTTACCATCCATGACATTAATCAAGTAAATTCATTCTTTTTAATATGACTTGTAATGCCCCAACGTTTTCACATGTAAAGTTTAACAAAAATATCAGACGTCACTTTTTGTAAACAAAATAGTAAAAGTAAAAACAGAAAATGGAGAGCTCTTTGAGTGAATAACACTTTATTGATTGGAAAAGGCTTGTAAATAGGCAAGTTACAACAGATGCAATTCCTGAAAAGAGGTCATTGCGCAAAAAGGTACAACAAGAAAATATACAAATGTCGGCAATATGGAAATAAATAACCACCATGTATCGATTCAGCTATGATCCGTATGTCTTTGATGTTTCACCAATGATCTGCCTTCTGAAGAGACTGATTGGACTGATTTTTACCCTTCAGGGCTTCCAAGAATCAAAATGCGTTCATAAATCGAATGCAGACCACAGTCGTTTGCTTCTAAATCCCTAACTTTTGCCTGGATCGCCCTTGCGGGTTTTCATTCCACCGGGATACCCATTTTTTCCAAAGTCTCCTTTTTAGGTTTTCAACTTTGCGGGTTTATTCTTTTTTCTTTTATCCCTAATTTTTGGCCAAACTTTTTCTTTTTATCGCTCGCCAGGATGCCCCATTTTTACCCGGACTTCCTTTTTATGTCCAATGAGTCTATTTTAAGAAAATTATTTTTTGACTGCGTCTGCGTTCACAAGGGACGTAAAATCTTCACCGTCCATGGTTGATAGTAACAAAGCTCTGCCAGAGAAAACCTTTCTTACTACGTATGGACCTTCATAATTAGGAGTCCACTTTCCCTTGTGGTCTGTTTGTGGAGGGAGAATCCTCTTCAACACCAAGTCACATATCTAGAAATGTCGAAGGCACACCTTCTGATCAAAATTCGTCTTCATTCTACTCTAGTATAAGCGTCCATGGGCGGTAGCTGCCAATCTCTTTTCATCAATCAGACTAAGTTGATTCAACCTAGCTTTCACCCGTTATGCTTCATCAAGCTTCACATCGGACAATACCCTTAAAGAAGGAATCTCAACCTCTAATGATATGACAGCTTTCGTACCATATACCAGCGAGAAAGGAGTTTCCCCAATCAAAGTACGCACCGAAGTACGATAACCATGTAAAAGCAAAGGGCAACATCTCGTGCCAATATTTATAAGTCACTACCATCTTCTACACGATCCTCTTGATATTCTTATTTGTTGCCTCAACAATGTCATTCATCTTTGAACGGTACAGAGAAGAGTTGTGGTTTTCAATCTTGAAACTTTGGCATAGCTTCTTCACCATTTTATTATTCAAATTCGAACCATTGTTAGTAATGATTCATTTTGGTATTCTGTAATGGCAGATGATGTCCTTCTTTAAAAAGCAAGCAACCACTTGTTTGGTGACATTGGCATAGGAAGCTGCCTTTACCCACTTGGTAAAATAATCAATTTCTACCCAGATAAAGCAATGATCATTGGAGGCAGTTGGCTCAATTTTCCCGATCATATAAATGCCCCACATAGAAGAGGGCCAAGGAGATGTCAATACATTTAGAGGACTTGGTAGCACATGCATTTTATCCATATAAATCTGGCATTTCCTGGCATATTTAAATCATTCGGACTCCAAGGTCACCCAGTAATACCTTGCTCTCAATAGTTTTCTAGACATTGCATGTCCACCGGCATGGGTACTAAAAGGACCTTCGTGGACCTCTTCCATCAGTAAGCTTGCTTCATGCTCATCCACACAACGCAACAAAATCATGTTGAAGTTTCTTTTGTACAACACATCATCCTTGTTCAAGTAGAAGTTACTTGATAGTCTTCTTAGCGTCTTCTTGTCTTTACTTGATGCCCCAGGCGGGTACTCTTAAGTCTTGAGGAAATGTCTGATGTCAAAATACCAGGGCTTTCCATCCGACGCTTTCTCAATTGCAAATACGAAAGTTGTCATGTCAAGGCGTATGATAGTGATTGCTGGAGCTTCATTCTAGAAATTCACTTTATACATTGATGATAACGTTGCCAAAGCATCCACCATATGATTTTCAGCCCTCAGTACATGATGAAACTCAATTCTATCAAAGCACGGCAGTAACTTTCTAGCGTAGTTCTTGTAAGGCACCAGGTTGGTCTGACGAGTCTCCCACTCTCCTTTGATTTGATTGACGACTAAGGATGAATCCCCATACACATCTAGATTCTTGACTCTCAAGTCAATAGCTTCTTCTAGACCCATGATACATGCTTCATATTCAGCCTCATTGTTCGTATAGGCAAACATCAACCGAGCAGTGAATGGTATGTGGGAACCTTGAGGAGTTGTAATAATTTCCCCAATTCTGTTGCCGTACGAGTTAACAGCACCATCAAAAATCAACTTCCACTGGGATTCAATCTCAGGATCCTCATCAGGCAAAGGCTCTTCATAGTCCTTCATCTTCAAAAACATTATGTCTTCATCAGGAAACTCAAACCTCATTGGTTGATAATCCTCAATTGGCTGTTCAGCAAGATACTCTGACAAAACACTCCCTTTAATGACTTTTTGGGAAATATATTGAATATCATATTATGTCAACACCATCTGCCATCTAGCAATTCTTCTGGAAGCGCTTGCTTCTCAAACACATATTTAATCGGATCCATCTTCAAAATCAACATGGTTGTGTGGTTTAACATGTACTGTCTTAAGTTTTGGCTGCCCAAGCAAGGGCACAACATGTTTTCTCCAGCATTGAGTACCTTGACTCACAATCAGTGAATTTTTTACTCAGGTAGTAGATAACACGCTCTTTCCAACCCGACTCGTTGTGTTGACCGAGAACACAACCCATCGAACTCTCCGGAACCGTTAAATACATAATCAAAGGTCTCCCAGCAACTCGAGGCATTAATATCGAAGGCTCCTGCAATACTCTTTTATTTTTTCGAAAGCCTTTTGACAATTCTCATTCCAGACAACTGCCTGATCTTTTCTCAGCAATTTGAATATTGGTTCGCAAGTGGTTGTAAGGTGGGAAATGAACCTTGCAATGTAGTTCAATCTCCCAAGGAAACCACGAACCTCTTTCTCTATTCTCGGCTCAGGCATTTCTTGTATAGCTTTTATTTTGGAAGGATCCACCTTGATACCCCTTTCACTGACAATAAAACCCAACAACTTCCATGATCTCACCTCGAAGGTGCATTTGTTAGGATTCAACCTCAGCTTGAACTTTCTTAACCTTTCAAACAATTTCAGAAGATTGACCAGATGTTCTTCTTCTGTTTGTCACTTCGCAATCATATCATCAATATATACTTTGATCTCATGATGGATCATATCATGAAAGAGAGTCACCATCGCCCGTTGATAAGTTGCCCCTGTATTTTTCAATCCAAAAGGCATAACTTTGTAGCAAAAGGTCCTCTACAGTGTGATAAAAGTAGTTTTCTCCATGTCTTCTGGGGCCATTTTGATTTGGTTATACTTAGAGAAGCCATCTATGAAGGAAAACATGGAATACTGAGCAGTGTTATCAACAAACACATCAATGTGGAGAAGCGGGAAATCGTCTTTCGGGCTCACACTATTCAAATCTCGATAATCAACACGCATCCTGACCTTTCCATCCTTCTTAGGTACAGGAATGATATTAGCGACCCACTGAGGGTAATTAGTAACAGCAAGAAAACCAACATCCAACTACTTTTGGACTTCCTCTTTGATTTTGATTGCCATATCAGGTCTAGTCCTTCTCAACTTCTGCTTCACGGACGGACATTCTTTTCAAAGAGGTTGACGGTGCACCACTATATCGGTATCCAACCCTGGCATATCCTGATAAGACCAAGCGAAGACATCTTTATACTTTCGAAGCATTTCAACCAGTCTTCTCTTGACATCACCTTTCAGTGCAGCCCCTATCCTTACTACCTTTTTCTCATCTCCAGTACCTAGACTGCTGACTTTAATATCCTCCTAATGAGACACAATAACCCTTTCCTCTTACTTTAGAAGTCTGATCAGTTCCTCAGGTAGACCATAATCTTCATCAGCCTCATCTTCAGCTTGATAAATGGGATTATCGAAATCATACCGAGTCATAGCCAAATTAGGATCGATGGTATCTGAAATGTGAAACCTGCATGATTGATGTTTAATGCTGATTATGATATGCAAACAAACATAAACACATTGCCATTTTATTGTTTTAATGTAAAAGCAAGAAGAAAAAATAGGGATCAAAATATTTGAATGCAAAAAAGGGACGTCTTTTATTCGTGATAACCTTAAAATGTTAAAATAGGGCTCTACAAAATAAGTCACTACGCCTTGGGCAGAACATAGGACCAGTCATAAACAGAACCAATGAGTTCATCTACCTTCATGTTACATATGTCTTGAGCTTCTTCAATGGCTGTGACCTTCATGGCAAACCTCTTAGGTAAGGACCTGAGAATCTTCCTTACAAGCTTCTCTTCAGCCATCTTTTCTCCCAAGGCTCCTCAGGAGTTTGCAAGTTCAAGAACATTCATGTAAAACTCATGAATGGTCTCATCTTCCTTCATTCTCAGACCTTCAAATTTGGTGGTCAGCATTTGAAGTCTTGATATTTTGACCTTGGAGGTTCCCTCATGAGTAGTTCTAAGAGTGTCCCAAACATCCTTTACTAGTTCACAGTGGTGTACCAGTCTGAAGATGTTTTTGTCTATACCGTTGAAGAGTGCATTCAATGCTTTAGAGTTCCCAAGAGCTAAGGCCTCTTGCTCTTTGTTCCATTCCTCTTCAGGAATTAACACAGATACACCATCCTTGTCAGTCTTCACAGGATGTTCCCAGCCAGAGTTTGCAGCTCTCCAAGCCTTGTTATCTAAGGATTTTAGGAATGCAATCATCCTAGGTTTCCAATAATCATAATTAGAACCATCTAGAATTAGATGTCTATTAGTGAATCCTATATCTTTATCCATAATATCAGAATTTATTTCCCTAGATCTCACCCAGAATAAACAGGCAGGGTGCCTGCTCTGATGCCAATTGAAATTTTGGCAAGCACACGATGGATGTTATTACCAAAGTTATAACATCCACTGTGACATTGACTACTGTACTAACTAATTAAACTGTAAGTAAAAGCAATAAATAACACAGCAATTGTTCACCCAGTTCAGTGTCAACAACACCTACATCTGGGGGATACCAAGCCAGGGAGGAATTCACTATCAGTAGAATTAATTCAGAGTCAGACAACTCAGTTTGCACTCCTCACTTAAAACCTACCCAATGACACTTCAACCTAGAGACACTCTAGACCTGAGTATTCCCACTCACTCCCCCTCAATCACACCACAGTGATATCCAATTGCAGTTACAGAATAAAGATGAAGAAACACTTCATACACACCTTGATCTTGCTTCAAAGCTTTGATTAAGGGACACACACACTCTTGCTTAAAAGCTTTGAGTGAGACATAGCTTAGAATCTACCTAACCAATGCAACAGACAATTGCTTGGTAAACAAGTATTCCTAAGACTCAATTCACACGTGAAGAACACACTTTCTTCACTCACAATACTCACGTGAAGAACAACCTTCTTCACTCACAAGGACTCTTAATTTACACTCACTAATCTTCTGTTCAGAGCTTGACTTCCAGGATTGCTCCTTCTGATATTTATAGCAGTAATCAGTCCTTTGGGCCTTGGTGCACACAATTAGGTTTAATCATAACAAACCCTACTCTTCAATCATCTGCACGCTTGCCATTTAATTCAGGAGCATTTGTTTCGCTTTAGGGCTTCTCAAATGTCTCCTGCCTTTTAGCTTGAGCTCCTGATTTGTTTCCTGATTTCTAGATACCAGAAAAACTAACTTGCTCGCTGGATGTCATACGGTCAGTGTCATGACATTTTGTATGACATTCAGCTTAGCTGATAGTTAACTTACCTTGCACACACATCATTATGTATGTCTTAACATTCAGTATGACATACAAGCAAACTCTAATGTTTTGCCACAAAATGCAGCCAATCAAGAGCATTTACATTTCCTATTTTTATACCGTTCTCTACCCTCGCTTCTGCCATCACCAAATCTGAAAAACTTCCAGATATACATCCAATCAATTTTTCATAAAATGTTCTTGGCAAGGTTGCCATGAACATGTCAATTAGCTCACGCTCCACCATTGGAGGTTGCACTATGTCTGCTAACTCTCGCCACCTATAGGCATACTCTTTGAACCCCTCGTTGTTTTTCTGTGACATATTTTGCAATTGCACCCTATTTGGCGCCAAGTCACTGTTGTACTGATAGTGACGTACAAATTCTTCCCCCAATTCTCTTTAACTTTTTATATGTATCCTTTCCAGATCCATATACCACTCCAAAGAAGGGCCTGACAGGCTGTCCTGAAAGAAATGCATCAATAATTTCACATCATCTAAATAGGCAGACATCTTCCAAACATTAGCTCGAAGGTGTACTCTAGGACAAGTTATCACTTTGTACTTATCAAAATCTGGTACTTTGAACTTTGGAGGAATCCTCACCCCTGCTACCAGCCCCAGATCAGACATATCGAATCCCAAAGAGTTTTGGTTCTTGGAAGCTTTCATTTTTTCTTCAATCAATTTGAACCTCCTATCAGCTTCTGTAGGGATACCCACATTCAAGTCCCTCATTGAGAACACATCATCTTGGTTGTCTTCTTCCCATTGGGAACCAGCAGCTCCCTGAACAGCGCATACACTAGTCCTAATGCCATGATTTCCACCTTGATTACCTCCGCCCGGAGGGTTAACAATTGTTGGAACATCGTTGCCATGAGGAATGTTGCCATCCCCTAGAGGAGGAATAGCAGCAGTCCCTTGATGCAGGATACCATTACCATCAACCTGTGTTATTAGCGGTTGTGTCGTACCTCGATAAAAGCACGATCCTTCGCGAATGGTCGCGGA
This sequence comes from Lathyrus sativus, assembly GCA_963859935.3. NCBI lineage: Eukaryota > Viridiplantae > Streptophyta > Magnoliopsida > Fabales > Fabaceae > Lathyrus > Lathyrus sativus. The sequence continues at coordinate 172,932,228 of OZ012739.1, forward strand.
AAACAGAGTCGCCACCAAACTTTGTTCATTCCAAGATGGAATAGGAAAATATTGATAAAACCTTTAGGGAAAGAACATGGTCATCGCAACCAAGTTCTAGGTTCGGGAGTCAGTTACATGAGGGGAAGGTATTAGCACCCTTCACGTCCGTTGTACTCAACGAGAACCTCTTAATTCGATTCGTGAGAAATGTTAGCCTAGTTTGTTTGTTTTCTTCCAAGATAAAAGGTGTAAAGGTAACGTAAAAGGGTTTAGACTGCTAAGAAGAAATGGATGGTTTTAGAAAAGGGTGCTCGCCAAGGATTGGGGCTCTTGGGCCTACGTGTTTTCACTTGAAGAAGCGAAGAATCAGAGCGTCCGTAGTTCGCGGGACTACGGTAGAAAAAGAGAGGAGGTTGATAGAATTATGGAGAGAAATGTGGTCACCAAGATCATTGCAATCTTGTGCCTATGTATCTTACATTCAGAAGAAAATGAAGAATCAGAGCATCCGTAGTTCAGACTACGGATATTGGTTTGATTTAATGAAAGATACTTAGTCACATTCGATAGAAAATATTGCTTTATCTAAATGGGTGGGGAGAGGACGCTTGCATCACTGTGAATGGATTTCCAAATATCTACATTCATGGGAAACACGCCACTTATCTCGACTCAAATAGGTTACGGATGAAGCGATATTTTGCGTCGTTCTTAAGACATCATATCTCATGTTATGAAAAAGTTTGACAGTTCGCACGGCGGTGAGAAAGAGAGTTTGATTTGGTAAGGATTTTGGTTTGGAAAAGAGGATAGATTTGAATAGGTTCTTGGGTTTTGATCACACGGAGGCGAGAAAACGAGGTTTGACGTATCGGATGTTTTAGCTAGAGGTGGCGATTACCTGAAGCTTAAGAAAGGCTCCTCAGGCCTAAGTAATCGAGAAAGTGAGTCAAAGGCGTGACTCTCTCTCTTTTTCAACCTAACTTTCGAAAGGATAAGATATGGTTCGAGTAAGTTGATCGGATGGCGACTACTCGAAGCTTAAGAAAGGCTCCTCGAGCCTGAGTAATCGGGAGAGTGAGTCAAAGACTTAACTCGCTCTCTTCTCCATCTTAATTGTGAAAGAGTTGGATATGGTTCGAGTAGGTTAACCAGATGGTGATTACTCGAAGCTTAAGAAAGGTTTCTCGAGCTTAAGTAATCGGGAAAGTGAGTCAAAGGCTTGACTCGCTCTCTTCTCCATCTAGGAAAGGAGATTGCGTAGGAAAAGCACTAAACGATGGAAGATGGTTGAAGTATTTTAAACGGATGAGGATTACTTGAAGCTTAAGAAAGGCTTCTCGGGCCCAAGTAATCAAGAAAGTGAGTCAAAGGCTTGACCCTCTCTCTCTTTTTCATCTTATATTATGAAATATTTTTGATATAATTAGCGTGACTTATGAATGACGATTACTCGAGGCTTAAGAAAGGCTTCTCAGGCCCATGTAATTGGGAAAGTGAGCCAAAGACTTGACTCGCTCTCTTTTTCATCTAAGTGTTTAGGAAAATATATTTGATTTCGTTTATCGTTTTAGAAAACAATTGTTCGAGCTTAAGAAAGACTCCTCGGGCCCAAACAATTGAGAAGAGGAATCGAAGACTCGATTCCAACTCCCTTTTCATCTTTATCAAAATTGAGTTTATATATGATTTAGTATATTAAGTTTGCTTTAATAAAACGCTCGACAGGAATCGAGGTTTAAGTTTACGTATGATGCGAAAGCGATTGAACTAAAGGATAGGAGATCCTAAGGATATAGGGTAAGGTCGATGGCGAGGCATAGGCACTCGACTTACAAGGGTGAAAGCGGCTCGACGTTGGATCGAGAAATTATTATTATCTTGAATGGGTATGTAAGAACCTCGTTAAGTATGATCACGGTGTAGACAAAACGTAAAATGAAATCAATGCAACCGCAATAAATAATCGGAAGTTATATAATTTTAAACTGAACTATCCAACATCAAACTATTAATTAAAACATTTTAATGAAACTAATTAATTAATACTAAATAATTATATTTACCATGATTAACTAAATCATATATGTGCACGTCTTTCTCTAACCATTATTAAAAAAAATACATAAATAAAGTAATTATCTAATTAAAAATATATATTTTGACATAATCAACAAATTATTTTTCTCTATGTACATATTTTTACAAGTTATAATGATACTAATAAAATAAATTAATAAATTAATAATTTAATTAACTAATAGTAAATATATTTAATACAATTAACAACCCATCTTTTATATACATATTTTCTAATAATAAAAAAATAAAACGAAAATAAATTAATAATTTAATTAATTAATAGTAAATATAATTAATAAATTATTTTTTATATACATTTTCTTCTAATTATAATGATACTAATAATGAAAATAAAACAAACCCTAAACAAACCCTAAACAAAAGACTCCCCTCCTTCCAAATCCAAAACCAAAATCCCAAATAAAACCCTCAAAATCTCAAATCGAGAGCTTCCCTAAACGAAATCATAATCTCAACACACAAAAAAAATCCAGAAATCAGACATAATCAACAAATGTCAAGCTAAAACCATGTTGGAGGCGAAGAAACGAAACAATAATACATCAGAAAGGGCTCCGACCGAAGATAGAGGGAAGCGAAAGGTACCTCTTGAAGAGTGCTCCAAGAGAAGCTTTGAGATACGTTCGGGTAAGCGTAGCTCCTCTCTTTCTGAACCCTGTCTTTTCTTCTTCTTTTTTCGTTGCGATTTGCTTCTATCGGTGAAGAATGAGCTCGCCTCCTCTTCATCCATGAATAGTGCCCCTATTTATAGTGTTTTAGATTAGGGTTTTTTCTTTTAGTGATGATCTGGATATTGTACGATGCTGGTGAGGCACGAATTGGGTGGGAGGCGAGTAAGAGTACGGATTTTGACATTTGTTTTCTTTTGAATTTTGTCTGTATTGATGTAGCACGCACGGTCCCCACTCAATTTTCGTTTATGTCCTAAATGGTTGTACCTTATTTGACAGGTTTAGAATCGTGGGGAAACGAGATCGAGGACGCATCTGAGCATCATCGGTGAAGCCATCTTCTGCACCATAACCAGCTTATTCAAACTCTTCCACGGTAGTTGGGTATTCATTCTTCCTGCTTCTTGCTAGAAGAAACATCAGCAAGTTCCCTCTTTTATGTGTTGCTGCGGTTGGAGTGTTTTCGGTGTTATTCAAAGATGTGGGGAATTACCGACCGAGAATAAGTCCTACATCTTTATTTCTGCTTGATGTCAATCTTTTATTCAGGTATACGACTACTGAGCAGTATCAGCTTGAAGACACAATCTGAATAGGTCACAAGGTAGATCACTGCAACTTTTTGAACTAGCGTGTTCGTAGTGCCCTTCATTATTTTATGTAATTAACGACGTAATTTCTTGGTGAACAACGCAAATTCTTGGCTGGAGGATACATAGCCATAAATCAAAGCAAATACAACATGTCATGACAATCAAACACAGTTCAGATCATGTCCAATAATCCACGAACAAACTCACAAACCAAGAGAGACCAGCTGATGAATGCAAAATGGCCGAAAAATGTTCCCAAGCTGCCATGGACAAGTTTTCAAATCACACCCGTAGAACCTCATGAATTTCCTTGCTTCAATGTCACCGTCAAAACACATCGGACAAACTTTTGTAGATAAGTTTTTTTGATCCTCCGTTCTTAGTATCATTTTGGTCAATTAAGTTTGAATATCATTTCTTCTATGATAGTTTTTTAGTGTTCATGTCATATTTCTTGAATCTTCTTCTGTGTACATTGCATTTGGTTTCCAATTATTTGGGTTTGCAAAACTTTGTAGCAGGTTTTAGTAAGAAAAGCTTGAAGTTTGTGTAGCATGTTGGTTTTCTTTTACAAGTTTGAGGCACAGGTTGTACAGTGGAAGTAGGTCTGTCGCAGAATAATGGTAACAGGCTGGCTTTGTGATGGCTTCGGTGTCGCAGATGCAAGCTGTTGGGGATCTGTGACTAGCTGGTGATTTGGTTGTAGAATTGATTTGTAGGATTAGCTTGTGATCATGTGTGTTAGAATTTTATTTTATTTTTCAATTCATGTGGCTTTTATTCTTTTGTAAAAACTTATGACAAATGGGCTTTGTACCATAAAACAATGGATTTTAATTTTTGCAATTTAAAAAAATTGAATTGGAGAGATTAGTGACATATGATTGAATTCTTGAATGATAGAATTTTTAAATTGAATTAAACTCGGTACTTGGAATTTTGAAAAGAATGTTTGGGATCTTGATTTTTTTTTAAAATTAAACTCGAGCGTATTGAAACAGAATTTGAAAAAAGTGTTCATGGCCTTAAACTTGAAACTTGGGGCATGAAATTGTAAACAAGAAATTGAATTTGGATCTTTAGTGGAAGGAGATTGTGAATTGAAAATGAACAGAACTTGGATTAAAAATGGATTAAAAATGAGACTGAATGAATTTAAACTTTAGATAAATTGGGATAAAAACATACTAGAAGTGAATCTTGAAATTGAAATTTTGAACTGAACTTGAATGGATTTAGAATAGAGATTGAGACTTGAACGAAATTGAAGTTGAGTTGGATTTGAAAAAAAACATGAATTTAAACATCGAAATGGGATTGAACTTGAATCCTTGGATTTCAATCAAACCATAACTCAATCCAAAAAGTGAATCCACTCAAAATAATTTTAATAACTAACGCTTCTGACTTGATCCAACAATCTATCCTTGAAACCATATTCTAAACATCTTGAATTCTTCATCAAAATCCAGCCAGAAATGTTATGAAATCTCGAATCAATTCCATGAGAAATGACGACGCATACTGATCTCACCTTTAAAATGGTGTTGAATTTAATACCTTTAAAATGGTGTTGAATTTAATAGAAAGCTCGAATTCTCCCCTGACAGGGACACACACCGAATAATCAGGACTTGAAGTAACTGACTGAATGCCTTGAATTTTGATGGCTCTTACAACTTAACCTCATGGGATAAACCTGAGTTTCACACCAAACCCTAATCTTGATCTTCAAACATAAGCATTTGAATTTAATCCACACTTGCATTCAAAATAGCCAATGACACGGATGACTTGAGTTACTGACTGATAACTTGATGCTGAAGCAAACCATCTTGTTTGACCAAGATTAGGTCAAACTCCACTTAACTTCAAACCGTAATACACACACTTGGCTTGAAATAGTACTGCACATACATTGGACCTGCCAATCTCAAACGAAACTCAAATGAACGACACCTACCCATAAAGGTTGAGAAACCCTAATATTCGCCTTGAATGCACCCTGATGAAACAATGACTTGCTGAGAACCAAATCCACGAACCAGAATTTTTGCCACAAACTAATAGCCTGATATTGAAGCAAATCATTTGTTTAACCAGGATTAAGTCAAACTTCCAACGAATTCCAACCAAGACTGCACACGTACTTGACCTGATAACCTTGCTTAACCCTTGATTCGATCTTGTGATACCTGAGCTTAGGCGACAAGAAGACACGTATTTTCATAGGCATAATGGTTAGATGACATGAGTAATGGATATGAGGCACAAATGATGAAAATGCTATGATATGTACAGTCTGGCGATCCATAGTCAAAATTAGGGCGTAACAGTTGCCCCTATTTAAATATCTTCAACTAGAGAGTATGAAGAAAACTATTCTTTATATGATCATATTGGGAGATAGTTAAATACCAAGAAGACCCGAATTTTGAATCTGAATGCATATGACATGTTATGCTAAAAAGGAAAGAAAACTATGCAATGCTGACATGCAATGAACTCTATCATGATGATAATGGTGGGATGATAAATGCAAAAATGTAGACAAAGAAAGAAAACACACGGAGACAAAGTCAATACAGTGAGTGGCAAAGTCACTGGGGGTGAAGAAACATCAAGGAAAAGAAACAACTGGGAAATCTAAAAAACGATTGGTCAACAGGTTCAGGCATGACCGGCTAACACTCTAGGACGAAAGGTAAAGCAGGATCCTTATATCAATAGAATCAAGAAAACAAATGATGGAGTTTTCAAACGTCCAATCTTCTGGAAATTCCTTAAATGAAGAGATCAAACGGGATCTTTAGGAAACATCAGGAAAGATACAGGGTAATTAAACTCTTCTGTATACCAAAATAATTGGACTTCACTGGGGAAATGCCCTTTAGATAAGCTTCTCAAAAGAGACTGCCAAGAAAGGATAAGCTTCTCGAAAGAGACTGCCGCTTATCGTTGGAAGAGGATAAACTTCACAGAAGAGACTGCCACTTATCATAATAAGCAAAAGGAAACAACCTTCTCGAAGAAGATGGCCACTTGTTGACACAGGATAAGCTTCTCAAACGAGACTGCCACTTATCATTGAAAGAGGATAAGCTTCTCAAAAGAGACGGCCACTTATCGTTGAAAGAGGATAAGTTTCTCAAAAGAGACTGCCACTTATCGATAATAGCAAAGCGGGAAACAAGCTTCTCAAGAGAGACTGCCACTTGTTAACAAAAGGGATATTGTAAAAGATTCTTCCTGCGAGATACAGTGCAAAATAAATGCACGTTCAAACTAGATTCGACGATCTAATAAAAGACAACACTTGCCAGGGACCAAAGTTCAATCCAGGAACAAGCTAGAATGAAACGGTCAAAAAAACTCCAACCATTGAGGAATAAACTCGGATGGGGTTTATCTTATCCAAACTCGGAGAAGATAACAGAAACAACCGTCATCCACGAGGATCGAATTATGTGGGGAATTTAGGGAGAATGTGCACTTTATGCCTAAAGCTAACGGCCCTACTAGGGGAGAGACGACAAACCCGACCACTTGGGGAATAAACACCCGAAACAAGTAAACACCAGAATGGTAGCAAAAATGCTTAGATGTCATGCATACGTATGAATACATGTACGCGGGATTCTATGTTATTGGTAAAATGTGAGACAAACTCTAGAGATTATTGAGATGACTACCAACGAGGTTTGCTGGGGATTGGAAGAAGTAAGGTAGACTGACTCACTGGTGATATTCGAGGGAAAAATGGTTAATTCTGGTTTCTCACAGAACAAACCAAAGGTTTTTGATAACTTGTAATGAAAAGTATGCTCTGGATTCGCACGGAGCAAAAGATAAATGACTGTAATAACAGACAAGACTCCGGATTCGCATAGAGTAAAAAATGAAAAGACTCAGAATTTGCACAAAGTGCTGCAAAATCAAATGGGTTATGGTTCTACTTAGAACAGCACAGATGATAGGTATGGTTTCTCTCATAACCATGAAAAGAGTCCTGGATTCGCACAGAACAAATAAAGGACTTCAGATTTACACAGAGTACAAAAGAGAGATGGGTTAATACTATCAGCATAACCATAAAAATGAGGTTCTGAATTCACACAGAACAAACAAAGGGACTCCAGAATCAGCACAGAGTAAAAATGCAAAGGGTTTTGGATCCGCACAAAACCAAAATAAAGGACTCCGGATTCACATAGAGTTTAAAAGAGAGGGTTTCAGATTCGCACAAAACCAAAGTTAATAGTAAAAATAACAACACGACATGAAGAAGGATATCTGGGAATTCTGGCAGACAAGAAGGTAATAGAAGGTATGACTAATCTGGTATATGATCTGGAACAAAATCATATTGATAAAAGAGATAAACCTTAACAAATATCTGTTTGAGTAAATGCCAACAAAGGTTGGACTAAACAAAGAAGAAATGACATGTCGCGCTCGTTATAAAACAACCTGAGCGACGTGCACGTCGGTCAAAAGACTGGATTACTGTGACAGACATAAAGGATTTGGGTATAAAGATGACCGCCCTGTTTTCCTCAACACTCGGAGATGCCTCTCAAATATTATGAAAGGATGTTCTGAATATGCTCTTCTGGCATGTCAAATTTCGTCAAAATCTTATTGGAAAATGACAGGACCCAGTCCTCCTTAGGGATTGCTTCAAAAGTGTTCCACAAATATCTGGTATTTTTGTGATCTCTGGGGAAAAGATCAACTTCCCTTTTAGTTACTTTAATCGTCAAAGAATTTATGCATCTCAATATGTCGTTATACCTTAGTTTCAAAATTATATCATCAAAAATAAATGACACTTGCAAAAGAAAGAAAGCATAATGAATAGAAAAAGAAAATGCAAACTTCATTGAAAAATATGGTAGCGCATGAAAAACATGGCTACACATGGGATATTACAATGGAAACAAACAGATGAAAATGGCAATAGGAAAGGTTTACATTAAATCTTAATAAATGCTACTTCCCCTATAACTAAAAGATCCCTAGAACTTTGCTTCTGAAGAGAACAAATAGGTTAACTTTCGTGCCCCTGTTCCTTTACACTAATCAGATTTGTTTGATATTGTATTAGCCTTTTATTTGTCTCTAACTTTTGCCTGGATCGCCCTCTCGGATTTTCAATCCACCGGGATGCTCTTTTTTGCCTAAGTTGCCCTTTTGGGTTTTCAACTTAGCGAACTGACATTTTTATATCCCTAATTTTTGCCTGGACCACCCTTTCGGGTTTTTAGTCCACCGGGATGCCATTATTGCCCAAGTTTCCCTTTTGGGTTTTCAGCTTAGCGGTTGTCTTTTTTCTAGGCATAATACAAACGAACTGCATCAGACTTTATTGTCTTATGGAACTCCTCGCCATCCATTGTTGCAAGAATTAAGGCTCCACTAGAAAAGACTTTCTTAACAACGAATGGACCCTCATAATTTGGAGCCCATTTTCCTCGTAGATCCTTGTGAACAGGGAAAATCTTCTTGAGAACGAGATCTCCTTCCTTATACTCTCGAAGACGGACCTTCTTGTCAAATGCCCTTTTGAGGCGCTTCTGATATAGTTGTCCATGACATAAAGCAGATAGACGCTTTTCTTCAATAAGATTCAACTCGTCAAAACGGTTTTGAATCCATTCAGCCTCTTCAAGTTTAGTTTCCATCAATGTTCTCATTGACGGGATTTCTACCTCAACCGGGAGAACTGCTTTTGTTCCGTATACCAGGGAGAAAGGGGTTGCCCCTGTTGAAGTGCGGATCTTCATTCGATATCCGTGCAAATCAAAAGGTTGCATCTCATGCCAATCTTTATAATTTACCACCATCTTTTGCAAGATCTTCTTAATGCTCTTATTCGCGGCTTCAACATCTCCATTCATCTTTGGGCGGTATGGGGAAGAGTTATGGTGTTCTATCTTAAAGCTTTCACATAACTCCTTCATAACTTTGTTGTTCAAATTTTACCCATTATCTGTGATGATTTTACTTGGAATCCCATATCGACAGATAATATCCTTCTTGAGAAAATAAGCAACCACTTATCTGGTCACGTTGGCATAAGAAGCAGCCTCTACCCATTTTATGAAGTAATCAATGGCGACTAGGATGAAACAATGACCATTATACGCTTTTGGTTCAATAGCGCCAATCATGTCGATGCCCCACATTGAAAACGGCCATGGAGAAGTCAAAACATTCAGAGGAGTGGGCGACACATGAACTTTATCAGAGTAAATTTGACATTTGTGGCAAGTTTTGGCATAACGAAAAACAATCGGCTTCCATTGTCGACCAATAATAGCCATCCCTTAGGATCTTTTTAGCCATGGCATGCCCATTAGCATGTGTTCCAAAGGACCCTTCATGTATCTCCTTGATCAACATGTCAGCTTCATTTTTATCCACATATCTGAGTAGCACCATGCCATGGTTTGTTTTGTATAGAACACCATTGCTTAAAAAGAAATTGGACGCTAGCTTTCTCAGAGTCTTCTTGTCCATGGTTGAAGCATTTCCTGGATACTCTTGGTGTTCTAGAAAACACTTGATATCATGAAACCATGGTTTGCCATTAGATTTTGCTTCAACTGTATGACAGTAAGCTGGTTCAATCTGCCTCCTTATAACAATAAGCGGAGCTTCATTATGGAATCTAACTTGGTACATGGCAGCTAGTGTAGCCAAAGCATCGGCCACTCGGTTTTATGTTCTTGAGATGTGATGGAATGTTATGGTGTCAAAATTATTTATCATCTCTTTGACATAAGCATGATACGGGATCAACTTTGTGTCACGGGTTTCATAATCTCCTTTGATTTGATAAATCACCAAGGCTGATTCTCCATACACCTCAAGGTTCTTGATACGAAGATCAATCGCGGTTTCGAGACAAAGGATACAAGCTTCATACTCCGCCATGTTGTTCGTACACGCGAAACACAACCTTGCAGTAAAAGGGGTGAAATTACCATAAGGAGAGACCAGAATAACTCCAATGCCGTGTCCGTTGGAATTTGAAACACCATCAAATGCAAGTTGCCAAATTGCCCCAAGTTCAGGTCCTTCGTCGGGGTCTGAGGCCTCAGAATCCTTTATAACCATGATATCTTCATCAGGAAAATCAAACCTTATGGGTTAGTAATCCTCTAACGGCTGATGTGCCAAATATTATGCTAATACACTTCCTTTAATCGCCTTCTGAGTAACATACTGTATATCATATTCAGAAAACAGCATCTGCCAACGAGCCAATCTTCCATTTAGAGCAGGTTTCTCAAAGATGAACTTTATGGGATCCATCTTGGAAATCAACAAAGTGGTATGATAAATCAAGTACTGCCTTAAACAACGGGAGACCCATGCCAGAGCACAACAAGTCTTTTCTACGGCCAAATATCTCGATTCGTAATCCGTAAACTTTTTGCTTAGATAGTAAATCACATGCTCTTTTCGGCCAGATTCATCTTGTTGCCCCAGTACGCAACCCATTGAATCTTCTAACACAATCAAGTACTTGATGAGCGGTTTCCCAGGCACGGGTGGGACCAAGATGGTAGGCTCTTGTAGGTAACATTTTATCTTTTCAAAAGCCTTTTGAAAATTGGCATCCCATTGGACAACTTGATTCTTTCTCAGTAGCTTGAATATAGGCTCACATGTAGCAGTCATATGAGAGATGAACCTGGAGATATAATTCAATCTCCCCAAGAATCCTCTGACCTCTTTCTCGGTTCGTGGAGCGGGCATTTCTTGAATAACCCTAACTTTATCGGGGTCTACTTCAATTCCCCGCTGGCTAACAATAAACCCAAGCAATTTCCCTGACCGGACACCGAATGTACATTTAGTAGGGTTTAGGCGCAATCTGAACTTCCTCAGCTGTTCAAACAGTTTTCGCAGATGCTCTATATGGTCCTCTTCACTTTGTGATTTGGCTATCATATCGTCGACATATACTTCGATTTCCTTATGCATCATGTCGTGGAAGAGAGTGACCATTGCTCGTTGATAGGTTGCCCCAACATTTTTCAACCCAAAAGGCATCACTTGTAGCAAATATGTTCCCCATGGTGTAATAAACGTGGTTTTGTCCATGTCTTCAGGTGCCATCTTAATTTGATTATAGCCCGAGAAACCATCCATGAAGGAAAAAAATGGAAATTTAGCAGTGTTGTCCACTAGTGTGTCAATATGTGGAAGAGGAAAGTCATCCTTTCGACTGACTCTATTCAGATCTCTATAATCCACATACATTCTCACTTTTCCATCCTTTTTGGGTACGGGCACGATATTAGAAACCCATTGGGGGTACTTGGACACTGCTAAGAAACCCGCGTCAAATTGCTTCTTGACTTCTTCTTGAATATTTATGGACATATCGGGCCTTGCTCTTCTCAACTTCTGCTTTACTGATGGGTATTCTGGCCGAAGCGGTAGTCGATGTTCAATAATATCCGTGTTCAAACCCGGCATATCTTGGTATGACCAAGCGAACACGTCAACATATTCATGCAAAAGCTTGACCAAAGTCCCTTGGTGACATCTTCAAGAACAATACCAATCTTCACCTCTTTCTTTGCTTCTTCTGTTCCAAAGTTGATGACCTCCACAGGGTCTTGATGAGGCTGAATGACTCTATCCTCGTGCTCTAGAAACCTTGCTAGTTCCTCAGGCAGATCACACTCTTCTTTGCACTCTTCTTCTGCTTGGTTCACAGGGGTTTCAAAGTCAGGAGGGATTGTAACATTATCAAGTTCAACGGGTTCATCGATTATTCTGCATGATTTTAATGTTGATTTTAGAAAAATGAAAATTAAATGCAAGAAAATAAAATGCTTTGTGGCTTTGAAAAGGTTGCCATTTTCTTAAAAACGAAAACAAAAGAAAGAAATGAAAAACAAAATTCTTTTTTATTAATGATGATAATCATTTGAAACGAAGGGGGCCCTACAAATGATCCTTAAGCCTTGGGCAGAGCAAAAGGATTTTGAGAAAACGAAAATAAATTACTCTGACAACGAAAAAACTTCAGGTAGGTCAATCGATTCCCAATTATTCGACTCAGCGGCGCTGTGGTACACCAGACATGGTGTCTTTGAATCAGCTGCATTGTCTTCTATAGCGGCCACTTCCTTGCCGTGGATAAATCATGCGTTATGGAACACTTCTTGGAAAATCTTCACTTTTGTCCCAAGCGAACTCTGGGCACCTCCCTTCATCTGAGACTCATATCCCAGCCCAAAACGGTTATTCTTCTCGGGAACGTGAATCACTTGACCCCAACCTTCAGGACTGCCCCTCTCGAGCATTGCCTTTGCGCCCTTCCAAGAAGCAAATGATGGATCTACCGCCATATCTTGCTCTTTTACTTCCCATAATTCAGTGTTTGCGATCTCTAAGGCTTGAAAAGAGGTTTCAAATATGCCTCCATCTGCCTCAACGTATTTGAATGATGATAGGTGACTGATCAACAAATCCTCTTTGCCAGATATTGTGATAAGCTTTCCATTCACCACAAACTTCATTTTTTGGTGAAGTATGCACATAACTACGCCAGCAGCATGAATTCATGGTCTTCCCAACAGACAACTGTATGCTGGGTTGATATCCATGATCTGAAAAGTCATCTTGAAAATATGTGGGCATACTAGTATGGGTAGGTCCACTTCTCCGATCACAACCCTGCGAGAGGCATCAAATGCCTTCACAATCATCATACTAGGCTTCATCTCCGTCTCTGTATACGAGATTTTGGCTAAAATGGACTTTGGCATGACATTTAGTGATGAACCCGTATCCACCAACACTCGGGCTAAGACATCATCCAAACACTTCACAGATATATGCAAAGCTCTGTTATGATTTCTTCCTTCCATGGGCAGCTCTCCATTATGAAAGCTCAGGAAGTGGCAAGCAGTAATATTAGATACAATTCCATTAAATTGATCTACAGTGATCCCTTGTGACACATGTGCCTGCGTGAGTACTTTCAGCAAGGCCTTCCTATGAGCTTCTGAGTGGAACAACAATGAAAGCACCGAAGCTCATAGGAAGGGGTTTGGTGAAGCTGGTCCACCACCTTATAATCACTTCTCTTAATCAGTTTTAAGAATTCCTCCGCCTGTTGTGATGATATCGTCTCATCAAGAATCTCCAACCTTTTATGGGCTTGTGGGACTTCGGCAGTAGGCCCAAAGACACGACCACTACGCATCATCTTGCTTGTTTCAGCAATATTGGATATGTTCGGTCTAGAAATATTTTCAAACTGGTCCCCTAGGGATACCTCTTGGCCATTTATGAAAACTGCAGCATTATAACGCCAAGACACTGCATTGTTGTTATAATAGGGGAGAGGAACTACTTGAATTGTTATTTCTAGACACACGTATTCTACCCTGGGTGGAATACTTGGTGTATTATGATACTCAATTTCCCATGTAGGTGGTATTTCAAAATGAGGTTCAATCACTGCAATATCCTTATCAGTTTTTGTGCGACTGACTTGGAGTATCCCTTGGTCCATTAATCGCTGAATATCTCTGTTAACTACAGAAAATCCTTTTTCCAGAACAGAGCATTCATCACATCCGTCATGCTTCTTTGAAATTACTCCAGACTCTACCAAGCGAGCATGGAGCTCCTTCAATGGGGTTTTCAATTCCTTGACATCTTTGACGACCTGTTCATCAGATGCTTCCTCAATAGCATGGGTTGCATGTCCATTGTGAGTAGGAAGAGGGTTAGTGGAAATGTTTGGACCCTTATCTTTGAAATACAGGATCTTGCAATTAACCATCTCTTACACCCTCGCCTTCAGAGCAAAACATCCATCCAAATCATGCCCTGCGGCGCCTTGATGGTATTCGCAATGCAAGTCCGGATTGAACCAATGTGGAGGCTTTCCAATGAAAGGAGGTAACGACTTGGTGGTCACTAACCCCTTGTATACCAGAGACGGGTATAAATCTTTATACGTCATAAGGATTGGTTCAAAATTTGGGCTTCTCCTGGCACAATTTTGATTAGCAAGAGCGGTAGGAGGAGCATTTGGCCTTTGTTGCGGCTGATTCTGAGCCAGAGGAGCTGGTGGATGCTGAGGAGCCATTTGTTGCGGATAGCCTGGCATGAATGGTTGAGGATATAATGGATAGCTGATAGGAGGTGGTGGCGGTAGATACGCTGGCATTACAGGCGCCACATAAGGTTGTTGAAAGTATGGCACCGAAGCAAGTTGTTGTTGATAAGCAGCTGGCTACGAAGGTCTTCTTCTCGATTGGCTTCCCCTCTGACCACTAGATGCAGCATTGGTCTCACCCTCTTATCTTTGCTGGAAACCTCCTTGGTTCTTTCTCACATTATTGGAAGTAGTAGCAGCAGACGCAATCTTACCACTTTTCAGACCATGCTCAATTCGGGCTTCTATGGCTACCAGTTCAGAGAATCCCAATGACGTGCTTCCTAAAATTTTCTCATAATAGGCAGGTGGTACAATGTCCATGAACAATTCATCAAGCTCCTTATCATCCAACGGGGGTTCAACCTGAGAGGCCAGTTCCCTCCACCTCTGTGCATATTCCTTGAATGATTCTTTATCTTTCTGTGACATGTTCTACAACTGTCTCCTATCGGGCGCTATATCTATGTTGTATCGATAGTGTTTGATAAAGGCTTCAGATAGATCTTGGAAATTTTTCATTTTCCCTTGATCGAGACTTAAATACCATTTGGATGGTGCCCCACTCAAGCTATCCTGAAAACAATGTATCATCAGCTTGTCATTATTCACATGTGCAACCATCCTACGATAATACATGATAAGGTGGCTCTTCGGACAAGTATGCCCCTTATACTTATCAAATTCTGGTGTTTTAAACTTGGCTGGAATAACCAAACCAGGAACCAAACACATCTCTTTGGTAGCAGTCCCAAAAATATCATCACCTTCCACTGCTTGCATTCGTTTCATGAGGTTCTGGTAATTTTCTTTCACCTCCATAAGATCTTCATCTCTTGCATCATCACCTATAGAGACTGATTCGGGAGCATGATAGATCGGATTGTAATCCTCATATTGTGTGAAATTCTGGCAAGCACACGATGAATATTATTGCCAAAGTTATAACATCCACTGTGACATTGACTATTGTACTAACTAATTAAACTTTAAGTAAAAGCAGTAAATAACACAACAATTGTTCACCCAGTTCAGTGTCAACAACACCTACATCTGGGGGCTACCAAGCCAGGGAGGAAATTCACTATCAGTAGAATTAATTCAGAGTCAAACAACTCAGTTTGCACTCCTCACTTAAAACCTACCTAATGACACTTCAACCTAGAGACACTCTAGACCTGAGTATTCCCACTCACTCCCCCTCAATCACACCACAGTGATATCCAATTACAGTTACAGAAGACAGATGAAGAAACACTTCATACACACCTTGATCTTGCTTCAAAGCTTTGATCAAGGGATACACACACTCTTGCTTAAAAGCTTTGAGTGAGACACAGCTTAGAATCTACCTAACCAATGCAACAAACAGTTGCTTGGTAAACAAGTATTCCTAAGACTCAATTCACACGTGAAGAACACACTTTCTTCACTCACAATACTCACGTGAAGAACAAATTTCTTCACTCACACGGACTCTATAATATGCACTCTCTATTCTTCTGTCAAGAGCTTAACTTCTAGGATTACTCCTTTTGATATTTATAGAGCAGTCAGTCCTTTAGGCCTTGGTGCACACAGTTAGGTTTAATCATAACAAACCCCACTCTTCAATTATCTACACGCTTGCCATTTAATTCAGGAGCATTTGTTTCGCTTTAGGGCTTCTCAAATGTCTCCTGTCTTTCAGCTTGAGCTCCTGATTTATTTCCTGATTTCTAGATACCAGAAAAACTAACCTACCCGCTGGATGTCATACGGTCAGTGTCATGACATTCTGTATGACATTCAGCTTAACTTATAGTTAACTTACCCTGCACACACATCATTATGTATGTCTTAACATTCAGTATGACATACATGCAAACTCTAATATTTTTCCGCAAAATTCAACCAATCAATAGCGCTTACAAACTCCCCCTTTGGCAAATTTTTGGCTAAAACACCCTGTTTAACATATCAGAGTTTACACACAGCAGAAGACTTATCATGTGCCCTGACATGCTGGGAAGTTACTAGCTCAACACACTCTCAGAGTCCTCACAGTTAGCTCTCACTGTTATAACTCACCTTGTTAACCATCTGTTAGTTACCACTACAGATGTCACACTTTGCTGAGTAACACACTGGGTTACTCCCCCTCAAATGATGCACCTTGCCAGTTGAGCACTTAACCTGCACACTCTGCAGTCACACATATTCATCTAGTTTGCTACACACACATGTGCTACTCCCCCTGAAGAGATACACAACACACTCTGCTACTATCCTGCAGACACACACAACTCCTAAACACCTTCTAGGATCACACAAGGTTAGCAATAAACATTCCTATACACCATAGGAATTCACCCACATATTGCATCAACAAATTACTAACAGCACTAGGCAGCTGTTATCACACATATCTTCAGTAGCACCTGTGGTCACCTTATCACATATATCTTCAGTAGCACCTGTGGTCACACCTGCAAGCATGATTATACCATGTGCACACATTCGCACATATGCTAGCCCACCTGTTCTACATACCACCTGTTCTTCCACCTGCTGTTATTATCACTCTATCTTTCTCTCCCCCTTTTTAGCCACAAATTAAGATCCAACTAAGGACTTAACACAGATAAAAAATTGTAACATTACAATTGTTAGGGGCAAATTATACAAACTGCTCATAGAGAGCGTCACAAATACAAATTGTCAAACAATTCCTACAGAAGGCTAACCAAAACTAATCAACACAAAACAACATCAACACCTCTTCTTGCACTAACTCAGTAATCAGTAGTCACAGCAGGCTTAGTCATTAATCTTTTTCTTCAGCTGAGCTGGACCTGTTGTCGCTACTGCGAAAATCGGCGCCGGCTATGACAGAAGAGTCGCCACTATGCGTTATTTATCCCACAAGAGGGAAAGGAAACGCTCAGAGTAAACCTAACGCAAAGAGGGAAAGGAATGGTCATCGCAACCAAATCCTGGATTCGGGGTTACGCGAGTGGAAGGTATTAGCACCCCTCACGTCCGCCGTACTCGACGGTGTAACGCCCTCATATTGCTTTTTAGGATTACCGACTGACCCCACAAACCAACACGAGTCTTTTCAGCATGCTTTGTCCTCAATCACACGCTTTCCAGGAAACTTCCCAGAAGGTCACCCATCCCAGAATTGCTCTAAGTCAAGCACGCTTAACTGTGGAGTTCTTATGAACGAGCTACCGAAAAGAAGATGCATCTTGTTGGTATAGCTCGTACCAATTAATCCTTATAAGCCTTCATTCAACCATGCAGTCCCATACCTGCATAGCCTCAGGATCCCTCTCATTCGGATGTGAATTCGGTTTTCCCCTAGAAGCTGCTAGGAGTGTCTCATTGTCATGCCTCATGACACCGACAACCACTCCCTCGCCCACGGGTGTTACATGTAACCACCGTCCTCTTTCACCTCAGGTGTTACATGCCCACCAACTTCCGCTTGGTTCGTCCCCGAACCACATCGTACTGGGAGAGGTATGGCTCTGATACCATTTGTAACGCCCCATATTGCTTTTTAGGATTACCGACTGACCCCACAAACCAACACAGGTCTTTTCAGCATGCTTTGTCCTCAATCACACGCTTTCTAGGAAACTTCCCAGAAGGTCACCTATCCCAGAATTGCTCCAAGTCAAGCACGCTTAACTGCAGAGTTCTTATGAACGGGCTACCGAAAAGAAGATGCGTCTTGTTGGTATAAGTAGTACCAATTAATCCTTATAAGCCTTCATTCAACCATGCAGTCCCATACCTGCATAGCCTCAGGATCCCTCTCATTCGGATGTGAATTCGGTTTTCCCCTAGAAGCTGCTAGGAGTGTCTCATTGTCATTCCTCATGACACCGACAACCACTCCCTCGCCCACAGGTGTTACATGTAACCACCGTCCTCTTTCACCTCAGGTGTTACATGCCCACCAGCTTCCGCTTGGTTCGTCCCCGAACCACATCGTACTGGGAGAGGTATGGCTCTGATACCATTTGTAACGCCCCATATTGCTTTTAGGATTACCGACTGACCCCACAAACCAACACGAGTCTTTTCAGCATGCTTTGTCCTCAATCACACGCTTTCCAGGAAACTTCCCAGAAGGTCACCCATCCCAGAATTGCTCCAAGTCAAGCACGCTTAACTGTGGAGTTCTTATGAAGGGGCTACCAAAAAGAAGATGCATCATGTTGGTATAGGTAGTACTAGTTAATCCTTATAAGCCTTCATTCAACCATGCAGTCCCATACCTGCATAGCCTCTCAGGATCCCTCTCATTCGGATGTGAATTCGGTTTTCCCCTAGAAGCTGCTAGGAGTGTCTCATTGTCATGCCTCATGACACCGACAACCACTCCCTCGCCCACGGCTGTTACATGTAACCACCGTCCTCTTTCACCTCAGGTGTTACAGACGGGATCCACGCTTGTTTTCTATCTAAGGGTATGTTTATCTATCTACTCTAAAGGTCTGGGTTAAAAAGAAAATAAAATGACTCGGCAAAGTATCGCACTTTATGCCTACGTATTCCCGTCTGGAATGAGAAATCAAAGTCAACGTAGTTCGCCTAACTACGGGTTAAGGGGGGAAGGTTGCTCGCCGATACGTCGCATCTCGTGCCTACGTACTTTCATACGGCATGAAATATCAGAGCAAACGTAGTTCGGGCTACGGAAGACACAAGTTTGTCTGACAGTTTTTTATCTCCTTAAGAAAGGGTTTTCCTGATTAAGGTTCAAGAGGACAAAAACAGAGTTTGAATATTTGTTTGAGTCTTTTACGAAAGAATTGTTTTTTTTTGGATGTTCGCAATCTCAGTCGTGCTAGAGACTATGACCCAGGAGTGAACGCTTCGTATGTCACCCAAAGGGTACCACACTAACATCCAGATTACTGGAGAGAGACCCTCCACCAACCTTTTCCCAGATAGCTTAAGGCTCGTAACGTACGACTTCAATTAACCTTATTACTGTGTTTTTGAATTGTTTTGAGATGAGAATAGAAAGACACCCTAAAACTATGGTTGAAAGGGGAATCTACCTACAGTTATCATGCATGGGTCAAAACCTAATGTCTGTCATAATTCCCTCTTGCACAGAGGAAACCAGAGATCCTAGGGGAAACAGCAAAAGAAAGCAAGCAGTAAACGGTAAACAGTAAAATGCATGCTATGCAACAGTACAAGCGAGGCAAGGGAGTCCGACTCAACCTCAAACCTAAGAAAACAACAGGAAAGGGGAGACAAGCTCCACCTCAAACCTAAAGGTAGGCAACATAAACAAACAGACAATACAACAAAAGAAAAGAAACAGAGAAAGCAGCCCAAAGCAACAACAGTCTTCAACAGACAGCAACTTCAGTACTCAACAGCAGCAGCTCTAAACAGCAAATCCTCTTGACAGCAAAGTTGACAGCAAAAGACTTCATCCTCAAGCTAGCTTCTATATTCAAGCTTCATCAAACTTCATCTTCAAGCTCTAGCAAGCACACTCCAAGTAGAGGAATAATCACTAAGATCAAGGTTGCAATGTTAAGAACCAAATGAAAACCAAAGGAAATCATCAAGTACCAACATTGAAATGGAAGGGCATCCTCAAAGTTCTACTCAACTATGGGCATACCACACATCCCTCCAAAGGAGAGATGGAGTTTCCCTAGGAGGACTTTACATCATTGGATAGAATAGAAGCACACAATGCATTCTATGTTTGATGAAAAAAAATCAAAACTAGCTCTAATGGCTCTTCCTAAAACCCTAATTTCCTAAGCTCCTAAAACAACTCCTAAAAGAAAATAAAACTTCAACTCCAAGCTCCAATCTTCAAGCCACAGCAGCTACACCAAGTATAGAAGACCTCCCAAGAAGTAAAACAAGCAAATCCAGCTCCAAAGTCACCAACAAGACCAAGCAAGCAAATGCACACAAAATAGAACACCACAAGCACAAGCAACTTGCAAAATACAACTAAAATAGAAACCAAAGTTGTAAAATTCTAATAAAATTTCTAGGGGAACATACATGTTTGAAAAACCTAGGGTTAAAATATTAAAGCCTAATCCAACTTCTAAGTCACCTAAATAATTTCTAGATTAAAGGGTATCAAGGTGATCCACAAGTTTGGGAAGGCTCTAATCTCAACAACTAAAACAGAACCTAAATTTGTTCTAAAATTCCAACAAAAATCCTAAGGGAACATGAAGATCTACCCTAAAACATACTAAAAAATCAAAGCCAAATTCATCACCAATTGGAAGAACAAAATTCAACAAAATAGATGGTCAAATATGCAAAATTAAAAGAATTAAACAAAATGAGAAAAATCAAATTAAAATGAAAAATGCATGAAAATGAATTTTATTGATTTCAGAAAATCACAAATTCTCTCAAGATCATGGAGATATTTTTAAAATAATTTTTGGATCAAAACTGAATTTATTGTGATTTTTTTGAATCAATAAAGCATTTAAAATAAACAAAATGAAATAAAAGGAAATAAAAACTGAAATAAAACCACAACGCTTGGATGAGGAGACTGGTCAAGCAATCCAAGAGCTAGGAGCGTGCCAACGCATTAGTGAAACTGCATCGTTTTGATGTTCAGAAAGTCAAATAAAACTTTAAGTCGTGGTCGTTGGATGATTGGCTTAGTCGTTGGTCAAAGGCAGATCTGATGGCTTAGGAGTCATCTTCTCCAAAGCACAGGCTGGCCTGAGTGAGACTCAGTGTGGTGGCCGGAGAAGACTCCGGTCGTCTTCTCCGGTGAGCAGGTGGTTGCAGGTGATCAAACATCAACAATCCTTACATCAATCTTTCCAAAATTTCATCAGGATCTCAAATCTCCTACTCAAATGTTCTAAATCTCCATAGATTTTAAATCACGAATCAAAGTTCAAAAATGTCATCCAAATCAAACATCACCAATTGCAAATCTAATGATATAGAATTCATCCTCATGTCACACACATCACTCTGATCTATATAGATTGTTCTAACTCTCCATGAATCAAGAGATTCGAATCAAAACAGAAATGCTATGTCATGATCAATCATCACCAAATGCTTCCAAATTGATCCTAAAACGATCTACATCTTGTCTAGATCCTAATCACAAGTTCAAATCTAACTACATCATGCTAATTCATGTGGAAAGTTGAAAGTTACTAACCTGTTGTAGACCTAGTAACAGAGGTGCTTGGAGCTTGATTCTTCCTTCAAAACTCTCCAGATACGTTCAATGATGCTCAAGGAAGAGTTTGCAATCTTCAATTTGCACTGAATTGGCCTGGAACTCAAAACACGATTTCACTTGCTCCTCTTGAAAACTCAACTGCAACTTCAGTGTTCTTCACCAAAATGAAAGCCTAAACCACTCTGAATTCAATGCAATCAATATATAGAATGGTTTCATGGGCTTTTGAAGTGTGTTTGAAGCCCAATCCATCAATTTGCAAATTCTGATTTTCCTTCACATGTGCAATGTACCAGTCACGAGTTCTCACTTGTAACTTGTTCTAGAAGCTTCATTTTGCTTGCAAATTCCCTTGTGCACGAAATTAAACCAAGAGGGAGGCCTGAAATGCATTGGTAAGGTGTTTGGCTATGTAACTTGCTTTTGAAGCAACCATATGATAACTCATGAAACTTGGCCTAAACTCCAAAATATACCAATGTCAATGTGTCTAAAATGAACTTTACAATCAAAATGGTCACTTATTTGAAATGTTTTGGTCATTCTATTCAAAATGTGAATTTTCCCTCCTTTAATCATTTGAAAATCTCCCTTATTCAAACCATTTCAAACCAAGTCTTGCTATGTTCCCAATCAATCCATCATGACCTCTTGGCTAGCCTAAAAACCCCATTTTGAACAACTTTTATGTTGAACAAAAATCCATTTGACAAGTACAAGTTGGAGATTTTTGCCTATGATTGAAAATGACCTATAATCTCACTTTCCCAAAATACCCCTGACTTGTAAACCTCATAACTTGAGTTCTACATATCAGATGGAAGACTTCTAGTACAATTTATAAATCTAAGATCATGAGGAAAAACTTTCATGTTGGACAAAAGTTCAGGTGAAACCTCCTCCTAGGTCAAAAATAGCTTTGAAGTCATATGATTTTCACAGACAAATTTCAGTGGCCTCTGAGGACTTGTAACTTGTCTGGGTCATAACTTGAGTTCTATAAATCCCCTTGAGGACTTCTAGTACTCAAATTAAAGGTATTTAGATTCTTTACAAGTTTTATGTTTGCCAAAGATACATTTGAAACATGTATCTTGTCTTATGTGGTCATGAAGTTAGGCACTAAACAGGGAATTTTGCACTGAAACCCTAATTTAGCAACTTCCCACACTCTTGACTCTTCTTGATTTGATCTTGGCACAACACCACAAATGTCTCATCATATCATTTCATGAACTCCATGACCTAAAAGTAGGCCTTTGATACTCTTCAATTGCACAGTTGACCTAAAATTGATCCAGATGAAACCCTAATTGCTTGCACCTCAATTGTGGCTCCTACATTTGACACAATGACTTGATTAAACTCTCCCATGGCCATCTAGGCATTCCATGAGCTCCATACACATCCTCTTCTCATATTCAACATTTCACAACCCTCTGATGGTCTTCAGTTGATCATCAAGTTAGGAGAAGATTCACCCTCAAACATCTAAACCCTTAGGCACTCAAACCACCTTCTGATGACTTTGACCAATCCTCAATCTTGAATGAGAACTCTTGTTAGGCTTCTCTTGAGAAGAAACACACTTGATCCCCTGCTATATGAATGATACCATGATATGCAAATGATATAACTATGCAGATGATAATGCAATGAAACATAAACCAGGTAAGAAAAGGTTGAGCAAATTTTGGGGTGCAACAGTTGCTTCTATTCAAACGGCTTGGACCCGACTGGGTGAAGAGCGAACGACCTTCAAACAATCGAGGTAGAAGATGGTTGAATACCAAGAAACCCGGAAATTTGCCAACTGCAGAAATACACAGCAAAAACTGCTTGGGGAACAACATCAGTTGTGCTGAACCCAGTTGTTATGGCAACAACTGATCAATCATCTGATAAAACTTGGGATTTCAACATTAACCCCCTGTGTGACGCCACAGGCATCGAATTAACTTTGCAAGAAACAACTCCGTCCACAACTGGACTAAACTTCGTCAACACGAGGAAAGACTCCATCACCATGGGTACAATTCCGTCCATAACTGGAATAACGATCTCTGTCAGTCACAGGTAACAACTCCACTGGGGACAATTCCGTCAATTACGGATAATAACTCCGTCCACACGGGTAACAATCACTGTCAACACAGGTAACACTTTCGTCAACACGGACAACAATCACTGTCAACACAGGTAACAAATCCGTCAACACGGATAACAATCTCCGGCGATTTCACTGGGACAACTCCGTCAATCACGGGTAACGACTCCGTCAACACGGATAACAATCACTGTCTGCACAGGTACGATCTCTGTCAGCCACAAGTAACCATCTCTGTCAACACAGGCGCAATCTCTGTCCATTACAGGTAACAATCTCTGTCAACACAGGCACAACAATCACTGTCAACACAGGTACAATCTCTGTCCATCACAGGTAACAATATCTGTCAACACAGGCGCAATCTCTGTCCATCACAGGTAAGCAATTCCGTCAACACGGATAACAATCACTGTCAACACAGGGAAACAATTCCGTCAACACGGATACATTTGAAGAATACTTTGTTGGGGAATACGAGAGACTTAACCAAACCACTCTGTGGGGAAATCATTAGTGACAACTCCAAAAGTTTAAGACATGAAATCTTCTACTGCTGACGTAACAGCAACCTGAGAATAATCCCGCCGGGGACAAAGAGAAACTTAACCAAGCAACTCTGTTAGGGGACGAACACTATCGTCACCTATCTCACGCCGAGAATTTGAATATCTGGAAATCCTTCTGAACAAGAATCTCACTCCTCTGCATGGGATAACACCTGAAACCAAAGAGGTAACCAACCTGGCTTATGTTTCAAAATGCATATGTTTGACAATAGCGTAATGCTCCATACGGCATGGAAATGCTATGCGTTTAGGTAGATGCAAATATGATGATGCATGCAAAATGCAAAGATATGCTCCAGCAAAGTAAATGCTGAAGAC
Organism: Lathyrus sativus; assembly: GCA_963859935.3. NCBI lineage: Eukaryota > Viridiplantae > Streptophyta > Magnoliopsida > Fabales > Fabaceae > Lathyrus > Lathyrus sativus. The sequence goes on from OZ012739.1 coordinate 172,956,978, forward strand.
AAATCCGAATTCGCTGGGGATAACCGGATATCACAGACATATTCCAACAAAATAAATGTTGGAATGGTGTAACCAACTCCGCTGGGGATAATCATCCTGTCGGAGGATGACTCACAAGCTTGAAATTACGAACTCGGTTGGGAATATTCATCCTGTCGGAGGAAAAACAACCTGCTGGGGAGAAGGAGAAACAATCCTGCGCGGGGATAATCCTTCTGAACCAAAGACAACTTGGTTATACTGCGGGAGTTACCCATGTTGGGAATGGAGTGTGCACATACTCACTGCTGGGAATGTACTTTCTGTTGGGGGACATTCAAATCTACTGAGGATAATCTCTTGGCAGCCTTCCTGGGGAATACTCTTCTGAGGAGGACCACCCACATCCCATAGGGATAAGTGCCATCTCAAATCTTCTGAGATAAGATGTGACTTCCATCTGCCGAGGAGTGATACAATCAATATGTCACAGGACTCCTGCTGGGGAACACAACTTCCCTTCCTGTTTGCTCCAAAGGTGAGAACCCTGCAAAACACAAACGAGACAAAAACAAATTTATACAACAAGATCTATTTCGGTTACTATCCGTGACGTTCGTTCAGTCAATTCGAAGTTTTAGCAATTATTGGCAAGGGCCAGCAAGTTTATGTACATGCAAGTTCATCAAAAACATCGGCGTTTTTCACAAACAAAACAGTAAAGAACAATCATCAAGTACTGAATAATATGTTTTATTGATAACGGGCCTGTAAATAGGCAAACTTTTGTACACTGGATGCAACTCCTGAAAAGAGGAAGTTGCGCACAAACAAAATATAAATATACAGAAGCACAAAGAAAAAATTTGTGTACATGTCGGTAACGTGGTACAGACGAACACCATGAGCTGATCCTCCTATGACTCGCCCGACTCTGACGCTTTCCCGATACTCGATCTTCGGAAGAGATTGTTTCGGATGTACGACCCTCAGGTACTCCCACACCATTAAGCAACGCAGTATTGAACTCGGACCACAGTCATTTGCTTTTTCAAATCCCTAACTTTTGCGTGAACCGCCCTTTGCGGGTTTTCGATTCACCGGGATACCCTTTTTTGCCGAAGTTGCCCTTTTCAGGTTTTCAACTTTGCGGGTGTACATCTTTTTTAATTTTATCCCTAACTTTTGCCCGAACCTTTTATTCCTTTTTTATGGTTCGCCGGGATGCCCCATTTTTGCCTGGACTTTCTTTTTCTGTCCAGCGGGTCTCTTTCAAGCAAAGTATTTTTTAACTGCATCCGAGTTCACAGGGGATGTGAAATCCTCACCATCCATGGTGGACAACAGTAAGGCTCCTCCAGAGAAGACCTTTCTAATGACATATGGACCTTCATAGTTGGGAGTCCATTTGCCCCTGTGATCTGATTGTGGGGGGAGAATCTTTTTCAGCACAAGATCGCCCGTCTGAAAGCTTCGAGGACACACCTTCTTACCATAAGCTTTCTTCATCCGGCTCTGATACAACCGACCATATGCTAGAGAAGCCAGTCTCTTCTCGTCCATTAAACTGAGCTGATTCAATCTATTTTTCACCCATTCTGCCTCATCTAATTGGACATCACGCAAAACCCTCAGAGAAGGAATCTCAACCTCTAATGGTAGGACAACCTCCATACCATATACCAGTGAAAAAGGAGTTGCCCCAGTTGATGTGCATACCGTCGCACGATAACCGTGCAAAGCAAAAGGCAACATTTCATGCCAGTCCTTGTAGGTCACAACCATCTTTTGAACGATCTTCTTTATGTTTTTATTGGCCGTTTCAACAACACCATTTATCTTGGGCCGATAAGGAGAAGAGTTATGATGTTCAATCTTGAAATTCTGGCACAATTCCTTCATTATCCTGTTATTCAAATTCGAACCGTTGTCAGTGATAATCTGCTCCGGGATTCCGTATCTGCAGATAATATCTTTCTTGATAAATCTGGCCACCACCTGCTTGGTAACATTAGCATATGACGCCGCTTCAACCCATTTGGTGAAGTAATCAATAGCTACCAAGATAAAACGATGTCCGTTAGATGTCGTGGGCTCAATCTTTCCAATCACATCAATTCCCCACATGGAGAAAGGCCAAGGTGAAGACATAACGTTCAGAGGGCTCGGAGGCACATGAATCTTGTCCGCATAAATCTGGCATTTATGACACTTCTTTGCAAATTTGAAACAATCTGTTTCCATTGTTAGTCAGTAATACCCTGCTCTTAATAGCTTTCTCGTCATTGCATGTCCGCCGGCATGCGTGCCAAATGTACCCTCGTGGATTTCTTCTATGAGCAACTTAGCCTCTTTCTCATCCACACACCGCAACAACACCAAGTCGTGGTTTCTCTTGTACAAAACCCCATCCAGATTCAAATAGAAATTGCCAGCCAATCTCCTAAGAGTCTTCTGATCACGACTGGATGCCCCAGCCGGATACTCTTGGTTCTTCAGGAAATTCTGGATATCATAATACCACGGTTTACCATCGGAAGCTTCCTCCACGCACATCCGCACCTTACCATCTTTCTTTGGTACAAGTACTATATTGGCGACCCATGAGGGATAAGTTGTAACAGCCAGAAAACCGGCGTCCCATTGTTTCTGAACTTCCTCCTTAATTTTCACAGCCATATCTGGTCGAGTTCTTCTGAGCTTTTGCTTAACCGGCGGACATTCCTCGCGCAATGGCAGACGGTGAACCACCATATCAGTATCCAGCCCAGGCATGTCTTCGTAAGACCAAGCAAAGATATCACTGTACTCCCGCAGCATCTCAATAAGCCTTTGCTTGATATCACTTTGCATTGCAGCCCCTATCTGGATATTCCTGACAACCTCTTCGGACCCCACGTTGATAATTTCAATTTCCTCCTGATGAGGCAGAATGATTCTCTCTTCTTGTTTCAAAAGTCGAGTCAGCTCTTCTGATAAGCCATTATCCTCAACAATCTCTTCTTCTGCTTGAAATATCGGGTGCTCGAAGTCGAAGCGAGTCATAGGAAGTTCGTGATCAGTGTTGTCTGAAATATGAATCCTGCAATGAGAATGGTTAAATGCTTCAAATAACGCAAACAAAGCACATAACCACGTTGCCATTTTAATGTTAAAGCAAAACAGGAAAAACAAGGATCACAAAATTTGCATGAGAAAAATGCCTTTATTAATGATTAAACAAATCACACACATAAACAGGTAGCCCTGAAAACAGAATCACTATGCCCCGGGCAGGACACAGGATTATACAATAATCGAGAAAAAAAATCATTACTGTTTTGTAGTCACTTGGACAAGTTCCTGGATAGACCAGTTGCACAGATTTTGTCCTGGCACGCCGGGCTTGATCCACGAGTCCATATCGCAGTCACTATCTCCGTCTTCAGCATCGGAAACAGCATTGATCGTTTCATAACAGACCCCACCTGGAGTGATCACCACTGGTCCTTTGAACTTTGGCGCGCCTGATGCGGAAGGTGACGATGTCGGGCGATACCCCAACCCAAACTTGTCCATCTTGACCGGAATTTCCAAGACTTGGCCCCATCCTTTGGTTGCTCCAGCCTGAACCACTGCCTGAGCGTCTTTGTATGAAGACATGGCCACCTCTGGCCCTTTGCTAGGAACATGAGACTTGTCTTTGATCTGCAACCCCTCGAAGGCTTGGCATGGCGTCTCATGGATCTCCCCATCCACTTCGACGTACTTGAATGACGAAAGATGACTAACTAGAATGTCCTCCTCTCCGCAAATAGTAACAACACTGTCCCCAACCATGTATTTAAGCTTCTGATGTAGCGTGGACGTCACAGCCCCTGCAGAATGTATCCATGGTCGCCCGAGTAAACAGCTGTAAGCTGGATGTATATCCATGATGTAGAACACAGTGTCAAACACTTCCGGCCCGACCTGGAGTGGCAACGTTATGGCCCCAAACACCGACCTTCTGGTCCCATCAAAAGCCCTTACGACCAAATCACTTGGCGTGCATATGATTCCTCGGACATCTAACTTCATCATAGCCTTCTTCGGCAACACATTCAAAGATGATCCGATGTCTACAAGAACGTGTGATATAACAGTGCCCCGACACTCCACTGAAATGTGCAAGACCATATTATGGTCCCGACCTCTTGGCGTCAAATCGAAGTCAGTAAAACCCAGGCTGTGGCCAGCATTCACATGCGCCAGTACCCCCTCAAGCTGATTAACAGTTACTTCCTGAGGTACAAAAGACGTGTCCAAGATTTTTAATAAGGCATTCCGATGGGCCTCGGAACAAAGCAACAATGATAGTATTGAAATTTTGGAGGGCGTCTGCTGCAAGTGCTCCACAATCTTATAGTCACTTTTGCGAATCAACCTCATAAACTCTTCTACATCCTTGATCGATGTTTCTTTCTCTTTCAACTGGGAAGGTCCTCCTTCATTCACTTTGGCTTTGCCTCTATCAATTCTTTCAGCCTCGATTTCGGGTGAAGTGAAGATTCTACCACTTCGGGTCATACCTCCCGCTTCAACAATATTGCCCACTGCCCCTGCTGGCTGGCTATCCACATTAATCTTTTCCCCGTTGCAAAAAGCTTCCAACCCATAATTCCATGGAATGGCTTTCGTACTCTCATAAGGAACGGGTCCTGCTTTCGTTATCGTGATAGTTGGCCGCTTGGCGGGAGCTGATATCGTAATAGTCTTTCGTGGAATTGTAATTGTTACGACCTCACCCTGCTTTTCACATTTTACCTCACCAGGTTTCTCAATAGCAGTGCGGTCAAACTGCAAAGTTCCCTCATCAATCATGACCTGAATACCTCCCTTCAAATCAATACAGCCCTCTGGTTGGGTCCAACAATCCAAACAATACTCATCACATCCGGGGAAGACCCCCCTTCAACAATCTGCTTTTAACATAGCTTAAAGGTGTCTTCAGATCATTTACGTCCATAGCCAAATCCAAATCCTCCTCTGTCAGAACAACATTCGCTCCATGATTCGGGATTGGCTTCTGTACAATGTTGGGACCATCATTACTGAAGTTGATGACTTTACTATCAATCAAATCTTGGACTTTATGCTTAAAAGCATGACAAATCTCGATATCATGTCCAGGTGCCCCAGAATGAAAGTCACACTGCTTACTAGTATCATACTCGTAAGGAAGCCCTCCTGTGGGTGGGTCCAACGTTCTCTTTTCAACCAGATTCAAACTTAACAGCGTCTGAAGCAGTTCTGCATACGTTGACGGAGGTGTATCAAATACCCTCTTCGGCTTCCCATTCTGGATCCTTCTCTGAGCAGGATTATACCTTTGTTGTTGTTGTTGCTGCTGCTGTTGTGGTTGTTGTCGTTGTTGAGGTATAGGGATCGTCACACTAGCAACCTGTTGTTGAATATACTGATTCCGACTTCTACCTCGTCCTCGACCACCATACACTGCACTGGCGTCTCCTTGCCTTTTACCACCAAAGACCTTTTTTGCACCTCCAGTTGAGGTCGATTCACCGGCTTGAATCTTACCAATTTTGATGCCATTTTCAATTAGTTCCCCCATGAGTATCATGTCAGAGAAACTACCCATCGAGCAATTGAGCAATTTATCATAATACATCCCAGAGAATGTTCCAACAAAAATATCAATCAATTCCCTTTCAACCATAGGGGGGTGGACTCTTGCCGCCAAATCGCGCCAACGCTGAGCATACTCCTTGAAACTCTCCCCATTCTTCTGTGAAAGACTTTGAAGCTGGACCCTATTTGGTGCAAGGTCACTATTGTATTGGTAGTGTCTGACGAAAGCATCAGCCAATTCTTTCCAACTTCTGATTTGTGCAGGCTCTAGTCCCATGTACCATTCCAGCGATGGTCCTGACAAACTATCTTGAAAAAAATGCATAAGCATCTTCTCATCATCAGAGTACGCAGACATCCTCCGGTAATATAAACGCACATGAACCCGTGGGCATGTATCCCCTTTATATTTATCGAAAGTGGGAGCTTTGAACTTCAATGGCACCCTCAGCCCAGGAACCAACCTCATAGTAGCCATGTCCAACCCTGCAGAATTTTGATTGGCTATACCTCTCATCTGTTCCTCCAACATTTTAATCCTCCGATCACTATCAGTGGGACCCTCAAAACCCATGCCTTGCCCAGAAAAGGCATCTTCCTGACGATCTCTATTCCAGTACGGCCCCTCATTACCATATCCATCACAGGCAACATTACGACCATGACCATGACCACTTTGGAAGAACCTGGGGTCATATCTCAGATTGCCAAGCTCTTGATTAGCAGCCGCTGTCCCAAAACCAGTATTGAAAGGACCCATCCCAGCACCATTTGTATTCACATTGCCAAACCCAGCATTGCCGTAGCCATTATTACCATAACCTTGATTATTATCACCAAACCCTCTGTTGCCGAAGCCCTGATTATTGAAACCATCATTGCCATCCCGATTACCAAAGCCAAGACCCTGATTGTTGTCACCAAAACCAGTATTGATACCAACATTCCTGTTGGTTTCCACGTTCCCATTAACATTATCAGCATTTCTGTTACCAGCGTTGCCGTTGCCAGTACCATTCTCACTAGCATTTGGTATCACTTCCTCCCTGCGAAGAGTCTCAACATGAGCAGAGTTGTATTCAGTATTACCAGCCGCTCGCGCCAGCATTGGTTGCACCAGAGTTTGAAGATGTTCTTGGCCTTTAGCCACAGCCTCCATAATCTGCATGAATTGGGCCAACCTATCCCGGATCTCCTGCATCTCACACTATACCTGATCCATGATCTTCTTACTGTTGCTTCTTGTAGCGTACCGGTGAGTTCTCTGTTCGTCAATCTTGAAACAACCTGTAAGATGCAGGAGATAAGATTCGAGCTCAAAAAAGTACCTGCCATGCAATATGAATATGCAAATACACACGTGTAAATATGCAACAGGTTAATTCCCCCCCCGATTCTAGTTCCGGAGAAGAAGCCATAATGACAATGGAGTCCCAAGTAAGCAAGTGCAGAATCAGAAATCTCATACATAAACAAATGCCAAGAGGCAGAGTACAAAGATACAACTGAATACAACTGAAAAAACCTCGGCCAACAAGCCTGGAGATGGTCAAAATACAAGTACAAATAACAAGAGAAAAGCAAAGGTAAATCAGGACAAATGGTGCGCCCTGACATCTTCCAATAGCCTCAACGTCTCCGGATGACCTAGTCTGGAGATTAGCTCATGTATCAGTAATGCGTGTCGCTCAACAGTGGATCTCAGCTTTTTGGCGTCCTCTTCACAGGCTTCCCTGCCAAAACACTCATCAATCCTGCATCTTTTGAAGCCAACCTTCAATTCACCACCCCTAGTTTCTTTGACCATGTTGCTCACTCTAAACTCAGCGTCACGTCTAAGAGATACCTTTTCAGCAATCTTCGCATCCTTAGCGCTGAGCTGCTCCTCTAACTGGGAGATCTGAAGCTTCAACTCATCTTCACGCTCCTTCCGGCTAGTAAGCGTAGCATTCCACAAAAGTTCCCATTTGGAGAGTCGAGAATAAGCCTTGTTCAGAAGCTTTTTCTTAGTAGCAAGCACACTACTAACACCATTCAAGGCTACTCCTACTTTCTCTCTCTTGCTGGTCTCTTCAGTCAAGTCTGAACCCAACCTATTAATCATCTCAGTTTGCTTCTTCAAAGTGAAGGTTGCCTCATTCTTCTCATGCCGAAGCTGGAAAATCTCTTTCTCTAGCTCTTCATTCGCTCTTTGTAACTCTTCCTTTTCAGCCAGCAGCTTGTTATACTTCTCAATCTCTACTGAAGTAGGTTCCTCAATCACCGGAAGATACAAAGGCTCTGCAGCAGGATATGACATCAAAGAAGTCCTAACTCTCTCATGGATCCAGAGCCTATAAGGATTATAAGCTCGACTGTCACTTTTACCAAGCAATGTCTTTCCTTTTCTGTGAATATTACCCCAAGCACGCCTCAATCTGACCAAAACATCTCCATCTAATAAACCCGTGAGATACAGAGATTCCTGTATCCCGTCTTCAACCGGAGAGTCCCTCAAAGCATAGCCAAACTGTCTCACAAGCAGAGAAGGGTTATAGTTAATACAACCTTTTCGTCCAATCAAAGAAACGTTCGGAAAGCCACTGCAACTATATATAATATCCACTCCGAGCAAGTTCCGATCAAACCAAACAATGTTCTCAGCACACAATCCCATCAATCTGGAAGACCAATCTAAAGTACCAGCAGTATCAACAAAAGGTCCCTTCTTAGGAAGATGTCCCTGAAACCACCTGGATAGAAGAGGTACACAGCAAGAAACATTCTTTCCCCGACGCTTTTCATTCTTATAGTGAATAGAATGATAAACGTCACCCAAGAGAGTAGGCACCGGATTCTTCGAGGCAAGAATAAAGAAAGCATCTGAGTCAACAAAATCAGGCAAGTTGGGGAACAATACAATCCCATAAATGCAAACAGCCAGAATAACATTGAAGACAATCCAACATCCCTCCTTCGCACACTGCGTAGCCTTCTCAACCAAGCAAGAAAGATGAAAACCATAAGCTCCATTCAGCTTGACCAAACCTCCGGGGAACTCAGAAGCATCTAAACTGACAATCTCAGCAAGCTTAGCCAACTCAGGCTCATTATCTTCGTGAATAAAAGGCATCTGATCTAACACAGGAACTCCCAGCATATCAAAATACTCCTCCAGAGTAGGAGCCAGAATAAAATCAGGGAACAAGAAGCATCTCAACTGAGGCTCGTAAAACTGCATCAAGGTATACAATCCAGTCGTCTCAAACACAGAAGGTCTGCACACCAAACTGAGCAGTTTCCCATAAGACTCTCTAAACTCAGCCCTCACTCTCTGATCTGCTAGAGCAACCAACCGCAATAAGGACCTGATATCTGGAGAAGGCAACCTGTAAGCAACTGTTCTCTTCATGGACTCCATGTCTGGCAAGAAGAACACTAGAATCTGAGGGGAACAAACACACCTGCAACATAAATACACGTTAATGAAATGCAGACATGAAAATGCAGATGCATATGCAGACAGGGGATCAAGTGCAATAATGAAGAACTGTGTTGTGCTGTACTGCCACTTTAGAACCATCAGATCTTCTCCTCAAACCAAACCAACCACAAAAGAACCCTCACAACCAATTCTCACTGACAGAGACAAATCAGGTGTTCTGAGGCCAGAGTTTTCCTGCAAAAAGACCCACCTACCCCTCACAGGTATGTACTTAACTCGCAGACGAGGTACGACATCCTATGCGGTCATCAGCGTCACAGACTTTCAAGAGCGATGATACGATACCCAGAAGGTGTGGCATCATCATCCCTTGAAGAGGCCTCACTTAGCCGAATCCCAAATGATAGGTTCCCAGAGTCGACAACCCTCAAATCCAACAACCTGTCGAGCCCAAAGGGCCAGGCAAGATACCATCAAAGAGAATCTCGTCTGAGTGTAAATTTCGTAGCTAGCTGGTGCGAGCAAAGCAAGCAGGCTAACCATTACTCTCTACTTCTAAGTCTATGTGCACTCAAGCCCAGGTCCGGCTTATCTCTCAAACTAACTCTCTACCCACAGCACAATAACAAATATATACAGTACTGAAAGTAAAGGCAGAAAAATAAATACATACAAAACCCCAGACGGGAAAACAAGCGCTAGGATTGACTCGCATAGGGAACCGTTGGACTCCCCAGCAGAGTCGCCAACTGTCGCTACTACGAAAATCGGCGCCGGCTATGACAGAAGATTCGCCACCGTGTGTTATTTATCCCACAAGAGGGAAAGGAAACGCTCAAAGTAAACCTAACGCAAAGAGGGAAAGGAATGGTCATCGCAACCAAATCCTGGATTCGGGAGTCGGTTACGCAAGGGGAAGGTATTAGCACCCCTCACGTCCGTCGTACTCGACGGGATCCACGCTTTTTTCTATCTAAGGGTATGTTTATCTATCTACTCTAAAGGTCTGGGTTAAAAAGAAAATAAAATGACTCGGCAAAGTTGTTGCACCCCAAAATTTGCCCAATATTTCTTCACCTAGCTTGTGTTTTATTTCATTCACATTAGCATTATCATTTGCATTTCATTGACATGTGTGCAGGAGATCAAGAGGTATGATTACCAATTAAGAGCTATACAAGACTATGAAGCTAGCTAAGAAGGTTATTTAGGTGCTTAAGGGTTGATATCCTTGTCAGAGAAGTTAAAAGATCCTCAGAGAGAGAGATTGAAACCAAGAGTGTGTGTCTCCTAACTTGAGAGTTGTGGAAAGCCCTCAGATGATTCTGAAGCCATGAAGTTGGGATTGAGGTCTTGAGAGAGCTAATGAGAAGAGTTTTAATACCACCTTGGGGCCTAGACAGGTCATTGTGCAAGAATAAGAAGCCTCAGCCATGAGTGGTGCAATTAGGGTTTGACTGGGTCAACTCTAAGTCAACTGATGATTTGAAGAAGGTTGAGACCTAATCCAAGAGCCATGTGATCATGTATTGACACATTGAGATGTTATAAGGATGATTACAAGGTTAACTCATCATGATTGAAGAGTTTGAGAAGTTTCAAGCTAGGGTTTCTAAGACTTGACAGTGTAAAATCCCCTAGTTTGACCCCTATCTCCAAGGAAATTTAGCTCAATATGTGATTGTCATATCATCTTTCCCCTAACAAGATTGTTGTATAGCATGGTCTTAGCTTTAATTTGAGTGCTAGAAGTCATTGATAGGATTTGTAGAACTCAAGTTATGGCTTTGACAAGTTACAAGTCATCTGAGACATGTGAATTTGGAGCTTGAAAGTTACCAAACTTGCATGAAACGTTTGCCTAAGAAGGATGATTCCTATGAACTTTTGGTCAACATGAATGTTGTTCCTTATCCTCTTAGCTTTCCATATAGTACTAGAAGTCCTTGATAGGATTTGTAGAACTCAAGTTATTGCTTTGACAAGTCAAGGGTATTTTAGGAATTTGTGATTATAGGTCATTTATGATCATGGGTCATTTTCACCAACTTAGACACCTCAAATGAAATTTTGTTCAACTTGAAAGTTTCTCAAAATAGGGTTTTAACCTTGACCATGCATCAAGGAGACATTGGAATGGCTCAAGGAAGGACTTGGTTCAAGAAAATTTTGAAAAGGAAGAATTAAAGGCATTTAATGACCAAAAATTGAAATAATTCATTTTGTGTCCAAATGAGGCAAAATAATAGGTAATTTTGAATGGAAAAATCATTTTAGAAACTTTGGCAATGCTATAATTTTGGTTTGAGTCTATTTTCATGCCATTTCATGTTGTTGCTTCATGATGAAGCAACATATCAAACTCACACCATTGGATTGCAAACAAGGAAGAGAACATAACAAACCAATTCAATATCTCATGAGATGAAAATTCCAAGCTTTTTCATGCCCAAACAGAGCCAGAATCGTGACTGGTGTGGATGACATTTTGAAGAGAAATTGAAATTGCAAAATCTCATTTGGGTGGTTACAGAACTTTCTAGATTATTCTAATGAGTTCTATATAAGATTTGGAGTGTGTTCAACCATTTTTTTTGGAAGCATTTGAAGTTGGTAGCAGAGAGAGCAGTTGAAAACTCAGAGCTGCAACTCAAGATCGTGTTTTGAGATTGAAGAGGAATCAAGCCAAATTGAGGTGTGCATTAGCTTCAGAGAAAGATTTGGAGTGAAACAGGATCATTGTGGAGGAGGAATCGAGCAAGAATTGCACATGTTCTTCATCTGAAACCAGGTTTGTACAAATTGAAATTGTGCTTAATCTATAGGGAGATAGCTAGAAATCTTTATGTGGTTAGGTTATTATCATGACATAGATGGATTTTGGTACAAGAATTTGATGGATAAAGACACTCTAGGGTATGGACCACTTTTTGTTGAGCCTGATTTCTCAAGATTCTTGGTGATACATTCATGATTGGATAGTGGAAATTGATCAGTGAAGAGTGTAGGTTACATTAGGATTATTATCTTTGAAAATTGTGATGATCGAGATTTGGTGGATTTCTGAAAATCCTATCGTGTTTGGAGTTAGAGAAGGAATTAGTGAATTTGGATGATGGATTCGTGATCAGGATGGAAAATTGAGTGGGATGATGATTCGTTTCAGTTTTTTTGATGACCTGTGTGCACCACTTCACCGGAGAAGACAGTGGCGCTGTAACTCAGGCCACCGTCTGAGAACTCCCTCCGTCTCAGTTTGAATTTGGGGACGATGAGCATGATCCCTCAGATGAAGGTTAGACCTTTGACTCAATCCAAGGATACACGACCACGATTTGATTTCAAACCCTGAAGGGAGATCTCTGAATGAAACGCACTGTTTCATTAATTGGTTTGGTTTGGGCTTTGTGCACTGAGTGATATTCACCCCCCCCCCCCCCCAATTGGCCCAATCTGTGAAATGAACTGTAATGATTTGCTATTCAGCACGCATGTTTTATCATTTTCTTCTTATTTTATTTATTTTTCATCATTTCATATAGTTTAGAGAATAATTCATAATAAATAGGAAAATAACTCAAATTGATCCAAATGTTTTTCCCCTGACTCATGAATGAGTTTAGAATTTTAGTAAATTGAAATATTAGGGATTCATGCATTTGTGATTTTAATTGCATTTTTTGTATTTTAATTGACACTAATTTCATTATGGTTGATACCTTGTCTTGTGGAATTTTGTATGATCATTTGATGATGATTTTTGAGCTGATTTTTTGTGTGTAGTTAGCTTAGACATGTATTCTCCCATAGTATTTTTCTCACATTTTTGTGATGAAATTAGATGAGGTTTTTAGATTGGAAATTTAGGTGCTCTAGTTTTAGGGTTTAACCTTAGTACCTCATAGTTTAGGATGTAATTCTAGGACTTATTGGATGATTTAATCTTTGGAATTAACATGATAGAGTCATGATTGACTTAGGGCCCTATAGTTATTTTTGTAGGATTTTACAATTGGTTTTAGTATTTTTAGTTAGGATTAACTTTAGTACTAGGTTTTAGGTGATCCTAACTTGCTAACTCAACTAGAATGATTTCTTTAGTTCCCTTAGATTAGGGTTTTGCTTCTTTTGCTCTTGGATGATGATGAAGGCATGTGTGGGCTGCTGAGGAATGCATGGTGGAGCTTGGACTTGGAGTTTGCTCTTCCTTTGGTGTAGTTTGTTTAGGGTTAAGGATTAGGGTTTTAAGGAGATCTCTTAGAATAAATTTTCTTCCTTTATGAAACATGAAAGGTGTTGATCACTTCCATTCCTCCCTATGATGTAAGGTCCCATTGTGAAGGCCTCATCCCTCCTTTGGTATGATGATTGGCTCCTCACAAAGTGGTAGAACCTTTGAGGGTGCCTTTCCTTGATGGTGGAGTGCTTAGAGGTGACCTTTGGTCTTCACTTTGCTCACCACTATCCACACCCTGCTCTTGTTAGATGAATCTTTCTCCCTTGCTAGAGGATGGAGTTCCTTCCTTGAAGATTGAAGATTGCTAGAAGATTGAAGATGCTAGAGGTTGATACTTCCCTGTGTTTGAAGACTGCCTAGAAGCTGAAGCTTGAAGACCAAGAAGAACAAGTTGACACTTGTGAGGAGAATCCAGTTGAGATCAGATGAAGAGCTGAAGCTTGAAGTTGAAGAACAAGTTGATACTTGTGTTTGACACATTGAGAGCTTGAAGAAGCAAGTTGATACTTGCTATTGAGGATGAAAGCCTGAAGGTGGAGTCTACCATGAAGAGCTGAAGCTTGAAGTTGAAGAACAAGTTGATACTTGTGTTGGATGCCTTGAAAGCTTGGAGAAGCAAGTTGATACTTGCTATTGAAGATATAGCACCTTTCATTCCCTGAAGATGAAGGACTTGAAGAACAGTTGCAGACTGAGGACTGAGCTGCTGTCAGAGGACTGCTTTGCTGTGAAGCTGTGGAAGCTGTTGATCTGCTTCTTTCCTGTCTGTTCGCTTTCTGTGCAACTGTATTGATGTGACTTGTTTGATTTGCTTGATGCATTAGAATAAGGTCATGTTTAGATTCTTTTAAGCTAGGAGCATGATTGCACTAGAGGTTGAGTTGCTCCCTCTGCTTGTATTATTACTGTATGGCTTTGCTTGCGGGTATTCGGTAGAGCTCAGCTCCCTTGCCTATGTGGTTCGTGATTTGCTTGAGGGCATTTCATTTTATTTCATTTCTTCTGTATGAGTGCAGTTATTCATATCTGGCTTGAGGTCGAGACGAGCTTGTGGAGGCTGATGCCCCACACACATTTCCTCCCTCACTTGCATTGCATGCATTTTACAATCGTTTACTGTTTACTGTTTAAGCTGATGCTTTATCTGTTTCTATTTATCATTGACATGATCCCCTAGGAATCTCACTTCCTTTGATAAGGAAGTGATGATAGAACTTTAGGTTGAAACCTATGCATGATAACTTCTAGGAGATCCCTGTTTCAAACTTCAATCATAGGATGAATCCTTGGCATGACAACATTAGGACTTGATAGTCTCCCCTTAGTTGAGCCTGTTCTCTCTTCTCATCTCAAACAACAGTAAAAAACGTAATAAAGGCAAGTTAGTATAAGCGCGTTACGAGCCTTAAGCTACTTGGGTAATGATAATTGAGCGGCCTCCTCTCAATCGTCTAGAATGTTTAGTATACGTCCTTTGGACGATATGCGACGCATTCGTTCCCAGGTCATAGTCTCTAGTGTTGTACAAACTACAAACAACTAAAAAACAGTTCTTCTGTAAAAGACAGAAAACAAACTTCAAACCTTTTTGCCCCGTGGGCCCATAATTCAAAGGAAGCTTTTCTGAAGAAAAGAGTGTCGTTAACTCCTAGTTCTACCGCAAACGGTAACGCCTAAGTCTCCAAGGGTCGAGCTACGTACATCCAACTGCTGGAACTGTTTGTTAACCCTACTCGATAAAACAGATGAATCTGAACCCCCGTAATCTGTATTATCCCGAACTACGTAAGCTCTGATCGCTCATTCCTGTTGAGAGTACGTAGGCACAATACTGATGTATTGGCGAGCCACCTTCCCCCATCACCTGTAGTTAGCCGAACTACGTTGACTCTGATTTCACATTCTCTAATGAGAATACGTAGGCATAAAGCGTGACGCTTTGCCGAGTCATTTTCTTTTCTTTTTAAGCCAGCCTTGATAGGTAGATAGATAAAACCAACCCGTCAGATAAACACAACAAGCATGGATCCCATCGAGTACGATGGACGTGAGGGGTGCTAATACCTTCCCCTTGCGTAACCGACTCCCGAACCCAGACAATGGTTGCGATGACCTTGTCTTATACCTTTTCGTCGGGTTTTTCCGATCGTTTCCTTTCCCGTTCTGAGGGATGAATAACGAAAGGTGGCGACTCTTCTGTTTTGCCGGCACCTTATTTTCGCGGAAGAGGGAAAGGAATGGTCATCGCAACCAAATCCTGGATTCGGGAGTCGGTTACGCAAGGGGAAGATATTAGCACCCCTCACGTTCGTCGTACTCGACGGGATCCACGCTTGTTTTCTATCTAAGGGTATGTTTATCTATCTACTCTAAAGGTATGGGTTAAAAAGAAAAGAAAATGACTCGGCAAAGTATCACACTTTATGCCTACGTATTCCCGTTTGGAACGAGAAATCAAAGTCAACGTAGTTCGCCTAACTACGGGTTAAGGGGGGAAGGTTGCTCGCCGAGACGTTGCATCTCGTGCCTACGTACTTTCATACGGCATTAAAGATCAGAGCAAACGTAGTTCAGGCTACGGAAGACACAAGTTTGTCTGACAGTTTTTTATCTCCTTAAGAAAGGGTTTTCCTGATTAAGGTCCAAGAGGACAAAAATAGAGTTTGAATATTTGTTTGAGCCTTTTACGAAAGAATTGTTTTTTTTGGATGTTCGCAATCTCAGTCGTGCTAGAGACTATGACCCAGGAGTGAACGCTTCGTATGTCACCCAAAGGGTACCACACTAACATCCAGATTACTGGAGAGAGACCCTCCACCAACCTTTTCCCAGATAGCTTAAGGCTCGTAACGTACGACTTCAATTAACCTTATTACTATGTTTTTTGATTGTTTTGAGATGAGAAGAGAAAGACACCCTAAAACTATGGTTGAAAGGGGAATCTACCTACAGTTATCATGCATGGGTCAAAACCTAATGTCTGTCATAATTCCCTCTTGCACAAAGGAAACCAGAGATCCTAGGGGAAACAGCAAAAGAAAGCAAGCAGTAAATGGTAAACAGTAAACAGTAAAATGCATGCTATGCAACAGTACAAGCGAGGCAAGGGAGTCCGGCTCAACCTCAAACCTAAGAAAACAACAGGCAAGGGGAGACAAGCTCCACCTCAAACCTAAAGGTAGGCAACACAAACAAACAGACAATACAACAAAAGAAAAGAAACAGAGAAAGCAGCCCAAAGCAACAACAGTCTTCAGCAGACAGCAACTTCAGTACTCAACAACAGCAGCTCTAAACAGCAAATCCTCTTGACAGCAAAGTTGACAGCAAAAGACTTCATCCTCAAGCTAGCTTCTATATTAAAGCTTCATCAAACTTCATCTTCAAGCTCTAGCAAGCACACTCCAAGCATAGGAATAATCCCTAAGATCAAGGTTGCAATGTTAAGAACCAAATGAAAACCAAAGGAGATCATCAAGTACCAACATTGAATTGGAAGGGCATCCTCAAAGTTCTACTCAACTATGGGCATACCACACATCCCTCCAAAGGAGAGATGGAGTTTCCCTAGGAGTAATTTACATCATTGGATAGAATAGAAGCACACAATGCATTCTATGTTTGATGAAAAAAATCAAAACTAGCTCTAATGGCTCTTCCTAAAACCCTAATTTCCTAAGCTCCTAAAACAACTCGTAAAAGAAAATAAATCTTCAATTCCAACCTCCAATCTTCAAGCCACAGCAGCTACACCAAGTATAGAAGACCTCCCAAGAAGGAAAACAAGCAAATCCAACTCCAAAGTCACCAACAAGACCAAGCAAGAAAAGGCACACAAAATAGAACACCACAAGCACAAGCAACTTGCAAAATACAAATAAAGTAGAAACCAAATTTGTAAAATTCTAATAAAATTCCTAGAGGAACATACATGTTTTAACAACCTAGGGTTAAAATATTAAAGCCTAATTCAACTTCTAAGTCACCTAAATAATTTCTATATTGAAGGGTATCAAGGTGATCCACAAGTTTGGGAAGGCTTTAATCTCAACACCTAAAACAGAACCTAAAATTGTTCTAAAATTCCAACAAAAATCCTAAGGGAACATGAAGATCTACCCTAAAACATACTAAAAAATCAAAGCCAAATTCATCACCAATTGGAAGAAAAAAATTCAACAAAACAGATGGTCAAATATGCAAAATTAAAAGAATTAAACAAAATGAGAAAAATCAAATTAAAATGAAAAATGCATGAAAATGAATTTTATTGATTTCAGAAAATCACAAATTCTCTCAAGATCATGGAGATATTTTTAAAATAATTTTTGGATCAAAACTGAATTTATTGTGATTTTTTGAATCAATAAAGCATTTAAAATAAACAAAATGAAATAAAAGAAAATAAAAACTGAAATAAAACCACAGTGCTTGGATGAGGAGACTGGTCAAGCAATCTAAGAGCCAGGAGCGTGCCAACGCATTAGTGAAACTGCATCGTTTTGATGTTCAGAAAGTCAAATAAAACTTTATGTCGTGGTCGTTGGATGATTGGCTTAGTCGTTGGTCAAAGGCAGATCTGATGGCTTAGGAGTCATCTTCTCCAAATCACAGGCTGGCCTGAGTGAGACTCAGTGTGGTGGCCGGAGAAGACTCTGGTCGTCTTCTCCGGTGAGCAGGTGGTTGCAGGTGATCAAACATCAACAATCCTTACATCAATCTTTCCAAAATTTCATCAGGATCTTAAATCTCCTACTCAAATGTTCTAAATCTCCATAGATTTTAAATCACGAATCAAAGTTCAGAAATGTCATCCAGATCAAACATCACCAATTGCAAATCTAATGATATAGAATTCATCCTCATGTCACACACATTACTCTGATCTATCTAGATTGTTCTAACTCTCCATGAATCAAGAGATTCGAATCAAAACAGAAATGCTATGTCATGATCAATCATCACCAAATGCTTCCAAATTGATCCTAAAACGATCTACATCTTGTCTAGATCCTAACCACAAGTTCAAATCTAACTACATCATGCTAATTCATGTGGAAAGTTGAAAGTTACTAACCTGTTGTAGACCTAGTAACAGAGGTGCTTGGAGCTTGATTCTCCCTTCAAAACTCTCCAGATACGTTCAATGATGCTCTAGGAAGAGTTTGCAATCTTCAATTTGCACTGAATTGGCCTGGAACTCAAAACACGATTTCACTTTCTCCTCTTGAAAACTCAACTGCAACTTCAGTGTTCTTCACCAAAATGAAAGCCAAAACCACTCTGAATTCAATGCAATCAATATATAGAATGATTTCATGGGCTTTTGAAGTGTGTTTGAAGCCTAATCCATCAATTTGAAAATTATGATTTTCCTTCACATGTGCAATGTACCAGTCACGAATTATCACTTGTAACTTGTTCTAGAAGCTTCATTTTGCTTGCAAATTCCCTTGTGCACGAAATTAAACCAAGAGAGAGGCCTGAAATGCATTGGTAAGGTGTTTGGCTATGTAACTTGCTTTTGAAGCAACCATATAATAACTCATGAAACTTGGCCTAAACTCCAAAATCTACCAATGTCAATGTGTCTAAAATGAACTTTACAATCAAAATGGTCACTTATTTGACATGTTTTGGTCATTCTATTCAAAATGTGAATTTTCCCTCCTTTAATCATTTGAAAATCTCCCTTATTCAAACCATTTCAAACCAAGTCTTGCTATTATCCCAATCAATCCATCATGACCTCTTGGATAGCCTAAAAACCCCATTTTGAACAACTTTTATGTTGAACAAAAATCCATTTGACAAGTGCAAGTTGGAGATTTTGTCCTATGATTGAAAATGACCTATAATCTCACTTTCCCAAAATACCCCTGACTTGTAAACCTCATAACTTGAGTTCTACAAATCAGATGTAATACTTCTAGTACAATTTAGAAAGCTAAGATCATGAGGAACAACTTTAATGTTGGCCAAAAGTTCAGGTGAAACCTCCTTCTAGGTCAAAAATAGCTTTGAAGTCATATGATTTTCACAGACAAATTTCAGTGGCCTCTGAGGACTTGTAACTTGTCTGGGTCATAAAATGAGTTCTATAAATCCCCTTGAGGACTTCTAGTACTAAAATTAAAGGTATTGAGATGATATACAAGTTTCATGTTGGCCAAATATCCATTTGAAACTTGTATGTTGACTTATGTGGTCATGAAGTTAGGCACTAAACAGGGAATTTTGCACTGAAACCCTAATTTAGCAACTTCCCACACTCTTGACTCTTCTTGATTTGATCTTGGCACAACACCACAAATGTCTTATCATATCATTTCATGAACTCCATGACCTAAAAGTAGGCCTTTGATACTCTTCAATTGTACAGTTGACCTAAAATTGATCCAGATGAAACCCTAATTGCTTGCACCTCAACTGTGGCTCCTACATTTGACACAATGACTTTATTAAACTCTCCCATGGCCATCTAGGCATTCTATGAGCTCCATACACATCCTCTTCTCATATTGAACATTTCATAACCCTCTGATGGTCTTCAGTTGATCCTCAAGTTAGGAGAAGATTCACCCTCAAACATCTAAACCCTTAGGCACTCAAACCACCTTCTGATGACTTTGACCACTCTTCAATCTTGAATGAGACCTCTTGTTAGGCTTCTCTTGAGAAGAAACACACTTGATCCCCTGCTATATGAATGATACCATGATATGCAAATGATATAACTATGCAGATGATAATGCAATGAAACATAAACCAGGTAAGAAAAGGTTGAGAAAATTTTGGGGTGCAACACCTGTCCTCCTCAGATTCTTCAGAGCTTTCTTCTTCATCATCAGTGTCTTCCTCTGACCTGTCGGCAGCTTCCTCTGAGCCAGCTTCTTGACCATTATCTTCCCTTGTACCATCATCATCAGTGAGTTCAGCATCCTCATCTTGCTCTAGAGATTTTAGTAGTTTTTTAAGAGTTTGCTTCCTTGCATCCAGTTCCTTGCATGTTTCTTTGATTATTGCCATTACTTCAGCTTTTCTGGTTTTGAGACACCTTTTGGATGTCTCAGTGGAAGTCATGGCAATGTCTGGAACATGGGTTCCTTGAAACAACTTATGATGGAAGGCTAAGGGAGTTTCTCTTTTACTAGCTACATCACTGGTCTTGAGGATATTTGGAAATTGTGCTAACATAATTCCACAAATGAGCGAAGGTAATGCTATGGGCCCTTTTATGCTATAGCTACCAGCATGCTTCATAGTCTGATCAAAGATGTAAGTGCCATAATCCAATTTGGTCTTGATCCCAACAGCATAGATAACTCTCCCAAGGATAGTGGCCACTGACGATTTGTGATTAGTTGGCACCCAGTTTGCAACACCAATCTTGTGCAGCACAACATATTTCACACTTAGTTTGCTGGAAACAAGCTTTCCTTTTAATGGCCACTTTCTGACTTGATTTCCAGTAATTACTTGACACATTTTGTTGTCAGAGATGGTTAACTCAGGATGAGCTTCATTTGATCTTCCAAGGAAGTTGTTGATGGTAGTGGGAGTGAAGATGACACCATTTCCTCGCACATAGACTTTCCCAAACTCAGTGGATTTTCTATCAGCACGTTCATTTGATAAGTTTACTATGAATTCTTTGACCAGAATTTCATAGCATTGGGAGAACTGAGTTACAGTTTTCATTAACCCTGCATCACATATGAGGGTCATGATCTCCTTGTTTTCAAGAGCATTTTGTGCAAGCTCTCTCTCCAGAGCCAACCTCTTTTAATATACATATTTCCATTTGATAGCACACGACGGATAGTGAAAAGAGATGTTGTCAATTGGAACTCTAGGAACATTTGCAGCCAGTTTGCTGATAGAAGGTTTCTTCTTAGATTGGATGTCAGTTGTAGAAGCAAGCTTCATCTCAAGGTTTTGATGACGTCAACAATAAGACTCAAGCTCATTTTATCTGTGCAAAAAGTCAAAAGCTTTCAAAAGACCAAGATCAAAGTATTATGGAAGTGATCAACATTCAAGCTTCATGTACATTTGCTAGATCATCTTTCAAGACTTGGACACAAGCTATGGTATATCAAAATTCTCTAATTTAATTGATATACAAGTGTTCAAATAATTTATCATTTGATCATAGTGCATGAACATGTTTTTTGAAACAATTAGAATTGGTATAACATTGTTTTATTAAGTATTTTTCTGAAAAATAACAGTGTTAACCGATTAACCATATGGGTTAACCGGTTAACCATTTCAAAACTTAAATTTTCTGGCCTAACGTTCTAGTGTTAACCGATTAACCATATAGGTTAACCGATTAACACTGAACGTTTTCTGAAAAATTGCTTTGTTTTGAATTCAAATGTTGTGTAATTGTTATACCATTTCATCTTTTGAATTACACATAATTATACCTTTTTTGAATGGGTGTTTTTACCAATATAAATTCTGAAAATTTCTTTTTGAAAAACACCCTCCAACAATTTTAAAAAAAATATTCATTGAATCATATTCACTACTTTTCAAATAATTTCAAATACATTCAAAAAGTGTTCATACTTGCATAACCTTTCACATCCATTTGTTTGAACACTTGTATTGAGATTAAGTTGTGAATTCTGATTAAAGGAGAAGATCAATCTTTGTATTGATATCATTATTATTACTCTCATCAAATCATTAGAATTACTTGTATTTGACTTGTGATCCAGGATTGTTGGACACAAGGGTGAGTGTTGCAAGAGGATTGTTCTTGCATCATAAGTTGTTGAAATTGTTTGTTCTTGCATCATAAGAGGAGTACTCTCGGATTGTGAGGGGAACCACTATAAATATTGGTGTCCACTTTCTTTATGCTTTCTACTGCATCCATCACCAAGAACATAACCAAAGAAAAATTAAAGAACACCAAAAATCTGAATGGAGATGTAGATGTTACTTTCGTCGACACGCACAATCAACTCGCCGACATTTTTACCAAACCATTGGCGAAAGAACCATTCTACAAAATTCGGCGAGAACTTGGGATTCTTGATGAAGGTGACATCTAACCTTTTGCTATTTTATGTATGCATGATATTATGTATATTTTCAATATGTTTTCAATTATGTTTGCATTCTGTTTTTCACAATTTTTCCAAAATTCTCATGTGTTAACCGATTAACCTATATGGTTAACCGATTAACACTGTTAAATTTTCAATTCTGACTCATTTTTTTAATGTGTTAACCGATTAACCTATATGGTTAACCGATTAACACTGTTCAAATTTCTAAAAATCAGAAACGAAAATTAATTAGAATTTTTGAAACATTATATGTGTTAAATGCATTTTTATGTGGTCAATATTCTCCTAAGTGTCCAAAATTCATATCATTGGAACACTTCCTCCTCTCTGACTCATTATTGGATATTGGCCCTTCCAACCCTAAAACGTTAAAACCCCACTCTCATCTCTCTCATATATATTGCCACACCTTTACCACTCTCTCCTCACAACTTCAAACCCTAAATTCAGCAAACCCTAATCTCTCAACACCTCTCAAACTTTCATCCATGGCATCCTCACATAAGGGCAAGGGAAAACTTCCTAAATATACTTCTGCCTCTGAAGACGACAACATTCGCATGGAGACTACCAAGAAGAGGCGAATGGACTTCAAGGTTCGTGTCCAAAAACTTCTGCCGGTAAAGTATGTGAATCTTAAAGCATTTCCAGCATCTTCATTTGATTTCCCTGCACTGCTTGAGTATCAGCACATAGATAAGTTTGTTTCAGATTCTGGTATCATTTATCCAGACTTGGTTAAAGCTTTTATGAATAAATTGGCTGTATATCTGGATATTGATGAAAATCATATGATCAGTTCTGTGGTTAGAGAACATGAGTTTACTGAGAAACTGTCCACCATTGCTAGACACCTCAAAATACCTTCAAGAGGCTGTTTCTTAAGGAAGGGTGTCAAACATGTTGATGGATTATGGGCAAACTATGACAAAATGGAGTATTATTATCAAATCTGCCGGTTCCCCAAAGAGACGGTCATAGCAAACTCTCGGACCGCCCGCATGCTGTGTTATGCGAAAAACCTGATGGTTTCCGATAGAATGCTGCACTATGTGATATGTTATGTTCTGATACCCAAGGATTAAAATCATTCAAAAATTAATGACTTGGAGATGCAACTTATGTATGCAATCAAGAACAGAATTAGGGTGAACTGGATTTTGACTATCATGTACCATCTTATGCACGGTTGATTTCAAGGATTCTGGAGTTAACAGAATTGGACCTCAACAGAGAACCGTCCACCAAGATGAAACCTACCACAAATGAAATCAACAAGATCACCATTGTTAAGAATACGGGTATCATCAAGGAAGCTAACGGAACATACCGATATGCAGATGACGGTCCTGCCAATCAAGCCTATCCTATTCCCGAAGGAGGACTAACCAGTGAATTTCTCTATACTACCATTATGAACCAGCATATGGAATCCATGAATATGCACCGCAAAACCTCCAAAGCCATTGCCTCTCTTCGCAACCTCGTCCTTAATCCTCAACATTCAACCACCAGGGTCGTGGAAGACGAGATTGAAGAAGCGGATGATAGTGAAGAAGAGGGAGAAGACGATGAGGATATGGCTGATGAGGACATTTAGAGAGTATGCTGTTGTTGCTGTATTTTATTGCTTTCTAGTCATTAAAGTTGTAAGTTTATGTTCTTAACTTTGTTTCATTTGTGTTGTACTCATACTCTATTTTGGTTGCACTCTGCTGCATGTTTAATTTTATTTCAGTATGTTTTGCTTACCTACTTGATTATTCTCTTGATTGCTTTCATAATTGTCGATATTTTCTAGTTTTGTTTGAAAGCTCCTTCCTTTTTGCTAATGACAAAGGGGGAGAAGAGCTTTTGGCTTTCTAATGTCTATGTGTGCAGAATTTTTGCCTCTGTTTTAAGCCTCTGTTTTAGAAAGGGGGAGTTCATGGACATAGGGGGGAGAAACAAGAACAGGACCAAACATCGTCAAAGTATTGCACAAAACTCAATTGGTTGTCATCATCAAAAAGGGGGAGATTGTAGAAGCATGCTTCATCTCAAGGTTTTGATGACGTCAACAACAAGACTCAA
Source organism: Lathyrus sativus (assembly GCA_963859935.3). NCBI lineage: Eukaryota > Viridiplantae > Streptophyta > Magnoliopsida > Fabales > Fabaceae > Lathyrus > Lathyrus sativus. Next base: position 172,981,390 of record OZ012739.1, read on the forward strand.
GCTCATTTTATCTGTGCAAAAAGTCAAAAGCTTTCAAAAGACCAAGATCAAAGTATTATGGAAGTGATCAACATTTAAGCTTCATGTACATTTGCTCGATCATCTTTCAAGACTTGGACACAAGCTATGGTATATCAAAATTCTCTAATTTAATTGATATACAAGTGTTCAAATAATTTATCATTTGATCATAGTGCATGAACATGTTTTTTGAAACAATTAGAATTGGTATAACATTGTTTTATTAAGTATTTTTCTGAAAAATAACAGTGTTAACCGATTAACCATATGGGTTAACCGGTTAACCATTTCAAAACTTAAATTTTCTGGCCTAACGTTCCAGTGTTAACCGATTAACATTGAACGTTTTCTGAAAAATTGCTTTGTTTTGAATTCAAATGTTGTGTAATTGTTATACCATTTTGTCGCTACTGCGAAAATCGGCGCCGGCTGACAGAAGAGTCGCCACCGTGCGTTATTTATCCCACGGGAGGGAAAGGAAATGCTCAGAGTAAACCTCGCACAACATGGGAAAGGTATGGTCGTCGCAACCAAAACCTGGATTCGGGAGTCGGTTACGCAAGGGGAAGGTATTAGCACCCCTCACGTCCGTCGTACTCGACGGGATCCACGCTTGTTTTCGGGTATGGATTGTCATTCTATCTAAACTAAGGGTTAGGGGTTAAAAAGAAAGTAAAATGAAAATAAAAATGACTCGGCAAATTATCGCACTTTATGCCTACGTATTCCCGTCTGGAACGAGAAATCAGAGTCAACGTAGTTCGCCTACCTACGGGAAAGGAGGGGAAGGTTGCTCGCTAGGATATCGCATCCTATGCCTACGTACTTTCATACAGCATGAAAGATCAGACCAAACGTAGTTCGGGCCACGTACGACACAGGTCTGTCCTTGATTGATTTTATACCTTCTGAAAAAGGGTTTCTTGATTACTGGTCCCGGCGGACAAAAATGACGTTTTGATGAGTTTCCCTTCTTTTACGGAAGAAGTGTCTTTTATTGTGTTAGAAATCTTTGTGTTTTTCTGTTTGTTTTGAGAAAGAAGAGACAGAACTCTAACCTACGGTTGCGAAGGGAATCAAACTAACCTAATGTTATCATGCATGGGTTAAGACCTAGTGTCTATCATGCTCCTCTCTTGCACAGAGAGAAACAGAGGTCCTAAGGGAATAGACGGAAACGGAAACAATATCAGATATATACAGTAAAGCAGTAAAATGCATGGATGCAACAATACAAGCGAGGCAAGGGAGTCCCACTCAACCTCGAACCTAGAAAACAATAGGCAAAAGTGAACAGGCTTCACTTTCAACCCAACAGGGTAAATAGCAAACAATACAGTCAGGAAAACCAGTCAATACATCAGAAATGAAATACAGCAATAAAACAAACAGCTTCAGCAGCTTTGAATCAACATCTGGCTTCAAGTAATCTCCAATCAGCTACAGGATTCAACAAGCATTAATCTCCATCTTCAGGACCTTCAAGCAAGGGCTTTGATCATCAGTCTTCTATCTACAATGGCTTTTCTTCAAGTTCAAACCTCCAGGATGAGGGATCAATCACAGGAGTGAATTAGGTGTTAAGCAATCAGTTGACTACCAAGGGTGGTGAACAGACTGCTTCTAACACATATGATATTCTCTCTCAAGAGTTCTATCTCTTAGACACTAGCACCAAGCCTTCCAAAGGAAGGGGGTGAGTGTCTTAGAGAGACTCTGTATCACAGAGAAGAATGGATGCAGACAAGGCAATCCATGTTTGAGAAACAAGCTTTCTAATCTAGAGCTCTGCCTAGCTCCTAAACCCTAATCTCCATAACAGCTGCTAGCAAGAAACTCCTCTTCAACTCTGGAAGTTGGTCTCCAGGCTCTGGATTTCCAATGGCTCCATCATCAATCTTCAGCTTTCCCAATCCCCAGACAAATCCCAACACCCAAACAAGCAAGCAATCATCCCCAAAGGGCACACCACACCAGTCAATCAGATATATACAGTAGATTAATAGCAGTAGGGGAATCCTGACTTTTCTAAGGGGATCTAATAACTACCCATAGCCCCTATAGTCCCATGGCTAAACTATTCAAACTCTAAGCCCTAAGGGAAATGAATTAATTCTCCTAAGTTGTCACTTAAAAAACCCTAATTTGTTCATGTTGTTTGAACCTGAACTAATCACCTAAAACTAACTCCTAAAAATATGAATTAAATTGCATTTACAAGTTGAATATCTAAACTAAACAACCTAAAAAGAATGGACAAAAAATATTAAAGCAATTAATAGAACAAAAATTAACAAATTTATGTATGAAATGAAACTATTTAAAATGCTATTTATCTGGAAAATATGGCAAAAATATCAAATAAAAAATAAAATGCAATTTTTATTTTTTATAATTTTCTAGACTCTTTAAAGAAAATTATACAAAAAGAATTATTGAAAAATAATGTTTTTTTTCATTTTATATGATTTTTTTGAAAATGCATGAAACATGAAAAAGAAAATAAAAATGAATATGAAGAAATAATGAGAGAGGGGTGAGAAAAGCAATTCGCTCCAGTTGTGATTCCAGGTGGGCTGAGATGAGGGGGTGCGAACATCAATTGGATTAGGCCCATACTCGCTCAGAAAAGAAATTGGAAAAAGCCAGAAAAATAAGAAAGAACTCGGTGCCAATAGCAACAAAAACACGTTCATTTGACTGGGCCTATCCAAAAGGGGGTGCGCATAGTCGTGGATCCAAAGCCCAGAGTTCCATTTTAAATGAAACGCCGCGTTTCATATTAAGCCATTCCCTCCGCTTTCAGTTTGAATAATGGCCATCGGATTGGATGATTAAGTCAATAATTGGGGAAGATCCAACGTCTCACAGTCATCGTCCCCAAGTTAGCCCTAGGGTTTTGCAGAAAAACAGGTTCCATGCTCAACCTTCGAGCTTCTCATTCTCCTTCAATACGCCATGAAATAACACACTTCAAAAACCAAAATCAATCCATTTCTTCCCCTCCACATGACTATGCTCCTAGTTTCCTCTAAAAGTCTCTCAAAAAACAAATTCGATAGGTAGAACAGCCATGATCCACCATTAATACCTGATATCAAACCTCTCCAATTCTCTCCAAACTGTGTCCTACACTTATCTACAGCTTGCACTGATCACAACATGCTAATCCAATAACATTTTCGTGCCTTATCCTAGTAATTACAAGCTCTACCAGATTTGTTACCTCATGCTCAAACCTCATGAAACTCCTCCAAAATCATCACAATCAATCCTCTATCCTATCCTAACCAGTCTACACTATCTAAACCCTAAGATTTCTAACTAAATCATGCGATTCAAGCAGAAAACAAACCTGGTGCAACTTCTTGATACAAGTGCTAAGATCTCTAAATCAGATGCTTGTGATGAATGGAAAGTGATCAATAAGCTTAGTGATTACTTCTGTATGCAACAAGTATGGTTCCAAGGCCTTGAATCGCTCACTTCCAAGATTGGTGCTCCTTGGATGATGATGATGAATAGCACGATCCTTGCTTCAATTTACCACATCTTTGATGGAATTCTGATCTAGGGATGATGATGATGAAGATTCAATCAAGAAATGTGAGAGTTGAGGGAGATTTGAGAGAGTTTGGGAAGCTTATGTAAAAATGAGAAAGTGTGTAAAACTTGGGGTTTTGAAAAAATGGAATCACCAACCATGGCATGAACCATCTTGCATCAATATATACATGAGATTAGAACCTCCTAGAAACTTGGAGAAGTTTCCCTTGCATTCTTTCCCTTGAATTTGGTTTATGTTTCTTCCATTACAAGCAACTATGGATAACTCACAAATTATGAACTAAGCTCAAAATTCCACTTTAGCCAATGTCTTTAAAATGATCTTTCCATTCAAAATGACCTATAATTTTGCTTCATTTGGCCAAGATATGAAAAATCTCATTTTTAAGGCCATTTTTATTCATTAAATCCAACAATTTTGAAACCTTGTGCTATGAATCTTTCCAATCTCTCATGGTCACTTTTCTAGACTCAAAATGTCATTTGGAACAAGTTTGATGTTGTAAAGTTTTCCATTTGAAGCTTCCTTGTATGAGTTTTGGGCATAGGTTAAAATGACCTGTAATTCACAAATGACCAAAATACCCTTTGCTTGCCAAGACCATAAGTAGAGTTCCACACATCCTATGAAGGCATACCATACCATTCTAGAAAGCTAAGACAATGAGGAACAACTCTTATGTTGACCAGAAATTCATTTGAAATCTCCTTGAGGGGTAACAATTGCTTGGAAGTCAAGTCACTTTCACAGACAAAATTTCAGATACCTCAGATGACCTGTAACTTGCAAGGACCATAACTTGAGTTCTATAAATCTCCTTAGTGTCTTCCACCACTCAAATTAAAGGTATTGAGATCCTCTACAAGTTCCATGTTGGACAAGGATCCATTTGAAGCTTTCATTTTGACTTATCTTGCTTGGAAATTTGACCTAAACTAGGGGATTTTACACAGAAACCCTAATTTAGAAATTTCTCTTCTCCTTGATTTCTCTTGAATTCTTCTTGACATATCACCATATCCATATCCTTCATGTCAAATGATGAACCCCACATCTCTTCAATAGACCTCAATGCCTTTCAATCAATCAATTGACCTAGAGTTGACCCAGGGTTGACCCAGATGAAACCCTAGTTGACTATCTTCAACTGCAATTCTTGTGATCACATCAACAACTTGTTTTCTTCTCCAAATGACTTTCCAAGTCCTCCAAGATGTCTAGATACTCCCCATGCTCTCCATTCACAGCTCATAACTCCCTTGTTGATCCTCAGACACCCTCAGATAGGAGATAGACTCAAAGCTTGACCTGATGAACTCTCTGCTTTCAAATTCTTTTCTGATGACTTGAATGAGATTGAATTAGGATAACAACCTCTTGATAGGCTCATAGAGATGGGAATAATGATTGGTCCCATGTTGAATAACTTGCTATGCTTATACTATGCAGATGTGTAGACTATGTACATGACTCTATATGCAAATGCTAATGATATTGAAACATAAACCAAGTGAATAAGGTTGAGCAAATTTTAGGGTGCAACAGCTGCCCCTATTCAAGCGACTTGGACCCGATTGGGTGAAGAGCCCGGAGCCTTCATACATTCGCGGTACGAGACGGTTGAATACCAGTGGAACCAGAAATTTGCCAACCGCAGAAATAAACTATGCTCCTGCTTGGGGAACGACATTCATCAGCTGAATCTGACTGTTACGGCAAACCACTGATCTCGTGCGACCGTGCTGGGGATTCTTCTCATCATCCTGAAAAAGATTGAATCATCGGAAACTTCGTCCTTTGCTTGTCCACGTCAGGACTCTATCTGCTGTCAACTCGGAAAAATCTTTAACAACTTTGCTGGGGACGGCTCGTCTTCCTTCTCGTCAGAGATAAATTGTCCACGTTAGGAATAAACTCTTCCACGTTAGGAATACCACCGTCCACGTTAGGAGTAACCATTCCACGTAAGTGATAACCGTTCTTTCCATATCAGGAATCTCCATCTGTCCACGTTAGGAATTGACCTTGATCTGAATCTGTCCACGTCAGGACTAAACTTTGCCACATAAGGAATGCATCTTCGTTCCACGTAAGGAATCAAACTTGTCCACGTTAGGACTACATCGTCCACGTTAGGACCCACCTTTCCACGTAAGGAATAACTTCTTTCCACGTAAGGAAACACATTTTCTTTCGATTTGTCCACGTAAGGACTCCAACTTGTTCCACGTAAGGAATCATGACTTTTCCACGTAAGGAAACCACAATCTGATTTGTCCACGCAAGGACTCCCATCTTGATATGTCCACGTAAGGACTCAATATTTCTTGATCTGATGAAATGATAGAACCTGTCCACGTCAGGACTCGCGCGTCTTCGACTTGCTGGGGAAATAAGACTTTGTCCATGCCAGGACTCATACTTTGCCAACAACACGACGAAGGACAAATTTGTTCACGTCAGGACTCTCGTATCTTGTCATCACGAAGCAATATAAACTTGTCCACGTCAGGACGCACATCTCACCATTACAAATAGAGATATCTGCTGGAAATAAATTGTCCACGTCAGGACACCAACACGAAGAGTAACCAACTTTGTCCACGTCAGGACTCCACACTCAGTCAATACCGAGAACTTGAACCTGTCCATGTTAGGACCGACACACATCGTCAATCTTGAGGAAATGTCCATGTTAGGACTCCACATTCCAACAATCGTCTCTAGCACAAAGAAATCCCGTCAATAAAATTGTCCACGTTAGGACTCATCCTTCCATTGGTCCGCGAGCTTCCTATCACTGACGTTACAGCAACTTCGAGGCTGACTCTACTGGGGACATTTGGAAATTGAACTAACGGACACCTGTTCTGACAACTGGCGGTAGCCTCTGAAATTCTGATTCATGAATCCTTTGATGACCGATAGTTCTGCTTGGGGATAAAGGGGAAGCTTATCCTGCTGACTCTGTGGGGAATAGCGCCAAAGCTGCTTTGTCGAATGTCTCACGTCGAGATCCTGAATGTTTATTGATTCCTGAGCGAGGGCTCTCTCTACCTGCAAGAGAAACAATATTGGAAACAAAAGGTTAGCCAGCCTAGTTTATGTTTCAAAATGCATTTGTTCGACAATGATGCGATGCTCCTTTCGACATGCGAATATGACACTATATGCTGATGCAAATGCAGACTCAAACTGCTGGATATAGAAACTGCTTCAGCAAAATAAATGCTGAAAATAATGCCAACTCCGCTGGGGATAGCCAGGTGCTACGGAATTATTCCAACAACATAAATGCTGGAAGAGTGAAGTCGGCTCAGCTGGGACATTGGGAACTTAAACCAAGCACCTCATTGAAGTAACACCCTGCTGGGGAATATAACTCTGCTGGAGACTAACAGATGCGCCTGGTATGATCGAACTTCTGCAAGAAAATGAACGGGTATCACATGGTATTCCGGCCGGATAAATGCCAGGATCCACACCAACTCTATTGGGGAGAGTCTCAATCTTCGAGTTCCACTGGGAGGAATGAAAACACAGGTCGGAAAGAGAACTCCGCTGGGAATGGGATGATTCTCTTGGGAAAACCAACTGATTCCGCTGGGAGAGAGTAAATGACCCTGCGGGGAGAGATAAACTGTCTGAATACAGCTTACAAATATTAATTTTCTGCGACCAACCCCCTCTGCTTGAGATAAGGAATCCTCCTGGGGGACATCACACTGTCTGAATACAGCTCACAATCTTGGAATCGTCAAACTCTGCTAAGGATAAATGACTTTGCTGGGGCATGTCCTTTGAATAAGCTACGACTAGCTGGGGAATTCTATCCTTCTTTAGGAAGAAAAGGCATGACCTGCGTGGGGAACGCATCTTCCGTTACTGCAACCTTTTGCTCGTCTGCCTCATACGGCTATGCAACCTGCAACAACACAAACAAGACAAGACAAGCCTATACAACCAAATCACTTCAGGTTAGTGACGTTATTTTTAGTTAATCCAAACTTTAGCAATTGTTGGCAAGGGCCAGTGACGTTATACTCATGCTAGTTTCAATAAACTTAGGCGTTTTATTATGCACAAAACAGTAAAGAACCAGCAACAAGTACTGACTAACATATTTCATTGATTGGGCCCCTGAATGGGCGGAGTTTTGTACACGGGATGTAACTCCTGAAATGAGGAAGTTACGCAAAATAAATACACAAGTATGCACAAGAAGCATAAATATTTTGACAAATTAATTTTTGTACACATGTCGGCAACGGGATGCAGACAAACACCACGAATTGATCCTCCTATGACTCATCCGACTCTAATGCTTTCCCGGTATTCACACTTCTGTAGAGATTGTATCAGATAACCGATCCCTTAGGCATTCTCCCGCACTGATGCTCATTGCAATATCAAATTCGGACCGCAGTCATTTGCTTTTCAAATCCCTAACTTTTGCGTGAACCGCCCTTTACGGGTTTTCAGTTCACCGGGATACCCTTTTTTGCCGAAGCCGCCCAGTGTAGGTTTTCAACTTCGCGGGTGTACATTTTTTCAATTTATCCCTAACTTTTGCCCGAACCTTTCATTCTGTTTTTGGTTCGCCAGGATGCCCCATTTCTGCCTGGACTCTCTTTTTCTGTCCAGCGGGTCTATTTTAAGCAAAGTATTTTTTAACTGCGTCTGAATTCACAGGCGACGTGAAGTCTTCACCGTCCATAGTGGATAACAATAACGCCCCTCCTGAAAAGACTTTCCTGACGACGTATGGCCCTTCGTAATTGGGGGTCCACTTGCCCCTGTGATCCGCCTGCGGCGGGAGAATCCTTTTCAGCACAAGGTCGCCCGTCTGAAAGCTTCGAGGATGTATCTTCTTATCATATGCTTTCTTCATTCGGCTCTGGTACAAACGACCGTATGCTAAAGAAGCTAGCCTCTTCTCATCCATTAAACTCAGCTGATTCAATCTATCTTTCACCCATTCTGCCTCATCTAGTTGGACGTCTCGTATCACTCTCAGGGAAGGAATCTCGACTTCCAGTGGTAGCACTGCTTCCATTCCATATACTAACGAGAACGGGGTTGCCCCGGTTGATGTGCGTACCGTTGTACGATAACCGTGCAAAGCGAAAGGTAGCATCTCGTGCCAATCCTTATAGGTCACCACCATTTTCTGAATGATCTTCTTGATATTCTTATTGGCCGCCTCAACAGCGCCATTCATCTTGGGTCGGTAAGGGGAGGAGTTGTGATGTTCGATCTTGAAATTCTGACAGAGCTCCTTCATCATTTTGTTGTTCAGGTTCGAACCGTTGTCCGTGATTATCCGTTCGGGGATCCCGTATCGGCAAATGATATCTCTCTTGATGAACCTAGCCACCACTTGCTTCGTTACATTTGCGTATGACGCCGCTTCTACCCACTTGGTGAAATAATCGATTGCTACTAGGATGAATCGATGCCCGTTAGAAGCTGTCGGCTCGATCTTTCCAATCATATCGATTCCCCACATCGAGAATGGCCATGGCGATGACATCACATTTAGAGGACTGGGAGGCACATGGATCTTGTCAGCATAGATTTGGCACTTGTGGCACTTCCTCGCAAACTTGAAGCAATCAGTTTCCATAGTCAGCCAAAAATAACCTGCCCGCAGCAGCTTTCTCGTCATAGCATGCCCGCCAGCATGCGTACCAAAGGTACCCTTGTGTATTTCCTCCATGAGCAGCTTTGCCTCTTGTTCGTCTACACAACGCAACAGCACCAAGTCGTGATTTCTTCTGTATAAGACGCCATCCGGATTCAAATAGAAATTACCCGCTAATCTCCTGAGAGTCTTCTGATCCTGACTGGATGCCCCAGCCGGGTACTCTTTGTTTTTCAGGAAATTAAGGATATCAAAATACCACGGTTTGTCGTCGGATGTTTCATCAATAGCAAACACATAGGCTGGCCTGTCAAGCCGAGAGATAATGATTCGGGGAGCCTCGTTCCAGAAGTTGACTTTGTACATGGAAGACAAGGTGGCGAGGGCGTCAGCCATTTGATTCTCTGCCCGCGGTACATGATGCAATTCAACCTTGTCGAAGAAGGGCAACAACCTCCTTGCATAATTCATGTAATGTATCAAATTGGGCTGACGTGTCTCCCATTCCCCTTTGATCTGATTCACCACCAGAGCTGAGTCTCCGTATACGTCTAAATTCTTGATTCGCAAATCAATGGCTTCTTCAAGCCCCATTATACAAGCTTCGTATTCGGCCTCATTATTGGTAACGGCAAAGGTCAATCGAGCAGTAAACGGGATGTGCGACCCGTGTGGCGTAGTGATGATTTCCCCTATCCCGCTACCGTAAGCATTCACCGCTCCGTCAAATATCATCTTCCATTTGGAACCCAACTCTGGCCCTTCGTCTGGCAACGACTCTTCACAATCTTTCATCTTTAGGTACATGATATCCTCGTCAGGAAAATCAAACCTCATCGATTGGTACTCTTCAATAGGCTGCTCCGCCAGATACTCAGACAGCACACTCCCCTTTATAGCCTTTTGCGAGACGTATTGGATGTCATATTCAGTCAAGACCATCTGCCAACGGGCAATTCTTCCTGACAACGCCTGCTTTTCAAATACATATTTGATAGGGTCCATCTTCGAGATGAGCATGGTTGTATGATTCAGCATGTATTGCCTCAAACGCTTGGCGGCCCAGGCTAGCGCGCAACAAGTTTTCTCCAGCATTGAGTATCGAGATTCACAATCTGTAAATTTCTTACTCAAGTAGTAGATCGCATGCTCTTTTCTTCCTGTCTCGTCGTGTTGACCGAGAACACAACCCATGCTTCCCTCAAGAACCGTCAAATACATGATCAAGGGTCTACCTGCCACCGGGGGTATCAAAAATAGGAGGCTCCTGCAAATACTGCTTTATTTTATCGAACGCCTTTTGACAGTTTTCGTTCCATGTCACAGCTTGATCTTTCTTCAACAGCTTGAATAATGGTTCACACGTAGCAGTTAGGTGAGATATGAACCGGGCGATGTAGTTCAACCTCCCTAAAAACCCGCGCACCTCTTTCTCTGTTTTAGGCGTCGGCATTTCTTGAATTGCTTTTATTTTAGCAGGATCGACCTCTATTCCTCTTTCGCTTACGATAAACCCCAACAGTTTACCCGATCTCACCCCGAAGGTGCATTTGTTAGGGTTCAGCCTCAGCCTGAACTTCCTAAGCCTCTTAAACAATTTCAGCAGATTCACCAGATGCTCTTCCTCCGTCTGGGATTTGGAAATCATATCATCAACATAAACTTCGATCTCTTTATGCATCATGTCATGGAAAAGAGTCGTCATCGCACGCTGATATGTTGCCCCAGCATTTTTCAAACCAAAGGGCATCACTTTGTAGCAAAATGTTCCCCAAGGCGTTATGAAAGTGGTCTTCTCCATATCCTCTGGCGCCATTTTAATCTGATTATAGCCTGAAAAGCCATCCATGAAGGAGAATACGGAGTATTGAGCAGTATTATCAACTAACACGTCAATGCGAGGAAGTGGAAAGTCGTCTTTTGGGCTTGCTTTATTCAAATCTCTATAATCCACGCACATTCGAACCTTGCCGTCTTTCTTTGGCACTGGTACGATGTTAGCAACCCATGAGGGGTATTTCGTTACAGCCAGGAAACCAGCGTCCCACTGTTTTTGGACTTCCTCTTTGATCCTCACTGCCATATCTGGTCGAGTTCTGCGAAGCTTTTGTTTGACTGGCGGGCATTCTTCTTTCAGTGGCAGACGGTGCACGACCATATCTGTATCGAGCCCTGGCATATCCTCATACGACCAAGCAAATACATCATTATACACTCGGAGCATTTCAACCAGTCTTCGCTTGATATCGCCCTGCAGCGCGGCTCCAATACGAATATTCTTCTCAACCCCTTCCGACCCTAAGTTGATAATTTCGATGACCTCGTCGTGAGGCAGAATGGCTCTTTCCTCCTGCTTCACCAACCAAGACAGTTCTTCAGGAACGTCGCTATCTTCGACAACCTCTTCTTCGGCCTGAAATACCGGGTGCTTGAAGTCGGGACGAGTCATAAGTGGTTCAAGGATGTCATCTGAAAATGTTATCCTGCAAAAGGAATGGTTAAGTGCTTCAAAATGCGTATAAAGCGAATAACCCACGTTGCCATCTTATTGAAAAATATAAAACAAGAAAGACAGAGATTACAGTATTTGCACATGAAAAAACGCCATTTATTTAATGATTAACACGCAATGTTCATAACAACACAACCCTAAGAAAATCACGATGCCCCGGGCAAGACATCAGATTATTCAACAATTAGTAGAGCAAAGTATTACTGTTTAAGAGTCACAGGAACAAGCTCCTGAATAGACCAGTTGCACAGTCCTTGTCCTGGCGCACTTGGCTGAATCCAGGCATCCATATCACAGTCGCTGTCTCCTTCGTCAGACTCCGAAGCAGCGTTGACGGCTTCATGACATACTCCACTAGCAGAGATGGTGATTGGCCCTTTGAAGCGGGGTGCCCCCACAGCAGGTGCTGACGACGAAGGTTGGTATCCCAGCCCGAACCGGTCCATCTTCACAGGAATATCCAGCACTTTGCCCCAGCCCTTTGCTTCTCCTGCTTCCACTAGAGCTTGCGCTTCTTTATACGATGAGACGGCTATCTCCGACGCTTTGCTCGGCCCGGGACCTTTGTCCTTGATACGCAACCCTTCAAACGCTTGGCAAGGTGTTTCGTGGATCTCTCCGTCGACCTCCACATATTTAAACGACGACAGATGGCTGACCAGGATGTCTTCTTCTCCGCATACAGTGACTACGCTGTCTCCGACCATATATTTTAGCTTCTGATGCAGGGTGGACGTGACTGCCCCAGCCCCATGAATCCAGGGTCTTCCAAGCAAGCAGCTGTATGCAGGCTGTATATCCATGATATAAAATTCAGTTGCAAACACCTCCGGCCCCACTTGTAGAGGCAATGTGATTGATCCAAAGACTGTTCTTCGCGTGCCGTCAAAGGCTCTAACTACCAAGTCGCTGGGGGTGCACAGGATTCCTCTGACATCCAGCTTCATCATCGCCTTCTTGGGCAGCACATTCAAAGACGATCCAGTGTCGACCAATACATGCGACATTACTGATCCTCTACACTCAACAGATATGTGCAGCGCCATATTATGATCCCTCCCTTTAGGGGTCAAGTCGAAGTCGGTAAAGCCCAAGCTGTGGCCTGCATTTACATGTGCCAACACTCCTTCCAGCTGATTCACGGAGACGTCTTGGGGTACGAAGGAAGTATCCAGGACTTTCAACAAAGCATTTCTGTGAGCTTCAGAACACAACAACAATGATAGGATAGATATTTTGGACGGCGTCTGTTGCAGATGCTCCACAATCTTATAATCACTTTTTCGAATCAATCGCATGAACTCTTCTACATCCTTCGATGCTGCTTCTTTTTCGCTTGCTTGTACCGGGACATTCTCAACCACTTTCCCTTTTCCTTTTGCTAGTCTTTCGGCCTCCACTTCGGGGGATATGAAGATCCTACCACTCCTTGTCATACCTCCCGAACCAACAACATTATCCACAGTCTCGGCTGGCTGCTTATTAACATCAATCTTTATCCCGTCACAATACACCTCCAACCCATATGACCATGGGACTGCTTTCGTGTTCTCGTACGGGATCGGCCCGGCCTTAGTTATAGTAATTGGTGGTCGCTGAGCTGGTGCTGCAATAGTGATTGTCTTTCGAGGAATCGTTACCATGGCCACATCACTCTGATCATCTGCTATTGCCCCTGCGGGCTCTCCGATTGCTGCACGGTCAAACTGCAATATGCCTTCATCAATTAAAGCCTGGAGGCCTTTCTTCAAATCATCACATCCCCCGGCTAGGGTCCAACATTCTACACAATACTCGTCACATCCTGGATAAACACCCCCTTGCAACAGTTGGCTTTTTATCTCGCTCAGCGGCGTCTTTAAATCTTCGACACTCATAATCAGATTCAACCCTTCCTCAGTCAGAATGGCGTTTGCCCCATGATTAGGCATGGGCTTCTGCACTATATTCGGCCCCGCCGTTCCGAAATTGATAGTCTTATTGTCCAAAAGATCCTGCACAACATGCTTAAAAGCATGGCAACCCTCTATATCGTGGCCCGGAGCCCCAGAATGAAACTCACAGTGCCTGCTTGCATCGTAACCAAACGGGGGAGCTCCCGTTATCGGTGCCAGAGTTCTCTTCTCTACCAGGTTCAATCCCAACAATGTCTGCAGTAAATCAGCATATGTCGTGGGAGGCTTCTCAAACACTCTTCTTGGTTTGCCACCCTGAAATCTTTGCTGAGCCTGCTGTGCCCCCTGCTGCGGCTGCTGCTGAGGCGGTTGTTGTTGCTGAAGTGGTTGTTGCTGGTACGGAATAGTAACACTCGCCACCTGCTGCAGCTGATGATATTGGTTTCGTCCCCTGCCTCGGCCTCGGCCTCGGCCTCCAAATACTGCGCTTGCCTCGCCCTGACGGCGCCCACCAAAAGCCTTCCTATTACTGCCAGATGCAGTTGATTCCTCAACCTGGAATTTTCCTTGCTTGATGTTACGCTCAATCTTTTCTCCCATCAGAATCAGGTCTGAAAAACTAGCCAAAGATGTGTGAAACAGCATGTCATGAAACAAGCCTGTGAATGTGCCGACGAACATATCATTCATTTCCTTATCTTCTACAGGAGGACGGACCCTGGCAGCCATATCGCGCCACCTTTGCGCGTACTCTTTAAAGCTCTCCCCCTTCTTCTGTGACAACCCTGCCAATTGGACCCGATTGGGTGCCAAGTCGCTGTTATACTTGTAGTGAGCTACAAATGCCTCTGCCAATTGCTTCCATGTCTTGATATTGGTGGGCTCCAACCCCATGTACCACTCTAGGGAAGGGCCTGACAAACTATCTTGAAAGAAATGCATTAGCATTCTTTCATCAGTTGAGTATGCAGACATCTTTCTGTAATAAGCCCGCACATGCACTTTCGGACACGTGTCCCCTTTATACTTATCAAACGCAGGAGCTTTGAATTTGATTGGCACCCTCAAGCCAGGT